>CM076580.1:811843277-812480385 GCA_034641835.2 Pinus albicaulis | reverse complement strand
AAAGACTGCGTTTTCCTCTATGATCTCCATCACTGCTGCAATTAATCTCTACTTCCTCCATCATGTGTGCATTTAATGGGTCACTTCCTCCATCATCTCTGCAATTTCTTCTCCACTATCTCCATCATCTTGCATTTATTCATCCACTATCTCCATCATCTTCCTCATTAATTCTCTATGAACTCCACTCTTTCTTCATTATTATGTTTCTCAACTACTCCATAATGCTACTCCATTACCCAATTAACCCAGATTCATACTATAGAAGTGGATTTTATTCATCGATTAGGTTTATGGGTCCCTCCACCCTTTTATTTACTTAATTAAATAAGAAAAGTAAGAACTCTAATATTCCAATTAGCTAATGAAAAATTTGGAATATTACATATGAAGTGTGTGAATTAGTATATTTATATTATTTCTTGCTGCTATTGCTACTCTTGTTACTGCTCGCTCTGCCTGTTTGATCTATACATCCCAGTCCGTGAATAGAATGTCTTTAATATTTTCTTCAATTTCAAGAAGATTTTCCTTTGTCCCTTTGTCAGTTTCTTTCCATATAATATGATTTGATATTTTAGTATTTAGTTCTTCAAATTCAGTCCTCTAATAAATTACTTGATTTATCAACTGTTCACTAGTCTCTAAATAAGGACTAATGATAAAAATCTTTTGGAAAAATAGACTTTGTTGTATGGATAGTTGCGAATTCAGCTCCAAAGCTTCCTTGATAAATTCATCCTTACTTGGAATATCTTTGTATCTGGTAATATGTTCCTGCATTTCACAAATTTGCAGATCCATTGCAACGTTATCTGCTTCGTACCTTATTTTCATTGCTTCCATATCCCTTTGAAATTGTGACAACTGCATCTCAACTTGTTTATTAACATTCAATTTTTCAATCTCTAGCTGTTGCTCTAGTTGTGAGATTCTTTCTTCCTTTTATTTTAATAAAACTGAGACCTCAACTGCTTTATCAATTTTGGCTGTGGCGTAAGCTCCTGAAAATTGTGAAAATTTAGTAATATTTCTTGTTGGGTCAGTGGTAGTGTATTTCCATACTACATCCATTGACTCATTTCCTCATAACACTTCAGTAGAAGTTTCCAATCTTCTTATTTTTCTTTGTCTCCTTACTACAACCTTGTGCTCAGGACTGTAGAACACATCTAGAGGAGGAATTTCATCTATTTTTAGGGTGATTTCAGATGTAAGGAATGCAGGGATAAGCTCTACATCCTACGATATTGTTTCTTTATTATCTCCTGTTTCGAGATTTGATTTTCCCCGAGTTTTCTGAGGTGTATGAAATTATGAAGTTTCTTGCACATTTGTTATCTTTTTCCTTATATTGTGGAGGCTTTGACTAAATTCATCCCATTTTTGTTCCATATTATTGCCTTTTTCCTTATGAATAGTGCTTTGACTTGGATCAATTTCCATCTACTGTTCTATTGATTTCAGACTGGTCTCGACCGTGGCTTCTATTTCCTTTAGTTTCTTTTGAGATTTTTCTGTGTTTTGAGTTGAGTTCTTTGCTAATTCTACTTCTAAATTGTGCTCATCAGTATTAATGCTAACACTAGGTGTAGCTTTATGTTGGGTGCTTAACAAATTTAATAGAATTTGTTGAAGCCTTTGGTTTATGAATTATTTGAATTTGTGAAAATAAATTGGATCCAAATTTACCTTTGCCCAATTTATAGCTTTGTCAAAAGATTCAGTGGATTCCAATAGATCTTCGAATTTATCATCTTCATGAATAAATGCCTTAAATTTCATTGATATAGTGAAATTGTAGGCTATCTTATCTGGATCATATTTCCTTCTTTTAATGGTGGCTAGCTTTAGAATTTCTATGTTTTGAATTTATTTTATTGCATGACCAAAATCATTTAGTGTAAAAGGACCACATTGGATTGTGAAAACTAGCCATAAAGATTTCTTTGAATATTTTAGGCACTTTGCAAGGTTGTTTCCTATTGTTTGGTGAGAAATTTCCCTTGCTAGTAGTTTATTAGGGACGTATAGAGGAAGAACATGAGGTTTTAAAATACTCCAGAAAACTATGATATAAGTAAACATTTGTTCAGTAAAATAAGTCCCAATTGGGAGAAGGTCTATACTTGCTTCTTTAGAAAACTTTGGGGCTTTCTTGTCAAAAATAAGTTGGTGCATGGGTAGCATGCCTCCATGACAAATCCTGTAAAAATGAGATGTGAAATGGGAATGCCATAGATCTTTATGACTGAGGTGAATAGGGTTTGGGTCTTGAATGGACCATTTACAATCCATGATTGGAAATTTAGTGAAAAAAATATAACATCCATAATGTATGTGCTCATATAGAATGGAGGAAAAATTCTCATGGGGGAATTTATTTTACGATGATAGTTGAAGATAGTGATAGCTAAGTTATCAGATAGGATGGTGCCCCAGTTCATTATAATGGAATTGACACATGCATCTATCAAGGGTACCCATTCTATTGAAAACTTGGTACTGTATGGTTTTCCATATAACCTGCATAACATAGTGGCCACATAGTTATAGGGGGCTGATAAAGGATCAATAGGGTACATACCAGTTTATCTTGCTTGAATTTGTTGGTCCCAGACCTCCACTTTTGAATCATTTTGAATGGTTCATAATTATCTTTAGCGAATTGTGATAGGAATGTTGAATCATAATTTTTCTGAGGTTTCAGAAGATGTTACATTTGCCTTAGGTCTTCAACTATGAAATATCCCATAAGTTTCATCCTTGAATTTCTAAACTGTCTGTCTACAATTTTCACGTTGTCGATCACCCATTTAACTATATCTGTGTATGTTAAAATTTTAGGTCTTGTTGCTATCCTATGAAGGAAAGAGCAGGTTGCATCACTCATTTGATCTGTTGATGGCATTGAGGAATATGATGTTGGTATGATTTCAGTAACCCTGGGTTGTTCATCTTTGAGGAGATTATAAATAACCTCCCATGTTGTTTCTCCTACATCTTTGTTGCATGTGGTATTTGAGAACAAGGGTAGCATCTCTAAAGACTCAGACTCTGAACTGCTTTGTTTCTTGTTCTTCTACATCATTTTCATTAGAGACATTTCCTTGGAAGCTTTCCTTAAATTCAAAGAAGTGAGGGTAGAGTGAAAAATATAGAGCGACTGAAACAAGAGAATTTCAAAACCATCTAATGATAATGAAATATTTTCAAAGATATTGGATTTTAATTCATCATAATTGAAAACATTTATTTCTTTTCTCGAGCCACTAAAAATAGTGAAATGCCTTAAAATTCCATTTGATGTTTCATTTAAGGCTATTAATTCTACGCACTTCACGTCCAATCAGAATATTTCATCTAGAAAAATCAAGTTGTGAAAAATAGTTTTGTTAAGCATTCATGTGATAATGTGATTGCGAAATTGCAATATCACATCTCAGGATTTCACTTGGAATTTTGTTTCAAAGATTAACATCGGAAGCTTTATCGTGGTATCAGGCCTTAAATGTTGTGGGAGAAATTATTTTGTTACATTACAATTCACATTTCGCATTTCGCATTGGCGAATGGGTGATAGCTATAAGAACTTTCATTACTTGCGATCTGCGATATGCGGTAGCTTATAAGTGATTTTTCCTTAAGTTAAAGGTTGTTTAATATATTCTTAGATTTTGGGCATTTTCAGATTTAAATGACGACTGAGAAATTATTTAGAACAATTTCTGGTCCGAGACATATCACAAAGCACCTATGTTTAGATTTTGGGAAATTTTGAATTATATTGCGCTTTCTACCCATCCTTATAACTAAGTTTTCTTAAGATGGATGATTCAAACTTTATGAAAGGGGTTGGATATTGCATTTCGGAGCTCCTTCATGAGATATTTGTTCTGCGATGTGTGATTTTTGAAATTTTCCAAGCGGAAAGTGCATTAAACTAGTATTTCACTATCTTCAGAGTTTATGATGATTTTTTTTAGGTTAGCACTTATTATTTAGAGGAAAGAAAATTTAAAAAGGGTCCCCATATATCAGTATAAATGAGGGGGTGTTGTATTGTACAACACCACCTTGATATTAACACCATGATCCATGTTCTCCCACGCTATTAGAGGAAAAATTCCAATCATTCACACAATAACAAGGAAGGAAATATTGCACAAGTGGTATGGGGAAAGAATCTAAGTGAAAATTGTTGAAAACATGTTATAGTTGGTTGAAAAACAAGTGATTGTTTGTTAGACCTATTTTTATATTGATAAAAATAAGCAAAAGTGACCTTGACCTAAGTTAAAAATAGAGCTCTACATTTCTAGGTGTTTGTTAGGCAAGGAAGGAGACACTGAGAGGGTATATCATTGAGGGATTGCTAGGAAAATTAAGGGACTCCATTTTGTTATGCAATCCAATTGAGAAGGCGGCTATAATGTGAGAAAACTATACTTACAAAGGGTTTAGGCCCAAATTTATTTATTTTTAATTACGAATGAGAGTGGCCTTCATTTTTCCATCCTTATTTCTAAGTGAAATGGTTCCCTTGATGACATCATGGTTTGGCTAAGGAGTGGCTAGCTAAAAAATATATAATACAACTAAGCCTATGGTTGGGTGGGAAAAGGATTAATCTTCATTTGTTTTAGGTAGTATTCATTATAATATATAAGTGTCTATAATTTTAAATCTACAATGTGGTATTTAGTGCATGTCATGGAAATGATGAATATGGTTATGTGAATTATTTAGTGCATGTGAATTTTTAAAATGGAATTTGTTGATATATATATAAGTGGTTAAATATGTGAAATTTCATGGTCAAATAGAGGCAATGGATCCTTAAATGACCTTTCCACTTTCTTACCCTTGGTGATAGGGCTATAATAAGCCTTATGGAAGAAATGTATTGGCTAGAAAAGATGACATTTCTGCAAGGAATCCCTTGAGTATATTTGAAGGTTGAATTAGTAGTGAAATACCTTTAATGGGTCTTTGAATGTGAAAATTGTGAAAAAAAGAGTCATGCAAGGATATATTTAACAAGTTTGTTCAAGGGTTGGCTATGTTTTGTAATAAACAACAACCCCGCATTTTCATTTTTCTTTTTAAGACATAATAAATAATGGGGACCCTTTATTTTTTTTTTATTTTTAAATCATCTTGATGATTTCTTTAAAATAATACTAAATGGAAATTGAACTTTTAAAAATTATAAAGAGAAAACTAAAGTAAATTCGTTATCAGGATTAATATTCTGGGGACAACCTTGTTAGAGCCTTTTTCATAAAATTTTACAATATTTTTCCCTTTCAAGATTCGATCTCTCAAGGTTCTGACATAATTTACTTGTATTTAAGTTTTGGTATATTAGGCCTCTCCTTACCATAACTTTAATATATCATAACTCTTATTTAAAATATCTTATGAGATTAATATTCTATGATTATTCTTATATGTCAGAACTTCCCTGTTTCAGAACATATGTATCTCGGATCCCTCACATCTCAAAATATTTTTATATCAATCCTTGTTCATATCAGAACTTACACATCTCAAAATATTTTATATTAGGGTCTCAAATCCTTGATCCTCGTGTCTCGGGGATTTAAACATTGATAAATTCTTATATCTTAGCTCTATTTTAAATTCCCCTCCAATATTCTCCATTTTGATATCTGACATGGCATGATCACGTGGTCCCATTTTTGTTCGCTTAAGTGATTTAACATCTTAATTATTAGCCTCAAATGAATTAAAATCTCACATTTAAGAAAATTTGGTTTTCGTAATGGGTTTTTAATAAAGGATTTTTTACGCATTATTTCCTTTTTTACGCCATTTGTGAGTGTTGTAAAAAATAATTCGGCTAATTCTTTGCTTCTGTATCCTATAGGCAAGCTCATATTCTTAATTTTCAGAAGAGATGAAGAAAGGAAACCAAGCAAAGAATAAGCCTCCACAACATAAAATTGTCGGTCCATTTCTTGAATATGTGGATGATAAAGCTCTAGGAGCAAGACTATTTACAGATACTGTATGTACCATAGATACCAAAATTCCTTCATGGGAATCAATTTATTAGTACTTCGAAGGTGAAAACCCAAAATTTAATATTAGAAAAGTCATGACTAATGATTATACCCCTACCTCAGAAGCCACTACAAGCGATTCCACCAACTATTTCTTCACAGAATTGTGGCTAGGACATGATTATTTCCTTACATAGACATGGTCCATTGGGTGGTCCAGAATTTTGATATTTTTAATAAGCACATTTGGACTAAAAGGAGGAAAATAATTGGGTCTTTTACCAACAAGGATTTATAGAGCATGTATCATTTTCCAAATCCTTAGTATATTTATAATAAGGAGTATGCCGACGCTTTCATAAAGGAGCATGGGAACCCATAAGAAAAAATAAAACAATGGGGATAGGACCCAAACAAGCATAAAGCGGAGGAAATAGGTAAGTACTCACTTGATTCCCTCACTAGTCCTTTATCCTAAGTCACAACTATGATGTGTCGGTTTCATTCACTCCCTAATGTGTCGAAATTTCCTGACACCTGGGTACCTCTAATTGATTTGGCTTTCGAAGGATATATATTTGACTGGGATACTATGATTTTGAATAATTTAGCTGCTTATATTTTAGAATTTTGACAAGATATGATTTTTTCTGAAAATAAGTTGTCCCCTTTCTATATGTCACCCTATGTTATGGATGCATTGTGTTTCTCCATCATTTTTCCTGCTATGGGTTGGAAATGGACCATTCGGGATCCCATGCCAATCCACATTTATCATGACCTCCTATGGGGATCCAAATATATTGACCATATCTACTATATTTGTCACAAGGGTATGATTATGATATATTAAGCCATCTTTGAGTCTCAACCCACCTAGAATGTCATAGGAAGATATGGATGGCCTTCAGAGGATCAAAAATTGGTTTGGAGAATAATTGTTCACTTATGTTAGAGTCTGGGACAACCTTCCTCATCCCCATGTGTTTCCTTTATTCATACCCAATAAGTTAGTCAACAAAGAGGTAGCATATCAAACAATGGATTATGGTATCTAAATTTTTGAGAGAATTAAATAAAATGGTATGGCCTATTTTCCATGTATGGTTTGGTATATTTTCTTTAGCCAGTTATCATCATGCATAAAAGGAGATCCTTGGAATTCAAGCCCTCAAATTGGCCACGGTTCCCAATAGAAAATTTAATCTAGATTCAGTGGTGAAGAGTTTCACTACATCTCAGGGAATCAGACAATTCATCCATGAAGCAGACAAATTTTATGATATGTTTATACAATCTTCTTCCTATGCTACAGTATTATGCATAATAGAAGAAAAATTGATTGTAGAAAATAAAACTCAGTTTATCAAATACAAATACTCTCGGATAGGCAGAATTCCATTAAATTTTCTATAGTTGGCTCAGAAAACGTCATTAGAGTCTACCTCTCAGCGTGAAAATTCTTCACAGAAGCTCATTGCTCCTAAGGATCAGTCAGAGGTTCTTATAATTTATTCCCCACCTCAGGTTGAGGAATTGATTTTAATCCTAACTTAAATGAGGAATGGAATGATTTTAACATGATTATCAATCCTAAGATCAAGGCCCAAAATTGAGTTTCTTAAACCGCCACTTCATCACAACAATGGATGTCCAAGGTATTATTAAGAATGCTGAAGAAGATACCAGGTCAGAGAAAGTTATTGACGATTCTTCCATTCATGATTAGAAATATGTTGAAGTTATTCCTGCTTTCCCTACCTCAGAGGTTACTTTCATTGTGGAGGAAATTACTCCTTTAGAAATATTTTATAGTCCTCAGCATAAGACAATGGTTAAAGGTGTAATAAAGACAATAAATCTCGAGAAATCTCAATCATTAGTTCCTAGCAATATTTCTTCCTTTGAAGTCTTGTGGAAAGGTTCCTCTGCTACACCTTCTGAGGAGTTAGGTAATTTGACTCAATTTACAGGAGCCTATGCATTTTCCACAATATATAAAACAACATAAGTACAAGAACTACTAAAATAAAAAGAAGAAAAGATTCCCACATTAGAACAATAATTCAATGTCAAGAAGAAGATAATTACTGAGAAATGGCCGAATCAGATAGCAGAGCTCCAAAAGAAATTTTATGCCTTGAAAGTACAACATGATAGGGAAGTACATGAGAAATATTATCAACTTAAGGAAACACATAAAAGGATAGAACAATTAAATGTTAATCCTTAGCTGACATAATTTAGGAAGGAAGCTAAAGAGTTAAATACTCTACTCAAGAATCAACAAAAGATCTTTTGCAACACACTCATATTGATTCAAGGTCAACACAAGATATAAAATTATCTTGTTGATCAATTAAATGAAATGATGGATTATTTTGATGAAGTCAATGATCACCTGACTGATTTTCTAAGCTGATGGGAAGTGTTACAAAATAATTTGTCACCCTGCTCACTTCCCATCCCTGATCCTAAAGTTCCCTATGATAGGTCCTATGCAGTATATCCACCTTGAAAAATAAACAAAGTTATCCTCTGAAGAATCAAAGAAAGCTACCTTGAAATATCATTGGAGAGACTTGGTGAAAAACCTAAATTTTTGGGTCAACGCACTTCTCTAGTGGCCTGCTTGTGATGATGGCATATTGACAGTTCTGGCCTAGAGCTGTCAGGTTGAAATTTGGTTTCATCTCTCGACACTTATGCAAATTATCCCTGGTTTGGTTCTTGGGATTCAGATGATCCTATGATAGAGACATTCAACACTTCTGAGAGTATAATGGAGGTTATGTATCTCAAAGTAACTCCATGGGATGATGGTCATCATCATTTCTCATTTCTCCCTAGCCTCAATGAGATATCCACCTATCTTGAATCCTGCGTTTCATCTGAATCAACCGGCCAACTTCAAAATCCCATATTGATTCATGAAGTGTTGTCTAAAGGAAATATGGGAAATATATCTGCCACCATTCCCATCAACATCTCTGTCAAACTAGGGATTGTCAAGAATTTTCACATCAGTGCCTCTTGTTCACCTGATGAGATCAAGATTTATACCATGCTCTTTAAGGAATTCCATGATGTATTTGCATGGTATTACGAGGAAATTTATAGAATAGACCCTAGTATTATTGTGCACAAAATCCCTACATATCCGAACTTGAAGCCCATTCATCAGCATCTTCGTCTTGTGCACCCAAGAAAGGCTGCTACCATAAAAGGGGAAGTCGAAAAAATTCTTAAGGCTGGTTTCATATATCCCATACCATTGACGGTTTGGGTCTCCAATATTGTTCCTATTACTAAGAAACAAGGGACCATCCGGGTTTGTGTTGACTACAGTGATATCAATCGAGCATGTCCTAAAGATAATTTCCCCACACCCTTTATTGATCAAATCATTGAAGAATGTGATTTGAGTGAGATATTTTATTTTATGGATGGTTTTTATGGCTATAACCATATCAAAATCACTCTTGCTAATCAACATAACACCGCTTTTATTTGTCCATGGGGAACCTTTGTCTACAAGAAAATCCATTTTGGTTTGAAAAATTCAAGTGCCACTTTCCAAAGAGATATGTCATATGCATTTCATGATATTAAAAACATAGTTCAACCATATATTTAAGACCTTCTTGCTCATTTCGCGAAACGTTGAGACCACCCAGACCATCGAAGAGAAATATTTCTTCACTGTCGACACTATAATATCTGGTTAAATCCTCATAGGTGTGCATTCTACATATAATCTAGTCACCTCTTAGGTTTCATAGTGTTTAAAGAAGGGATTTAGATAGATCCTCTTACAGTTGAGGAAATCATCAATTTTCTTGCTCCCTCTTTTGTGCATCAACTGGATATCCTAAAAGGGAAGGCCAATTTTTTCCATCAATTCATTTTGAACTACATTGAGCTTGCCAAAGGATTCACTCGCTTATTGAAAAAGGTAATCCCATTCATTTGGGATGAAATTTCCCAAAACTCTTTTGATGCTTTGAAGAAAGCCCTAATCAATGCTCCTTTATTGCATCCTCCCAACTATCATGGCGATTATTTTGTATTTGGCCACCACAGAGAGCACTATTGGAATGGTGTCGGTTTAAGACGATGATGACCGACATGAACATGTAGTTTAATACCTTAGTTGAAATATCTTCGATGATGAGACCCCCTATGCTCATGTTGAGAAACTCATATTGATTGTTGTTCATGTTGTTCAACATTTTCATCATTACATTCTGATGCGTAAAAATATAGTGATTTCCAACTACAACCCATGAATTACATTCTTACACATCCCTCTCTTGGGGTAAAATACTTGAAATGGATTTTTCTTATCGAAGTTTTTGGCTTAGAATTTTCTGCAGCCAAATTGAAGAAGTCACTTGTCTTTGTTGAGTTGAATTGCGATCTTCTCACCATGGCTGATCCCACTCCCTTTGAAGAATTGATTATAGATGAATCAATATTATAATCAGTACTTTGGACCTTTGGTATGGAGATCTCATTGTTTATCTCCAGACCCAAACCTTTCGACCAGAGCTATCTCACTTTGAGAGATGCCGGATTCGTCACCAGTCCCAACCATATCACATTATTGGAGATACTTTGTATCGCACTGGTGTTGAATCTGTCCTCTGTCGATGTCTGATGCTAGAGGAAGCTAAGAAATTTATTAACGAATTCCACTCTGGGGCCTGTGGTGGTCACATGTTTGGTTATGCTATCGCCCAGAAAATCCTTCAAGCATGATAATTTTGGCCATATAGTTTTAAGGATTTCATTCTTGTTGTTCGAAAATGTCATGACTTATAAATCTATTCTTGGAAAGAACATGCCCCACCCTCGCCCTTGCACCCAGTTGTGACCACTGGGCCATTTGAAAAATGGGGCATTGATTTCATGACCTGTAAACCTCGCTTGGTCGGGGGGCATGGTTATAGTATCATCACCATCGATTATTTTACAAAGTAGGCCAAGGTGATGCTTACATATGATAGAGAAGGTAAAAATGAAATGCAATTCCTATTTAATCATGTCATAGCTCAGTTCGGTGTCCCGACAACCATTGTCACTCACTGTGTCTCTCATTTTTGAAATCATATGATGACAAAGATTACTGATCAGATAGGGCTACACCATGATAAATCCACTCCTTACTATCCACAGGCCAATGGCCAAGTTGAAGTTGTTAATAAGGTTTTGGTGACAATGATTCAACGAACCATTGGGAGACACAAATTAGATTGAAATCTCATGATTTTCTCAGCTCTATGGGCTTAGCAAATGATCACTAAGACTGTTATCGGATTTACACCATTTCAACTGTTGTTTGGTATGGAAGCAACACTCCCGATTGAGTGAAAAATCCCTTCTTTGAAGCCAGCCGTCAAGTTACTTCCTGGTACTTCACCAGAAGAGGAACTTTTGATTTACCTTAAACGTCTTGATGAGACCCGAAGACTTTCTAATTTAGTCATTGAAGCATGAAAGAAACGAGTTAAGGCTCAGTACGAAAAATTTGTCAACCCTCGCGTTTTCTCTGAAGGTGACTTGGTCCTCCTCTATTATCAAGCCCACGACAAATTGGGAGTAGGGAAGCTTGAGCCAATGCGGTACATGTCTTATATCGTTCAACATGTATTGGAAAGAGGTGCTTATGAGCTAATATATTATGAAGGAAATCAATTGGCTGAGCCCTGAAATGGGCTCTAAAAAAAGTATTATGCTTGATTGCAAGTATGGTACCTTGTACATTAGTGTGTTATTCATTAGTGTGATTTTTATATTTTTGGTGTGATTTTTTGCTTCATAGACATGCTTCCCCTACTTACCTAATGTTCCACTTGGTTTGCAGATGTCGTCGAATAATTATACCGGTTTCGATGATGGTGCTTTCTGTAGCACGCAGAGCTTATCTTCCGCAACATGGGCACTTTTTTCCCCTGATGGTGAGTTGATCAATCTGCAAGGTATTTTTTTGGGCCGAACAACTTATAATATCATCGAATATAGTGCACCCATCGAGCTATTATTAGATGTAATCAATCTTATTATAAGAGATTTGGTTGTCAATTTAGACTCACAAATCATTGTGTTACAATTAAATGGTCATTATTTAGTTAGAAACACCAGTATTTTGCATACGTATTTATGTGATAGATTATTGAAAATAAATTTTGACTACATCGCATATCATCACATTCCAATATATTTTAATACATTGATGGATGCATTAGAAAAATATGTATTAGATAGATATCTTCGTAACATGTAAAAAACCAATACATCATCATGATACATGAACACTTAATAGCCGTAGAAACATGCATATATATATATATATATATATATATATTCTGTCAAGGGTGTTACATCAAAATATCAAAAAATAGTGTTTCGTGACACAAATGTCTCTATGAGCCTACATCAATACACAATGTGAACTAAAAGTTGCTATCCACCCACATGGTGCTCGTGATAGCATGTGAATGCTCAAATAAATATCCAGAGTAAATGAAACAGTCAGCGTGGGACTCCCGCGGTATTCGTTTGATAGCATATGGGGATGTCATCAAAATTTGTGTACTCTGGTATGCCTCTGGTTAGGCTTGCTAGGTTACGATCCACCTCCACTAGTGGGTTAGCCCCCTCCTCGTAGGGAGCATCCTTGATTTTGTGAGCTAATATCCTCACAATCAAGGGCATACTAGGTGGTATCTTAGGCCCAAAATCTATAAAAAAATCATAATTTTATGTCTCAGAATACATAAACAAAAAAATCAAAAAGTAAAAAATCCAAAAAAAAAAATTTACCTGTGTCGGACCACTGTTCACCTAGAAAAAGAGGTAGATATGGGTATCCCTGAAGTCAATTCTTGTGTATGTGTAGTCCTCAATCACGATATTTTGACGGTGCAACCAACTGAAGAACACGGTCAGGAAATGCATTTGTTGGCCCCTTCCCTGACTGGGCACGATTTCCCACCATCTCAATAGCCTTAGGTCCCTCAGGGTTGGATCATGGATCTCCAACCGCTGATATTGAAATAGAGGAACCCTATCCAGAAAGAAGGAAACCAAGATGGAACCATACCCAAACTATTTTAGCTGACCTATCTTGCACTTGGTCAGTTGGGTCTTCATATTAGCCAATAACCCTTCGCATCAGTTAAACATAGTAGGAGCCAGAAATTCCACTGCATACTGGAAATGAGACTTCGTTGCCTCATGAAATGCTTGTGCCCTAGCCACTCGAGCCATGCAATGTAATATTGTGCATAAGGGAAGATTTGCAATAGATTATTTCTCCACCTTCTCGTTCTGAGCCTTTTTCATAACGTGACAGTGTCCATGGATGAGCATACTAGTACTCTCAACTCTAGCATGAGCTCTAGAGATTTTGATTCTCTCCCTTCTCATGGATAAGCTTGTAATGAAATATATTTCCATGACATACAACTCAAGTTCCTGGTCTCCAATGATGAATATTTGGCGATCCACATTCCATATCTCAATTAAATATTCAAGTATCTCTAGCTGAGCTCTTAACGTTGATGTTTGGAAGAATTTTAGTAGTCCATGATTCCGTAATGCATTCACAATTTGGCTCCTGGAGTGCTTCATAATATTCCACCTCATGGCCTCTTTCTTTCCATTCAATGACCATATTCACTGAAATCACTTGCAAAACATGTTCAATTGACATTTAAGGGACTTTGATTGGAATAGTTTTGGAAAATAACCACTAAAAATTGAGGAATTCCTTATTTTTTTTTCTTCCCCATGGTCAAAATGACTGTCAAATTCAAAACAACGTAGGTGGTGTTATCCATCAGTAAATTTTTAACAGAGAAAATGATGGCTAAATCAGGTCATAAGCCTTCAAGAGATTGTGTTCATACAAAACTTCTCATTCTTGAAGTCTGTTGTTCCCTAATAGTGATGTTCCCTAAAAGTGTTGTTCGTTAACAGTGTTGTTCCTTAAGTGTTGTTCCCTAACAGTGTTGTTCCTTAAGCGTTGTTCCCTTTAAAATACTGTTGTTCCCTTAGAATAAATCCACCAAGAAAACCCGTTGTTCCCAAAGAAATTTTTTTTCTAAAAAGCCCCTTGTTCCCTTTCATTTACTCTCCATTCCCTTAAAAATCCTTTTTAACCATGAAATCCATTTGAAATGGTTTAAAAACCCTGCTTTTGTACTCTATCAGAACTTGGAAAAACCATGAAAACCCACAAAAAATACATAAAACCCTCTTATTCCGCTTTTTTATTAACAAACAGGCTTTAGCCCATTCCAGCTTAGCCCCTAGCTCCTTCTCCATCATGTGACCAAGCCTCGCAACCGAACGCTAGCACTCATCGCATCGCAACATTTTTATCACATCGGTGCTGTTACATTTTAATTAACTCGCTTCCCCTTCCCCTCGCCGATGCGGTAAGCCCCTTCTTCCTTGGCCCTTGGTCACATACTCCTCCACGAGACCGTGTTTCCACTTTCTTTTAGCCCCCTTCCCTTGCCTATTGTTTACCCTTGCGCCCCTTGTAAAACAAAAAGGCCTTTTTCCTTTGTATTTATCCATGACCGAAGTTTTTCATTTTAACACAGAAAACTAAGGTTTTCCTAACCCAAAATCCCTCCCGCTACGCGAAAAAGGGGGTGACGTCACCATTGGTCCCACCTCCCACTACCCTGCCACTCCTCCAATCATTGGCCGACACCTGGCCTCCACTTACTCCATCCACCGTGTAAGTCCAAATCATCGCGTTCATCCACCATCGTCGATCTGCATCCTCACAGATCAGACGGATGATGCACTCCGACCATCCAAATTCCCCAACGTGCAACTAGAGAACGAAATAGGCGATATTATGAAAGCCATGCGTCTCCTTTTAATTGGATCGTGTTCACTCCGGGCTAAACCTCTTACCACTCTAACATCGCGTGAAAACTGCCGATGGTTTTCACAAAACCACCAAGCCCTATTTTTCACCAAATACAGATTTTAAACCTGTTTCTCTCAGGTTTTCTCCATAAGAACTCCTTCGCTTTTCCACCCACATTTCATCTCCTCTGCATACGCTCCTCCTCCTCTGCCAGCCTCTGAAGCAGTTTCATCCATACATCGCAGGTTCTTATAACATATTATGTTTTTTTTTGCAAGTTTTGTAATGGTCTTTGAAGCAGAAACCCTGCCCAAAAGTTCATAAGGGAAAGGGCCAAAGATGAGGACCATAGCGGTCCAGATACAGGCCGAAAGCGCATAACCAATGGTCTAAATCAATTCAAATGAGGCAAAGGACAGTTTGAATAAAAAGGAAAAAGTGGTTAAAGAATAAAACAGTGGATCAAAGGGAAAATCTCATCGAATAGTCAAAGTTAAAGGATTAACGCATGAGGATGAAGATGAAAAACATCATCTTAGAGTTTAAAGGCAAGGAAAACAGATCAAGAGATCAAAAGCAAAGATTAAATATTCTAAGGGTCTAAATCCCGATAGTTAAGGATAAAGAATGATTTGAGGGATTAAAGCACAAGGTTTCAAGATTAAAGGTTTAAATCATGTAATTTTAATATTAAAATGCACTTTGAAAGTAAACACAGTTAGCAGATATAGTTTAAAGGCCCCGAAGATGATTATAAGGGCATGAAGCAGAATCAAAGTTATAAGAGTGTTTTAAAGCCACAAAAACAGACAGATTAGTAAAAGAAGCCTCCAAATGCCACATCATTGAGGCTATTACTCCTCAAAATTCCACCTACCAACTGATTTCATCTAAAAGAGTGCATATTAATTACACAGTCAGAGATATTCTAAAGACAGCTCAAAATTAATTTTCAGCCTACCAAAAGCCCCCAAAGTCAACAAAAGTGACTGAAGTTGATGAACTTAAATTTAATAATCAATTAGCAGAGTTAAAGCATTTGAAAAATTCTCCATTTGGCCCTTCAAAGGCCGAGAAGCACTTATTCTGCATTAATTGAACAGATATGCCTTTCTTTCACTCCATCTCCTCAATTCTCCTATAAATAATTCTCTAGAAGACAAAATACAGGTTGGTCTTTGAATACTCATAAAGTGTAAATAACTTTGAAGTTGCTGAAGCTATGTTTTGTAATAGAAGAAAGATAGGTTGAGATGAGAATTCTAAAGCTATAGAGACCCACTAGACTTGAAGATTGTAACTGGTTTGAACATCAAATACAAGTTGATTTATGGGATGCTGGTCTATGTCAATGGTGATGTGTTTCTTAATATAATTTTTATTTTCTTTATGTTTTCATTCTGTTCACTTCTCTCTGATAAAGAACAACAAATATAGATTAGGATTTACTTCTGAAGTACCCTAAATCTCACTGATAAGTCTTTATCCTTTATGTTTTCTTCCAAATGTGTTTTGAAGGTAATTCAATAGAGTATAAACAGTGAAGTGTAGGTAAGCCCATGTTTCCTGAGTACAACTTGAGATATTGTCTTTGAATGTTCTTGAAAAGACTACTTATTAAAGTTGATCTAGAGAAGTTTATGGTTAGCCTTGTCCTCTAGTTTATCTCCAACAGTTGCTTTGAAAAGTTCCCTTAAGAGTATGTTGAAAGCAGGCTAGTTTAAAAGTACTTACCTGATGTTAGACTACTTTTTATGTTCAATATGAATGTTTTCCTTTGAGAATATGTTGAAAGCAGGCTAATTTAAAAGTATTTACTTGATATTAAGCTATTCTTTGTTTTTTAATGTTTTCTCTCGAAAGTATATCAAAAGCATGCTAGTTTAAAAAGTACTTACCTAATCTTAGGTTACTTTTGTGTCTTTCCATTAAGTGCATGTCAAAAGCAGGCTAGTTTAAAAGTACTTACCTGATCTTAGGTTGTTCTTTGTTCTATTATCTATTTGATTCTTTCCCCACTTCTTAATGTTTCATACCATAAATGAAATTAAAGAGATCTGTTGACATAGATGACTTGCCCCATAGACCACTCTTGAAACTTGATGTGCAATTAAAATCCTCTATGATTCCATAGCCTAATGGATTGACATTATTTCTTACTTATCCTATCAGCTGAACCATTTTAAACCTACTCACAACTTTACCCTTTAAAATAATTCTTTCATTTTAATGATATTCACCCCAACCAAAACAAACAAAAACCCTTATGCTTTATAACAAACCTAATATCATATCATAAGACTTAAAATTCATATCTTTGAAAACACATATAAAGAGAGATCCCTCTCTAAATCTAGGATGGCTAGATCCTTAGATTCCAAAGTGGTTTTGATGTAGGCTCTGCATCGTTTGTACTTTCCAATCTTGCAAACTACGGAGACCTAATAGAGTGGCGACCATATGAGGGATCTTCTGAGTAAAAGGCCCTTAAACAAACACTCAACATTCCTTTGAGAATATCAGCATTCTTCAAGCACTACCAATCATATTGGTGATCATTATAGGACTTGTGTGAATTGGTGGCAATCTAAGTACTTCTTAGGATTCTAAACAAACCCTTATCAAACCTTGAAGAAATCAGCCAGTAAGCCATAGAGTAAACTCTGTTTGTCTCATAAAAGTAGCTAAGTGTTCAAATAGCTATAGAACACCCTCATAACCCATAAGACTATAAAAACTTAGAAAACCCAAAAACATTTCAGATTTCTATTAAAACCAAATTAGTGGGGGTGGGCCATAAAACATTTTACCTCCCAAAGCTAAAAATTTCCACCTGGAGACTCCACATTTCTGAATTGACCTAAAGACTCCACTGGGAAACCCATTTCTATCATAACATCATACAAAATCAGTTAAGAAAACTTTGAGGATTAAGTTCTCTTGTTAAAATATCAGTTAGCCTATTAAAAATTGTCATACTTGGTTAAAATTTTCTTATCATTTGGTCTGAAAACACAACATAGTGGCTTCTAGAAGAATTTGCACTAGAGATTTTCCTGACCCAAATCCTCCTGAGATATTTGATAATCTAGAAGATATCCTTAGTAAATCTCCTAAATACAAGAATCCAACTGTTATCAGACCAATTAATAGAGCTAATTTTGTCCCTGAAAACCTCTTAGCTCTACAAAATACAAAATTTGACTTAAGAAACCCATCCATAACTAAGCCACTTAGTGATATAGATCAGATAGACTTTGGATCTCCACACTCACCCCAGCATAGTGGTGAACATCCTGGTAGTAGAGAAACCACTCCACCTGACCTTCATTTCATTCATAACTTTGGTTTTTCTCATCCTAGATCTGCTCAATAGTCTTTTGCTGGTCCATCCATTTCTATTACCCATACACCAACTATTCAAACCATTCCATTCCATCAACCCCCTCCTATATTACATCCTCCACCTGTAAACCCCCAAGTTTTTCCACAACCTCCTATCATGGAAACATGGTATGCTCCCCTAGTCCTTTACCTTTAGTCAATCTTCCACGGGACTATCAGTCCAAGATTCCATTATATGATGCCAGTGGTGCTACTACTGCTTCACAACATGTGGACAAGATGAATGACTATTTTGATAGAAATGAGATAGATGATGAAACTGTCAAACTCAGATTATTTGCTCAAATTTTAGGGGGAGAAGCTAGAAAATGGTTCAAAAGCTTAACCCCTAATAGTATTAATGACCTTCAAACTCTCTATTAGTCATTCCTAAAGAAATGGGAAGTCAGAAAAAACCCTCTCCAAATATTGTCAGATTACAAAAACCTCAAAAGAAACACTGGGGAAAGTGTTCAAAATTATTGCACCAGATTCAATAGTGTTTATAATGCACTACCCCCAGATTTGAAACCTCCACAAGGCTCAGATTTAGCCAAATTTCCTGAAGGTTTTGATCCTGAAATGGCCTATCAGCTAAGAGAAAGAGATCCCTTGACTCTGGAAGACATGTAGAAGGGAGCTCTTTCTGTGGAAGTAAATCTGATTGAAGAAAGAGCTAGGATGAGGAATGAAAAGAAAGTATCATTTAGGGAGGAAACTGCTTCTTCCACATCTAGATAAAAAATGGAGAGAATGATGGAGGAAATGATGAATAAGATGAGAATACTTGATAGAGTACAATCTAGAGAAAATCAATCAGCTCCCCAGAACAGAAATCAATCTCAAAATCAGAATCAGAACTTTAGGAGAAATCAACCTCAAAACAAACAAAGAGAGGATGATCAAAAAATCAAGCCTCCTTTTCAAGAAAACTATGTGAATGAGGATGAATAAACAAATGAAAAAATAGAGGATGACAACATAAACATGTTGGGAGTAAGCAGTGAGGATTATGTTTTCCTCCATGAAAGAAAACAAGGTCTATATACACCCTATGATGATAGAAGAATAGAAAATGATTACTATGAACAAGACTCTGAAAATGCCATCATAGGATCACCTAAACAACATAACCTAAGAAGTAAAAAGAATCGAGAGACTCCCAGGATCAAAACCTTTGACAAATCTGCCAAAAACAACCTTGAAATTTTTTCCAAAAAGACAGCAGAAATTCATAAAACAGTGGCTGTAAATTCTAATCCAAACAAAAGGAAAAACATCCAAGCCAATGAAAAACAGAGTGTTAACCCTAGCAGCACTAACATCTTAGCTAATGCTTCTGAAAAAACTATTTTAACTGCTATAAATACTAAAAATTAGCAAGTTGATTTTGTTGAACAAGGAGTGACTAACAAGGCTGAATCAAACATTTTAAAAAATTAGATTCCTTTTAGCCTAGAGAATGAAATATACAAAATAAAAATCTTTGTCCCACTCACTGAATTAGTCACCCAAAATGTATGTAGATGTCAAATTTTGAAAGCTTTGAACATAGAAGATGTTCATGACACAGTTAACTTAAATGATGATACCCCAGAGCTCATATTTGGACCAAAAATTGAAGGAAAAATTCAAGAAGGAACTACCCCTCGATTTTACATCAGTTTGAACATCCATGATAATATTTTACACAATGCCATGCTTGATTCAGGAGCATCACACAACCTCATGCCCAAGGTTATAATGGAAATATTAGGCTTAGAGGTGACTAGACCCTACAAAGATCTATATTCCTTTGATTCAAGTAGGGTGAGATGCCTAGGCCTAATAAAGGATCTGTGTGTTAACTTAGCCCAAATCCCAACCAAGAGCTTAGTGATGGACATTGTAGTGGCTGATATTCCCCCCAAATATGGCATGCTCCTTTCAAGGTCATGGGGTGCTAAGTTACAAGGTACTATGCAAATGGATATGACTTATGTCACCATCCCTATCTTCAGTCAACCTAGAAGACTCTATAGGGAAACACACATGAAATACATGGTGAGTAACCAAGAAAGACCAGAGAATTCTCCTCTCTATTCTATACACACTGACCTTGACTCTTTCATTATGTATAATGATGATATTCATAAAGAGCCAGAGTTAGTCAAGAAAACATCATCAAATGTAGTGGTCACTACACTTGCAGACATAGTGGCAGCAAATGATGAAGAGGAATTTAAGGAGGAAACTAAGAAGCAGTTTGCTGATTTAGAAATTTACAGCAAACAAATTAAGGATATTGAGGTCCAAAATAGTCATAAAAATAGTACCAATCAAGAAAATCAAAAGATGAATCTTCAACAAATTGGGAATATTGAAGAAAAAACCATAAAAGAACATGGTATAGACCCTTGTATAGAACATAATAATGAAAAAGACAGAGAGGACAACAATGAAATAAATGACAAATATGAAAACAATCCTCTTTGGAACATGAATTTTGAGGGGTCTTGCACTAAAAATGATGTAGGAGTAGGCATATGGTTACACAACACTAAAAAAATCATGCTGAGGGGCATTCCTATAGATTAAATTTTGAATGTACAAACAACATAGCTGAGTATGAAGCTCTCCTTTTAGGACTGCATTTATTGAAAAAATTAGGAGCCAAAAGAATAAAGGTCCATGGAGATTTAGAGTTGATAATTAGGAAAGTGAATGGGGAGTATAGTGTTAAACATCCCAGACTTAGAGCTTATAGAGATGATGCCATGGACTTGCTAAAATTTTTTGATGAATTTCAACTTATCTTTTTCCCAAGAAACCAAAATTTCCTTGCCAATGGTTTAGCCTTTGCTGCTAGAGCTTGTCTAACACCTTATGAAACCAAGAAATGAACCACCCAAGTCAAATTTAGACCAGCTGTCCTAGATAATGAAATATATTGGAAAGTTTTTGATGGAGATAAACAAATGGAAGACTTCCTACAGTCCAAAAATGAATTTGAAACACCAGACTCAGAGTCAAAGTATGATGAAGACTGTCCTATTGAAGAAAACCCACTTGTTAAAGAAGAAAAGTCTCCCAAGATTGCTGAAATAAATCTGTTAACCTATGAACCCAATCATAAAACAAAGAATAGAACATATTTAGAAAATGAAGACTTATAAGTGTTGTAATCTAAAGACCAAAGCTTGCCAAAAGGACTGATCCCATTATAGGAATTATTTGACTTAAATGATGCTGCCAAAAATCCAAAACTAGAACCTATTGAATCTGAAGTGGAAGAATGCAACATAGGCAGTGAGGAAAAGCCCAAAATGATCAAACTATCAAAAACACTACCAGCTCACATTAAACTAACATATATTGAGCTTTTTAAAGAATTTTTTGATGTTTTTGCATGGAGTTATAAAGATCTGAAATCATATGATGCATAAGATACCCCTAAAAAAAAACCATAAACCTTTTAAACAAAGGTTGCGCAGAATTAACCCTGTCCAATTATCTCTGGTAGAGAAAGAAATTAGAAAATGTATGATGCTAGAATTATAGTACCTATTAGATACTCAGAGTGGGTGTCTAATATTGTATCTGTTAGGAAGAAAACATGAGAAATAAGTCTTTGCATTGATTTTAGAAACTTAAACAAAGCCTCATTAAATGACAATTATCCCTTACCCAAAATGGATCATATATTGCAAAGGGTAGTTGGTTCTAGAAGAATTTCTTTTCTAGATGGCTTCTCAGGTTACAATCATATTTTGATACATCCTGATGATCAACTTAAAACAACCTTTACTACACCTTGGGGTACTTTCATGTATTTGAAAATGCCTTTTGGCTTAACGAATGTTGGTGCCACATTTCAGAGAGCCATGGATATTTCATTTTTAGAAGAAATAGGTTACTTCATAGTGATTTACTTAGATGACATTACTGTCTATTCTAAAACAGATGAAGAACACCTAATACACTTGAGAAAAGTATTTGAAAAATGCAGAAAATTTGGAATGTCCTTAAACACAAAGAAAACATTGTTTGGTCTCCAAGAAGGTAAAATTCTTGAGCATATCATATCTGAAGAGGGTATAAGGATAGATCCAAAGAGAATTGATGGTATATTTCAAATCATCCATCCCAGAAACATCAAGGAACTTCAATCTTTCATCGGAAATATTAATTTCTTGAGAAGGTTCATTCCTAATCTAGATGAACTCCTTAGAGACATAACAAACATGCTTAAAAAAGAAGGAGTTAAATGGACCTTAGAAGCAAAGAAATCATTTGAACTGGTAAAACAAGCACTCACCAAAAAACCAGTTCTCATCAGTCCTGATTTTACAAAGGATTTCTTCATTTTTTCATTTACATCAGAACACACAATAGCTGTTGTCCTATTACAGAAGAACTTGAATGGACAAGAGCAACCCATTGCATTTTTCAGCAAGGCATTAAGAGATGCACCTCTGAAGTACAATATAATGGAAAAACAATACTTTGCCTTAGTCAAAGACTTAAAAGACTTCAGAGTTTATATTTTAAACTCCCACATAATAACATTTGTGCCTCATTCAGTTGTAAAAGACATATTGACACAAGGTCTAGATGGCAAAAGAGGAAATTGGATTGCTGTAATTCTAGAGTATGACGTAGAAATCAAACCCACTAAATTCATAAAAGGTCAAGGACTATCTAAACTTATGGCTGAATCCATCTTTCAAGCTCTTGATATAAGCATGTTTAATGCATTAGATGAACAGGAGGATTTTTCAGCTCCAATTATTGAAGATAATTTTTTGAATTCATCTTGGTATGCCGACATTTTTTATGTTTTGTTCAATCTTAATGTTCCTCCTGGTTTGTCTAAAACAAAGGAAAGATTCTTAAAGTTGAAAGCTGTAAATTACTGCATTTTGAATAAATGTTTATATTGGAAAAATGCTAGTCGATTATTGATTTAATGTTTTCCTAAGAATGATGTAGATAAGGTTGCTGAGCCCCAAGATTGTTCTTTCTTTCATCTTAATTTACCCCATTTTCCTTTGTCCATTGTTATCCCAGGCCCAATTGATCAATGAAATTAGTTAAAATTACTTTTAGAATGAATAACATGGCTAACTTGCTAAGTTTTGTGATTTTGTCATTGTAATGCATTTTAAACCGAAACTATCTATAGAATGCAGACATTCCATAGCTAACCACCAATTCTGCAGCTGTCTTCACGTTCAAGCATGTTCCAGGTGTCATCTCAAGAAAATCCACACATGGGTATATTCCACATCATGTCCTCATTGTTCGTTGCTCACCATGAAGAATGAACCGAATTCTGGACGTGGTTTTGGTACGTGGGAACTCATTCAAGGAGGCAGACTTCTAATAGGACTAGGACAGTCCATATGTTCTTTCTCCCTTTACGCTGCCATATTTAGAGTCCTAGTATGATTTTGATAAGGAAAGACAATGATCCCCGTATTGTTGCAAGTTATGTTATGTAGATTTGTTATAAAATCACTCGGGAAACCGAGAGACAAGCTTTAGATTTTGCTTAGATTTCATGGATTGACTGCTATATTTCTGAAGACCGAGAATACTCTATTTCAAGTTATTTTCCTTTAATGAAGAAGACAACATTGCTTTGAACGCGTTGAGTTGATTTTGAGTTAGATTCCTTCTGGTGGTAGAGGGCCCTTGCCTCCTGCACGGCTTTACTTTCGTAATTTAGATAAGTATCTTAGTCGTTTTCACGTTTTTGAAGTTTGAGTTCATAGTTAATTTCATTAGTCACTATAGCTATACTTTTTCTAAGAAACTCTTCCAAAAGATCATGATAATGAATGGGAAATGGCTGTAGTGTTGTAGGTTTTATTTGTAATTTCTTTTTTTCATTATCACAGTTGAACTTATTCTAGTAAACTCTTCCAAAAAACCCTTATGATGTCTAAGGCATGACTGTGATACTGAAGGTTTCAGTTGTTTGTTTACACTAAGTAGCATAGTTGATCTTACTCTTAAAACACTCTTCCAAAATATCATAATAATGGGTAGGAGATAGTTGTGATGTCTTAGTTTTTAAATTGCTTTCAGTCTTTATGTTTGCATTTGCACTGAATTGTACATCCAGGATTGTTCTAACAAGCTCTTCCAAAATACCATTCATGATGGACAAAATAGGTTGTAGAATCCCATAGATTAATTGCATGATAACTTAGTTAGGGTACTCCGGAGTCAAATTGCATTCAATTCATGCTCTGTTATTTTGTTTTAAGTTTGATAATGGCTTGTTAGTTCAGCACTGTTTATTGTAGACTAGTGACATCTTAGTTCAGTTCTAGTTTAGCTCATTGTATTTACATTCCACATTTAGTTGTCATCCATTGCATATTAGACTACATTAGTTGTTAAACTTGAACACCACGGCCTTCATTATTTACAAAACC
This sequence comes from Pinus albicaulis, assembly GCA_034641835.2. Classification (NCBI taxonomy): domain Eukaryota; kingdom Viridiplantae; phylum Streptophyta; class Pinopsida; order Pinales; family Pinaceae; genus Pinus; species Pinus albicaulis. The sequence goes on along the minus strand of CM076580.1, from coordinate 812,455,654 downwards.
TCTTTTGTTCCAAATCTATAATTGACTCATAACCATATGGACAGAAGACAGTATCATCCCAAGGCCTGAAGTAATTTTTCAACCTCTTTATCATTTCATAAACAAAGCCTTTCCTCAAAAGACTAATTTAAAAATAAATCTATAACTTTTGAGTAAGGTTTAGTGATGTTAAACTAAGTTGCAGAATAGAATTAGGAGCTAGTCTTAGAGTAGAGATCTTATGATGTTACCAATGTTCTTCTCCAAATATGTTTCAACAAATCTTTAATCATGGATAAGATGTTGTATCATTATAAGCTGATTGTTTAATTGTTTAGTTAGGAGAATTTGTATACTTAGCTGCCCATTTCTCAAGCTCTTCCAAAATACCTTTAATGAAAGAATTGGACAAGTTAAGTTTATGTTTTGATTCATTTTCCTGAAGTCATTATCAAGCTTTGTATTATGCTTATTCATAGTTTAGGTTTGATTCTGTTTCAGTATTTGCATTTGCATTTGTCATTTGTCATCAATAAATTAGGTTTCACTCTGTTTTTAACTAGTAGCTTCTTTCCACTAGCATCTAGTTCTTTTCCTTGTGAACATAAAACCATCAAAATACCAAAAAAATCATAAAACACTAAACACAACGCATTAAGAAACAAACACTTAGGCACATACAGTGCACTTCACTTCAGCAGTTTACCAACCCTGGTTGACAATTAAATGAACTCAATTTAGGAGACTAGGTTGAGACCAAACATTTTGGTGTCGTTGTCGGGGAAGTGAAAACTAGGTAACCTTTGTTTCTTAACTCCCAAAATCAATTATATGCGTAGAGAGAGAGACTCAAGGGGTAGATTCATAAGCAGCAGAAACAAAATTTTGGTTCCTAGAACACCACTTGTTTCACCTAGACCAAGAGCTAGTACACCTTCAACTCAGACCCACATTCCATCCTTTACTGATCCTAGACTTCTAGAAGACCTAAGATCAGATATTCCATTATAAAAACCTTCCACTTCATCAACTGAACCTTCCTTAGAAGAAGATCTAAAGACTCTTGTTAGGGACACAAACTTTTCCACTTCCACAGGAGAATCAACTATGGCAGAAGAAGGGGGAGGAGGAGTCTTTAATGGAGAACACACATTATTTGGAGGTAGAGGTAGAGGTAGATGAGAAGGAGGTAGAGGAGAAGGAGGTAGAGGTGCAGATGGAGGAAGAGGTAGAAGAGAAATAGGAAGCTCTTTTGGGTTTCCTATAATAGATGAAGAAACTAATACAACCATGAAAAACATTTCACCCTCTGTCCTTCCAAACTTCTATGGACTTAAAACTGAAGATCCTGAAACCTTCCTATTTGAATTTGAAATCCTATGTAGAACTTATGACTACTTACAAGATGCTCAAAAACTTAAACTATTTCCTTTAACATTGAAAGGAGCAGCATTGAAGTGGTTTATGAGTTTGATCAACATTTCTATTAGGACATGGGAAGACATGAAACAAGCATTTCTAGAGAGGTATTTGGATTATTGTATGTCGGTCAATCATAAGGAAGAAGTGTTTAAGATGTTACAAAAAGAAGATGAAAACTTGGAAGATTTGTTGGAGAGATTTCATTACAACATCAAAAGAGCAAAAATGGAAAACTTAGATCAAGACACCTTAAAAGCTCTTTTGTTGAAAAAAATTAGGGATGAATGGTTCAATATCCTTAACATGATGGGAAAAGGGGATATATCACAGCTCACATTACCTGAAATATCTGAGTTATGTATCAACCTTTCAAGAGGGAAATCTAAAACTGTAAAAGGTCCAAGAGATCCTGCTCTTGCAAGGGCAAGTAAGTCTGCTTCTGGGATAGTAAGTAGGTCAGAAATAGGACATATGCTTGATGATTTCAAATCTGACATCTTAGGGAGTCTTAGTGAACAAATAGACACCCTTAAGATACAAAACAAGAAAAAAGCTGAATCTGATGCCTTGGCAATTTTTTGTCCCAAATGTAGAAAGAAACATGCCTTGAGAGAGTGTCCTTTGGATGTAAAAGTTGTAGAGACCTGTGTCATTTGTTCTGAAAAACATGAGACCAAGAATTTTCCTTCTCTTCCTGGTCTCAAAGCTGTCTTTCAAGAGGAAACTCCTACAGATTCCACATAATCTCTCAATTTTATCTCTAGAAGGCCTTGGCAGGGACCTCAAACACAAGGATTCCATGATCAAATGTATAATCAACCTCCACCTTGGAATTCTTGGCAGCAACCTTGGCCTCAATTTCAAAATCAATCTCAAGCTTGGGCACAAGGAGCACAAAATCCCTATGGAAGATACTCTCAGTACTATCAGTATCCACCATTCTATCCACCATACCCACATTTTTATCCTCAAAATCCTCAACAAAATTTTCAACAAAATCCTCAACAACATCATCAGAACCTACCACATCAAAATCAACCACTTCCATTACCATTCCCTCAAAAATAAAATCAATTGCCTGCTCAACCCATACCAAACCCCAATAATAAGAACCCTCAGAACACATACATGATAGAAGGCCAACAATTTCCAACTTATTTAATTACTCCTTTAGACCTTAGTGATGTTCAACTTAGGTCTGGAAGAATACTTGAAAAGAAGAAACCTTCTGTGATCATACAAGAACAAGATAACTCTGAGGAAGACTCTCTACAGGTGAATAAAAGTCTTGAGGAAGACACATTTTTTCAAGACCCAAACACTGAAAAATTAAAGCAAAAAGATCCAATAATTTCAACTCCTGTATTAGAGCAACGAACCACATCTACTTCTATACCTCCATTTCCAAAAAGATTATAAATTGATAGAGGTGTAGAAAAACAAATTATGGTGCCTAATTATGATTTCCTAGATGAGCTGAGAAATGTTTGCATTAAAATTCCATTATTACAAGCCATCAAGGAAATTCCAATTTTAGCCAAAACAATAAAGGAGTTGAACATGTAGAAAACAAGAAAAAGAATAAGAGAAACAAAGAAAATTCAACTGGCAGGAAAAATTGTAGATATTATGATGGGCAAGATTGCTATTCCAAAGTATCTTGACCCCGGAAATCCAGTTGTTAAAATTCACATCAATGGAATTGAAATCCAAAACACACTCATTGATTTAGGAGCAGCAATCAATATCATGAGTAGACAAATCATGGATAAGCTGAAACTTCCTAATCTTCTCTTTACACCCACATTATTACAATTAGCAGACAGATCTGTGATCAAACCTGATGGGGTAATAGAAGACATTCCAGTGTCCCTAGATTCTTGGGAGTACCCTGTGGATTTCATGATCCTAACTCCTAAGAATAATCTAGGAGGACATCCTATTATATTAGGAATACCTTGGTTGGCTACAGCTGATGCTTTTATTAGTTGTAGATCCGGTGATATGTACATCTATGATGGTAGTTCAACTAAGAAATTCACTTTGTATCCTCTAGCTAGGACAATTACAGATTTAGATGATACTCAATGGATAGAGGATGAAGAAGATCTACAACCTCTCTTCACAATTTCAGAGATTAGTGAAGATAATCAAATTCTGAATACTCTAGAAAAATTTGAATCCTCTTTAGAATACAAACATGAACCATTTCAAGAGGGATCCAACATTGAGTTTTTGTCATCAAGACAGATGTCTCTTCATTCTATGGATAAATTTGGCAGCTCTACAAGTGAGATATTTCCAGGCAAAACTTTGAACATAAAAAAGAACCTAGAAAAATCTCAACAAGAAGAGTTAGTCAAGATATTACAGAGACATTCTTCTGCATATGCATGGGAGTACACTGACATGAAAGGGATAAGCCCCAAGACTTGCACTCATCACATCTATATAGAGGAAAATTGTAAACCAATTAGACAACCTCAAAGACAGATGAATCCAAATCTTAGGGAGATTGTTAAAGAAGAATTGCAAAAATTGTTAAATGTCAACTTCATCTATCCTATTTCAAATAGTCAGTGGGTTTCTCCTTTGGTAATTGTGCCAAAGAAAAATGGTAAATGGAGGGTATGTGTTGACTACCGAGAACTAAACAAAGCTACTCTTAAAGACCATTTTCCCTTACCTTTCATAGATCAAGTGTTAGATACATTAGCTGCCAAAAAGTACTTCTCATTCCTAGATGGGTTTAGTGGTTACAACCAAATCCAAGTAGCACTTGAAGATCAAGACAAAACCACATTTACCTGTCCTTGGGGTACCTATGCTTACCGAGTATTGCCATTTGGATTATGCAATGCACCTGCAACATTCCAAAGGGCAGTATTAGGAATTTTTTCAGATCTAATACATGATAGTGTAGAGGTATACATGGATGATTTCATAGTTTATGGAAATACATTTGAAGAAGCTTTAGCAAACTTGGAAAAAGTTTTAAAGAGATGTCAGGAAGCAAATCTTTCACTTAGTCATGAGAAATGTTTCATGATGTTTACTGAAGGTATTGTTTTAGGGCATCATATTTCAGGGGATGGGATTAGAGTTGATGAGTCAAAAGTTGAAGTCATCTCTAACTTATCTATTCCAAGTTGTCAAAAAGATGTTAGAAGTTTTCTAGGATTTACAGGATATTATCGGAGGTTTATAGAAAACTTCACCAAGATAGCATCTCCACTCTTCAAATTACTTACCAAAGATTGTGAATTTAAATGGAATTCTGATTGCCAGTTAGCCTTTGAAACCCTGAAAACAAAAATTTCTGAAGCACCTATTTTAAGGGGACCTAACTGGAAATTACCTTTTCATATCTCAACAGATGCTTCTGATACAGCTCTAGGAGCAGTATTGGGACAAAAAGACTTGATTCCTTATGCCATCTACTATACCGGTAAAAATTTGACTCCAGCAGAGTTAAACTATACTGTAACTGAAAAAGAGTTTTTAGTTGTTGTTCATGCCATAAACAAATTCAGACACTATATAACAGGCTATGAAACTTTTTTTCACACTGATCATTCTGCAATTAGATACTTAATGAACAAATCAATTACTAATGGTAGAGTCATAAGATGGTTATTGCTTTTACAAGAATTCAACATTACCATTCTAGATAGGCCTGGAAAACAAAACACAGTAGCTGATTTCCTATCTAGACTCCAAAACATCAAAGATGACACTCCAGTTGAAGATCAATTTCCTGATGAATATCTTTATGCAATTTCTACTCAAACTCCTTGGTTTGCTGACATTTCTAATTATTTAGTTTCAGGAAAATTTCCTTCAATAATGAATGCAAGAGATAAAAGAAAAATCATTTATGATAGTGCAAAATATTCATGGGTTGCTAATGAGTTGTACAAGACAGGTCCAGATTTGATCATTAGGAGATGTGTTCGGGAAGATGAGATGCCTGAGATTCTCAAAGCATGTCATGATGAACCTTGTGGCCGACACTTTGCTGATAAGAGGACAGCCTATAAGATCCTTAATTTAGGATATTATTGGCCATCCTTGTTTAAAGATGCTAAAGAGTATGTCAAAAGGTGTAACAGTTGCCAAAGGGTAGGGAAACCTTCTCCTTCAGGTGAGATGCCATTACAACCTCAGGTACATATTGAACCTTTTAAAAAATGGGCTTTGGATTTTGTAGGACCTATTAGTCCTCCATCAAGACAAAAGAGATATATATTAGTTTTCACTGATTATGTTAACAAATGGGTAGAGGCCAAGCCATTACTTTTTGCTAATGAAGCATCTGTAGTTACTTTTATTTTTGAGGACATTTTTACTCGTTTTGGTGTCCCAAGGGAAATTGTTACAGATCAAGGAGCTCAATTCACATCAAGTCTAGTGGAACAAATGATGGAGAGGTACAAAATGAGGCATAGAAAATCTACTCCTTATCATCCACAAGAAAATGGTCAAGTGGAATCTACTAATAAGGTCATTGAAGGAATCCTAACAAAGACTGTTCATTTACATAGAAGAGATTGGGTAGATAGGCTTCTTGAAGCCTTGTGGGCCTATAGAACTACATGGAGAAACATAACAGGCCATACTCCTTATGAACTTGTTTATGGAAAGCAGGTTTTGTTTCCCATAGAGTTCCAGATTCAAACTTTCAAAATGGAAGTTCAGCTAGGACTTGATTTAACGGAGGCACAAAAGCATAGATTGGAGCAGATTAATGAATTGGATGAGATCAGACAAGATGCAGTTTAGAAAACAAGTCTATTCCAACAGCAAAGGACTAGATGGCATGATAAGTACATCAAAGAGAAGAAATTAAAATAAGGTGACTGGGCTCTCTTGTTTGATTCAAAATTCAAGGATTTTCAAGGTAAATTTCAAACACATTGGCTAGGGCCATATGAAATTGTTGAAATTTTTGACAATGGAGCAGTAAAAATCAGGACAATAGATGAAGAAGAGGTCACTTTTCTTGTGAATGGTCATAGATTGAAGCTGTATCAAAAACCACTCTCAAGAGAAGAATTTGTCAAGAAGTTCCAGGAAAACAGTGATGTGAAGTTAATGAAGAAGAATATTTCTTCTTCATCAACTTGATTGAATTTTCTGAAGAATTTCTTTAAAAAAAATAAATAAATAAAGTATAAACATGAAAACCAATCATTGATTGGTATGTTTATACAAAAAAGATAGGGTGAAAATCAGAGTCTTTCTGACACTCTAACTTTTCCATTTTGTTTTTGCAAGCAACTGTTACAAAATCATAAGTTCAGATCCATTGCACTTATGATCCATCTCATTTCATTTCAGTCAATTTACTTATCCATCCATACTCCATTTCATTCATTCATTCATACTTCACTTCATTCCATATTTCATTCATCTCATTCCATACTTCATCCACCTCATGTCCATATCAAAATTTAAAGTTTGATGTTTTTCTGCAAATGAATAACACATGTCATGGATTGCAGGCCATTTCTTATATTCTTCCACTCCATTTCATAAATTGAATCCATCCCATTCCATCATTCACTTCATACATATTCCATTATACCATGTTTCATCATCTATCTTCACTCATTCCATAAAATATTCTATGTATATTCCAAACCACTCCATTCCATGATTAAAATTCTCTACAGGTACATTCTGTAGCTAAATAGAGATTCTGCAGCTAATCAGACTTTCCGCAGCCAGACAGTCATTCCGCAGCTACAGATCCTGAAGGCACTGATCAACAAACATTTGAATTGGAACAAGATGATCCAGTATATCCATGAACAAGAAGAATCAAGAAGGATTATGAAGACTCTTCCAGAGGAGAAAAAAGTATACAAAGACCACAAAAAGCAAATGAAAAGCAAAGGTAAAAAGTTCTAGTTATAATGGCATTTCATAAAAACTTTAGTATAGTATAGTTATGAATCATTCGAAAAGTTTTTTTGATTATTTTTATTGATCATGCCAAATATACCCTCCACAAAACTTTGGATAAAAATATTTCATTTCAAATTCTATATCCGATCATCATTTAAGCAGTTAAAAGGCTGAAGTGTTTGATTTCCTTACGTCATCCAGCCAAATCATTTAATGATGATTATTGAATCCGTTGTAAAAAATCTCTGTAGTCTTTTCACTCATTGATTTGTTTTCTTCACCTCACTTCATTAACTTGTTCCGTAACTACTTCCTATCACTCCATTCCGTAGCCAGCCCTTCATCATTTCATTCCAAAAAACAGAGATATCTCTATCACCATGAGCAAAGGTATATCAGTTTGAAATATTGAACCACTATCACCATGAGCAGAGGTATATCAGTTTGAAATATCAAACCACTATCACCATGAGCAGAGATTGAAGCACTATCACTGTGAAGTAGAGGTATATCAGTGTGGAATTTGAAGCCATTGCCACCGAGAAGCAGAGATATATCAGTTTGAAGATTGAAGAACTATCACAGTGAACAAGAGGTATATCAGTTTGAAGGTTGAATTCATTGTTTCCGTGAGCAGAAAGAGTACTAATCTGAAGATTGAAGAAGAAATTATCGGCCTCATTGTAAGAACTGAACTAGTGGGCACAAAATACCTGGAAGGATACCCTCAAAGCAGAGAAATGTTGCAACATGCAGGATGGCTACAATTTCTTGAGAAATTTAATGGCTTCCACAAAGAAGTTACTAAAACATTTACAAGGTCATTCAAAGGAGCCGAGGTTGAAGTAGGAGATGTTAAATTCACTGTCACAGAGGTTTTTATTACAGAAGCAACAAGATTGCTTAGACATGGAGAAATATGGTTTAAAAATAGAGAATTTCATAATGAATCATGGAAGCAAATCCTAAAATCACCAGGTATGGATGTCACTGTGTTTAAAAAGGGAATTCCAAGTTCTGCATTAAAAAATAAATGGAGAAACATATTGCTTATTCTACAAAAATTTATCACTTGTGAAGGTAGATATGGAACATTTTATGTTTACCATATTAGGTTGATAATGCATTTTCTGGAGGAAGAGCTAAATTTTCCCTATTTCTTGCTTCAAAGTTTAAAAAAGATGGCTTCTAGTTTTCAAAGGAGAGTCCAATTCCTAGAGACAACTCTATACCATCATGGCTTGGTTAAGATTTTAATTGAACACCATTTAGCCAAAACAAAAGATACTTGGGATAATTTCTTGGTAAGAAATCACTTTGAGGAACCAAAAGAGCCTTCACCTAAACATCAAACTGCAAGGAGAAGCAGAAAATGGAGAGCCTCTAAAATTGAAATTGACAAAATAGTACAGGAAAGTAGTGAAGAAATAATCTTTGAGAAGTTGACTCAGAATAAGAGACAATTTAAGGAAGAGAGGGTAATCAGAAAATCTGCCACAAAAAAAGGAGAGGGATCATCCCAGCCAAGAAGAAGCCATAGACTCAGGGGGAAACTAAGGAAAACACAGATCAAACAAACAGGGGTGATAAACATATAAGATGAGGAAACATCTATTGAAGAAGATGTTGAAGAATATTTTAATGAAGAAACCCCTGAAATTGACCCTGCACAGCAAGAAGTTTATGACTGTGTTGAAACATTGGAAAGGAAAGCTTCAGAGAGTAGAGATACAACCCCTAGTCCTCCACTGTCCGAAATAGATGTGTTAAGAAGAGATAGGTATGAGCTGGAAGTACTTAATAGACATATCAGAACTGAGAATGATATTCTTAAGGAACAAGTAAAACTCAAAACCAGTATGAACTCAACCTTATCTCTACAAATGGACAAAGTGGAAAAGACTAATGAAAAGTTGAAAAAGAGGAACAAGAAGCTAATCAGGGCACTTATCAACTGAAGGTTCAAGTTAATCATCAGGAAACCCAGAAGACCTTTAACTTCCAGGCAAATAATAAGAAGAGGGTTGGATGTTCTTGCAGAAGTCTCTGAGTTTATGGAATAAGTTGCATGAGGACATGCAAGAAGTCAGCAGTGGGGGTATGTTGAGCCCCAAGATTTTTATTTATTTCATCTTAATTTACCCCATTTTCCTTTTTCCATTGTTATCCCAGGCCCAATTGATCAATGAAATTAGTTAAAATTACTTTTAGAATGAATAACATGGCTAACTTGCTAAGTTTTGTTATTTTGTCATTGTAATGCATTTTGAACCGAAACTAGCTATAGAATGCAGACATTCCATAACTAACCGCCAATTCTGCAGTTGTCTTCACGTTCAAGCATGTTCCAGGTGTCCTCTCAGGAAAAGCCACACATGGGTATATTCCACATCATTTCCTCATTGTTCGTTGCTCACCATGAAGAATGAACCAAATTCTGGACGTGGTTTTGGTACGTGGGAACTCATTCAAGGAGGCAGACTTCTAATAGGACTAGGACAGTCCAGATTTCCTTTGTCTCTTTACGCTGCCATCTTTAGAGTCCTAGTACAATTTTGATAAGGAAAGACAATGATCCCCGTATTGTTGCAAGTTCTGTTATGTAGATTTGTTATAAAAGCACTTGGGAAACCGAGAGACAAGCTCTAGATTTTGCTTAGATTTCATGGATTGACTGCTATATTTCTGAAGAACGAGAATACTCTGTTTCAAGTTATTTTCCTTTAATGAAGAAGACAACATTGCTTTGAACACGTTGAGTTGATTTTGAGTTAGATTCCGTCTGGTGGTAGAGGGCCCCTGCCTCCTGCACGGCTTTAATTTCGTAATTTAGATAAGTATCTTAGTCATTTTCACGTTTTTGAAGTCTGAGTTCATATTTAATTTCATTAGTCACTATAGCTATACTTGTTCTAAGAAACTCTTCCAAACGATCATGATAATGAATGGGAAATGGATGTAGTGTTGTAGGTTTTATTTGTAATTTCTTTTGTTCATTATCACAGTTGAACTTATTCTAGTAAACTCTTCCAAAAAATCCTTATGATGTCTAAGGCATGACTGTGATATTGAAGGTTTCAGTTGTTTGTTTACACTAAGTAGCATAGCTTATATTACTCTTAAAACGCTCTTCCAAAATATCATAATAATGGGTAGGAGATAGCTGTGATGTCTTAGTTTTTAAATTTATTTCAGTATTTATGTTTGCATTTGCATTGAATTGTACAGCCAGGATTGTTCTAACAAGCTCTTCCAAAATACCATTCATGATGGACAAAATAGGATGTAGAATCCCATAGATTAATTGCATGATAAATTAGTTAGGGTACTCCGGAGTCAAATTGCATTCAATTCATGCTCTGTTATTTCGTTTTAAGTTTGATAATGGCTTGTTAGTTCAGCACTATTTATTGTAGACTAGTGACATATTAGTTCAGTTCTAGTTTAGCTCATTGTATTTACATTCCACATTTAGTTGTCATCCATTGCATATTAGACTACATTAGTTGTTAAACTTGAACACCACGACCTTAATTATTTACAAAACCTCTTTTGTTCCAAATTTATAATTGACTCATAACCATCTGGACAGAAGACAGTATCATCCCAAGGCCTAAAGTACTTTTGCAACCTCTTTATCATTTCATAAACAAAGCCTTTCCTCAAAAGACTACTTTAAAAAGAAATCTATAACTTTTGAGTAAGGTTTAGTGATGTTAAACTAAGTTGCAGAATAGAATTAGGAGCTAGTCTTAGAGTAGAGATCTTATGATGTTACCAATGTTCTCCAAATATGTTTCAACAAATCTTTAATCATGGATAAGATGTTGTATCATTATAAGCTGATTTTTTAATTGTTTAGTTAGGAGAATTTGTATACTTAGCTGCCCATTTCTCAAGCTCTTCCAAAATACCTTTAATGAAAGAATTGGACAAGTTAAGTTTATGTTTTGATTCATTTTCCTAAATTCATTATCAAGCTTTGTATTCTACTTAGTGATAGTTTAGGTTTGATTCTGTTTCAGTATTTGCATTTGCATTTGTCATTTGTCATCAATAAATTAGGTTTCACTCTGTTTTTAACCAGCAGCTTCTTTCCACTAGCATCTAGTTCTTTTCCTTGTGAACATAAAACCATCAAAAGACCAAAAACATCATAAAACACTAAACACAATGCATTAAGAAACAAAAACTTAGGCACATACAGTGCACTTCACTTCAGCAGTTTACCAACCTTGGTTGACAATTAAATGAACTCAATTTAGGAGACTAGGTTGAGACCAAACAAAGGTCAAGCACGAGTTTCACGAAGGAGAATGTGGAGGCCACCTCTACTGGAAGTCGACAGCTAACAAAATACTTAGATCTGGTTATTACTGGCCCACCCTCTTTCAAGATGTCCATAAAATCATTATTGCCTATCACAAATGCCAAATTTTTGAAGGAATAAGAAAACTGCTTCCCTTACCTCTGCAACCAATCAATGTTGAAGCTGCTTTTCAGCAGTGGGGTCTATACTTCATTAGGGAAATCCATCCTCCCTCATCTGCCCAACATAGATGGATCCTCACAGTAACAGACTGTTTTACCAAGTGGATAGAATCCATCCCCTCTAGGAATTTAATAGACTCTGTTATCATTTCATTCCTTGGAAACCATATACTATCCAGATTTGGCTGTCCTAGAAATATCATAACTGATAATGATACTACATTTGGGTCTAAAAATATGGTAGAATTATATCATAAATATCAGATCATATTGGGTCATTCCATAGCTTATCCCTCAAGGCAATGGGATGGCAGAGTCCTCAAATAAAATTTTGGTAAACATTATCAAGAAGTTGTCGGAAGATAATAAGAAGTTATGGCACAATAAGCTAGTACATGTATTATGGGCAGACAGATTGATAGTTAAGAAGTCAATTGGGATGTCTCCTTACCAGCTAGTTTATGGAACAAATACAATATTTCCAACCAGTTTAGGAGTGACAGTCATGAAGCTAATTCAAGAAGTACAGTCTGAAGATAATGATATGACAAGAAGAATAAATCAAACTATACGTCTACAAAAAACTAGAGAGGAGGTATACATCAGAGCACAACAATTACAAGAAAACATCAAGAAGTTGTTTGACAAAAGAAATAAGGCAACTGATTTTAAAATTGGTGATAAAGTTTTGAAATGGGATTCAAGAAGAGAAGATAAGGGAAAACATGGAAAATTTGATAACTTATGGCAGGGCCCTTATCTTATCCAATCTGCTATTGGAAACAATGCATGTTTCTGCAGGAATTGGATGGAGCTGAATGCTTTGGAGGCCCTGTCAATGGCAGGGTCATCAAACATTATTGTTGTTGACTGATATTTTGTAGTTTCAAAACTTTTGTTAATTGTATATATCACTGCTTTCCAATGTGGAAAAATACAAAAAACTCAAAAACAATAGAAAAAGTAAAAGAGGGCAGAAATAAAACAAAAAAGGTATAGCCCCATACCAAAAAAGAGAAAATATGAAAGTGAGAAAGCTTAAAATTCTACTACCAAAACAACACTTCTATTTTAGTCATACATCCTAATCATGACTAAAATAGATTTCAATTTTCTGCTGATAGGTTAGTGAAGAAGATTTGCCAAATTGTTCAATCTTGGCTCATCAGTAGAATATATTTGGATAGAAAAACAATGGTTCCAACAAGCTCAAATCCTGAACCTTTAAGTTTGATGAAGAATTGGTTCTAATATGCTCAAAATCTGAACCAAAAGAAAGAGAAACAACTCTAAAAGGATCAAAACCAAAGCTGAAAGGAGGAATGAAGGATGTTTTTTATTTTTCAGATCTTAAGCCTTCAAAGTTTTGTTTTAAATTTCTATAAATAAAGTCTATGTGTAGCTTGTACACACAACCATAGAAACCATGGCAAATCAGACAGTCTAATCCTGATTTGACTGTGTTTTAAATTTTTGTTTTAGAAAATAGAGAATAAGATCTTCCAGACTGTTTAATCCTGGAAGATAGTAGCTTAGGTAGAGAATTTATGAATTCAATAGTCTAATCTGAACTCATGGAAGAAATAAGGGTAGATTTAGATTAGTTTTTCCTATTTTCAAAAAATAATAAAATGTTGATGTTTGAGGTTTGCAAGTCCAAGTGCACCTTATGAAGAGAAAATGGTAGGAAAAGTAGGCTATGTAAGTAGTTGTTTGGGAAATAAATCATTCTATTTGATGTAAGTACTAATCATCTTTTCTAAAGCAGCATGATAAAAAAAAAAAGGTTGTCAATGGATAAAGGCACAAGTCTACATCCAGAGATCAAATTTCGAAGTTCTTGACACCTCCAAGGAGATTCCATCCCCAAGTGGAGCCATTGTTAGACATCAATAAATTTTTGACAAAGCAAATGATGGCTAAATCAGGTCCCAAGCCTTCAAGAGATTGTTTTCATACAAAACTTCTCATTCTTGAAGTCTATTGTTCCCTAATAGTGTTGTTCCCCACTAGTGTTGTTACTTAACAATGTTGTTCCTTAAATAGTGTTGTTCCTTAAGTGTTGTTCCCTAATAGTGATGTTCCTTAAGCGTTGTTCCCTTCAAAATATTGTTGTTCCCTTAGAAGAAATCCACCAAGAAAACCTGTTTTTCCCAAAGAAATTTTTTTTCTAGAAATCCCCTTGTTCCCTTTCATTTACTCCCCATTCCCTTAAAAATAATTTTTAACCATGAAATCCCTTTCAAATGGTTTAAAAACCATACTTTTTTACTCTATTAGAACTTGGAAAAACCATGAAAACCCACAAAAAACACATCAAACCCTCTTATTCCACTTTTTTATTAACAAACAGGCTTTAGTCCCTTTCGGCTTAGCCCCCAGCTCCTTCTCTGTCATGTGACCAAGCCCCGTAATTGGGCGCTAGCACTCATTGCATCACAACATTTTTATCGCATCGGTGATGTTACATTTTAATTAACTCGCTTCCCCTTCTGCCTCGCTGATGCGGTAAGCCCCTTCTTCCTTCGCCCCTAGTCACATAATCCTCCATGGGAACACATTTCCACTTTATTTTAGCCCCCTTCCCTTGCCTATTGTTTAACCCAGTGCCCCTTGTAAAACAAAAAGGTCTTTTTCCTTTGTATTGATCCATGACCGAAGTTTTTTTAACACGGAAAACTAAGGTTTTCCTAACCCAAAGCCCTCTCGCTTCATGACAAAAGGGGGTGACGTCACCATTGGTCCCACCTCCCACTACTTTTTTTCTCCTCTAATCACTGGCCAAAACCTGGCCTCCACTTATTCCATCCATTGCGTAACTTCAAATCATCGTGCTCGTCCACCGCCGTCGATCTGCATCATCACAAATCAGACGGCTGACGAACTCTGACCATCCAAATTTCCCGACATGCAACTTGAGCGTGAAATAGGCAGTATTATGAAAGCCACTCATCTCCTTTTAATTGAATCGTGTTCCCTCTGGGCCAAACTACCTACCACTCTAACATCTAGCGAAAACCGCCGACAGTTTTTGCAAAACCACCAAGCCCTATTTTGCGCCAAATATAGTTTTTAAACTTGTTTCTCGCAGGTTGTCTCCATAAGAACTCCTCCGCTTCTCCACTTGCATTTCATCTCCTCTACATATTCTCCTCCACCTCCGCCAGCCTTTGAAGTAGTTTCAACCATACATCGCAGGTTTTTATAACATATTATGTTGTTTTTTGGAGGTTTTGTAATGGTATTTGAAGCAAAAACCCTCCCCACAAGTTCATAATGGAAAGGGCCAAAGATGAGGACCCTAGTGGTCCAGATACATGCCAAAAGTGCATAACCAATGGTCTAAATCAATCTAAATGAGGCAAAGGACAGTTTAAATAAAAATGACAAATCGGTTAAAGACTAAAACAGTGGATCAAAGGGAAAAGCTCATTGAATAGTCAAAGTTAAAGGATTAATGCATGAGGTTGAAGATGAAAAACATAATCTTATATTTTAAAGGCAAGGAACACAAATCAAGAGATCAAAAGAAATGATTAAAGATTCTAAGGGTTTAAATCCCGACAGTTAAGGATAAAGCACCATTTGAGGGATTAAAAGTGCAAGGTTTCAAGATTAAAGGTTTAAATCATGCAGTTTTAATATTAAAACACACTTTGAAAGTAAATACAGTCAGTAGATACAGTTTAAAGGCCCCGAAGATGATTATAAGGGCATGAAGCAGAAACAAATTTATAACAGTGTTTTAAAGCCACAAAAACAAACAGATTAGTAAAAGAAGCCTCCAAATGCCACATCATTGAGGCTATTACTCCTCAAAATGCCACCTACCAACTGATTTCATCTAAAATATTTCATATTAATTACACGGTCAGAGATATTTCTAAATACAACTCAGAATTTATTGTCAGCCTACCAAAAGCCCCCAAAGTCAACAAAAGTGACTAAATTTGATGAAATTTAATGTAATAATCAATTAACAGAGTTAAAACATTTGAAAACTTCTCCATTTCGCCCATCAAAGGCTGAGAAGCACTTACTCTGCATTAATTGAACAGATAGGCCTTTCTTTCACTCCATATCCTCAATTCTCCTATAAATACTTCTCTAGAAGACAATATACAGGTTGGTCTTTGAATACTCATCAAGTGTAAAAAGCTGCTAAAGCTCTGTTTTGTAATAGAAGAAAGATAGGATGACATGAGAAGTCTGAAGCTGTAGAGACCCACTTGACTTGAATATTGTAACTAGTTTGAACATCAAATACAAGCTGATTTTATGGGATCCTGGTCTATGTCAATGGTGATGTGTTTCTTAATGTAATTGCTATTTTCTTTATGTTTTCATTCTATCCACTTCTCTTTGATAAATAAAAACAAATATAGATTAGGATTTAATTTTGAAGTACCCTAAATCTCACTCATAAATCTTTATCCTTTACGTTTTCTTCCAAATGTGTTTTGAAGGTAATTCAATAGAGTATAACCAGTGAAGTGTTGGTAAGCCCATGTTTCTTGAGTACAACTTGAGATATTGTCTTTGAATGTTCTTGAAAAGAATGCTTAATAAAGTTGAGCTAGAGAAGTTTATGGTTAGCCTTGTCCTCTAGTTTATCTCCAACAGTTGCTTTGAAAAGTTCCCTTAAGAGTATGTTGAAAGTAGGCTACTTTAAAAGTACTTACCTGATCTTAGGCTACTTTTTATGTTCAATATGAATGTTTTACTTTGAGAATATGTTGAAAGCAGACTAAGTTAAAAGTATTTACTTGATCTTAAGCTATTCTTTGTTTTTTAATGTTTTCTCTTGAAAGTATATTAAAAGCAGGCTAGTTTAACAGTACTTACCTGATCTTAGGTTACTTTTGTGTCTTTCCATTAAGTGCATGTCAAAACCAGGCTAGTTTAAAAGTACTTACCTGATCTTAGGTTTTTCTTTGTTCTCTTATCTGTTTGTTTCTTTCCCCACTTCTTAATGTTTTATACCATAAATCAACTTAAAGAGATCTTTTGACATAGATGACTTGCCCCATAGACCACTCTTGAAACTTGCTGTGCAATTAAAATCCTTTATGACTCCATAGCCCAATGTATTGACATTGTTTCTTACTTATCCTATCAGCTGAACCATTTTCAACCTACTCACAACTTTACCCTTCAAAAGACTTCCTTCATTTGAATGATATTCACCCCAACCAAAACAAACAAAAACCCTTGTGCTTTATAACTAGCCTAATATCATATCATAAGCCTTAAATATCATATCTTTGAAAACACATATAAAGAGAGATCCCTCTTTGGATCTAGGATGGCTAGATCCTCAGATTCCAAAGTGGTTTTGATGTAGGCTCTGCAGCATTTGTACTTGCCAATATTGCAAACTACGGAGACCTAATAGGTGGCATGGTCGCCTTTCAGGTTAAGAGAGACCAACACAAATCTAAAGCTTGGATATATGTTGGTCGTAGTGAAAATAAAATTTTGAAATCCCCCACCCTCCTCAAATCACAAATTTCTATGATAAACTAATTAAAAATGGAATTGAAATGAAGAGGGGAGTTTGAGATCTTACTTGTAGTTGACGAATTGTTGAACGATGTAATGGATTGGCCGCACCACATATTTGAAGTTCAAAGGGAAAATAGGTAAAATGAACTTTCGCAATTTACTCAAAATAGAATGGTGAAAATGAATTTACTTTTTGTCTATTTATAGATTTTTGAAGACATTTTTGCCATTATTTTATTATTTTTCCTCGATATCAGTGATTTTTGTTGTTTTTTGTGCTGTAAAAATATATTTACACCTAAAATGATTATTTATGATGCAAACACGTTTTATTTTATCTCATTTTCAGACTCGGTACAAATAAACGAAAAAGCAACCCCCCTCGAGTCACCTTTTAACTCTTTTCTGACTCTCGAAAAATGAAACGATTACTGAGGGCTTGTAATTGCGAACTTGTTAAATTAAATTAACTGATGTTGTCTCAGTATATGTATACCCATTTTTCGGGCTGAGATTCACTATTTATGAAAAGGAATACCTTGATCGAATATGGTCAAGAGGTTCTCTTGAATATTTTTTTCTGCCTTTTCGGATTCGAGATAAGATATTTAGAAAGGGACATGATGGAGTTTTCTTTTTCGTTTCTTTTTCAAACTCCCTAAACATGAAAAAGACACCGAGTTACTCTTCTGTCAGACTCATTTAATTTCAAACGACGAAATACTTGTCACCATGACAAGACCAAGTTCCTCCTTCCTAGGGCTCGTTAAAATTACTAGGATGGATTCATTTGAGGAATGAACTTATGCACTCATCATATTATATCCTCTTCACACTAGCTATCAAAAATAAATAGGTACTCGTTAGCAATAATGGGGGAAAAAATGAAAGTAAACATCCTATGTGTATTCTAGGCAACTTGTTGTTTTTGAACATGACACTTGTTTACAGTTCATGTCAGGTTGGGGATATCCTCCATTTTTCATTTTGACTTCGTGGGTTTGGGAAATACATTTTCCTCCTATTATATCACCATTTTTCATCATCATGACCTCTGTTCCCATTTGATTCAAATGGCTCCACACTCCAGAGTCGTGTCCTCGAGATGTTGAAGAGACATCCTTTTTGTCAAATTCAAACACCCTCTTCTTGTTAGACCTTCTTTGCTACAGTCCTGAATCACTCCTATCATATTCAGATATCTGTTGTTTTGTTTCGATGATGTTAGAATCATTATGGCCCTAATTCTATCGATCACTTCCTGTCATCCTCAATTCATTATCTGGGAAAATGATTTAGAAACTCTTTTTCAGTACCTTAGAGCTTGCATGCCTCAATGGAAAGTTCTTCCTGTTCGAAAACAGGTTCACATAACTGGCCTTCGGTCGAATGATTCTTCAAGTGTTCAAATTCAACACATTTATTCACACTTGTGGATTTTTCTGTTGTACCTTGAGGGCCATCACCATTATTGGTGGTTTCTCTTGTGCCTGCTAATGGTTTTCATCATTGACTAGTAATCAAGTGGTTTCTACCATGTTCGACCTCAGATCATCTATTCACATGGCTAGATTCATATGTTGGGTATATTGGGATTATAGTAAAGAGCCCAGATCACCTTTATCATTATCCAGGTTGTGCGGAGTTGTTGAGTATTCATGATTGTACATATGATCTTGTCTATACAGAGGGCTACGACCATACCATGGATCCATTTCCATGATCTCTTTTAGACGGATGGTTGCGACCATTGCATGGGTTCATATGTTATTTTATGTCTAGTTCATAGATATCTTATTATGCATATTCACATTAGAGATGTCAAATATTGTATTTTGTTTGGTTTGGCAGGTTGCCTAGTTGTATTCGGAGTTCTTTTGCCTTTGTTCATAAAGCATTTCACCCATCACTCCCCATTCGGCCTTCATGATTTAGGGGGAATATATTACACATTAATCTGGTACCCTACTCACTTCCCATCCCTGATTTGGGAGTGCCCTATGACATGTCCTATGTATTATATCCACCTAGAAAAATACACAAAGATATCATTTGAACAATAAAAGAAAGCTGCCTTGAAAGATCACTTGAGAGACTTGGTCAAAAACCTAAATTTTTGGGTCAACGCACTTCTCTAGTGGCCTGACCATGCTTATGGAAGGTTGATAGTTCCGGCCTAGGATTTTCATCACCATTTTTATTGGAAAACTGCGTTGATCCCTTTCTGGCAATGTTTCCTTAAAATGGAGGCGAAGCTTCGACCTCTAGAATATTTAGGGCAACGAGTTGGTTGTTATTCGGTGGTGATATGGTTGAAATATCTGATTTTATAGCTTTTATATTATCAATTGGCGTTTATCCGTCAGAAAGTGAACCTTGCTCCTCATTTCATGGGCTCCCAACATCTTCTCCCTTTCTATAAATTGATCCATCCCTCCACTATTGGTTGGTCATTGTTGGGTTGGTAAGATCATTCATTCCCTTTACACTCCTGTATTGTGATAACGCCTAAGATATTTGGGAGAAGGAATGATTTAGAGTTTCGGTGAAGGACTCAGACATCACCGAAGTTTGGCCTCCAACATCAAGGCATGGGTGTAAGCTCTCTCTTCTATATTCATTAATAAAAAATATTTGTTTTATTTCTATATTTATCTAATAATTTGTGCAAATAGTATAATGTTCCTTGATCTATTAGATAGTTGATGTTCATGAATATTATGAACTAGATTACGTTTGTTGTTGCCTCTTAATCATCCACAGGTATTCACATTCCACCAGTAGCAAGGAGTGAGCCTAAGGGATCATGGATCAAGGACACCATCAACGCGTTTAAGCATAATATTAGGAAAAGGTAACCATATATAATTTCTTGTATCATTTTGAATATTATCTAATGAAGCTTGCACTAAAAGGTCTCACAAGTTGCTAGACCCACTCTAGGCTAGAGAGATCACCTCTATTCATAAAGGAGATTTATATTCACAACAAGAAGGTAGAGAAGGGATAGAGGAAAATATTCCTAAAATTGATGAAGAAAAAAAGAAAATAATTTCCCAAGAGTGGGAAATTAGAATGAAAAAAGTTGAGGTTGTAGTCAATGAGGCTCGAGAACTTTATATTTCTATCATTGAACAAATTAACGATACTCTGTTGCAATCAAATCTGATTTATAATTGTCTAGAGGATTAACTTCTAGATGCCAAGACCTTAATGAACACTTGGGTGGAACATAACAACAAAATGGTTGAAAGAATCATACGATTATCCAAATTTGACCTTGAGAATCATTTGTAGTTTCTTTTCAAGCCTCACAACCAATGGCTGGAGGTTAATTTTTTGTCTTATGTCTCTACACAAATGGTGCCACCATTGAGGTCAACTATTTTCACCATTCAACGGAGAATCAAGCCTAAACACCCTCCAGAACTAACGAGACTCTTGGAAATTTCATGCTACAAAAACTTACTATTGGACAATCCTCGTCCTACATTCAAAGGTTGTTGCAACAATTTCCTTATTTGTTTTTACTGTTGATTTCTATTGAGAGATTAAAGGAAGAGTTTTTTTTTTATCTTCTTTGTATTAAGACTATAAATCCCCCTCTCAGATATGGAGAAAGGGGTTATGAATTTCGAGAATATGAAACTTTAATTTGCACTATTTTATCTTAAGTTTTTCTTAATATAAAGTTGAACCACTTGCATTTCTAGAATGATCAGATTTATAGTGTCTTGGGTACTACTATACATTGTTTCTCTTGCTTTTCTATATATTGTTGTTTTTGCTGTTATATATATATATATATATATATATATATATATATGTTTCAGTTAGTCTTTCATGATCACTATTAACATGATTGGTTTAAATTTATGTTATGAACAAAAAGAAATATATCATATGTGATGATTTAATCAAATTAATTTAATTATATCATAATTACATATTGATATACATTATTGTGCTTTTCACGACATCTTTCTAACACATAAGTTTTTGAGCTTACCCGGGTATTATAATAAGTTATAGTGATTTGTAAGTAAGTTATTAGAATGTATTAGTTTTCCCTAATTGATACACAATCACCACAATTCATCCCATTCCATACTTTTTATTTAAGGGAACTAGTCACATAATTTGAGTCAGAGTGACTATTCCAAATGAAAAAGGGTCTAGTTAGGACCCCGAATGGGTGGATTTCCCCCAATGTGGATGAGGTCAATTCAAACTATCAACATATTTGGCACTAGAAGTATGGCCAATGGCCTATAAATTGCAAGAAGGTCTCATTCATAATCAATAGGCCATTCTAAGAGTCAATCCCCCTCAAAATATCCTCCAACTTGTGTATCACATTCCAAATCTCTTGATTCTAGATCTGAATTTATTGAACCATCTCCCAAATATCCTAGCCTTGTTACAAAATAAGCTAGTGAAAACTATGTACACATACCACTTTTAGATCATCCTATTGAACCTCTTGAACTTCAAACCCTCATACAAAATTTGGAAGGAATTTTCATTTTTGGAGAACAATTTACTCAACCTGAACTTTATGAGGGTAGTGTTACCCCTAAAGCAAAATCTACTAGAGTCTTTACTAGATAAAATAGTGATAAAGTTGGATTCAAACCATTTGAATTCCCATTATCAACCCACAAGAAAAAGAATCATATTTCTAGTGTTGAATCCTCAGCTAGTGGGAATGCTACATCCTCTCCACCTAATACTCCTACTATTCATCCTACTTCTTCACATCCTTCTTTGCTTTCCTCCTATCACCCTTTGACAACTTCATCCACCCATATTTCTCCTTTCCAACCAACACTACTATTTCCAATAGTGATGTTGGGGAAATTTTTTCAATTATTAATACTTTAACATATCACTCATCAAGTACACCTAATTTAGAACTAATTATTAATCCCAGAATGGAAAGAAGACCACGGAAAAATCCAGGATCAGTTGCAATGAATTTTCCCTTGTACCCTCTTCCTAAGGATATAGATAAATGGTTGCCTAAATATAATCCTCATGATGGAATTCTCGCAAAAGAACATCTACACAATTTTATGTTAGCAATTAATCTTAATTGAGTTTCTGAAGAGGACGTAGTGTGAAAATTATTTCCTTATACATTTGAAGGATCCACTAGGTCTTGGTACTTTTAATTACCAGCTGGATCAATTACTGATTGAGATACATTTGAAGAATAATTTCTAAATAAATTCAGAGATGATGAAACACGAGAAACATTAATTAATGGATTATCAAATTTTAAAACCTCACCTAATGAGAAATTTAAATATTTTAATTCAAGATTTAATCAACTGTTGAATAAGATCCCTATTGCATATATACCTGGAGTTGATGTTCAAATTGAATGGTATATTAGTGCCATGCCTTCAAATATTGCAATGTTTTTTGAGAGAGCTCAAAATCCAACACTAAGTGATAATATGAAAATTATCTGGCTGTGGAGAAAAGGGTATTAGCCCTTGAGAATAAAATTTTTGTTGAAGAAACACAAAAAACTAAAAATTCCACTTTCAAAGAAGAATCCAAAAATAAAGCTCCCAAAGATCCTTTTCATCTGTAAGGTTTAAAAAAAGTCCTCAAAACTATTTCCAATGAAATGGTAGAATTGAAGAAGCAAGTAGGTGAAACATTAACAAGAATACCTTTTAGACCCATAAAAAGGAATCAACCCATCTAATCTCAACCATATACTCAAATATCTAATGTAGATTCAGATGAAGAAGAGGAAGATGAAGGAACAATATCAACAGAAGAATCAGAAGAGGAAGAAGTAACCGAAGAAAATGGACTATGGGATTTTATCCTTACTACCATAGAAAATGAAGAGAAAGAATAAGCTCTCCCTGCTAATACTCGGAGCATAGGACCTCCAGATACAACACCAAAAAATAAAAAAAGTCCAAACAACTCATCCAATGATAAAGTTATGTCCAAAAAAACTTATAATCAATCTTTAGAGTCCACATCAAATGCTCACAAAAATCTTCTAGTTACTTCTCCTACATACAAGAACTTAATAGTCTTAGATAATATTGAATATAACATAGTTGAATATATGAAGAAAAACAAGGCTAATATTTCCCTATATGAGGTCAATAAGTTAAAGCAACAACATAAATTATTGATTAATGAGTTAAACGTTGTTCCTGCTGCCCCATTACCTTAAACTATTGTTACCACTAAAGCCTCTAAAGGAAATAATAATCCTCCTTCTTATCCTACAAATAATCTTGATCCTTCTGATGCTCTTAAACACACACATGGTGGATGGAGAAACTAAACACACAAATAGAAAGATAAGTGTGAGTTCTCCATTACCATTGATATGATGTACATTTATAATACAATGAGGTGACCCTTGGATTCCAAATTCCAGGGTCACTTGGACTCCTTTTGTGATGGTTCAGCTTCCACACCTACCCATAGAGGATTAGGTGTCCAACATTCCCCTCCTTAATCCAAATGCATATGTGTGAGTCCAAGAAGAGAGTTGTAATAGAAATATGCAAAGTATGCATGGAAGCACTTAGGCTGAATCAGATCTCTGAAATGTTGGCATAAAGAGGTGGTTTAAGGATGGCCACCAAAAATGGAACACAACACTTATTGCAGTTCCTGGAACTCTTCCAAATCTAGCAAGAAGAAGAGGGCTTCTGCTAGAAGAAGTCTCCCTCATATTTGAAGAGAGAGACCTTCAACCTAGAAGAAGGGAGGTCTAAAACCTGCGATGGTTTAAGGATGACCACCAACTATGGAATGCTTAATGAATTTCTTGGAACTCAACCAAAACTGGAAAGAAGCTGAAGTCTTCTACTAGAGGAAGTGTTCTGAAAGAGGAAGAATATCGACCTCACATAGATGGTTTAAGGTTGTCCACCAACCAAAAGCATGCTCATGGGCATCCATGTCTCTAGCTACAGCTCTGAATATGGAATGACGAATTGTGGCTCAGGCTCGCTTGAACTGTTGTGTCTCTGGCTACAACTCTAAATATGGAATGAGATATTATGGCTCAGGCTCACTTGATGTGGCTTCAAATCTTGTAGATGACTACCATTTCCCCCCCTGTGAGGTACAAGGTGAGATGATGGAGAAAAATCAATTGCAATATTGTTCAATATTCAAGAAAAATTTCTGACATGTGACTTAAACATCTTCTTGGATGTTGATGCCCATTGCCAAGAAGCGATCCATCCAAGATGAATCTTTGTTCTTACAGGAGGCTTGTTTCTGAAGCATCTGTGTGAATAATGCGTGCATCGACCACAATTCTTGCATGGGTGAAGATCGAAACAATGATCTTTCATATGTCCAACTCGATCACAGTGTTGGAGTCTTACAATATGTTGTTGTTGTTGTGGAAGAGGATCAAGATCTGGAACAACTGAAGGTGAACTAATATGAAGAAATCCGACACTGTGAAATGTTATGGGCTTGGAGTAGTCCAGAATATGAAAGGACAACTCCTTGTCATATCCAAGACCTATTTTGTGCTTGTTGTGGACAAGCTCTTCCAAAGGTCTGATGATGGGCTTGGGAAGTGTAGGCTGGATTTTTTCTTCTACATGCGAATCTGATCTTGTACTGGGCATTGAATGTGAATCAAATGCAACATTATTGACTTGCTGCTTATGGGAGTCTGTTTCAATTTTCTGAACAGAAACAAGTTTAGAATGATGGTTCCTCTGTTGTAATTCTACTTGTTGAAGCTGAGATTCAAGCTGCAAAAATTAAATCTTTTCTTGTGCATTATGTAGATAGCTCTGGATGTCAAAAAGAGTGTCTTTGCTGATGTTTTCTATCCCATCAACAGTGGAATGTATTAAAGTATTCAACAATTATATTGCATCATCAATTCCAACCATCTCTTCTTCTTCTTCTCTTTTTTTATTTTATTTTATAATTTAACAAAAGATAAACTAATGAGGTAAAATATACCCACTTGTACTTTCAATGCATTAAAAGATAAGAGAATATTCCAAGTCTATGAATGCAGTCACGAGTGAAAACTTTGATTTGCAACAAACAAATGTAAATTTTTTAACGTGGCTAACTGAAAGAGCCTTCTAGAATTATATTTTTCTAAAAAAGCTAAAACTAATGCACATGAAGAGAATGATCAGATTGCTATTGCACTTCTCTAGGTCCAAAACTTTGACAGCAATAAAACGACCCTTTCTAAAAAATGCATAAAGAATGAACCGACCTACTCTATGCTCTGACGTAGAGTTTTAATGCACAAGTGAAGAACACCATTGCACTCTCATTGTATCATTCAACATAGGTTCCGATATTCTATGTAGCATGAACTTAAAATAGTAAGGGACTGGTTTCTGTCCTATAATTTGGCCTAAATCCATTCAACGCCTTCAATCATGGCACCTAGAATTTTTATAAATGAGTGTTTTCTGCTCTCTCTAAAATTAACATCTCACAAGAGAACATAACCGCATGGGAATAGCACATCTACATATGATATTATTCTGGGCATCAGAAGGGAACGACCTTCTACAATATTATGGGTATCAGAAGGGAACAACCTTCTACAACTCCGCCTCCATTTCCTTTCTCACGAATTCAAGTACCTTATTATATCAAACCTCTAAGGAGATCATTTGACCGATGATGTGAGGGATAGGTGGTGAGTACAACCTGGAGGAGTGTTGTCGACGGAGGAGGTGTGATGCCACAGTGGGGAGGAGTTAGCGTGGATGAGGCGTTATAGAGGGAGGGGAGGACTTTCACGGGAGGGACCAGTAGGTGGTAGGGAGCGGGGAGAGGGAGTGGGTATGGCGAGGAGGGAGAGGCCACAAAGAACGTGTGGAAGTCGGGGATGGGACCGGAGCTAGTGCTACGAGAATGAAAACAAAAAGCTGGTTGGATCTCAATGCTTGAAACTTTCGAAAGAATTCCAAGATGTTGTTAACCGTATTTCCTAGAAGGCTTCATTCTTTAGTGGTGACAGTCAGAAGCATTAGCATGTGTAGCTTAGCACATTCAACCAAGAAGAAGTTGCGGTAAGGGCCTATGACAGGGCTACCATAAATTTACGAGGCATTGATGCCATCACTAACTCGAACTTGATCGACAATCAGCAGGAGGTTGTCTTTCTCCGCGACCACTCTAAGAGCGAAATTGTAAACATGCTGAGAAAGCACACCTATGACAAAGAACGAAAGCATAATAAGTTCTCCTCAAACATACAAGGGCATTGTCCCACAACCTAATGGGCAGTGGGGTGCTCAGTCTGATGGAAACCTACACCAACCCAAACTGTTCAATTATCATTTGTATGATGGCAGCTACACCCCTCCATCGTCATGCTAAGGTGAAAAGGATGGTAGTGAGCATGTATCAGGTAGCTACTAGAGCTGGTGCCACAACCATGGCTAAGCTTAAACAACAAACACGTGAGGTTTTAGAAGGAAAAGAGCCAACTTGTAAAATCTTCAGTCAACAATATTCGCCCATCACTCACATGCTTCCCAAGCACTTAAATGGTGATTCAACGTAGGTGAAATTTCTAAACATAACCAACACATGTATGCATAGAAATGAAACTTTCTAGTGGGCAGATGTTTCATCCAATAGCGTTGGCATCAATTTGGGTGAAAGGAGTGTTTGGTTAAATAGTGGAAGCCTGGTGGAGGAGTTATGATTCCAGAGGTTATGATTCCACTGGATACGTTACAACATAGTCATCTAGCATAGGAGCAGCGTATTCTCTGGAGAAATGGGATGGAAGAAACTGTAGTGGGAGAAGACTATAATTGACAGGAGCATAATATGAAGGAGATAACTGCAGCTGCAATAGAGTGTAGCCAGAAACAGAGCTAGCTACAAAAATAACGTTTATGTAGGAGGGAAATAATTTCTGACAGTCAGTAAATTAATACACTAAAATGGACACTGATCAGAAATGACATTACTCACATTTACATAGAGGCCACTAAATGTATGGCTCTGATACCATGTTAAACACACACATGGTGGATGGAGAAACTAAACACACAAATAGAAAGATAAGTGTGAGTTCTCTATTACCATTGATATGATGTACATTTATAATACAATGAGGTGACACTTGGATTCCACATTCCAAGGTCACTTGGACTCCTTTTTTGACGGTTCAAATTCCACACCTACCCATAGAGGATTATGTTTCCAAAATATGCGATTATGATTGGAGATATATATAATTCACATACTAATTTCCTTTTAAATTTTTAACTTTTCAATTAAAAACATTCATAATTGTCTAGTATATTAGAGTGCATCCTCTAATATTATTCCTTATTTTTTACATTTAAAATTAGATTTAAACCCCCAAAAATATGTTGTACAAATGGTTCAACTTGATAGAAAAAAATTAAATTTATAGGAGAAATGAATGATGACTTAATTAGATTATCTTCCAATTCGAATGTGTTTCAAATTATAGAAATTTTTGTGACTGATATCCCTGAATTCTATGGTCTTATTTTAAGTATGGATTGGTATGAAAAGTTACCTGGCTATTTTGCTATATATTGTTCTCATCATTGGCTCCCTTACAATGAAAAACCTAATTAGATCAGAGTTGATAGGGAGAAACATATGAAATATATTTTCTCTGATATTGATGAAGAAAACGAGTCAGTAGATTTCACTAATAATATCTTGGGAAATTATTCTTCTTAATCCTTCTTTGGTAGTTTTCCTGCTCAATATTCTCCTTTTCATGTTGGATCTATTACATCACAAATTGAATTTTTTTCACAACAAACTCATCAAGGTGTGTAAATATTGTAGAATTATCTGTAAATAACTCTAATAATTTATTTTTGACTCTTTATTTTGATGGATCTAAGCCCAATGATGGTCTAGGAGTAGGTTTCATATTAATAAGTCCAAATGGATAAAATAATATGCTTTCCTACATACTTGAGTTTGAATGTACTAATAATGTGGTTGATTATGAAGCACTTGTTGAAGGATTACATAAGGCTATTAGTCTTGATTTTAAAATTGCTGTTAAACATGTGAAAAATAATATTCATTTTGTTTCAAATCACTTAAAATATTATCAATATTTCATTCAAGACTTGAATTCTCATTACTTATCATTTAATATATCTCATATCCCTAGAATACAAAATGCCAGTGCATATCTACTAGCCAACATTGCTTCTAAACTGATCCCTCCTGAGGACTTTAGTCCTGATAAGTTTTTTATAGAATCAATATTTCGACGCTCCATCCCCAATAATATTACTAATTGGAGAGTGTTTAATGATGATGCTGATATTTTTAGTTTTCTTACTTCGAAAGGAACTTACACAAGATAAAATATTAGCGAGGATGAACTGATAGAAATATTAATGTGTCCTTAGACGAAAATTCATTGCCAAAACCTGTGGTGAAGTTAGAAGATCTACATGATTTGAAAAATAGATTTAAAAAACCAACTAATTTTAAACTCCAAAGTAATACCTTAAGATTTGAACTCATCATTTTAGGGTCTGAAGAAAAAATGCAAAACATTAATTTAGGACTCAGAATATCTCCTGATGAAAGGCTTGCTTTTATTCATTTATTAAGAAATACAAATATGTATATTCTTGGAGTTATGATGAATTAAAAACCTATGATACTTCTATAATTCAACATACAATAACAATGTTTCCATATGTTAAACCATTATAACAGAAACTCATAAAGATTCATCCAAATCTTGAGTCACAAATTAAAACTGGATTGAATAAGCTACTCAAGGCTAAAATCATCTTTCTAGTTAGAAATTCCAAATGGGTATCAAACCTTGTTCCAGTTAGAAAAAAATATGGGGATATTAGAATTTGTATAGATTTTAGAAACTTGAATAGAGCATCTGAGAGGACAATTTTCCATTGCCTCCTTAGGAACAAATCTTACAATCTATTGTAGGTTCTGAACTAATGTATTTCTTAGATGGGTTTTCAGGTTATAACCAAGTTCTTTTTCATCCTACAGATAGGTTGAATACAACAATGAAAACCATATGGGGAATGTATACATATCAAAAAAATCCTTTTGGTATGATAAATGCAGGAGCAACATTTCAGAGAGCCATGGACATAACTTTTAGGGGTCTGATAAATAAATCAATAGTGGTTTACTTAGATGATATCACAATTTATTATAAGAAAAGAAGTAATCATATTCATGACCTAAAATAGATATTTGAAAGATGTATTAAGTTTGGAATATCACTTAATCCCAAGAAATCATTATTTTCCTTGACCGAAGGAAATATTTTAGGGTTTATTGTTTCAAAAGGTGGAATTTCCATAGATCTTAAAAGGGTCAAAGGTATTTTTGAAATTTGTTTTCCCCATAATAAAATTAAATGCATTCTTTTCTCACGAAAATAAATTCCATTACACATTTTTTCCTTGGATTCTCACAAATTGTAATGCTCCTTCAGAATATGATTAAAAATAAGGAAAGGTATAAGTGCAGACAAACTGAGAAAACATCTTTTGAATCCATCAAACATGATATTATTAATGCTCCTTTGTTATCTTCTTCTGATTCCTCTAGAGAATTAATTTTATATACTTTTGCCTCCGATAACTCTTATGCAAAAATGTTGACTCAAAAGAATCAAGACGAGTTGAAGTTCCAGTTGCTTTATACAATTCAACATTATAGGGAGAAAAGTTAAATTACTTAGAATTTAAAGCACAAGCTTATGCATTCTTCAAATCAATCAAAAAATTTATGTCTTTTCCCTTAAAATTGCATACCAAAGTAATTGTACCATTCCTTCTTGTTGAAAAATTACTAATTCAAAGAGAACTGGGTGAAAAACGAGCTAATCGAGTCACGACCTTTGAAGAATAAGCCCTTGAAATTAAACTTTCTAAAATTGTTAGAGGTCAAGGTTTTTGCATATTGGTATTTTTTGCATCCGAGAATACATCTCCAAGATGTGAAAAAATTGAAGTTTCAGAGGTATGTCTTGCTAACACTAAATCCCAATATGCAGATCTCATTTTCTATTTCAAGAATGGTTATGCACTAGTTGAACTTGATTCCAAAAGGAAAAGAGAATTGAGACTAAATGAAAATCAATATCAACTTGTAAATGATATTTTATTTAGGATTAATTATGATTCTCTCCTTCTTATATGTCTTAAAAAATCTGAAGCTGAAGATGTTTTGCAGGAAATGCCTCATGGACCAGTTGGTGGACATTATAGTGGAGATACAACTACTCATAAAATCCTCCATGTTTGATATTACTAGCCAACCTTATTTAAGGATGCACATGCATATGTGAGGAAATGAAAAATCTGCAAATTTCTTCAGGAAAATAAAAGAAAGTAACCTTACCATTGCAATCAGTGAGTATTGGAAAACCATTCAAGCAATGGGGGTTAGACATTATAGGTGAGATTATTCCTCACTCACCTAAGAAGCATAAATACATTCTCATTGCTATCGATTACTTTACTAAGTGGGTGGAGTAAGTTCCTTTAAATATGTTCAATACTAAGGTTGTAATTGATTTAATTGATCATCACCTTATTACCAAGTTTGACCTTCCAAGTGCTATCATGTTTAATAATGCATCTTATTTTTTTGGAAACTTAATAAATGAATTTTCTTTAAAAAGGGGTTTCAATATTAAATATTCTAAACATTATTATCCCTGGAGGAATGGATTAGCAAAATCTACAAATAAAAACCTATTGAGAAAAATAAAACATACCATAGATGAAAATTAGAAAAATTGGCACAAATATTTAATCTTTGTTCTGTGGGAAGATATAATAACTCGTAAGGCTTCTTTAGGAAACCCCCCTTACTATTTATTTTATGGAAAAAATTTTGTTGTTCCCCTAATGTTGCTTTTCCTTCACTAGCCCTAACTCAATCTACTAAAGAGAAACCTTGTTCTTCCCTTCAACATAGATTATCTCAATTATTGAAACTCGAAGAAGGAAGGCATAAATAAAAAAACACTTATGCTAAAAATCAAAATACTATTAAATCATGCTTTGATGCAAAATTCAACTGTAAATAAATATTTTGATGTCGGTGATCCTGTACTAAAATGGTACAAATCCCATCAGGAAAAAGGTAAACACACTAAATTTTAGAAACTTTGGCTAGGACCATTTCAGATTGTGGAGAAACTCATCCCATATAATTTCATCCTCTAATACCTGTAGGGAAGGAAGGAATACCTTCCCATAAATGAGCTCATCCTTAAGAAATATTTTTCTTGAAGTTCATGCTACATTTTGTAATATGTAAATAAAAATATGTATAAACCGAAATGTATTTTAAATATTTTTTTTGAAGGTTACACTTTTGGTTTTGTTCTTGGGTAGTATTTATTAATAATATGTAATCATTTCTACTAAATTCTTTTTTAAAAGGAAAATGATCAATAAGATGATTATTATGTTATTTTTTCATAATTGTATGAATATTAAAATCTTTGATTCTATCCTTGTTATTTTGTGAACTAATCATAACCTAAAGTTTATAAAATGTTTTTTTTTTGTCTCATAACAGGAAATATATTAAATAGTTACTGAAATAGGTAAATATTATGAAAATGGTTTAGCTTCTGATGACTCTATTCATCATCATCAACTCTTAAGGAGAATATTTACCTCCCCATCCAGTAATTAAATATTTTTAGAGTGTAATTCAAAAATATTAAACTTGAAAGATAAGGGGTCTCATTTAGAGCCAAATCACCATGATCATGGGTACTGATGGTAATGACATCACCCAATATGGTCACCAAGCCAAGGTAATGGCTTATATTTGAAAGCTATAATATAATAGGTCCCATCATGAGCTGTCTTGTTCACTATCATTAGTAATTGTGAATGGCATTATCAATATCTGGTCACCAAGCCTGGGCAATGACTTTCACGAAGAAAAATAAGCAACAAAAGTCTGAACTAAAATTATCTAAAATCTATATAGATGGATGGGATATTGGTTCTTCTTTGGTTAACAAGGAACCTTGTCGAGGCTATGGATGCTTGCTGGCAGCAGTGGCACTACCTGTGAGATCAAGAGTCTATCTTAATTCTAAACTTATAAATAGTCTTTACCACATCAATATAAATGATATTAATAACTGGATATATGCTAGGTCCCTATATTGCTAGTGTAGTCCCTTATTGTTGTTAGTGTAGCCCCCTTATTATTATTTTTGTACCCCTGTAACCCCAATTTTGTTATTATTGTGTCCTTACATTATTATTCTTAGGTCAGCTAGGATTATATTGTGACCCCATAGACTCCTATATATAGAAGGAGGTTTTGTCATTTGTATCATCCAAGATTTGTTAATTTATGTAATGTAAAGGAGGTTTCCCACTCAAAGTGGCTTATTTCTAAGGCATTGATCTCTCTTTTATGTTATTTTTGGAGCTGGTTTCATAACATTTTGTATCAGAGATTTTGATTCTAGAGTTTCACTGCTCCAAACAGGGCATCTTGGAATTTTCGCTATAATGTTTTTTCAACGAAGGTTCAAAAGATGAAATTTTTAGCGCCCAAAGCCGAGATCCTGAGGAACCTCGTGTAAAAATTTCTAATCTTTGTTCGAAATATTTTCGGAGATATGATCTGTGGAAGTTAGGGTTTTTTCATGCTCCGGAATTTCAACTCAAAGAGGTGATCATGGGGAACTCATCATAACACTCTCTCTGAGCATTGGATTGGAATTATATAAAAGGTGGATGCAAGTACAAGGACTGTAGTTTCCTGTGTATTAATTTCAGAGTCGAAGGAGGAAACAATGATACGTGGCATGCCGTACAAGTTTTCTTTACTGAACCAGTCCATTATTAGGTCATTGTGGGAGATTGACCATAACTTTGCCTTGAAGGATCCAAATTAGGTCAGAACTGTGGCATTTGAAAGATGATTCAGAGGGATACTAAAACACCAAATTTAAGATATTAAAGATCTGAAATAGCAGATATAATTCAATTTCAATATCGAGCTCTAAAAACCAAGAAAAACGTGTGTATTTTTTTTCCAAATTGCTTAAGTCTTGTTTGGAAAATTAGTTTAACTTGATTCCAAGGTAATATTGTAGAATAGATATCAGTATTAGGTTCTAAAACACCCCCTAAAAATAATTCAACACCCATTAAGCCTTGATAAGGCTCTACTATGACTCATGAATATGAAGAACTGAAACATGACATATCAAAAATACAAGAGCAAGTGCACCAAATTTCGCTCTCGCAAACAACAACAAAAAAGGAACTGGATGTTTTGAAGAAAGGTGTGGAAGCTAAGATGGATGGTTTGAAGAAAGGCGTGGAAGCTAAGATGGATGGTTTGAATAATGGAATGGAAGCTAAGATGGATGGCATGGAAACTGGCATAGAAGTTAAGTTGGATGACATGGAAGCTAAGATTGAAAACATGAAGAATGATCTAAAAGGAGACATGGAAGGTTTGACAAAGTTGATACAAGAAATATTTCCTAATGGAAAAAACATAGTAGAGTAAACTCATGATGAGAAAAAAATAAATGTTAATCGTGATTTCATAAACTATAATGTTGGATGGAAGACCCACCATATCCAAGATCGATATGAGGAAGTTTGATGGCAAGGATCCCATAACATGGATACTACAGATGGAGCAATATTTTGATCTCAATAATGTGCAAAAAACACAAAAGGTACGCATTCCAACTTTATATTTAGAAAAAAATACATTTTTATGGTATCTGTTAGCGCTCGAAACTACCCTAGGCTGAAATAAGGTAAATCCCAAGGCAACATCAAACCAAGCTCAGCCTCGTAGCTAGCCCTACGAGGACAGGAGAGGGCTCTCTCCGGGTCTATCTCGGAAAAAGGTCTTCAAAGGGGCTGAGATGACTTATAATGAATATTGATTTTAGGCTAGTAAAGAGATAGGAAAGTTTGATTTTGATTTTTTGGGTTTTTGTTGAAAAAATGGGAAAAACAATTTTGGGCTCGGGGATGAGGCCAGATCTTTGCAGAATTCGAGTTGGGGCAAGGTAGGCAGTAGTCTTGATGATTTTTGATTAGGTGTATGGATGGATCAGAACGAAAAGGAGCTGAAGAGGGCAAGGGAGAACAGGAATCCTCTCCAAACAGGCGAAAACATGTAAAACTAAACAAATTTAAAGGCAGAGTACTGGAAACAATGGATTCAACCTCATTTACTCATTCATTTAGTTTCAGAAGCAAAGAAGGGAATGGCATACATTAAACATTAAAGAACTTACAAATAACTGAGAGAACACACCATCAAAACTGAAAGCCACAAGAATCCCAACAGGTGCTGCAAAACCTCTGATCTTTCCTTAGCCAAAAATGCAGAAAATATGTACAATAGTGTGCCAAAATTTTCCCAAGAGTCCAACCCTGAAAGTGTCTCAGAAAATACAATAAATAGACAATTATAACCCCTTCCCATGCCTCTAGGGGTTGATATCATGCTTCTAGGATCATTTTGAACCAATTCTAAACAAAGAGCTAAAATCTAGGCAGCCAAACAACTTGCCTCTAAAAGGAAGGAAACTGATTCATTCACTTGATTTTCACTTTTTTGTGAGTGAATCATCTAGAAAAAGTAAATACATGCCAAAATTACATCATTTTTATCAAATTACATCAATCTGGGTCAAAAATTACATCAAGAGGTGAAACTAGTCCAAACTGGCCGAATTCCTGAGCTGGAAGGTGAAAAATAGGTTAATTTCCTCTATGCGCCACGCTCCTTTGGACCAGCTTTTGGAGCACTTCCCAAAGTCAAAATCAAGCTCATGATAGCTTGTTGGAAAGCCCTGGATGTCTGCTATCCAACCCAAGTGGAATTTTTCAATTTGGAGCTCATTTACCCCTCCAAAACTTCATTCTCCCAAAAGTACTTCCTGCTGGTGCAAAAGGTGGCAGAAAGGTGATTTTCATGGTGTTTTTGGCCCTTTTGATCATCCAGAACTTGATGAAATGCTTCAGCCAATTCTAAGCATGCATAACTTACCATGAAAAATCCAGAAATACAAATTTTTCCTCCAGAAAGTGTCCCAATCATAAGCGCGCGTCGGGACGCGCTATGCGTTGGGCGGAAAAACCTGTTTTGAGACCAAAATTTTCAAAAATGACAAAAACTTCTCCAAATTTGCTGAAATTTGGAGAAAATATCCCCCATCATGCCTCATGCTCAGCCAATGAAGCCTCGGCCAAACTCTAGAGCGGATCAGGCCTCTTTCGCCATTTCAGTGCTCTACTCAACCTTCTCTTCAGGATCTTCATTTTTGCTTTGCAAACGTGCATGCGGGCCCAATAATGACCTTTCATATGACGGAGCATGTATTTTTCTCTATTTTCCTTTGCCAACAACTTCTCCAGATGAATTTCAACATGCATGAGTTCGGTCTCTCGCTCAATTGGTGTCATGTCACCAGGTCTCTTCCGGGCCAATTGTCGATCCTCACGGATTCGCCACAGCTCTACAAGTGTGTGCTGATCCTCCAACTGTTTTTTCCGCTGCTCCAAGTACTTTATCACCCACTATTCTCTCTACAAATTCATTTCAAAGTACCAATTTCAGCTTTCTGCTCCTGGATGACCTCCCTCAGTTTCGAGCTAGGAGAGATCGCATCAACATCGATGAGTATAAAATCAGCGTCCCGGCCTCCTGAAGGGCCCTCATCATGAATAGGCCTCTTGCCTCTGTCCTGAACCTATACCTGTGCTGATGTCAAAGGCAAGACCCCTTCCACCCCTGGTGGAGAAAGTACTCGCGCTGTTGATGAAGTCAACGAGACCCCTTCCACCTCGGGTGGAGATAGTACTCGTCGTGTAGCTGCAAATAAGGCTCTGTGGCCTCGCTCATATGTCACATACACTAGAGCACTAATATGCTCAGTCTCAAGAATATCAAACTGGTGTGAAGGCTCTCCCTCATCATGAACTACCTCGGGAGGCAGCTGTGGCGCTGCAAAGAAGTCACGGGAGATGAACTCATCCAATGCGATGCCCTGCTGTGTGAGCTGATGTACCACCATGATTTTGATCAGCGCGTAATGATATATACTGTTATACTGTTGTACTGGGGTCTTCTTTGTACAATAAATGTCATCCTCTCTATGTTACGGTACATGAAGTATGGAATGCTCATCATACATACCCTCGTGAAATGCATCAACAAACCGATATGGTACGCATAGAGGCGTGAGAATCTGCCCTCGCAACTGAAATATCGAATGATCAGTCTCATCAATGGTGCATACTCATCCTTTAGAAATTGAAATGAAAATACCCTGCTCAGCTGCCTCATATATCCAGGTCTGATATAGGGCTCATAATAGGATTTCTCTAGCTGCTGTCGTTTGTTCCATTCCTCTCCTATGTTTGGTATCCCGGTGGCCTGAGCAATGGTCTCTGGTGACAAAATGAAGCTTACTCCAGCAAGGTTTACACGGCCATCATGCAAATGTATAACTAATAGGCGAGCTAACTCATGATGATGCTAAGTTTGGGAAATCATCTCACAGTATTGGAAACATGATTGATGCTGAAAACAATCCATTGCAAGCGGGCAAGCCTGCAATTGAACCAAAGAAGTAGGTTCCTCCCTGACATGCCTACCACTTTTGCCACTTTTGTGAGACCTCCTTAGCACATTAACCTCTTCTGTGGAATCACTGTCATACCCCTGCTCATAAACTGAATCCGTCTCTGACATGGCGCTGAAATCAAGATGTTTGAAAAATATATGCTGATATAGTTATGTTGAAAACAAGAATTCAGTGTATGCTCTAATCCCAAATGTGTCACATATGTATCAAGGTGCTATAGGAAAAAACCACAGTGATAAAAGTATTGTCAAGTGAGTTTGAATAGGAAAACAACCACTGCTTGGGGATTTGACAAGTGAATAGGAATGAATGTAGTGATGGGGGGAATAGTTATTAGGAACAAAAGTGAAAATGAAATGGCAACATATATATGAGGCAAATGAAATCAAGGACAAAGAAATAGTCCTTGCAGTGTCTGACAATTAGGTTTTGTCAATGGAGGGATGTGGGAATAAGTACTAGGGTTTGGGAACTCAAAACATGGAAACAAAATGGTATTAGGGATATGGGATAGTGAATATGGGACTGTGCTATAACAGAAATGATAAGCAGTGAGACAATGATATGGTAATAATAGTGACAACAATGATGGAATAGGAGAGAGACCCTGAGGCTGTGGTGTATAATAAGCAGTGACACCAATGACAGTAGATGGCAAGAGCATATATGTCAATAACATAAGATTTGAAACACCAACAATATCACCAACACTTCTTTCAAAACCCTATGGAGCAATTTTGGATGTGGACATAGGGTTAAATTTTGCACTATTCAAACATTTGTTTTCTCCGCCTTTAAACCACCACAGCATATCCAAAAATCATTGAGTAGGCATGGATAACTTAATTGAAGGCGAATGAGGCGATTTGATACAAGTTTGGGTGAAGGAGGGTAATTTTTCAGCCTTAGGGCTCTATGCGCCGCGTGCATGCCCAACGCGCTGCATGCCTTGGGTGCGCTGCGCGCATGTAAAAATGAACTGCACCAAGTTGCCCAGTGCGCCGCGCACATCCTATGCGTCGCACACTCCTTGTATGCGCCACGTGCTGACTGTCAGCACAATTCCGGCCCTTCAACAATGAAATTTGTCTACAACCTTCAACTTCGACTTTGCTGTGAGAATTTGAAAATGTAACTTGACTCAAATGGCTTATATAGCTTGGAAAAATATCTTACAAGAGTTGGATTTGATTTTTCTTCTTCCAAAAACCCAATTTGTAATGTTTTGCAATTTTGGCACTTTATCATTTAATGAAACTCTGTCCTTTGGCTTTTTCACTGAATTTCTGAGTTTAAACTGATGAAATGAGTTGATTTTTGTAGGGAAGTCGGCGTTTGGACTTCGGCAAAGATCAGAGGTTGCATTTGAAATTTTTATGGCGGGAAAAATACCTGATTATTACAAAAATGAATTTGACAATTTCTTGTTCAAAACAGAGTTTTGAACAAGAAATGTCCTCAAATGTGTTTGATGATGAAAATTTGAATTAAGAACCTTTTCGAAACGATCCTCATGGCCTGCGGGCATTTATTAAATATATCAAAAAACTGAACCCTAGACTCTAAAACTAAACAGACTCTTGTTGACGAAAATAATCATTTATGACCATGAATGACGTGACCTAAACTTTGATGATTTTTAAGGAGTTTTAATTAGCCCAGCAGGTACAAGCATGAGGGAATACAAGACGACCAAACCCTCTCGTCAGTCAATGGCATGCCCCTAGCGAAATGCAATGAAGTAAAGTGAGCGAGACACCTAAAAATGATATGCAAAAAGCGAAATTATCTCTGACAGAGTGCTGTAAGGACCGACTCTAACATTGGCTCCAATGGGGATGGTGGCTCCGAGGAGATGCCAAGAACGACAGATCCTTGGAAGAGTTAGACAGTGCCTTCATCCATTGGGCGATGGAGTCATTATTTCAACAGATAACATAAGACCTTGGACACATTTATTGACTGAAAACTTGACTGAAACCTGACTAAAACCGACTCAACTTTAAAACTGAAATGACTAATAAAAATAACTTGACAAACTTCAAACCAACTAATCTCCTTCTTTAGAATTATAGCCTTCGCTTCGGGCCCCAGACCGAAGAAAAGAGATTAGTACACACTTGAGATGAAACAAAAATATAACGATATATACAATGACAATGAAATCAACAGAAAATACTCAGAAATGGTATCGCTTGAGCATCCGACCATTGATCGGCCCTCCAGGACAACCATCCCCATTCATTTCCTTGAGAAGAAAGGCGTTCTGACCACAATACGCTGCAATCTTAAAAGGACCCTTCCAAAGGTTTTCAAATTTTCCGTGCTTGCCTTTTTCCTCATTCCGAGCATCCCACTTCAGGACCACCTCATCCAACTGAAACTTATCTGCTTTCGCCTTCCTGTCATAAATCTTCTTAATGCGCTCCTGCAACTTGAATGTATTTTGAAAGACCTCCTCCCGTGTCTGCTGTAAATGAATCATCTGATTTATCCTTCGCTGCATGGGATCTTCCTCACTACCAGCTTCCTGAAGCAATTTAACTACCGGGACAGCAAGAGAAGTGGGAAACATTGTGTCTACTCCATACACCAACCCAAAGGGAGACATACCGATGGATTTTTTTTGACTTACCCTATCAGCCCAAAGTGCATTCACTAATTTCTTATGCCAGCCTTTTTTATTGATTTCCAGCAATTTCTTAATGATATTTACCAAAGACTTATTTGAAGACTCCGCCAAGCCATTTCATTGCGGATGGTAGGCAGTCGAATGTCCCAAGATGATGTTATAATTATTGCAAAATTCAACCATCCTTTTTGACTTGAAGTCCGCTGCATTATCTGTGATTATCTTACTAGGACAACCAAAACATGATAGAATGTTATTCTCAAGAAAAGAAATAATTATCGCATCCATAGCCTGTCAGGTGGGAATTTCCTCGATCCACTTCATGAAGTAATCCGTTGCTGTCAATATCCATCTATGCTGTACTGAAGATGTCGTATGGATTTCCCCAATGAAATCCAACCCCCACTGCTGAAATGGTGCACTAACTTCAATTGGTTTAAGAGGCAAAGGCTATAATTTCTGCTTCCCTTCGAAAATTTGACATTCGTAACAACTCTTAACAGCCTTATATACATCAGAAAATAAAGTAGGCCAATAGTATCCCGCTCTCAGAATCTTATTCGCTGTGGTTTTCCAAAATAGATGGCCCCTGCAGTCTCCTCTATGAAAGTCCTCCAAAACTCTTTTGGCTTCTTCCTCTACCAAACAATTCAATAACATTCCACCAGGGTCTTTCCAATATAATTCAGAATTTAATATGCAAAACTTTGTAGCCCTCAACTTCAAGGTTCTACTCTTATTTCTAGGCATCTCGGGTGGTGGAGACAAATTCTGAAGTACATATAAAATGTCAGCATACCAAGGGGAAGAAACAAAAATATCAGATACCTGAAATGATGCACTTTCCTCATCCTCATCAAACATAGCAGCGATCAAATTTATGTCTAAAGCATGAAGATTTGTTTCAGTCATGAGCTTGGCTAGTCCTTGTCCTTTGATCAACTTGGTCGGTTTAATCTCCACATCATATTCTAACAACGCCGCGATCCACTTACCCCGTCTTCCTTCCAGATCTGCTTGTACCAAAACATCTTTGACGACTGCGTTAGGAACGTAAGCTATAAAGTGGGAATGCAGTATATACACAAGAAAATCCTTCAAGGCCTTCACAAGAGCAAGTGCTTGTTTCTCAATAATGTTATATTTCAAAGCTCCATCCCTTATAATTCGACTGAAAAAGGCAATGGGCTTCTCAACTCCATCTCTTTTCTGCATTAAAACAGCTGCCAAAGTGTGCTCAAAAGCAAATGAAAACAAAATGAAGTCCTGTGTGTAATCCGGGCTAATTAAAATGGGAGCTGAAGAAAGAGCCAACTTTACCAAATTGAATGATTTCACCGCTTCTTCTGTCCACTTCACTTGACTGTCCTTTTTCAGCATGTTTGTGATTTCTCTAAGGTGCTCAACAAGATTTGGAATGAAATGACGCAGAAAATTCATTTTCCATTAAATGACTATATTTCTTTCTTGTTCCAGGGTTGGTCAGTTTGCTGGATTGCTTCAACACGTGCAGGGTCAACACAAATGCCGTCTTTCGATATGATGTGGCCAAGAAGTTTGCCTTCATCCATGGCAAACAAGCTCTTTTTCGGATTCAGCGAAATGCCATATTTTCTGCACTTTTGAAAAACAACTTTCAAGTGATATAAATGTTCTTCATCAGAATTTGAAAACACCGTTAAAGCATCAAGGTAAACAACCAAAAATACATCTTTCTCATTGGCGAAAGCCATGTCCATTGCACGCTGAAAAGCGGCACCTGCATTTTTCAAACCAAACGGCATCTTGGCATAATGAAACGTTCCCCATGGAGTGGTGAACGCGGTTTTGTCACGATCGTCCTCATGCACTAAAATTTGATTATATCCTGAATAGCCATCAAGTAGTGACATCCTTGATGCTCCAACTACTCGCTGCAATATATGGTCCATTTTTGGCAGCGGATAATTGTCCTTCAATGACACCTTATTCAAATTTCTAAAATCAATACACAAACGGATCTCACCTGTCTTTTTCCTCATGGGCACCAAATTGGAAATCGAATTAGAAATCTGATAGGTAAAATGATTCCTGACTTATAAAACCTGTTTACCTCCTTCTCAATCGATGGTAGCAGCTTCGGATTGATTCTCCTCAACTTCTGGCAGAAAGGCTTCTGATTTGGTTTAATAGGGATAGTATGCTGAATGATGTTAGTGTCATACGTTTTTAAATCTGAGTAATCCCACGTGAAAGCATCAGCAAATGAAGACAACAATCTCACATATTCAGCTCTTACCTCCAGTGACAATGACTTGGATAACTTTACCATCTTGGGATTTTCAGCTGTCCCAATATTTACTTCTTCAACACCTTTTTCAGTCGGCCTCAATGTCGGTTTGCGGGCTACATCATCTTGATCAAAGAGTTCCTCTAAAGGAATCAATCCTTTAGGAATGATGTTATCCTTAAGTTGCAGCACTTCCATTTGATTTATTTTCATATCATCATTACCATCATCATGTTCTGTATCTATGGAGGTATCTTTAAACTTACCCTTGTTTTGCAGAAAATCACTAATCTCCTCATCGTCCTCAAAAACTTGCCAACATCTTTGATTGTCTGGAATGGTAGGGCGGTGCTTCACATGGATCTCGAACTTATTGCTGGAATTCATTGGGATTTTTAAATTTCTTTCTGCTTTAGCAAGTCCATCAGCAACACCATTTTGTATACGAGGCACACACGTCAAGGTAT
This sequence comes from Pinus albicaulis, assembly GCA_034641835.2. Lineage (NCBI taxonomy): Eukaryota > Viridiplantae > Streptophyta > Pinopsida > Pinales > Pinaceae > Pinus > Pinus albicaulis. Next base: position 812,413,313 of record CM076580.1, on the reverse strand, counting down.
AATCTGAAAATAACTTCAAAATGTCTAAAACTGCATTACGGTAAGCCCTCATGCGAGGATGCTTGGCTTGAAACTCACCCTTTACCTGTTTTATCACCAACTCGGAATTACCATAGACGGCAATTCTTTTCACTTTCAGCTTTCTTAGAATCTTTAGGCCAGTAATCAGAGCCTCATACTCAGCCTCATTGTTAGAACAATCAAATGCTAGTTTGTAGGAACATACTCGCACATTGCTCGGGACCTTATTCGGAGCGGAAAATGGACTGCGTATCCAAACACCAATTCCAGCACCATCACTACCCACTGCGCCATCGAAATCCATGGTCCAAAGACCATCTTCATCATCCTCTAAGTGCTGAAATTGTGCCAACTCTGTTTTTTCTGTTTGTTGCCCATCGTCTTTAGCTGATTGCTCAATAGTAGCTTGCTTTTCTCGTCTTTCTTTCTGCAGAAATTCTCTGAAATTCTTGGTAATCTCTGGTATATCCTCTTCTTGAACTAACTGACTATCTATATCATTAAAACTATCAGCAAACAAAACAAAAGACTCTAAGTCGGTATGTACATAATTTACAGGATGATTGATTGGTTTCTCCTTGCTTGTTATCATGTATTTCATCTTCTGCTCTCGATATAACTTTCTCATTTGGCCAAAGACAGGAATTTTTGCATAGGAGAAATCTAATTGTAGTGTACCTTTCAAATTTTCTCCCCAAGATCTAGAAAGGAGCATCCCAAATCGAGGAGGAATGTCCGCCACAACCATGTCCATCAAGACATTCTTCGCAGGAATCTGATCTAAACTTACAACCAAATCTTTGATAAGTCTGATACATCTCACTCGGATGGAATCAAATGAGTACAAATCATAGTACTTCCTTGTAATGTCTAAACCCAACTTTTCCATTATCGCTTTTGGCATAAGATTGTGCAAAGCACCGGAATCGAACATGGCATTATGCAATACATATTCATGCAACCTCAAACTGATATAAAAGGGAGGAACATCACTGTCAGGGGACTCACCATATAAAGCAGTCCCAGATATCAATTCAGGCTGATCATATTCAATATTCACCATGTCAAACATTGGATCAAAATTCAGAATTTTAGAGACTTGACCTCTATAACTGCCGTTCTTCATAATTTGTGTCAAAGGAATTGATACCTTCAATTTAGAAATTTCATTCTCCAAACTAAAAGCTGAAACCTTTTCAACCTCTTTAACTGGAAATTCTTTCCTTTCAGCCTTATCCTTCATTATGCTTGGTTGATTTTCCTTTTCTGCTGATGATGATTTGTTAGCTGTGGGATCAATCGTCTCTTTTCCTTTCTTCTGTGGTATAGGTGAATCCATCTTCGGTGATGAAGCCTGTTTTCTCTTCTGAATTGGATTTATGGGCACATCTCTATTTCTTAATGAGTATTTCTTCTGCTGAGCGGACAAAGCATTCATATACCCTCTTTGGTATTCATATGATTCTTCCTCCAGAGCTACATCATTTGCTAAAATAAAATCCTCATCTTTCTGTGTAGCTGAAATTTCTGCATACTCTTCATCTTCAGTGATGTAAATGGGCAGATCATCGGGAGTAAAGAAGTGGTTTTTCTCCCCTACTACATCATTGTCGTCGTCTGAATCTTGACTCACAAAATTCTGCAGAAGAGGTGTTTTAACTTTCTGCTGGGCTGGCGGCTCTTGTGCTCTCTGTTCACGCTACTTAATTATGAACTGTGGCTGCTACTGGCCACGGTAGTTGGGATTTCGAATCTGCGGTTCTAGCTTATCAAGCGTCATTCTTTTGAACATTTTTTCCATTTCGCGAAGCAAGTGCTGTTCTGATGTAGATGTGGAAGCTTCTTCCTTTATGGTCACTCTCTTTTCTGCTTTCAACCGGGCTCTCTTATCATTCAGATTCGCCTCAACACTAATAGCAATATTCTGCATATATTCCAAGGTAGGCGGATCTCTGTCTCATAATGAATAAGCCATATCCAGATCGAAACCATCCGGGAATTTAAGGAGAGCTGACTTTCTAGACGGTCTATAGTCATCTGTAATTGCATTATACACTGTATTGAATCTGATAATATAATCTTGAACGGACTCACTAGGATTATGCTTGATGCTAGTATACTTAGAAGTAATTTGTAGAGGATCTTTCTTCATCTCCCACCGATCTAGGAATTGTGTCTGAAGCTCTTGTAATGTATTGATACTTCTGGGTTGTAAAGCTCTAAACCATTTACGAACCTCACCTCCAAAATTCTAGGCGAACAATCTCATGGACACATTCTCTTCATCTATTTCATGTAGGTCCAAGAAATCTGTCATTATAACAACATGTTGTTGGGCGGACACACTCTGTGGAGTGCCATCAAATATTGGAATCTTACTCTGATAATCAGCGGGCATAGGATCCAAATTTGCAGTTAAAACAAGAGGTTCGAATCTAGCAGCCATGGCTCTTGGCGGATTTATAATCTGTCTTGGAGAAACAGGTGGAATGGGAGCAGTAGATGAACGAGGTGTATGCGGTGGAGATGGAGGAGGAACTACTGCTGATTTCTGATCATAGATCTCAGGCTGTACGGGAATGGTAGGGATAAAGGGAGGTTCAGTGGGAATCTGTGAACCGGATGCAATTTCAGATGGCCCAAGAGTTTCGGATGCAGATTCAATGAATTCAGGGATGTTGGTTGCCACAATGGAGTTTTGAAGATTCAGACTATAATTATCGATAGATCTATTTTCTTGTTCAACTTCTAGATACTTGATGAAATCAGGATTGATGACGGTAGAACCAGTAGCACTTTCAGACTTGGTTTCAAACAATGATAACTCGAACTGATTGTCAAACTCAATATCTTCAATATATTCAAAAACAGTGGGGTATGAGTGAGATTTGACCAAAGGAATGATGGGAGCTTCTCGACGGAAAATTCTTGGGATTAGGTTGGGGTTTTCATATACTGAAGGCGGATTTGGATCAGGATTTGATCTAGTATGCCTTTTTTGAAGCCAATGTATTGATCTATTCAAAAATCCAAAGGACACAACCGATTATTTTCAGCCTATCGACTTCTAGACTCAATCATCCAAAATTCTAGAATGAACAAGTGTACTGGGGTAATTTGCAAATCATGTGCTGCATTCACAAGCTAAACTGGAGATCGACTGAAGCAGCGTTTATCTACTTCCGCTTAAGCATAGAAAAAGCGTTTCGAAAGCTACCTAGCGTGACTTCAGACTCCGTCTATAACTCATGAGATGAACACACCAACAAGCAAACGATTGAGATTTTATTCCCTAGTATGGTCGCCACTATGTTAGTGCTCGAAACTACCCTAGGCTAAAATAAGGTAAATCTCAAGGCAACATCAAACCACGCTCAGCCTCGTAGCTAGCCCTACGAGGACAGGAGAGGGCTCTCTCCGGGTCTATCTCAGAAAAAGGTCTTCAAAGGGGCTGAGATGACTTATAATGAATATTTATTTTAGGCTAGTAAATAGATAGGAAGGTTTGATTTAAATTTTTTGGGTTTTTGTTGGGGAAATGGGAAAAACAATTTTGGGCTCGGGGATGAGGCCAGATCTTTGCAGAATTTGAGTTGGGGAAAGGTAGGCAGTAGTCTTGATGCTTTTTGATTATGTGTATGGATGGATCAGAATGAAAAGGAGCTGAAGAGGGCAAGGGAGAACAAGGATCCTCTCCAAACTGGCGAAAACATATAAAACTAAACAAATTTAAAGGTAGAGCACTGGAATCAATGAATTCTACCTCATTTACTCATTCATTTAATTTGAGAAGCAAAATAAGGGAATGGAATACATTAAACATTAAAGAATTTACAAATAACTGAGCGAACACACCATAAAAACTGAAAGCCACAAGAATCCCAACAGGTGTTGCAAAACCTCTGATCTTTCCTTAGCCAAAAATGCAGAAAATATGTACAATAGTGTGCAAAACTTTTCCCAAGAGTCCAACCCTGAAAGTGTCTCAGAAAATACAATAAATAGACAATTCTAACCCCTTACCATGCCTCTAGGGGTCGATCTCATAGTTCTAGGAGCAATTTGAACCAATTCTAAACAAAAAGCTAAAATCTAGGCAGCCAAACAACTTGCCTTTAAAAGGAAGGAAACTGATTCATTCACTTGATTTTCACTTTTTTGTGAGTGAATCATCTAGAACAAGTAAATACATGCCAAAATTACATCATTTTTATCAAATTACATCAATCTGGGTCAAAAATTACATCAAGAGGTGAAACTAGTCCAAACTGGCCAAATTCCTGAGCTGGAAGATGAAAAATAGGCTAATTTCCTCTATGCGCCGCGCGCCTTTGGACCTGATTTTGGAGAACTTACAAAATTCAAAATCCAGCTCATGATATCTTGTTGGAAAGCCCTAGATGTCTGATATCCAACCCAAGTGGAATTTTTCAATTTGGAGCTCATTTACCCCTCCAAAACTTCATTCTCCCAAAAGTACTTCCTGCTGGTGCAAAAGGTGGCAGAAAGGTGATTTTCATGGTGTTTTTGGCCCTTTTGATCATCCAGAACTCGATGAAATGCTTCAGCCATTTCTGAGCGTGCATAAATTACCATGAAAAATCCAGAAATACAAATTTTTCCTCCAGAAAGTGTCCCAATCATAAGCGCGCGTCAGGACGCGCTACGCGTTGGGCGGAAAAACCTGTTTTGAGACCAAAATTTTCAAAAATGACAAAAACTTCTCCAAATTTGCTGAAATTCGGAGTGAAGATCCCCCATCATGCCTCATGCTCATCCAATGAAGCCTTGGCCAAACTCCGGAGCGGATCAAGCCTCTTTCGCCATTTCAGTGCTCTACTCAACCTTCTCTTCAGGATCTTCATTTTTTCTTTGCAAACGTGCATGCGGGCCCAATAATGACCTTTCATATGACAGAGCATGTCTTTGTCTCTATTATCCTTTGCCAAAAACTTCTCCAGATGAATGTTAACATGCACGAGTTCGGTCTCTACCTCGGGAGGCGGTTGTGGCGCTGCAAAGAAGTCACGGGAGATGAGCTCATCCCATGCGATGCCCTGCTGTGTGAGCTGATGTACCACCATGATTTTGATCAGTGCGTAATGATATATACTGTTATACTGCTATGCTGGGGTCTTCTTCTATACAAGAAATGTCATTCGCTCTATGTTACGGTACATTAAGTATGGAATGCTCATCATACGTACCCTCATGAAATGCATCAACAAAAGGATATGGTACGCATAGAGGCACGAGAATCTACCCTCGCAACTGAAATATCGAATGATCAGTCTCATCAATGGTGCATACTCATCCTTCAGAAATCGGAATGGAAATACCCTACTTAGCTGCCTCATATATCCAGGTCTGATATAGGGCTCATAATAGGATTTCTCTAGCTGATGTCATTTGTTCCATTCCTCTCCTATGTTTGGTATCCCGGTGGCCTGAGCAATGGTCTATGGTGACAAAATGAAGTTTACTCCAGCAAGGTTTACACGGCCATCATGCAAATGTAGAACAAATAGGCGAGCTAACTCATGATGATGCTGAGTTTGGGAAATCATCTCATAGTATTGGAAACATGACTGATGCTGAAAACAATCCATTGCAAGCAGGCAAGCCTGCAATTGAACCAAAGAAGTAGGTTCCTCCCTGACATGCCTACCACTTTTGCCACTTTTGTGAGACCTCCTTGGCACATTAACCTCTGCTGTGGAATCACTGTCATACCCCTGCTCATAAACTGAATCCGTCTCTGACATGGCGCTGAAATCAAGATTTTTGAAAAATATATGCTGATATAGGTATGGTGAAAACAAGAATTTAGTGTATGCTCTAATCCCAAATGTGTCACATATGTATCAAGGTGCTATAGGAAAAAACCACAGTGCTAAAAGTACTGTCAAGTGAGTTTGAATAGGAAAACAGCCACTGCTTGGGGATTTGACAAGTGAATAGGAATGAATGTAGTGATGGGGGGAATAGTTATTAGGAACAAAAGTGAAAATGAAATGGCAAAATATATATGAGGAAAATGAAATCAAGGACAAAGAAATAGTCCTTGCAGTGTCTGACAATTAGGTTTTGTCAAGGGAGGGATGTGGGAATAAGTACTAGGGTTTGGGAACTCAAAACATGGAAACAAAATGGTATTAGGGATATGGGATAATGAATATGGGACTGTGCTATAACAGAAATGATAGCCAGTGAGACAATGATATGGTAATAACAGTGACAACAATGATGGAATAGGAGAGAGACCCTGAGGTTGTGGTGTATAATAAGCAGTGACACCAATGACAGTAGATGGCAAGACCATATATGTCAATAACATAAGATTTGAAACACCAACAATATCACCAACACTTCTTTCAAAACCCTATGGAGCAATTTTGGATGTGGACATAGGGTTAACTTTTGCACCATTCAAACATTTGTTTTCTCCACCTTTAAACCACCACAGCATATACAAAAATCATTGAGCAGGCGTGGATAACTTACTTGAAGGTGAATGAGGCGATTTGATACGAGTTTGGGTGAAGGAGGGTAGTTTTCCAGCCTTAGGGCTCTATGTGCTGCGCGCATGCCCAACGCGCCGCGTGCCCTGGGTGCGCTGCGCGCGTGTAAAAATGAACTGCACCAAGTTGCCCAGTGCGCCGCGCGCTCCTTGTATGCGCCGCACGTTGACTGTCAGCACAATTCCGGCCCTTCAACAATGAAATTTGTCTACAACCTTCAACCTCGACTTTGCTGTGAGAATTTGAAAATGTAACTTGACTCAAATGGCTTATATAGCTTGGAAAAATATCTTACAAGAGTTGGATTTGATTTTTCTTCTTCCAAAAACCCAATTTGTAATGTTTTGCAATTTTGGCACTTTATCATTTAATGAAACTCTGTCCTTTGGCTTTTTCACTAAATTTCTGAGTTTAAACTGATGAAATGAGTTGATTTTTGTAGGGACGTTGGCATTTAGACTTCGGCAAAGATCAGAGGTTGCATTTGAAATTTTTATGGTGGGAAAAATACCTTATTATTACAAAAAATGAATTTGACAATTTCTTGTTCAAAACAGAGTTTTGAACAAGAAATGTCCTCACATGTGTTTGATGATGAAAATTTGAATTAAGAACCTTTTCGAAACGATCCTCATGGCCTGCGGGCATTTATTAAATATATCAAAAAACTGAACCCTAGACTCTAAAACTAAACAGACTCTTGTTGACGAAAATAATCATTTATGACCATGAATGACGCGACCTAAACTTCGATGATTTTTAAGGAGTTTTAATTAGCCCAGAAGGTACAAGCATGAGGGAATACAAGACGACCAAACCCTTTCGTCAGTCAATGGCATGGCCCTAGCGAATTGCAATGAATTAAAGTGAGAAAGACACCTAAAAATGATATGCAAAAAGCGAAATGATCTCTGACGGAGGGCTGTAAGGATCGACTCTAACAGTATCAATGGATTTTCTCTCATAAAAAAATTGTGACTTGATCAATTTTTACGGAGGAAATGATTGCACATCCCGATGATACAAATAGCAACACCATTTTTAGCCAATTGATAAATCTCAAACAAAAGGGTTCAGTGGGGGAGCACATTGAGGAATTCCAAAAATTGAATATAAGGGTAAATGATATTCCAGAGGAACACAAGATTGATGTCTTCAAAGGGAATTTAAAGGATAAAATCCAACATGTGGTTCATGTTTGGGAACTTGATTCATTGGAGAAGGCATTCAGGTTGGAAAGAAAAATTGAATGTAAAATTATGGCAACAAGGAAGCCTACCACTCACATCTATAAATATGGAAGTGTTTCTACTCCTAGACTTCCACAACCTACAAGGTTGACACCACAAAAATTGGAAGAAAAAATAGCAAAATGGCTTTGCTACAGTTGTGATAGAAAATACACTAAAGGTCATAAGTGTGCTGAGAAGAAATTATTTTAAATATATTGTGAAGAGGAGGAATAAAATGAACAAGAAACTTCAAAAGAAGAGGATATACACCAGGAACCAACCCTAGAAGAAGAAGAAATGAGTCTGACCATATCATGTAATGCATTGGCAAGAATTACCACTCCTCAAACTCTCAATATAGAAGGACATATCAAGAAGAAAAAGGTAATAGTGTTTATTGATTCGAGTAGTACCCATAATTTTATTCATTGTAAGGTAGCCAAGAAATTTAATTGTTTCCTATACCCAAGACCAGAATGTCAAGTGATGGTTGCAAATGGAGGAAAAATAAATTTCTCTGGAAAATTTCAAAATATCAAGCTAATGATGGGGGAATATGTATTTAATAGTCCAATGCTTTCCATTCCAATTGGAGGTGCTGATGTTGTACTAGGAGTACAATGGTTACAATCTTTGGGGACGATAACTTTTACTTTTCAAGAAATTTTCTTGAATTTTTTTTGGAAGGAAAGGAATTCGAATTACCGGATATCGCAGGGAAGCTAGGAAAGATAATAAGGTCTAATGTCATGACAAAGCTTTTGAAGAAAGAACAATGAGGTGTAATTGCACAATTATGCTCACTAGAAGTTCCAACATGAAAATCATCTATTTCTCCAGATCTCCAAAACGCCTTGGACAATCATTCCAAGGTGTTTGAAACTCCCAAAGGACTCCCACCTATTCGTGATCATGATCATGCTATTCATTTGATTCCAGGAAGTGTTCCTCCAAACATCGGGCCTTATAGATATCCTTATGTCCAAAAGAGCGCAATTGAATGTATGATTGTAGAAATGTTAGAGGCCGGTATAATTCAACCTAGTCAAAGTTATTTCTCTGCTCTAGTAGTATTGGTGCACAAGAAGGATGGATCATGGCACATGCCCCTAGATTATAGGGAGCTCAATAAGCTCACTATTAAAGATAAATTTCCCATTCTTGTGATTGATGAATTATTGGATGAATTAGATGGAGCTATTTATTTTACCAAGTTGGATCTTCATTTAGGATATCATCAAAATAGATGAAGACTGAATATATTCCAAAAACAACAGTTCAAATGCATGAGGGTCATTATGAATTTTTGGTCATGTTTTTTGGCCTTACCAATGCACCCTCTACATTTCAAGGGTTGATGAATTCCATTTTCAAACCCTTCCTTAGAAAATTTCAGCTAGTATTTTTTGATGATATAATAATCTACAACAGGTCTTGGAAGGATCATGTTCAACATGTTGATAGGGTTCTCAAACTATTGGAGGAGAAACAATTATATGAAAAAACATCCAAATGTTTCTTTGGAGTACAAGAGGTGGAATATCTGGGCCATATTGTATCTCACGAGGGTGTTAAGGTAGACCCTAAAAAAATTAAATCCATTAAGGAATGGAAAGTCTCCACAACCATAAATCAATTGTGAGGATTTCTCAGGTTAGTAGGGTATTATCGCAAGTTTGTTAAGAATTATGGGAGAATAGTAGAACCTCTAACAACATTATCGAAGAAAGATTCATTTTCATGGACTCCTAAAGCAACTAAGGCCTTTGAACATCTTAAAGAGGGAATGTGCCTAGCACCGGTCTTAGCTACGCTAGACTTCACAAAAACCTTTATTGTGGAATGTGATGCCTCAGGATATGGAATTGGTGTTATTTTAATGTAATAAGACCCACGGCTTTTGAAATTCATCCAATCAAAGGAAATTATCCACATAAATCTATTTACGAGAAGGAAATGTTAGCAATACCGCATGCACTAAATAAATGGCAGCCTTACCTAATGCGAAGACACTTCAAGGTAAAAACTGATCATGATAGTCTTAAATTTTTTTTGGAACAAAGACTATCTTCAGAAGAGCAACAAAAATGGGTCACAAATATGTTTGGTTATGACTTTGAAATCATCTACAAAAAATGGAAGCTAAATGTTTTAGCAGATGCACTCTCAAGAAATAATGAAGAGGTGGAAGCATTTCTTTGTGCCATTTCTATTATCCAACCAGTTTGGATAACCAAAACAAGGGATGATTGGAACAAGGATGAAGAAGTTTGGATGCTCATTCAAAATTTACAGCAAGATCCTAGTACATCTATTACATTTAGTTGGAAAATTGACTCTTTATGGTACAAAGATCGCTTATATATTTGTAAAAATTCCTAAATAAAACAAAAAACTATTTTGGAATTGCACACTTCTCCTTTAGGAGGACACTTGGTATTTTTAAAAACTTACCACAGGGTGAATAAAGAATTTTTTTGGGATGGCGTTAAATCTGATATTCAAAATTTTGTGGCAGAAATTTTTGTTTTCCAGCAAAACAAAGTTGAGACAATTAAGACCTCAGGTCTTCTACAATGTTTATCCATTCCAAGACAACGTTGGGAGGCAATTTCAATGGATTTTGTCATAGTATTACCTAATTTTGAAGGAAATAGCATCATCATGGTGACAGTTGATAGAATTACCAAGTATGCATACATTTGTGCATTATCTCATCCATTTAAAGCAAGTACAGTTGATACTACATTTATGGAAATAGTTAAAAGGCTACATGGAAACCCAAAGATTATTGTAAGCAACAAAGATCCCATTTTTACTGGAAATTTTTGGATGGAATTATTTTCTTGTTTGGGTACTCAAATAACTCATAACTCATCTTATCATCCTCAATCTGTTGGTAAAATTGAGAGAGTGAATAATTGTTTGGAAGGATATCTTCGTTGCTTTGTATCTGATAAACAAACACAATGGGTCAAGTGGTTAACTCTCGTTGAATGGTGGTATAACACTTCCTTTCATACTGCAGCAAAAATGACCGCATTTATGGCACTTTATGGATATCATCCACCATCCATCACATCATCTTTAAGAGAGAATTCTAAGGTTCAAGAAGTGGAAGATCACATCGAGCATCAACGAAAAGTTCTCCAAATCTTAAAGGATAACCTAAATATGGCACAAAATTGAATGAAACAACAGGAAGATCAACTTCACAACGAGATAAGTGTTAATATAGGAGACTGGGTATTTTTATGGCTACAACCATACAAACAAATGTACCTCAAGCAAGCTAAGAAGAATAATAAATTTTCGCCAAATTACTATGGTCCTTACAAAGTGTTGCAAAATGTTGGTACTATGGCATACAAATTGGAGCTTCCTACTTCTTCACGAGTGCATCCAGTTTTCCATTTTTCATGCTTAAAGAAGGTTATAGGTCAAAAAATTCTAGTTCAAACAATATTTAAAGAACTTGATGAGGAAGGAAAAATCATATTGGAACCTGAAGCAGTCACGGAAACAAGAACTCGACAGCTATGAAATCTATCAATTTCAGAGTATCTCATCAAGTGGAAGAACTTACCCACTAAATATTCTACATGGGAGGATGAGAATTTTATACAGAAGCACCCAGAGCTACTCAAGCATTGAGTGTTGGGTGCAGGAATCACACTTAAGCAAACTCCTCAACACTTAATTTTTCAATAAGGGGGATTCATAAACTTAGAGACAAAGCACAAGAAATGCCAGAGATGGTATGAATCTTTCTAATGTAAATCCATACTTTCTTAAAGGAAAGATTGCAGAATAAAATCAAAAGATAAAAAGGCAGCTTAAACCATCAAAAAATAATCTAAGACTAGAACAAGAAAGCATGCATTTGCAAAAGAGAATTAAAGACAAAATTCAATCACTTTAGCTAATGGTTGTTTAATCTACTGATTTTGTATTTCCCTTTAGTAGAGACACCTTAGCAGTCTCGTTAGATGGGCCCTTAACCTTCTTCCTTAAAGATTTCCTGCTTGCAATAATCTGTCCTGCTTTAGTGAAGGATCAGAGAGTTATATAGAAGGTATAAATTGTGTCTTTACTGAAGGCTTTTTAATTCATGCAAGGGCTCCAAATTTTCAAGGTTCGGAGCACTTGGATCCTGTGGCAAGAAACTGGTTCCTACACCTGATCATAGCTTCCTGCACTTAGCTTTTAAATCTTAAAAGAAGTGTTCAATTATTGTATGTGCTACTTTACTACCAAATAAAATTTCACACATAAAAGTGAATGTTTATGATTTTAATAAAATGTAGAAGTAAAGAAACAATCATTTATCCCGTCGTAAGTTTTTAAAGAAAGAAATAAAATCATGGAAAGTAGATTAAGAAAACTTGTTGCATCACACAAACGTGCACTGTGCAGGTTTGCTTCTCCTGCTTGTACCAGGTGTTGGAAAACTAAATAAATAGAACTGCAGGAAAACGAAATGTCACACCAACATGCACTGGTGCAGGTTTTCTTCTCTTGATTGTACCAGGTGGTGGAAAACCAAATAAAAATAATTGCAAGATAAAGGAAATGTCACACCAACATGCCTAGTGCAGGTTTACTTCTCTTGCTTGTACCAGATGGGAAAATCCAATCTGAAATTAAATGCAGGAAAGTAATTTGCAGGGAAAGAAAATGTAACTACTTCACACAATGGATCCATTTTCAATAAGATAGAAATGCATGTGCTGAAAATTGAATCATACTTTAATAATTTAAACACACATTATAGGAAACAGAATATAGGGTAAACGTGTGAGGTTGGTTGGGCCCTAGCCAACCAATTCATTTCCCTTCTTAAATTAAACGATGCTCAGTAAACTACTTAATTCATCAGCTTAAAAGAATAGAAACATAATTTATGAAACATGAGGTGAAAAAAACCTTTTATTAATTTATTGAGGCGAATACATACGTCGATACAATGTCCAGCCCAGATTCAGGCGATAAAAAAAGACCAGTTACTGTCTATCGACTTCAATCTAAACTCTGCTCTAAAATTCTCCTCCTAGGTCCTGTTTACACTTTACATTATATAGATCTGTTGGCCAAAGGCCAAAATAGATCGTTCATAACAAAATGCAGAATTTAGTCTTAGCCTTCAAGATAAGACGGTTTTGCAAAACTGGCCATAGCTAACCAACTTTCTCCCTTCACAGATTAGTCTCGGCTGCCTTCGAATCATTCGATGCCGTGCCTGAAATGGCTTAAGACGAGGCTGTGATTAAGGAGGTTCGGATCTGTTGCAAATATCTGTTGTGCTGGCTATAGTGCAGATCCGATCTTGCACTCAGATTAGCGGTCACGATAAGCACTTTAACCATAAAATAACCTTTGGAGATATAGATTAGTTACAAAAGTGATTTATAAATAATAAATAATGTGATAAATATTTAATTAATGCTAAATTGAATTAAAACATGAAAAACAAAGGTTTATACTAAATGTGTCACCATGCTTGGATTGGTGCAGGATGAGGGTGCATAAAGGAGGTGAAACAGGGGTAAATGGTTATAATTTAGGAAGGGAAAAGTAGTAAAAAGAGAGAAAATTAGGGTTCTAACATCCTCCCATACCTAAGCTATTGTGTGTCCTCACAAAACTATTTACCTCTCCAAAAAGCTTCAAAATTTTGAGCATTCTAGCTCACTCCTGCTCCAGCATACTATCATCAGTCTGCAGTGTTTTAGACTTCATCTTTTTCCTGCTCTTCAATTTATTCATCACCTTTTTAAGTCGTTTGAAACATTTTGAAGCATGGTACTTCTATATCCTGACTTCTCCTTTCTTCTTTTGGATCTCCGTCGTGAACTCTTCCTTATTCTGTTCTTTTTCCTCCTATTTTTTGGCTACGATCTGCTCTAAATTCTGTACTTGAAGCTCAACCTCAAGTATCTGAGTATTAGAGGCTACCGAATCTTCTTCCTTTTCTATCTCAATAGGGGCTCTATTTTCTTCAGGGACCTCAATATCCCTTGGAGTTTCTGTAAACACTTCTTCCTCTTCTGGTTCTTTTTCTTCTTCTAACTCTTCCGTTTCTTCTTCTTCTTCTTCTTCTTTCTCTTCAGGTTCTTCTTCTTCTCCTTCTACTTCTTCCATCTCTTCTTCATCTTCTTACTCTTTCGGTTCTTCTTCTTCTCCTTCTACTTCTTTCGGCTCTTCTTCGTCTTCTAACTCTTCTGTTTCTTCCTCTTCTTCTAAATCTTTCAGTTATTCTTCTTCTTGTTCTGTTTCTTTTTCTTCTTGTGCCAATTCTTCCTTTTCTTATGTCGGTTCTTCCTTTTCCTATGCTATTTCTTCTGGTTCTGGTTTGTCTTGCACTAGTGCAGGTGGGGATTGAACATTTTATAGGGATTTCGGTTCTGCACCAGGTTCTTCATTATTTTTCCAGCCCTTAATAAAGTCATCCAACAAGGTGTCATATTCAATTTCCACAGATTCTGCTGTGTCCACAAGGACTGACAACAAACCGTCTTCTTCAGGCATCTGTTCATGCAATGGGGGCGTCAGAGGAGTTTCTTCGATAGGTGAACCTGCTGTCTTCTATTTCTTAGGAAGTGGGCCCTTTTTTCTACTGATTTCCCAGTTTGTTTCCTTCTTGCACTGGTGTAAGAAGGACTTCTATTTACACTTGGACCCTTGCTCATGCTGGCAAGGGTCTCTGTTTTCTTCTCAATAGCTATCTTCTTTCCTGTAGAGGGCTTTTTGTCTAGCTGCTTCAGCAAACCCTTCAAGGTCAAACCCTTAATTTCCAATTTTTTCTGGACCAGGATTTTAATCAAGCCATGATGATACAATTTCTTATCGGCTTGGTCCGCCCGTGCTCCCTACATGCCCTTGGCAATATTTTCTAAATTCTTAAGAAAGAATTAAGTGAAATCCATCCTCCACTAGACGTGCCAGCCGAGTTCAAAGTGTTACAACATCCTGAAATGATACACAAAGGTGAGGGAGTACCTCCCCTCACAAGTCACGAATTTCTGGAGAATAAAAAGGAGGTCCCGCCATTGTCCTAGTAGGGCACTGCGCAGAATTCCTTTCTTATAGTTTACATTCATGTCCTTATCAAAAATTAAACACTTCCAACACTTCCTCTCGAGCTTTTGATTTTTAAAGTACTGGACACTAGTGTTTTGTAAGCCTGTCGCTGCTGCTATCGATTTTTCCGAGACTTTAAATCTCAGGGGACCAATCTTTACACGACAGTTTTTAAAACTATGTGCGAATTGTAGGGGCACTTCACTGTTGTGCCCATCAAATTTCTACAAAAACGGAAGAAATAACTCATTATAGGAAACAGAATATAGGGTAAATGTGTGAGGTTGGTTGGGTCGTAGCCAACCAACGTGTTTCCCTTCTTAAATTAAACGCTGCTCAGTAAACTAGTTAATTCATCAGCTTAAAAGAATAGAGACATAATATCTAAAACATGAGGCGAAAAAAACCTTTTATTAATTTATTGAGGCGAATACATACATCGATACAATGTCCAGCCCAGATTCGGGCCATAAAAAAAGACTAGTTACTGCCTATCGACTTCAATCTAAACTCTGCTCCAAAATTCTCCTCCTAGGTCCTATTTACACTTTAAATTATATAGATCTGTTGGCCAAAGGAAAAAATAGATCGTTCATAACAAAATGCAGAATTTAGTCTCAGCCTTCAAGATAAGACGGTTTTTCAAAACTGGCTGTAGCTAACCAGCTTTCTCCCTTCACAGATTAGTCTCGGCTGCCTTCGAATCATTCGATGTCGTGCCTGAAATGGATTAAGACAGGGCTATGATTGAAGAGGTTCAGATCTGTCGCAAAGATCTATTGTGTTGGCAATAGTGCAGATCTGATCTTGCACTAAGATCAACGGTCACGATAAGCATTTTAACCATAAAATAACCTTTGGAGATATCGATTAGTTACAAGAGTGATTTATAAATAAGAAATCATGTGATAAATATTTAATTAATGCTAAAATGAATTAAAATATGAAAAATAAAGGTTTATACTAAATGTGTCACCATGCTTGGATTGGTGCAGGATGAGGGTGGATAAAGGAGGTGAAATAGGGGTAAATGGTTATAATTTAGGAAGGGAAAAGTAGTAAAAAGAGAAAAAATTAGGGTGCTAACATCCTCCCATACCTAATTTGTTGTGTGTCCTCACAAAAATCTTTATCTCTCCAAAAAGCTTCAAAATTTTGAGCATTCCAACTCACTCCTGCTCCAACATACTATCATCAGTTTGCAGTTTTTTAGACTTCATCTTTTTCCTGCTCTTCAATTTCTTCATCACCTTTTTAAGTCATCTGAAACATTTTGAAGCACGGTACTTCCATATCTTTAATTCTCCTTTCTTCTTTTGGATCTCTGTCGTGAACTCTTCCTTATTTTTATTTTTTTCCTCCTATTTTTTGGCTACGATTTGCTCTAAATTTTGTACTTGAAGCTCAACCTCAAGTATCTGAGTAGTAGAGGCTACCGAATCTTCTTCCTTTTCTATCTTAATAGGGGCTCTATTTTCTTCAGGGACCTCAATATCCCTTGGAGTTTCTGCAAACACTTCTTCCTCTTCTGGTTCTTTTTCTTCTTCTAACTCTTTCGGTTCTTCTTCTTCTTCTTCTTCTTCTTTCTCTTCAGGTTCTTCTTCTTCTCCTTCTACTTCTTCCAGCTCTTCTTCTTCTTCTTACTCTTTCAGTTCTTCTTCTTCTCCTTCTACTTCTTCCGGCTCTTCTTCGTCTTCTAACTCTTCTGGTTCTTCCTCTTCTTCTAAATCTTTGGGTTATTCTTCTTCTTGTTCCGTTTCTTTTTCTTCTTGTGCCAGTTCTTCCTTTTATTATGTCGGTTCTTCCTTTTCATATGCTAGTTCTTCTAGTTCTGGTTTGTCTTGCACTAGTGCGGGTGGGGATTGAACATTTTATAGGGATTGCGGTTTTGCACCAGGTTCTTCATTATTTTTCCAGCCCTTAATAAAGTCATCCAACAAGGTGTCATATTCAATTTCCACAGATTCTGCTGTGTCCACAAGGACTGACAGTAAACCGTCTTCTTCAGGGGTCTGTTCATGCACTGGGGGCGTCAGAGGAGTTTCTTTGATAGGTGAACCTGTTGTCTTCTATTTCTTAGAAAGTGGGCCCTTTTTTCTGCTAATTTCCCAATTTGTTTCCTTCTTGCACTGGTGTAAGAAGGACTTCTCTTTACACTTGGACCCTTGCTCGTGCTGGCGAGGGTCTCTGTTTTCTTCTCAACAGCTATCTTCTTTCTTGCAGAGGGATTTTTGTCTAGCTACTTCAGCAAACCCTTCCAGGTCATACCCTTAATTTCCAATTGTTTCTGGACCAAGGTTTTAATCAGGCCGTGATGATACAATTTCTTATCGGCTTGGTCCGCCCGTCGTCCCTACATGCCCTTGGCCATATTTTATAAACTCTTAAGAAAAAATTAAGTGAAATCCATCCTCCACCGGACGTGCTAGCCGGGTTCAAAGTGTTACAACATCCTAAAATGATACACAAAGTTGAGGGAGTACCTCCCCTCATAAGTCACGAATTTCTGGAGAATAAAAAGGAGGTCCCGCCATTGTCCTAGTAGGGCACTACGCGGAATTCCTTTCTTCCATTTTAAGTTCATGTCCTTATCAAAAATTAAACACTGCCAGCACTTCCTCTCGAGATTTTGACTTTTAAAGTACTGGACACCAGTGTTTTGTAAGCTTGTCGCTGCTGCTATCGATTTTTCCGTGACTTTAAATCTCAGGGGCCCAATCTTTACACGACAGTTTTTAAAACTCTGTGCGAACTGTAGGGGCACTTCACTATTGTGCCCATCAAATTTCTACAAAAAAAGAAGAAAGCTTGAGTCTCGCAATAGTGTAATACTATTGCAAGACTATTGTGAAACTCAGCTGTCTGATGTACCTCATTGAGGGATGATGGTTCTCATCTAACAGGCGACATCTTTTCTTTACAGTTATGAACAGTAAAAAAAAATTCCATGCAATACCGGAAAACTTCACTCTTTATAGATAGGGACCAACCATCGACCATCCCTTCTATCTTATCAGTGATCCATCCCACCAAAATAGCCGTAGATACGCGACATGTTTAGAATCGTGCGGGATTGGTACTTGCGGCGGTGTGTTTAACAGCTAAGAGAGGTAATCACCATAAGTGAAGGACGTTTAGGATCATGGCAGAAAGAGTAATCATATCCAAGCAACAGTTTAAACATTTTCGCATCCCTTTATAATTCAAAAAACTTTAGCATTTATTAAAAGTGATCATGATTCTTAACTAAAAAACACTTTGTACTTTAAATAATTTTCTCCTAGTTAATATGATAACATAAGTACGTTATCAAATAATTGAAAAAGGTTGCTTGTAAACTTCTATGATGACCACTTCTTATGACATATGCTGAAAAAAACAAATTGTACGTTGTTTCTGTCAAGGTGCATGCTTGCATCGATCTGTTTACACCGCTTACTATACTGATCTACTGGTACCATTCTACTTATACTATTATATAGGACGATATGCTTGCACTAGTGCAAGCATATTTTCTAAAAAAGAACAGAGAATTTACATAGAATATAGGCTAGACTTTTAACATAGCTTTCCTCAACTGATACTGAAAATTTGCTTTGCCCTTCCTTGATGCTTCACGGCATATTTTTTCTCTTTATGTATGAGATCCTGCAATGAATTCATGGGGGAACAAAGAAGTGGGAAAGGGGAAAATTTCAAAATGGGAAGGAATTTTTTTACAGGGACTCTAGGAATAGTACCAAAGACGGGATAAACAGAAGTGGGATAGGGAAAAATTTCAAGGGTAAAGTGGGATTTTTACGAGGCAGGTAGGGTAAATTTAGAAGAATGTGGAAAGGTTAATCATTCTGGGATTTAAAGAATAAAACTGAGGGAATATTACAAAATGGGATATGAAGAAAGGCATAAAATTTTCTGGAAGGTCTGCCTGCACTGGTGCAAGAAAAAAAATAACTACAGTGAGAATTAAGTGTTACTTCAATAAACATATCCATGCTAATTACCCCAATGTATAAAGGTCTGTTGAACCTGTTTTTACTCGGTGGTTTCTGGCATATCTAATGATCAAGCAACATTCTCTTTTTATTAGAAATTTTTGATCTCCCTACCAGCAAGCTGGTTTTCTGGTTGACCCTTGTGTAATCATGTCAGCGAACGGATTTTCACAATTACAGGAAAATATTTTTTCTTTTTATTTTTTATTTTTTATTAAATTTATTTTTTCTTTTGAGAAGAAGAAGAGTTCATGTTTTCAAAAGGTTGGTTTTACTATTTACCACTACCGTCCCAAATTTCTGTTGGACTTGTTGTGTAAAATATTTCTTCGCAAGCAGCTGAAAATACTTCTTTAATCTATGCCCATTTACCAAGAACACTAGATCTTGTCCATCAATATTTTTGACTTATACTGCTCCATTCTCGAATGCTCGGATCACTTCATAAGGTCCCATCCAACGTGTATGGAACTTCCCTTTAAAATTTTTAAATCTAGAATCATAAAGGAGTACCCAATCACCTAGTTGGAACTGTTTTTTCTGAATAGTCTTGTCATGCCACCTTTTTCGTTGCTTCTGAATTAGGTTGTTCTATTGAACAACATCTTTGCAAAATTCATCTAACTCATTTAATTGGAGAAGACGATGTTCTTGTGCCTTGGAGAGATCTAGTCCTAACTGAACTGTAGTTGATAAGGTTTTAATCTGGAACTCAATCGGTAACAGAACCTGTTTTCCATATACCAGCTCATATAGTGTATGTCCCATGCTATTTCTCCAAGAAGTTTTGTATGCCCACAAAGCTTATGGTAATCTTTCAGCCTAGTCTTTCTGATGCATATTGACTGTCTTTGTAAGAATGGACTCGATCACTTTGTTTGTATATTCCACCTGGCCATTCGCTTGTGGGTGGTACGGCATGGATTTACTGTGCCGGATCTTGTATTGCTCTATCACACCCTATACCAGATTAGAAATAAACTGCAGACCATTGTTAGAAAAAATTTCTCTAGGCACACCAAATCTAGTAAATATTTCAGAAAAAATAAAATCAACAACAACTTTTTTTGTAGCAAAACAAAGAGCTTTAGCTTCTACCCATTTTGTAACAAAATCTGTACAAACCAGAATATGATTTTTACTTAAAGATGTTGGATTTATTGGCCCTATAAAATCAATAGCCCATTTTTCAAAAGGCTCAATCATAACTTGGGGGCATAAAGGAATTTCATTGGTTTGATTAGGCTCACCCATTCGTTGACAGCTATCACATCGCCTCACATAATGTTTGGCATCCTTAAACAAGGAAGGCCAAAAGTAACCAGCACGTAATACTTTATATGCAATCCACTTGTCAGCGAAGTGGCCTCCACAAGGTTCATCATGATCAGATTTCAATATGTCAAACACTTCCTCCTCTCTTACACATCTACGGATAATCAGATCTAGATCAATGTAAAAGAGGTCTCCTTGAATCCAGGAATATGCAACACTTTTTTGAATAATATTCCGCTTTTCACGAGCGGAAAAGTGGGGTGGTGTCTTCCTAGTAACCAAGTAATTAGCAATGTCAGCAAACCACGGAGAATCTGTAGACATAGAAAAAATATGTTCATCTGGAAAATCATCATTAACAGGAGTTACTTCACTAGGATTATCTAATCCAGAAAGAAAATCTGCTACAACATTAGATTTCCTTGGTCTATCAACAATAGTAACATTAAACTCCTGTAACAATAGTAACCACCTAGTCACTCTACCGCTTGTCAATGGTTTTTCATCAAATATTTAATCGCAGAATGACCAGTATGTACAAATAGTTCATATCCTGTAATATAGTGTCTGAACTTATTAATTGCAAAAATCACAGCTAAAAACTCCTTCTCTATAACTATATAATTCAATTCAGCGGAAGAAAAATAATTACTAATATAATAAATAGCATAGGATTTTTTATTTTCCTCTTGTCTTAAAGCTGCGCCAATAGCCAAATCTGAAGCATCAGAAGAAATGTGAAAAGGTAGGGACCAGTTTGGACCTTGCAAAGCTGGTGCCTGTACCAACTTTTCCTTCAATGTTTCAAAAGATTGTTGGCAAGCCATGGACCAAGAAAATTCACTATCCTTAGCTAGAAGTCGGAAAAGAGGAGTATATATCTTTGAAAAATTATCAATGAATCTTCTATAGTAACTAGCAGGTCCTAGAAAACCTCTTACTTCCCTTTGAGTTTTGGGTGCAGGAAGATTCATAATGATTTCAATCTTTGCCAGATAAACCTGGATACCTTTGTCAGAAATAAAATGGCCAAGCACCACTCCCACTTTGCACATTAATATACATTTCTTATCACTCAAAGAGAGATGGGATTCCTAAAAACTAAGAACCACTTTCTCTAGATTTTTAAGAGCTTCCTGAAAAGAATCACCAAAAACAGAAAAGTCATCCATATAAATTTCTACAATTTCTAGATCAGAAAAAATAGGCAGGACTACCCTTTGAAAGGTAGCCAGGAAATTACATAAACCAAAGGGAAGAAATTTGTAAGCAAATGTCCCCCATGGACATGTAAAAGTATATTTATCCTAATATTTGGGTGCAATCTATATCTGGTTATAACCACTGAAGCCATCCAAAAAGGAGAAATATTTCTTTCCTGCAAGGGTATCAAGCACCTGATCAATGAAAGGGAGAGGGAAGTAATATTTAAGAGTGGCTTTATTCAATTCTCGATAATCAATAAAAATACGCCATATTCCATCTTTCTTATGTACTAGTACTAATGGAGAGACCCACTTACTGTCATAAATAGGATAATAAAACCAACATCTAAGAGTTTCTGTACTTCTTCCTTCACAATGTCTCTTAGAGCTAGATTCATTTGCCTTTGGGGTTATCAGACAGGTCGGGTTCCTTTTTGAATATAGATGTGATGTGTACAAGTTTCAGGATGGATACCCTTCATATCTTCATAGCCCGAAGAAAAGGCACTAAGATGGTTTTGCAACAAATTCACAAGCTGCTCTTGCTGTAATGTCCCAATTTTTAGCCTCAAGCTAAGAAGGACATTATAGTTGCACATTTTTATTTTCTTGAATAAAAATGGGTAAAGTGACCCATTTATGTAATAAATAGGAATAAAATCCCTTACAATGTGAAAAGGTATCATCATGGAGCTGGATTTCACACTCTCATGTGTGAAAGAGATTAAAATGCAAATGGACAAGGCCTAATTGACCAAGTCAAACTGCATTGGCATGAGTTTGCGTGCACTAGGTGGGGAAACACAGTTTTAGTGGAGGAATATTCCATGGGGGAGGAAAATTCTAGAGGAAGGAAGGAGGAGACTTTGTAGTGTTCAGAAGAGGAGCAAATCAGCCCATTGAGATTATCTTGGATCATTTGATTATTTATCTAGAAAGACAAATTGCTACCTCTTGTTGTTCAGCAGAGCTGTAGTTCCCTTGGGCATGAGGGAGTCCTGTTTAGGATTTCCTCTCCTTCTTGAGTAGCTCATGAAGGATTTCACTCATCCTTCATATTCTGGCATTCAGGCCATAGCATCAGCCATCTTCATCAGTGCAGTGTCTGTAGTAGATTATTGTGGAGTGTAGCTGGGTGTTGCTGGAGGTTTCCTAAAACACCATTTCTAGTTGATCTTTCAGAGGAGGGAAGTGCTCTACTTCCGGGAGGTTAGTGAGGATGGTTTCTGAGCATATTCCCCTATCATTGGTGGGAGGCCAACCATTTCCATCAGTCACAACGTAGATACTCTCATAGACTGCGTTCTAGCTAGACCACATTTGCAGTGAGGGTTTTGCAGGCATTTCAGAGGGTGAGATCTTTGGTGTAGGGATCAGCCTTGCACTTAAGATTTCCAAAGGAGAAGGGCTCATCATCAGATTCAGCCAATCAGCCTTCTCCATTCCATTCCATGTATTGATTTTTTGCAGCTACCCAGTAACTCCGGCATTTCAACAGTTTTGCAGATTTTAGCCAATCCTTCTAGGATTGACTTGAGGTAGTGATTGGGAGCTTAGATCTTCTCTCCCAATTATATATGGGCCATTTATATGCATATCCATGTTTTTTTTTGACTCATTACAGTAGTCTCCCTTCTATGACTGCGCAGTCCCTATTCATGGGCATTCTGCTATAGAGCAGCACTTGTATTTTGACATGTATTTTCATGGAAGGCTTCTAGCCTTATTCTTCTGTCATTCATTTTATCATTTTCTGCTGTTATTTCATATAAAATGGATCAAGGGTTTTCATACATTTTGGCATAATTTTATTCACTTCTATTTCCAGTTTATGTCTTTATATTGTTGTAGTTGCATCTTTGGGTTATCTTGCAAGATTCCCAATAGTGTTGTATTCCCTCTTGGGGATATTTTCCTTTGACAATCACTCTATAGACAGAGTTTGATAGTGGGCCAGGAAGCCTTTGGAGTTCATCCTTCCTTGTGAAGGTGACAAATCTAATAAATTCCCCTTCAGTCCATCTCTGGAATAGATTTCCTTGTCAATTGACAATGTTCCTAAAAACGGAACATTACAGTGGTATCAGAGCATAATCTTGGCTCAGCCTATGGATTTTCACCAAGATTCCATCTAAGAAGATGAGGAAGACTCCACTTTTTGGAGAAGAATAAAGAAAAAGGAGATGAGCTAGCCAAGCTTCTCTCCCAATCCACCAAGGGCTTTCATGGGAGCCACAAGCAAAAGAGAAGGGAGAGATTTGAAGAATCTCCACAAGGGTTTGAAGCAGAAACAAAATCTAGGGCTTCTGATGAGGAATGTGAGCATGCAGTCACATCCTTTGATGCACAGCACAGTCACATGTGCAACTTTGTCATGAAGAGATGGGAAAAATAGGAGAGGTGATCAAGAGGAAAACTCTTGAAGATTTTCAGAAGGAGTCTCAAACTCCGGCATTCAGAGATTATCTCACTTCATGGATTTTGCAAGTCTAAGGTAAAGATAAATCAGAAACAAGATAGATTTGTTCTATCTACTTTTAGGGGTTCACCTACATGTTCAGCCAAAGCATAGGTAGAGGAGCTGAAGACCATGTTGCAGCAGCACCAAGTATCCAAAAGAGATGCTATCATATTTGCAGTGCCGCACTTTTGAGGTAAGACCTATGCATGTGGATATTTGAGTCAAGTTCTTTAGAGGATGCAAATACTTCTTCCTATTTCAGAATCATTGGAGCAATGATGGGAGGATTTGGTGGGAGAAATTCTAAAACACATGTGGAGGAAACAAACCAAAATCTTGCATGTGAAGGGAGGAAACATAAACTCAGATCCACTTCAAAAATGGTTGATAAGGCTAACATCTTGCATCACACCTTGTTGGAGGCAAGTTAACCATCTCATATTCTTTCACATTAGAGCATGGAGGTCTACTTTTCAAAAGGAGATCAATTTTGGAGAAGTTGCCCCTACATGTTTATGAGAAGGAGGGAAAATGCGCTGGAATAGCTAGAGTTGATCCAGTGCCTCATGCAGAGGTAAGAGGCGCTCTTGCTCCACATAGAGGGATTCTTGTGTCTTTGCAAGAAATTCCCCATGATCTCCCATGTAGAGATCAAGGCACAAATCATGATACATCTATGCCATTGATGATAGGGTGTAGAGATATGGAGATAGAAGGAAGAGATAGGGAGGATGATCAGCATCATGTGATGAGGAGCACACACCCTGTCTATTTTATAAGGATGATGCACCTAAGATGATGATTAGATTGTGTAGTGGAAGCATGGAGGGTTTCCTCCATTCATACATTTAGTCATCTCTTGATGATGGTGTCTCACTGCATGGATACATTGTACCAAGGATACCACTAGATCAGCAAAGGAGGTTGGATGCTCCATATTTGGGGGCCTCACACCTTAATTTCAGGAGGGTGGAAACCTTGGGAGAGTTCAACACAACGCAGAGAGTTTGGGACAGACTCAAGGAGGAGGGAGATACTCTCTCATTTTCAGCAGCACTCACTCTCATCAGTTATACTGCACTGATATAGTTACTACAGAGATAGAGGATTGCATCTTCATGATGCAGGATGGCTACTCCATATATAATTAGTGAGAGAAATGATAATTCCTTTAAGGGAGGACTCTTTCATGCATTGGAGTAAATGGAGGCCACTCATTCTTACATTACCCAGGATTGGGAGGTTATTTGGAGGTGGTAGTCTCTCATGAGAGGCTTATTTTCAGAGATCTTCATTTCTTTTGAGCATGAGCAGCTGCATGATGGTCATGGCAGAAAATTGGAGGATGAATTTGACATGAGGGGATGTCAAGGTAGCAGGAAGCAGCGTGATGGAGCACCATATTGCATAATACTAGTGCTATCTAGGTGGAGGATTGATCCAGGATGAAGGACTCAACTTTGGTTGATTATTCCCCAGGATCCTAATGCATGCATGTTTTTGTTGGATGGATTTGATGGAGATGTAAGACACCTAGTGGATGATATGATCATATATCATCATGGCAGACTCTTCTTCGCTGGAGTTTCTAGTCTCAAGGAGAAATTATTTGCATGCAGCATGTGAGGACTTCCTAGCTATGCAATTGGATGCATACTTTCCCTTGCTAGAGGAGTTCACTTGGAGGGCATTCAGCATGATCTACATCAACATAGGGGTAGATGCACAACCCAATTGATTTTGGAGAGGTTGGCACAACCATTCCCTTACTCATTGGAGGAGAGGGAGAGCATTCATGACGAGCCATTTCAGCTCAAGGTCTCAAGTACATGGTAGAGAAGGTATAATTTCACATTTTGTGCCTCTTTACTTTATATGAGTAGCATGTTGATTAGGGAGGATCATTACTTCTTGCATTTGTTATGATGTACTTGTAGCTACCAGTAGCCTTGATTGTGGCCAATTTTGTGATGGTTGTGGGGGAAGCCACATGCTTCTTGGTGTGCACCATTGGCACCAATTCGTATTTTGATGATTCCATCTTGTGAGGAGTTTGTGGCAGCAAACAAGTGGCTATTTCAGAACTTGTTATTTTGATTTTGGGGCAGGCCAAGGAGGCACTGCGCAGGTTCCATGAGTGGAACTTTGAACCACTCTCTGGTTGTCATTTGGCAACTTGCTTTTATTGTATATTGCTCCTTGCATTTCAGATGTTGGTACACTCATGAGGAGCACCATTTGGAGAGTATTATATGAAAATCCCATTGGGAACATGATTCGCCCCATTATACATGTTTATGTTGCAGGAGATACCATGGGAAAACCATGATTGCCACATTGCTACTTGTACCTTCTCGTGGGAGGGACCACTTGGAGAATTTGTAGAGGCATTTCATGGCTGATTTTATTGATGGGGTAGCCTGGGCCATTTTTGAAGGCCATACACTTCACCCCAAGGACAGAGGCAACCCCATATGTGCAGCAAATGGAGAGGGGGCCATCATGAGAAACATAAGCACACTCTCCATTCAGCCCCAACATATTGCAGAAATCAGGGGTTGAGGTTTTATTAGGATGATTGCATGGATGTGAGGATCATCATTGGGAAAAAAAATTTCCTCATGAATATCATCACTCCTACCTTAAGGATGCCACATTCCAGTAGGAAGGATTCCATTACACCTTCTATCTTTCATGAGGAGCATCATTTTCAGTTTGCATACTTGGGAAACAACATTAGAGGGCAGATTTGTTGCAACATATTTGAGCAGTGCTGGGACCATGGATGAGGAGGCCATAAGAGAAGAAGGGGGAGGAATTTTTGTTCTCTCTATGCAGTTGCTTGAGGACAAGAAACATGTGGGAGGGGAGGACTATAATGTCCAAATTTTTAGCCTCAAACTAAAAAGGACATTATAGTTGCACATTTTATTTTGTTGAATAAAAATTGGTAAAGTGACCCATTTATGTAATAAAAAGGAATAAAATACCTTACAATGTGAAAATGGATCATCATGGACTTTGATTTCACACCCTCATGTGTGAAAGAGGTTAAAATTAAAATGGACAAGGCCTAATTGACCAAGTCAAACTACTTTGGCATGAGTTGGCAAGCACTAGGTGGGGCAACGTAGTTTTAGTAGAGGAATATTCCATGGGGGAGGAAACTTCTAGAGGAAGGAAGGAGGAGAATTCGTAGTGTTCAGAAGAGGAGCAAAGAAGCCCATTGAGATTATCTTGGATCATTTGATTATTTGTCTAGAAAGACAAATTGCTGCCTCTTGCTGTTCAACAGAGCTGTAGTGCCCTCGGGCATGAGAGAGTCCTGTTTAGGATTTTCTCCCCTTCTTGAGTAGCTCATGAATGATTTCACTCATCCTCCATATTCTAGCATTCAGGCCATAACATCATCCATCTTCATCAGCGCAGTGTTTGTAGAAGATTATTGTGCAGTGTAGCTGGGTGTTGCTGGAGGTTTCCTACAACACCATTTATAGCTGATATTTCAGAGGAGGGAAGTTCTCTACTTCCAAGAGGTTAGTGAGGATTTTTTTCAAGAATACTCCCCTATCATTGGCAGGAGGCCAACCATTTCCATCAGTCACAGTGCAGATACTCTCATAGACTGCGTTCTAGCTGGAGCACATTTGCAGTGAGGGTTTTGCAGGAATTTCAAAGGGTGAGATATTTGGTGTAGGGATCAGCCTTGCAATTAAGATTTCAAAAGGAGAAGGGATCATCATAAGCTTCAGCCATTCAGCCTTCTCCATTCCATTCCATGTATTGAGTTGCTGCAGCTACCCAGTGACTCCAACATTTCAGCAGTTTTGCAGATTTCAGCCAATCCTTCTAGGATTGACTTGAGGTAGTGATTGGGAGCTTAGATCTTCTCTCCCAATGATATATGAGCCATGTATATGAAGATCCATGTTGTGTTTTCACTCAGTACAATAGTCTCCCTTCTATGACTGCGCAGTCCTTGTTCATGGGCATTTTGCTATAGAGCAGCACTTGTATTTTGACATGTATTTTCCTGGAAGGCTTCTAGCCTTATTCTTCTATCATTCATTGTATCATTTTCTGTTGTTATTTCATAATAAAATGGCTCAAGGGTTTTCATACATTTTGGCATAATTTTATTCACTGCTTTTTCCAGTTTATGTCTTTATATTGCTGTAGCTGCATCTTTGGGTTATCTTGCAAGATTCCCAATAGTGTTGTATTCCCTCTTGGGAATATTTTCCTTTGAAAATCACTCTATAGACAGAGTCTGATAGTGGGCCAGGAAGCCTCTGGAGTTTATCCTTCCTTGTGAAGGTGAAAAATCCAGTAAATGCCCCTTCAGTCCATCTCTAGAATAGATTTCCTTGTCAATTGACAATGTTCCTGAAAAAGGAACATTACACTTGCTGAGATGAGTCCAAATATTAACTAATATGCAAGGATTTACCATATATAATCTCAAAAAGAGTGGTATCAGGCTTAGGAGTGCTTAAGGAAGTGGTCAAATGCAGTGCTATAGAAGAATGAGAATCATGATTTTCATGAAAATCTTGGCTGCAAATTTGGCTCAAAGGCTCATAATTATGCATAATGTCTAGATTATTCAGGAAATCTTGAATATCATCTTCTTGTGAAGACCCAATATAATTATGGATAAGGTAAATAGAATGATTTTCCTCGTCACTGCTTTGATCCAACCATGAAGTATCTCTAAGATCCTAAATGGATCTGGCAGGGGGGTATAAGGTATCTTTCTTCCTAGAATCTCCATGTGAGATATACATATCACTGGAATGACATCCAATATATGCATCAACCGTAGCAAGCCATGGTTAACCCAAGATTAAGGGATGTCCTCCTACTGGGCTCTTTGTCTCAAGCACAATGAAATCAACAGGATATTCCCAAGAATCTAATGAGATGATCAGATTGTCCAATAATCCTTCTGGCTTAATTTTAGATATATCTGCTCATTTAAGCACAATGGGAGTAAGGAAAAGATGAGATAACTAAAGTTAATCCATGGTTTGCTTAGTCATGACATTAATGGCTGCCCCTAGTCTATAAGAACATTAGAGACAAGGACATTACCAATCTGAACTAAGACAACAGGGTTTCTGGGATCAGTATATTTTTCCACAGACACACATCCCATCATCAACTCTGTTTCCATACTAACAAATTGAATGGTTCAGGGTTCCAATCTCGTCCTCCCGGGTTTCTTGAGACAGAGTTCCTTAATAATATTGGTACAAATGGGGATCTCTTTGATGGCTTGAAGCAAAGGTATATTAATGAAAATATTCCGAAGCTTAAATGCCAAATTAATCTTAGAAATAGGTTCACTCCTTTCCATTACTAGCCTCTCTAGGAAGGGAGGCTGGTTTGAAGAAGATGGAAAGGATTCAGAGGGTAAGGGCTGCTTAGTGACAACTTTTGGAGAACAGTTGAGAGTTTCCTCTTCTCCTTTCTCTTCAACGATCACCATAGGTTGCTTCTAATTTTCTAATGTTACAGTCCTTCTCGATCTTAATTGAATATCATGAACCCCAATTGGAATAGAATGGTATTCGAATGGTGAGGATGGGTTTGTTACGTAGATCATTTTCACTTCTGTATTATTATTATGATTGGGCATAGGTTGAGCAGGAAATTGAGGAAGGGTGGAGGTAAAGGGAATGGTGGAGTGGATTGACTCGAAAGTTGAGGTATTGAATAAGGTGCATGTGTAGATGGGTATGACTGCATAGGTGGCTGGTAGGAATATGGAGAATGCATTGGCCCTATCCAACCTTGTTTCCATGGTTGAGAAGGTTACCCATGTTGATATTGATTCCCATACTGCCACTGCTGATGAGAGTTAGGATAAGAATATGCATGCAAACTATAACCAAAATAGTGTGGAGAAAATTTAGAAGCCATACCTGTACTTACCTCTGGCCAATTCATTCTCACTCCCATAGCATTCAAGTATTCAGCTTTAGGCTGTCCCCCTGTAAATACAGCTTTAATTCCTCGTATAGAGGGACATTTTTCTGTGATATGGTCTTCTTCACAAATAGAACACTTATTAGTTTCTTTCAAATTAAGAGGACACTCTTTAGGGGGGTGCTTGTCTCTACATTTAGGACAGAAAATACACAATGACTCTTGTTCCTTTATCAGTTTCTACTGAAATTTTAAGGAGTCTAACTGTTTGGTAATAGTGTTCATTATATCAATTTTCATGTTTTCCATTTTATTTTCTAGTCCAATAATCATAGCATCAATAGATTCAGTTTTTCTATTTCTATTTCGAGTTCCTCTACCAGATATGTACTGGTTTCTTGAGAATTTCCAGCATAATTCACAAATTTGATCAAAAGTTTGCTGAGAAATATCACCTTGCCCTAACAGATTCAAATTATTTCTAGCATTATCAGTAGTCCTCTTAAGAACAAGTTTCTAATAGTGTTGAGATCAATATTAAGTTTTGACCTTTGTAAAATATAAAAAATCATTCCAAATAATCTTCAAGCATTTCGTCATCATCTTATATGATTGTAAAAATTTCATCCTGCATGTCCCGATTTTTGCAATATTCTTGATATTTACACAAAAATAATCGCTTCATCTGATCCCAAGAGGTTATGGTGTTTCCTCCTAACCCCATAAACTAGTGAAGAGTTGAGTCCTTGAGGGTAATAAGAAACAATCTTAACTTCTGAGCCTCAGTTGCATAATCATAACTTCTACACAGAATATGAAACTCAAATAGAAAAGAGTCAGGATCTTTATGAACTTTACCATGGAAATGAGGGAGAGCTGATGGTGGAATATTCTTCATCTGTGACACAGTATCAGGATCCACAATTGGAAACACAAAAATGGATTGTCCTTCACTTACCTGGTTGTCACTTGTCCCTTCCAAATGATCTTATTGGTCCACCATTGTTCCCCTCTTACTTGTACCGCTCTCCATAGGCTGATCCACAACTGAGCTATTATTACCAGAATCCAAGTGGATTGTTCCTGCGTGATGGGTTTGAATTGAATTGGGCTTCCTACTGACAGAAGGAGACCCAACATGAAAATTATTCTTGGAATTATTTTGGCCCTTAGTGGGCTTCGAACCCTTACCTTTCCTAGGCATTCATTTCAAAAGAAAATAAAAAAAAAGAACAAAAAATTTCTAAAAATGCTGTCAGAAATCAATTAACACCAGTAAAATTCCTTCAAAGAAAAAACAATGTAAAAATAAAGAAAAATTACCTCTATTGCATAATCAAAAAATTCTTACCAAATCAAATCGCCTCTCTGGCAACGATGCCAAAATGTTGGGTGCAGGAATTACACTTAAGCAAACTCCTCAACACTTAATTTGTCAACCGAGGGGATTCATGAACTTAGAGATGAAGCACAGGCAATGCCAGAGATGGTATGAATATTTCTAATGTAAATCCCTACTTTCTTAAAGGAAATATTGCAAAATAAAATCAAAAGATAAAAAGGAAATTTGAACCATCAAAAAAATAATCTAAGACTGGAACGAGAAAGCATGCATTTGCAAAAGAGAATTAAAGATAAAAGGAAATCACTTTTGCTAATGGTTGTTTAATCTACTGAGTGTGTATTTTCATTTAGCAGAGACACCTTAGCAGTCTCGTTAGATGGGCCCTTAACCTGCTTCCTTAAAGATTTCCTTCTTGAAATAATTTGTCATGCACTAGTGCAGGATCAGAGAGTTATATAGAAGGTATAAATTGTATCCTTACCTGAAGGCTTTTTAATTCATATAAGGGCTCAAACTTTTCAAGTTTCAGAGCACTTGGATCCTATGGCAAGAAACTAGTTCCTGCACCTGATCAGAGCTTCCTGCACTTAGCTTTTAATCCTTAAAACAAGTGTTCAATTATTGTAAGTGCTATTTTACTATCAAATCAAATTGCACACATAAAAGTGAATGTTTCTAATTTTAATAAAATGTAGAAGTAAAGAAAAAATCATTTATCTTGTCGTAAGTGTTTAAAGAAAGAAATAAAATCGTGAAAAGTAGATTAAGAAAACTTGCTGCATCACACCAATGTGCACTGGTGCAGGTTTGCTTCTCCTACTTGTACCAGGTGGTGGAAAACTAAATAAACAAAACTGCAGAAAAACGAAATGTCACACCAACATGCACTGGTGCAGGTTTTCTTCTCTTGCTTGTACCAGGCGGTGGAAATTCAAAAAATAAAACTGCAAGAAAAAGGAAATGTCACACCAACATGCCTGGTGCAGGTTTACTTCTCCTGCTTGTACCAGATAGGAAAATCCAATTTGAAATTAAATGCAGGAAATCAATCTGCAGAGAAAGAAAATGTAACTACTTCACATGAAGAATTCATTTTCAATAAGACGGGACTACATGTGCTGAAAATTGAATCACACTTTAATAATTTAAACACACATTACAGGAAACAGAAAACAAGGTAAACGTGTTGGGTTGGCTGGGCCCTAGCCAACCAGCGTGTTTTCCTTCTTAAATTAAATGATGCTTAGTAAACTAGTTAATTCATCATCTTAAAAGAACAAAAAAACAATTTCTTAAACATGAGGTGAAAAAAGCCTTTTATTAATTTATTTAGGCAAATACATACGTCGATACAATGTCTAGCCCAGATTCGGGTGATAACAAAAGACTAGTTACTACCTATCGACTTCAATCTATACTTTGCTCCAAAATTATCCTCCTACATCCTATTTACACTTTACAATATATAGATCTGTTGATCGAAGGCCAAAACAAATCGTTTAACTAATTCATAAAAAAATGTAGAATTTAGTCTCGGCCTTCAAGATAAGACACTTTTGCAAAACTGGCCGTAGCTAACCAGCTTTCTCCCTTCACGGATTAGTCTCGAATGCCTTCGAATCATTCATTGTCATGACTAAAATGGCTTAAGACGGGTTGGTGATCGAGGAGGTTCAGATCTGCTGCAAAGATCTGTTGTGTTTGAAATAGTGCAGATCCGATCCTGCACTAAGATCAACGGTCATGATAAGCACTTTAACCATTAAATAACCTTTGGAGATGTCGATTAGTTAAAAAAGTGATTTATAAATAAGAAATCATGTGATAAATATTTAATTAATGCTAAATTGAATTAAAACATGAAAAATAAAGGTTTATACTAAATGTGTCACCATGCTTGGATTGGTGTAGGATGAGGGTGCATAAAGGAGGTGAAACAGGGGTAAATGGTTGTAATTTAGGAAGGGAAAAGTAGTAAAAAGAGAGAAAATTAGGGGGCTAACATTGAGGACAACATTTTTGTGAAGGAGACGGTCATGTTAGATCCCTATATTACTAGTGTATTCCCTTATTGTTGTTTGTGTAGCCCCCTTATTGTTATTGTTGTACCCTTGTAACCCCAATTTTGTTATTATTGTTCCCTTACATTATTATTGTTAGGTCGGCTCGGATTATATTGTGACCCATGGACTCCTATATATAAAAGGCGGTTTTTTCATTTGTATCATCCAAGAATTTTTCATTTATGTAATGTAAAGAAGGTTTCCTCCTCGAAGTGGCTTATTTCTAAGGTGTTGATCTCTCTTTTCTTCTATTTTTGGAGCTGGTTTCATAACAATATCATAGATAATTTAAGCCCTTCATATGAATAGGTTGTGAGGCTTGCAAATAAAAAATTTCGTTTTTATTTTTTCAGAGATATTTTTATATAAAATTTGAATTTTATCATTCTAATATTTTATTATTTATTCCTTTTTCTTTTGAATTTTATTCATTTATTCAGAGATAATTGTTTCACCCTGTGCCTCACCAATTGTTGTAACAAATAAAAACCCCCCGTTTTTAATTTTTATCTTTAAGACATAATAAATAATGGTGACCATTTATTTTTGTTTAGTTTTAGATCATTTTGATGTTTTATTTAAAATAATACTAAAGGGAAATAAAAATTTTAAAAAGTCCGAAGAGAAAAATAAACCAAATTCCTTATTGGGATTAATGTTCTTGGGACAACCTTATTAGTGCATTTTTAATAAAATGCAACGTGATTTTTCTCCTCTAAGATCTGATCTCCAGAGGTTCCGACATAATTTACTTATATTTTAGTTTAGGTATATTAGGCCTCTGTTTATTGGGAATTTAATATATCGTAACTCTTATTTAAAATAACTTACGAGATTAATCTTCTCCTAGTATTCTTATATGTCGTAACTTCCCTGTTTCGGAACATATGTATCTCGGAGCCCTCATGTCGTGGAATATTTTTATATCGGCCCTTGCGCATATCAAAACTTAAAAATCTCAAAAAATTTCATATCGAGGTCTCAAATCGCAAATCCTCGTGTCTCAGGGATTTACACATCGAGAAAACCTTATATGGTAACTCTATTTTAAGTTCCCCTTCAATATTATCCGTTCCAATATTTGACGTGGTGTGATCACATGGTCTTGTTTCGATTGACTTAAATTATTTAACGTCTTAATTATTAGCCTCGAATGAATTGAAATCTAACATTTAATAAAGTTTGGTTTTCATAATGGATTTTTAATGAACATTTTTTTACGCATTATTTCCATTTTTACGCCGTTTCTGAGTGTTGTAAAAATATTTTCTGCTAACTCTCTACTTTTGTATCCTAAATGCAAGCTCAGATTCTTGATTTTTTGAAGAGATCAAGAAAGGCATCAAAGAAAAGAAGAAACCTCCACAACAAGAAGTTGTCAGTCGATTTCTTGAAGATGTGGATAATAAATATCCAATAGCGGAGCTATTTTTAGATATTATACGTACCAAAGATGTCATACTTCCTTCATGGGAATCAATTTATTAGTACTTCAAAAGTGAAAACCCCAAAATTATTGTTAGAACAGTGAGCACTGATGATAGTACCCATGTCTCGAAAGCCACTATAAGCAATGCCATGACCTCTTTCCTTCACAGAATTGTAGCTAGGCCATGGTTATTTCCTTACATGGACATGGTACATAGGCTGGTTTAGAATTTGGATATTTCCAATAAGCACATTTAGACTAAAAGGGGGACAATAATTGGGTCTTTTACTAGAATGGATTTATAGAGCATGTATCATTTGCCAAATCTTAAGTATATTTATAATAAGGAGTATGTCAAGGCTTTAATAAAGGAGCATGGATACCCATCAGAAAAAAATAAGACAATGGAGACAAGACCTAAACGAGCATAAAGTAGAGGAAACTAGTAAGTAATTGCTCGGTTCCCTCTCTACTCCTTTCTCTCAAGTCATAGATATGATGTGCCGGTTGCATGAACTCTCTAATGTGTCAAAATTCCTTGACACTTGGGTACCTCTAATTTATAGGGATTATGAAGGATATATATTTGAATGGGATACTATGATTTCGAATAATTTAGCTGCTCATATATTAACATTTCGGCAAGCTAGGAACAATTCTGAAGATAAGCTGCCCCCTTTCTATATGTCATCCTATGTTATGGATGCATTGTGTTTATCTATGGATTTTCCTACTATGGGTTGGAAATGGACCATTAAGGATCCCAAGCCAATCCACATTTATAATTACCTCCTATGGAATCCAAATATCTTGACCATCTCTTCCAGATTTGTCACGGGGTTATGATTTTGATATATGAAGCCATATTTGAGTCTCAACCACCTAGAATGTCACATGAAGTGATGAATGACCTTCAGAGGGTCTGGAATTGGTTCAGAGAAGAATTATTCACTTATGTAAGAGTTTGGGGCAACCTTTCTCATCCCCATGTGTTGCCTTTTTTCATACCCGATAAGTTAGTCAACAAGTAGGTATCATATCAAACAGTGGGTTAAGGTATCATAAAAGTTTTGAGAGAATCAAATAAAAGGGTGTGGCCTATTTTCCTTGTAATCTTTGGTATATTTTCTTTAGCCAATTATCGTCATGCCAAGAAGGAGATTCTTTCCATTCAAGCCCTCAAATTTACCACTATTCCCAACATGAAATTTTATCTATATTCAATGTTGAAGAGATTCACCAAATCTCAAGGAATCAAACAATTCATCCATGAAGTAGGAAAATTTGATGATATGTTTGTACAATATTCTTCCTGTGCTACAATACTGTGAAGAATGGAAGAAAAATTGACGATAGAAGAGAAAACTTAGTTTATAAAATACATATATTCTCTGATAGACATTCTTCTATTAAATTTACTACAGTTACCTCAAGAAAAGTCATTATATTCTAGCAGTCAGCCTGAAAGTACTTCACAGAAGCTCATTCCTCCTAAGGATCAGTGAGAGGTTGTTATAATTTCTTCCCCACCTCGGGTTGAGGAATTGATTTTTAATCCCAAATTAAACGAGACATGGAATGAGTTCAGTATGACTATAAATCCTAAGATCAAGTCCCAAACTTCAGTTTATCAAACTTCCACTTCATCGCAAGAAGTGGATGTCTAGGGTACTATTAAGAATGTTGAACAAGTCTTCCATTCAATATGAGAAAGATGTTGAATTTATTCCTTCTTTCCCTACCTCATAGGTTACTCTAAATCTGGATTAAATTCGTCCTTTAGACATATTCTATAGTTCTCAACATAAGTCAGTGGTTAAAAGGGGATGAAAGAAAAGAAATCTCAAGAAATCTCAGTTATTAGTTCCTAGCAAGCTTTCTTCCTTTTAATTTTTTTGGAAAGGTTCCTATGATACACCTTCCAAGGATTTAGGTAAATTTACTCAAATTACAAGAGCCTATGCCTCTGCCACAATAGACCAAGAAACGAAAGTCCAAGAAATTCAAAAATAAAATTAAGAAAAGATTGCCACATTAGAACAAGAATTATATGTCGAGAAGAAGAGAATTACTGAGCAATGGCATAATTAGATAGCAAAGCTGCAAAAGAATCTTGATACCTTGAAAGTACAACATGAGAGGGAAATACAGGAGAAAGATGACCAAATTAAGGAGATGTAGAAAAGGATAGAACAATTAAATGTTAATCCTCAACTAACATAATTTAAGAAGAAAGCCAAAGTGTTAAATACTATGCTCACGAATCAACAGAAGATCTTTTGCAACAAGATCATATTGATTCAAGATCAATGCAATATAGGAAATTCTCTTGTTGATCAATTAAATGAAATGATGAATTGCTTCGATGAGGTCAATGATCGATTGACTATTTTTATAAGATGACAGGAAGGTAGATAAGGTATAGAAGAAAATCTTCCTAAAATTGATGAAGCAGATAAGACAATAATTTTCTGAGAGTGGGGAATTAGAATGAAACAAGTTAAGGTTGTAGTCAATGAGGCCCAAGATCTTTCTAGTTCTATCATTGAATTAGTCAATGATACTTTGTTGCAAGAAAATATTATTTCTAATTGCCCATAGGATTTTCCTCCAGATGCCAAGACCTTAAGGAAATCTTAGGTGGAACATAGAAACAAAATGGTTGAAAGAATCGAAAAATTATCCAAAATCGACCTTCAGAATCATTGACAGTTTCTTGTCAAGCCTCACAGCCAATGGTTGGTGCTTTAGTGTTTGTCTAATGTCTCTAAATAGATGTTTCCACGATTGAAATAAACTATTTTCACTAGTAAATTGATAATCAACCCTAAATATCCTACAAAACCAATGAGCCTATTGGACATTTGCATGTTGCAGTGATTTAATATTGGACAATCCTTGTCCTATATTAAAAGGTTGTTGTAACAATTTCTTGATTTGTTTTTATAGTTTATTTCTATTGAGATATTAAAGGAAGGTTTTTTTTTTTATCTTCTTTGAATTAAGACTATAAATACCCCTCTCCAAGATAGAGAAATGGGTTCTCAATTTTGAAAATAAGAAACTTGAAATTGTGTTATTGTATTTTAATTTTTTCTTAATATAGAGCTGAACCACTTGCAGCTGCATAAAGAGAAAATTTACAATTTCTTAGGAACTACTATCCATTGTTTCTGTTACTTTTCTTTCAAAGGAATTGTTCATTGATATTTCTCATATCTGTGTTTGTGTGTGTGTGTGTTTTAGTTAATCTCTCTTGATCACTATTGACATGCTTGGTTTAAATTTATGTTATGAACAATGAGATATTTATCATATGTGATGCTTTAATAAAATTAATTTAATTAACTATTTAATTAAATTAATTTTCTTTGATCGAATTAATATTGTAATTACATAATGATCTACATTATTGTTATTGTTACGACATATTTCTAGCACATAGGTTTTCATCTTACTTGGGTATTATAATAAGTTACAATGATTTGTAAGTAAGTTATTAGAATGTATTAGTTTTCCCTAATTGATACACTATCACCACCATTCATCCCATTCCATATATTTTATTTAAGGTAAACTGGTCCCATAATTCTAGTGAGAATGACTATTCCAAATGGAAAAGGCTCTATTTGGGACCCCAACTATGTGGTTTCCCCCCAATGTTGATGAGGTCAATTGAGACTATGAACACAATCATAACCAAATTTTTGGACCCGATGTCAAGGATAAACTTTTGAATTTACAGTGAATACAAAGTGAATAAAGTCTTCATTTAACATATGAAATTATATGTTAAATGTTGACTTATGAAATCATGAACCTTGAGAAATCTTCTCAAGGATTAAATTTGGCTTTTATGGGCCCTCTCAAAATATTAGTTATTGTTAGCACCCTTGTTGAGGCTATTATGTTGATTAAACTTAGTTGGAATCCATACAATATTTAAACCTAGAAGACCTGAAGTTCTTCTCTTTTATGTGCTCTTAGTAAAATTTGGGATATTTCTCCCAATATTCAAATTGCTAAGAAATAGATCTTAGGTCATTTTCAAAGCCTTTAGGAAATTTTTTGAAATTCTTCATTATGAATTGGAAATATTTGTATCCATATGATTTATGATAAAATAAATTTGGGTGAAAATTGGTATCCAACTGAAAATTTAATTTCCATAAAAGTTATGGATCCATAGGATCATTTACCAGTTCTCCTACTGGGATTAAGAGACATATGATTTTAATAAATGGATTCCCTAGCCAATTTCAGGACTCATTGCCTTGGAGGAAATCTAGACATAAAGGAAGATGATATAAAATTCTTCATTTTAATTTGAGGATCAAGTTAAATACATAATTATCTGATTAATTTAGAAGGGGTTTCTAAACATTAAATAAACCTCAAAGGCTTGGAGGGTATACTCCCACGTTAAGCAAGTGTGGGGATATCTCTCTCTCTCTCTCTCTCTCTCTCGCTCACACACACACACACACACACACAACATAATAAACACATGCGCATGCTTATATTATTTGAAGAAGGATGAAGTGCCCATCTAAGTCTATTCGAGATAAAACCATATTGGGCCCTCGATTTGGCAAGGAAAATGATTATACCTCCTTAGCATGACCATCAAATCATGTGAGCTAGTGTATTCATGACCAAGGTTGTATCAAGTGAAAATTTGAAATTTGGGGGATATTGGCCAAAATCGCCCCGAAATTGATATGGTTGAAGAAAATTTTCTTTCCTGAACCTAAATACAAATACGTTTAATTCCTATTTTCATATAGGTTTTAGTAGCTCTTTATATTGGTTTATAGTGATAAGAGAGGGAATGGAATCCACCCTTAGGTGTGAACCTTATTGCATAATTGAATATATCACTTGAGATATTTTTCATCTCTATATCCTTTCTTCCTTAACATGTTGCAAATGGTACTTAAATGGCCTTGTAATCATGGTACATTTCCACATACATGGAAATATGAGACCTAGTATACTTCACCTCACAAAGCTAATATCAATCGATTTTGTCGATTCAAGTAGAAAGAGGTAGGCATAGTTTTAAAAATCAATTAAATATGTTTCCTATTGGGAATGCATAAAGTAGAAGAAACATGTTCCCAATGACAATGAGGGTAAGGTCACTTTCTCACAATATAGATTAAATGGGGATAATGATAGCATCTAATCAATGGATGATTGAACATTATGAATGAAGACTAAAATCCATGCTCTTAGTAAGGAAGAATGGATGAGATATATATGATGGTTTGGAATATATAGGGTGTAGAGATAGAGATGTTATATGATGTTTTTTCACACAATATAATGAATAGACGTAGCATGTTCCAAATTTCTATTTTTTTCCCCTTCCTTAAAAGCAATGTGAAAGAATGGAAAAATTCTATTGGTAATTGGAAATTTTGAGAAAGGTAGATACTTAGTGTATTTGGTAAAGACACAAGCCATATTAATTATATATTTTGGACTTCATGGGTTGTGACCTTAAATATTTTATCTCAAGACAAAAGAAAATAAGAGAGCAAACATCTTGCACTAGATTTCCACAATAAACTTGATTTTTTCTCTCTAACAACTAAATTTTGTTTTTAAATCCCATAAGAATA
This sequence comes from Pinus albicaulis, assembly GCA_034641835.2. Lineage (NCBI taxonomy): Eukaryota > Viridiplantae > Streptophyta > Pinopsida > Pinales > Pinaceae > Pinus > Pinus albicaulis. The sequence goes on along the minus strand of CM076580.1, from coordinate 812,373,128 downwards.
TAGGCCAAGGAAATTATTTGTAATGGTTTTTATTTGATGTAGATATTAGAATCAATCCCTTCACAATATAAATCCATCTATTAAAAACATTATCTCAAGTTTTATGTCACGTTTATATTATGCCTTGAGATATAGAAATGGTGGCATGCTAAAAATTGCATAGTTGTTTGTTCAAGGAAAATCATAAAAAAAGGTTCTCGATTTGATTCAGTGAATAAGGTTAACTTTCAAAGGCTTGCCATGAAAGCCTATTTAAAACATGTAAAATGGGACTTGTTATGAGAAAAACCTATTTTTGATAATCAAGCTTAACAAACATAAATAAATCTAATTGTTAGTCGATGGATATGTTACAATTGCTATTATAATAGTATTGCAACACTTGGGTTGTACGAGCTCGGGAAAATGAGATGTTAGTGACTTGGTAGAATTTAATGTGTTAGCTTGAAGGAATAGAGTAGTTATTGTTTTAAACCTAAATCCTAAGAGTTGATATAAATGCATTTTATTTTATGAAGGTTGTTATGGATAAAACATATTTATGCCTTTACTTACTGATCATGACTGAATTCTCTAAGAAATGGAAATGTTTCCCCCTTATACAAAGATTTTATGTAAATATATTTATGCAATATATGTTAAAGGAAGATCTATACACCATGGATATGACGAGTATACTAAAATCATCTTTGCATTAGTATCTCAAACACTAGTTGTACTAATGACTCCAAAGTAGATGTTTGGAGACTTGGATATATTGAAAATGTTGGGCATAACCCAACTTCGCCTAAATTTTGGCTAAGACTCCACATTTTGATGATCAAAGTGCGAAGTGGGCTGCTCGGTGGAGCATGTTAAATATACTAGACAATATCATAGGGGCTTTGGGGTAAGTGAAATCTCCATCTTTTGTAAAATGCACAATGTTGTAAATCATTTTGGGTTATATTTGCTTGTTTTAGGGAGTCCATGGTATTTTTACGATGAAATTGTATATATAAAGGGTTAAAATGTTTAGAAATCATCATATGTAATTGTAAAGTCTTTGTAGTCTGTGTTTTGTAGTGAAGGGAAGGCTCTATAGCTGAGTGTGCAGAGACCTCGGAAGTGTCTGCAACTTATTGAACAGAAAGCTTACAGCTTAGTGCTCATGTTGAGGCTGGTTGTATTCAAGGATTCATCATAATAAAGAAAAAAATTTGTGGATGATATTCTGGTGTTATTATGTGTTTTCTGTATATATTTTCTTAATATCTGTTGTTGCAAAGTAGTTATTATAGTTGCATGTTATTTTAGTGCAGTAATGGTTTATATATTTTTGTGACATGTTTATGTGATTAATTGAACGTGGTGAAGTAATTTATCATATGTAAGTAGAAGATAATAGAAAAATACCATCTCTCCCAGTCCCTTAAGGCTACAGAAACCTGGCTCTACATCCACCCATAGTCACTTTGGGTGAGATTGCGATATGATTGCAGGTCATTGCGAAAAGGGCCAGTGATTAGGGGTTTTGTTGGTGCACAGTAAGTCCAAAACTGGGTCAGCCCAAATCACTATGCCTATGGAGAAATTGTTGAAGAAGGATGAAAATTTTTAGTGGGATGAAGAATGTCAGGGAGCCTCGACATATTGAAATAAAATATGGTAGTTGCACCTATACTAGCTTTTCCTGATTGGAGCACTGAATTTCATGTCCATGTGGATGATTCTTGCATAGATTTGGGTGTGGTGTTGGCACAAATTGGTGTTGGAGAGATTGACCATCCTATAGCTTTTAGAAGTAGGAATTTATCTAGACAATAAAATAATTACACCACTACATAAAGGGAAGGACTAGCCACGGTGTATGCTTTGTAGAATTTTAGACATTAGTTGTTGGGGTCGCATTTTAAGATGCTCACAGATCATTATGCATTGAAGTATTTGGTTAATAAGACCATCTTAAGAGGAAATATATGCATATGGTTGCTGTTATTCTAGGAGTATGACTTTTAGATCATTGTTAAACCAGGGAGGTTGAATGCAGGACCAAACCATCTGTCAAGACTAGAAATAGGGGAAGAAACAACCAACATTGAACATAATCTCCCCAATGTGAAATTATTTTCAATTAGAGTGGAAGATGACCACTTTGCAGATATCATTCAATTTTTGACCACAGGATTGGCTCCTTCATAGTATACTATGTAGCAGAAGAAATAATCGGTGGTTAAGAAAATTTACTTTTCAATAATAATAGGAAACTTATATAATATGGGACCAGATGAGATATTGCATAGATATGTTCCTGAACATGAAATACAAATGATTCTAGCAAAATATCATGGGGCGCAACTAGTGGACACTATACCAAAAAAGCTACTGCGCAGAATATTTTGAGAGTAGGATTCTGGTGGCATACTTACATAAGGATGAAGAGGACTATTGTAGAGCATGTTATGTGTGTCAAATAATGTGGAAGCCTTCAATAATATATGAGATGCCACTGGTAATATAAATTACATTGTAGGCCTTTGATAAGTGGGCCATTGATTTTTTTGGAAATCAACTCACCTGGAAAGAGGACTGGTGCGAGGTAGATAATTACAATGACTGATTACTTAAAAATATGGGCCGTAGCACAACCAGTAAAGAAATACAACACACCAACTACAATTTTTTTTTATTTTTAGTACATATTGTCTTAGTTTGGATGTTCGAATATTTTGATGAGTGACTAAGGTTCACACTTCCTGAATAAGACTATTGAAGCATTGAATGAGGAGTTCCAAGTTTATCATCAGAAGAGTACCCCTTATCAACCTCCGGCCAACGGAATAGTGGAATCATTTAATAATATTTTGGAGAATGCACTTACTAAGGTATGAAATGTGAATAGAGATGATTGGTACCTTATAATTCCAACAATAATATGGGCTTATAGGACAACATGTAAGAAATTGACAGGCCATATACCCTTCAAGTTAGTTTATGGGAAATAAGTTGTGATGCCTATGGAATACATTGTGCCTAGCCTAAGGATTGTGGCTTTTAAAAATATGGCATATCCTGAGATAATGGAGGAAATAATGTCGCAATTGCTTGCTTTGGAGGAAGATATATTTGTAGCAGGATTCCATCAATAGGTATAGAAAGTAAGGAAAAAATCTTGGCATGATAGACATATTAAGCAGAATAAGTTCTAGGTAGGATGCCTTTCTCTACTTTATCACAGTAAGTTTGTAAAATTTCCAAGAAAGTTCAAGATGCATTGGTTGGGCCCATACATTATAAATAATATCACTAATGGAGGCACAGTTCAATTAGCGAAGTTGAATGGAGAATTGGGTTAAGGAAGAGTAAAAGGAAGCAGGTTGAAGCTGTATAGGGACAACCTTTCCCCTACAGCTTCAATCTAAAAAAGAAAGAAGAAAATTCTTAGTGCCACCTATAGTTGAAAGTTGGCATTGGAATATAAACTACATTCAAGAGAAAGAGATTGACGTAGGAAGCCTTGATGCAAGAAGGTTTGTTCACTATATTCTGGAGGATGTCGAATTTAGCAAGAAGGATTGCTACGCTAGAGTCTGGAGTATGTTGAAAAGTAATTGAAAAATATGACCATTAAAAGGTACAGAAGGCTACATTTATCAGGATATATTGGTAGGATTTAGTGACATGTATGTAGTTAAGGAACACAATTTAAACAAGATACAAGGTAGTGATGAGGTTAGAAAATGAAGATTGATACAAAAATTTGTGTCCCGCCAAGATTTGGTACCTTGCTGTCTTGAGAGCTCCAAAATTGATAAGTGTGGAGAAGTTGCAGAAGTTCCACTGTTGTCTGGATACTGAGGATTTCATTCACTTATTCAAGGATAAGGGTATAGCAAGAATCATGAAAAATGCTGGAGCTGATACACCCATAGCACTAGTTCATAATCTTGTAGCAGCATCACCAAAAACTAAAAACTGGGGATCCCCATGAACGAAACCAACCAAAGAGTAGAGAACCAAGAAGAAAAATGATAAGAGAACCATAAAAGAACCTGGATAAGTCAAAGACAATGAGGAGTAAGTATATTAGGTGAAAATGGAAACGAAGGGCACAATATTTCCATCACCTCTCCCATCATACATCTCGCCTAGAAAACCAAACCCCAAACCTATGAAATATTTGAAGGATGTGAAGTATGGCACCTTCACACCCTTGTTTCCAGAGCCAGTGTCATTTTTTGGAGAGCTCCTTGGGAAAATTCCACAAATAAAGTTTGAAAATTATAATTTCAACTACAAGAAGAAATACCAACAATTTGAACTAGGAAGATATATAAAGCAGGTCCATTACCTTGACATTGGGGTGAGGAGGTTAGAGCCACAATAATGGGCATCTCGATTAGAGTGGTCAGGGATATTGAACATGTTGAACATGCCTCACTTTGGCAAAAATCCAAAAAACACAGCTTGTATAAGACAATTTCTCATTCAGGTGCACGATGGATGCCTCTCGATGGGAAAGAGGATCCCTATTGATGAAATGTTGATATGGATAATCACGAGACTTCCATTTCAAGGATGAAACCCTACAGAATAATTTGTGGGTAAAGAACAGTACAAGGAAATAAAGAATAATATGAAGAAGAAGTTCAAACTCATAAAAGGGAAGCGAGGATATGACATTAATTAAATTAATGACTAGGGAGTTCACTTCGTAGAACATGCACTAGCTGGGAAGATCATGAGAAAGTTTTGAACTAATGAAGTCCCTACAAAAATAGTTTCACTAGTTGCGCAGTGTGCCAACGGGTTTCAACACAACTAGGCTACATAATTTTGCAAATAATTTTTGGAAGACTACTGCGAGGTCCAGAATAAAGGTACAAAATTTTATTATGCATGGTTGATGTTGATAATGACAATGCTGGAATGGTAAGAGCTGGAGGATTCAAAATTTTCTTTGTTATCTTTAGATGTTTGTGAAGCCACGAAGTATGCCTTGTTGTGGTATACCAATCAACCGTCGTGAGCGCAGGAGAACAAGATATTTTTTGTACTATATCACATGGATTTACATATCTTGGTGAACCAAAATCCTCGACTTTCGCTGCACCTATATGAGCAATATAGCAGTGTTGCAAAATTTAATTTTGATTTAGACAAGTCTATATATAGGCTCGAAAGGACGCGACAAAGGTATGGTATCCCTTGCCGTATTTAGTAAAATAAGATGATATATTTGCATAAGAAAAACAATGGCCCATAGAATGGATGACTATGCTAGAGATAGAGGCATGAGACAATTCGATAGAGGAAGAAACATCATAGAATGGGGAACCAAGCAGAAAGGATGAGGACAAGGATGAGTAAGAGGAAGAACTAGAGGAGAAGCATGACAAGGAATCTCTTGGAGGGGACGGGAAAAAAAGAGAGCCTAAAAAGACTGATATATACCCTTATGTCATAGAGAAGAGGAAGGCAGGTGCCAAAACTTCCAAGAAACCCAAAAAGAAGCAAAAGGAAGATAAATGAAAGGACATAATGACGTTGGTCCTCACTGAAGGGGACTTAGATAATATTGGTGAAAAATTACAAGGACTATGGCATAGTCATGGAAAATGATAGAGGATCACTACAATAGACTATCAATTGTCAAGGTGAAGATTGTAGAGTTAAAGATACTAACACAAAAAGAAATAAAACCAATATAGACAAAGGAAACGCTGCAAGAAGAAATATTCGTAGAGCCCACACTTGGGGCACATTTAATGCAGATACCTACTGGAGCCTTACAATTGACTCTACCGAAGAAAAGAAACATGAGAAAGGATGGAATTATGTAAACATGAACATCACAATGCTTCCATTTCAAATATTTCACAAACTGCACCAAGGAATCAAACATGAGATGAATCAATGAGAAAAACTCACTGCAAAATTGAATATTTAGGTAGGACAAGAGCAAGATTCGTTGAAACAGTAGATCAACTAGGCCATCTAAGAAAAGGACTAGGTAGTGCAACAACAACAAAAGTTGAAAGAGGTGGTCGAAGCCACATGCCGAGAAGTTCCATCCATGGATGTACGCGAAGAGGAATCATTGAAACACAAGGTAGCAAAGCTCAACCTTGTAGTGAATGAATCCAACAAAAAGATCGTAGATGTACAATTTGAATATAAGATAAATATCAGTGAGATTTGGAGGACGCTGCACCCAACTACGCCACTAGAAGTATGAGAGTAGAGAGAGGCTGACCTAAAGGTTGCAGCGCCCGGTATCTGCGCAACAGTGGTAGAATGTGGGAAGCAGTTGGATGAAACTTTAAAAATTTGGACTTCACTGTAGGAAGATCCAAATGTATATAAGTTAGAAGAATACATTTAGTAGAAGCAGAAACAACTAGAGGATATTCAGACAACTGCAAAGACCTTACCAATATTGCAAAAGTTCGCCAGGATCAATGAAGGAAATGCACTAAAAAATAAAATAGAGGATCTAGGAAAAGAAGATTAGGTTTAGATAGAAAGGAATCAACCATGGCAGGATGAGGCACTACAACTATCTTAGGAAGTGGATGGGACACTTCAAGAGCTTCGACAATGAGAAGAGGAAGTGTTCTAGAAGAGTGTAGGATTAGTGACATAAGAAATATTAGAAGAAGTGTGCACCAAGGAAACAAATATCACAGAGATACTACAACAATGAAACAAGGCCTACGTTAGCACCACATACAAAATAAGAGGCAAAGAAGCTGAGTGACTTGGGGCAAGTCACATGTGAGTTTTGGGGGCCTATTGGGTGCAACTCAACTTGGCCTAAATTTTAGCTAAGACTCCACATTTTGAGGAGTGGAGTGTGAATTGGATCGTGCAGCATAATGCAAATTAGATGCACAATGGAGCATGTTAAATGTACCACACGGTATCATAGAGGCTTTGGGGAAGGCTGAAGCCCCTCCTTTTTTAAAGTGCATAATGTTGTAAAGGGTTTTGGGTTATATTTTCTTGTTTTAGGAAGTCCATGGTATTTGTACCATGGTATTTTGATGATGTAATTGTATAGACAAAGCATTGAAATATTACGTTTACAAATCATCATATGTGATGGGAAAGTATTTGTAGTCTATGTTTTGTAGCGAAGGGAAGGCTTTGCAGCTGAGTGCGTAGAGACCTGGCAAGAGTCTAAAGCTTAGTGCACAGAAAACCTGCAACTTAGTGTGAAGGTCAAGGCTAGTTGTATTCAAGGATTCATCATAATAAAGAAGAAATTTTATGGATGATATTCTGGTGTTCTTATGTGTTTTATCTATATATTTTCTTAATATCTATTTTTGCAAAGTAGTTATAATAGTTGCATGTTATGTTAGTGCAGTAATGGTTTATAGATTTATGTGAAATGTTTATGTGATTAATTGAATGTGGCAAAGTAATTTATCATCTGTAAGAGGAAGATACTATAAAAGGACCACATCTCCCAGTCCCTCAAGGCTGCAGAAACTTGGTTCTGCATCCAACCATAGTCACTTCGGGTGAGATTGCAATCTACTTGCAGCTCATTACCGAAAGGGCCAGTGATCATGGGTTTTTTTGATGCACAGTAAGTCTGAAGTTGTTTCAGCCCAAATCAATCCAACACAAAAATAGTTTGTGAGAACTAATTACAAAGTCTTATAATAGAAAAATAATTTCTCTTGTCTCATCCAGGCTAAAAAAAATGCTGCATAGTTTTAATAAAAGTTTATGGAAAAGAGATGAAATCCACTTAAGAATTTTATTGATGTAATGATAGGTAGTATGTTATATAAATTTGATACGACTGATGTATTAACAAAATCTAAATTTTATATACAGCTAGAACAAAGATCCTAGTTGTAGACTAGTATGGACTATTAATTTTCTCATAAAGGCCAAAAAATTTCACATGAATTTTGATTATATATCTAGCTAATAGTGACCTATTGTTTCATCAATTAAAATAAAAATTAAAGTGATAAGGAAGTGAATAAATTCAATAGGATGGAACAACATAACATGAAAGATATTTCACATGAAATGAAGAATTAGATGTGAGGAGGGTTATGGGGACTCCAATTTTGACAAAGACAATGCGAAGCCTAAAGGTTGAACTTCAAAGTTGCAATGTTTACAACGAAAGGATCATTAAAATTAGATAGAATTGAATGCAATGTTGTTTCAAAATATGTTGAGATAAAAAAGAAATTGCAATAGGGACTAGCTTCCAATAATGCAAAAATATGTAATTCTAGACAGGTACAAAGCCCACTAGTTATTTAGAAGCATGGGTCAGTGACCAATAATATAGGGAAAAGTTCATCTAGGAAAAGGCACAAGAGTGCTAAGAGAGACACACCTAGGGAGGATTCTTCAATTTTCAATTAATGAAACCATATTTGATTCCCATAATAAGAGGACAAAGAAAAAATAAAAGAACTCATTACTTAAGAATTCAAGAAAGCAATGCCACCCACTTTTTATGGTTAGATTAAAAATATGAGGAAATAGAGGCATGGATGTTGGGGTTAAAGAAATATTTCGAAGTATGCAATTACCCAGGAAATAGGAAGGCTAAGGTGGCCATATTTAACTTGAATGGTAGGGATTATATATGGTGGGAATACCTTACAAATATTAAGCAATCAATGAAAGGAATATGATCTAAGAATAATTTGAAAATTATTTTTAGAAAAAGTACCTATCAAATATATATTATGATGGAAAAATTAGAGAACTCATGAACTCAAGTTGGGAAAACTGACCATGGATGATTATGTTAATAGGTTCATAGAACTATTGAGGTATGTATCATATATCAATGATGAGAAAGTGAATATACAATGCTTTCTTAATGGGTTTACATAGTCCTATCAATATAGGATTGAGTTTGATGAGCCTAGGACACTTGAAGACACCATTTGGAAGGCCAAGTATTGCTATGAGAAATAAAAGTGTAGATTTGACTTTCATAAAACTTGGTAAAATAAGGATAACATTACATCAAAACTAAGGAAAGGATTCAAATCACATCAAAATACTAATTGGAAAAGGGTGCAAGATCTAGTCATCCAACTAAAAGTATGTACTAACAAAATTATCCCACTCAAAGTGAAAAATAAGCCCGCAAATACAACAAAATAAAAGATAGATGATAAAAAGAAAGGACCACTCAAATGCCGGTGGTGTGAAGGAGAGGACATGTTAAGAGATTTTCCTCACAAGAAGAATGAAAATAAGAGGGCTTACAATGTTTAGAAGGCTACTACTATCAATGAAGTTTCCATAATTGTACCTCCAATTTATGCAGTTGTAGATAATTTACAAATAGAGATGGAAATGTAAGCTATGCGTGCAAAAAAATCTATTTCAATTTTGACTGACCCTTGTTCTAACATCAATTGTATTGCATAGTTACAAGTTTCCAAGACATGTGTTCTTGTAGAAAATAAAGCACAAGAAGTCATGGTTGATTTAACTAGCTACAAGAACCAAGAGAAAGGTGAAAATTATTATAGAAGAATGAAATTTGAAATGAGTGGGATGCACACAAAAAAAAAAATTAATCTGCTATCTCTAAGGTTATTGATTTATTTCTATGGACTAGTTAGCAGCACATAAGGTCAGATTGGAATACTTCAATAAAACCTTAGAGTGTGAGGATGGTGAATAGAATCACATAATCATAAAAGTAATTTCAAATCCAATTTTAGTAAGGTATATTTCAACATTACATTTAAATAAATATTGCAAGAAAAGGATTCTTATGCACATGTATTAAATTCAATAGAAAATTAGAATCTGAAAATTGAAGACCATCCAATATTATGAGAGAAGAGGGATGTATTTCTAGAGGAAATAATAGGACGACCTCCTAAAAACATATTGATTTTTCCATAGAGATTATGCTAGGAATATAAAATATGTCCAAGGTACCTTACATGATGAGCAAACTTGAGTTGGTGGAACTGGAAATAAAATTGAAGGAAATGTTGGACAAGAGATACATTAGGCTAAGTGTGCCTCCATTGGAAGCATTGACATATTTTTTCAGGAAAAAATATGGTACCCTTCAATCACGTATTTGTTATAGGTAAATTTGGGCACCATTCCCAATGACCTGGTTAACTGTACATCATCTCCAAGACCAATGATCAAGGGTCTATCATTCCCTATCATTTCAGTTGCTATATGCCCTAAGACAAGAAACAAGACAAATCAAGCAAGAATTTCATCAAGCAAGAATTTCATCAAGCAAAGGTTTCCATGGTTTGAAGCTTATTATATAACATATGAGAGCTCACCAACACAGAATTTAAGGTGCCTAAGTGTGTTGCATGTGCAGGTAGCCCCATGCAAGGCTTCTTTGCAAAGCACTTCCCGACATTCATAGGTGCGTTGGTCACATTGGGAGCGAAATTCTCATTGTTCTGGAAGCTCCACTTGGCCAGTGCCTTCTAGAAGAGTTCACATGTGTCAAGCTTTGGATCCAAGTGTCCATTTGACATCTACATGACTAGAAACATGTCTTGATTATTTTGGGAAAGTTACTGATTGCAAAACAACCTAAATTTCATCTATAAATTGAGCACAGATCTAAGTTCTTGAGGAGGAAGAATTTGAGTAGAGAAATGCTGGAGAATTTTCAATTGAGAGCTAGATTTGTGAAGCTACTGCTGGAGAGATTTATACTATGATGAGGCTTGGGAACGTTGCTATAAGGTCACTTCAAATCAGTCATTAGGTTGTAACCTCTCCTTCTATCATCAATAAAGAGTACTGCTTATTTTTTCCTATATGCATATGTATTGGCTTTCATTTTCCATATTGCAAGCTCTTGGTTGATGTATATGGTTTATGATTTATTGATTTAGCTAACTAGCTTGAATAGATATTTGTATTATTGCATCTTCTGTTGTCTCAGTTTTCTTTCTTGTAGGAAGCATTCAGCTCACAAACTTCTTGAATTTGAAGCTGCAGTGGAAGCGACAGAAGGAGCCATTTGGAAGCGACTGAACAAGCCTCCAATCCTCTCTATGTATATGTTCTGAGTTAGGAGAAATATTCATATATTCTTTCACCTATTGTTATAGACTAGCACCTGTCTAGGGAAGTGTGATTTATCCGTAATTCACAATTTTGGCCCAAAAAATTGGCGACTCCAGTGGGGAAAATTTCTCTTAGTTCTAGGTGTTTAAGCCTCTGATATAAAGATTAAACTTTTTCAGATCTTAATTTGCAAATAAAATGAGTTAAGCAATAGTATTTTTCTTTCTATACTACGCCCAATGCACCCTTAAACAGGACACAGTGCTTTGCAGAGCGTTGTCTCTCTTCCTAGCCTACGTTGCAGAGCACTGTATCCCCTTAGAGACTGTGTTGACTTCGGAAAATGACCAAATTCCCTTGAATTTGACTTTTCAACTTGCTTCAGTTTTGTTTGCTACTGTGTTCTGAAACGTTTGATGCTCAATTGACCAATGACTCTATATACTTCTTCTCCTTTGACTGAAAATTTGTTCAATGTTGTTTTAAAAGAGTTTTTATTTATCATTGACAAGTTGATTTCAAAGTATTTTTATGGTTGCAGTAAGAATCATTTGCTTTTGAAATAGGAAATTGTCGTAAAATCTTCATTTCCTTGATAGGAGAAACTGTTGTTGAAATCTTCGTTTTTTATTCAAAAGAGAAATTGTTGTTTGTATTCTTCATTTCTCGAAAGTAAAAAGCATTTGAATTATTGATTTAGTGCACCTACTCTCTTTTCTGCATTCATAAAATTAAAGAAATTGAAAAGAAAAACTTGCATTTTCATGTAGAATAATGTGTGTTTTGCAAAAGGAACATTAGGAAATATGCATTTAGTTTGAGATTCATTGATTTGTTTTTTTCATTGATTTGTTTGATCTCAAATTATTTACTCTTTTCACTTAGTAGCTAGGTTCTTCATTGAAAAAGCTAAAGGTGAAAGTTTGTTTATCATTCTTAGTTTTCATTTTAGGAATTTCATACACATCATCACGATGAACGTTTGAAAGGAAAATTGTTAAGCAAGATCAACATAAAATTAATTTCAATTTAATTAAAAATGCATTGGAACCATAATGATAACATTTAGAAAGTTTAGGCTAGAGACGTGTTCCGGTGTCATAAAACATAGCAGTTGTTGTTAACTTGTCTGCGATACATTCTGAATGTGATTCCTCACTCCATGTACGTAAGTATATCGTAGCTTTTCCATGTAATTTTGGGTATATCGGGCAGTGTTACAGTACGATAAGTATAAATGGGTGTTCTCACTGTGTGGTTTCACATCAGACAGCACTAATACGGACTTGGGCCTCCACGTAACTTCGGGTATATTTGGGAGGAAAAATTTTAGGTGCTATCCATCCATAGTGAACCGAGTCGGCCACCTTGAAATTGTGATACACCGAGCACAACATTCAGGGAGATTTCCTGCCCGTACTTCTTGGTTCACCAGGAGGAATTATGCAATTCATAGTTTTTTGGTAAACCCTTTTGCCTAGAATTACCCTCTTTTTGTTTATTTTTTTTGGTTAAAATTAATCAGTAATCATGAAAGAACAAAATCCTTTCCCCCCGTCATTCGCGTAGAATAGCGTTGAAACCACCTTTACCACCAGAAGTTACTCTTGGCCGGCAAAGGCAACGTCACTCTACCGAAACCAGTACTATTAGTACCTCTGTTGAAGCATCATCTTCCCATATACTAGAGTTGGCACAAGTTATTTCTACAAGTCCTGGTTTGTCTACTGTTGTCGAGACAAAGTCGTCATAGCTACTCGTGGTCACAATCCATCCAATCTGTGAGACCATACCTCCTGAACCCAACGTTGTTTAACTGGAAGTTGATCCAGATCCTATTGTGCTTTAGGGGGTAGCTGTTATTGGTCAAACTAGACATCATCCCCAGGACCAATGAAATAGGGTCTATCATCCCCTTATATTTCAGTTTCTATATTCCCTAAGTGGAGAAAATCTTGATCCCGAAGTTGAACAACCAGAAGTTGTTTCTGTATTGGGCACTCCACAATATATTGTAGCCATTGAGTCTCCCATATCGTGCAGTCAACCACTTGAAATATAATTTGGGTCTGATAGTGAATTTATTCCACCTGGATTGATTTCGATTGAAGAAATATACAAGACAAGACACCTTTAACTCCAACTCATTTTTAGTAGGAGCTTTACCTATACGAGTCTTTTCCTCAATCACCTTCCTCTTCTTTTGTTGATCTTGTTTCACTTCGAGTTCCCATAGATTCTATAGGGTATATATTTGGTCATTTGACCATGGCTGAGATAACATCCCAGACTGAACCATCTATTTCAGCTGCGATAGCATCTACTGTTGCTTCATCTTCGATATTTTGTCCATTGACATCACCCATGTAATCATTTGGAATCCTATATGGTTCCTCCCTTATGAATACTAAACGACTTGATTCTTTATTCACATATTCAGTGCAATATCAAGCCGATCCCATCAGTTATTCTCCTTGGTGGTTGGTGATACCACATAAATTACCCTTGGAAATTCCAAAATTCAATGAAAACCCTGGAGAATACCTGTCAATGCATGTTATAACTTATCATTTGTGGTTTTAATTAAACTCCTTAAATGATGACTCTGTTAGACTACGTCCTTTCTAGCACACACTCACTAGTCCAACTGCACAATGAGAATGGTTCTTTTTACTGTTTCAACCTCGTTAAAAAAAGAAACAACGAGGATAGTTATTTTTTCTTGTGTCAACCTCGTTAAAAAATGAAACAAGTGCCTTTGAGGACAGTTCCTTTTTCTTGTGTCAACCTCGTTAAAAAATGAAACAACTACATTTTGTTGGAAATGTTGTCATTGATGGCAAAGGAGGTAGCGCTCAAGCAAAGGAGGCAGCACTGAAGCAAAGGAGGCAGCGACAGGAGCAGCAGAGGCAGAGGCAGAGGTAGAGTGACAGGAGCAGCATAGGCAGAGGCAAAAGCAGAGCCGTTATAAAATTCCGAGAATCGCCCAAGCCGGCAGATAGAGTCGTATGTATAATTCTGAGAATCATACCCCAAGCCGGGCGTTACGCATATAATGCAAAACCAAATTCCGAGAATCGCTACCCACGCAGGAGTATACATAGAGCACATTACATATGTTCCAATGGTCCAAGGCATATACATTGATATATATTAAAGTGGAGCGGAACCACAGTCAAATGAACAGGAGCGGAACTCTGCAATGGAGCAGAACCATAGTCGAATCATTATAATATATTGAAAAATGACTATTTAATATTGAATAAACGGAGAACTGGAACCTTAACCGGAGGAACCATGAGGGGACTGAAACCACGAGCGGGTTCACGGAGGCAGATTTCCCCATTCCGCACCGCTTTTGGTACGAAGGCGATGTTGCTGGAACGAGCAGCGATTCCATTGATTGATTGACGCGTGGCATTGGCGGTATTGGAGGCCACCGCTTAACCCATAAATCCGCGAGTTATACATCGAACTAGGACGCTGAGCAGAATGGACTATAACCGTCGATCTGGCGTGCCATCATCGAACAACGGGTACTTCACAAAGATGGGCGAAGTTTAAAAATGGAGCACGCGGGTTATGGTAAGCGATTATTATAAAGCGTGAAAGTGAGGCCCACGACCCGGTTCTATTATAAAGTTCGTTTATAAAGTGTGGAGTATTAAAATGAAGATTTTAATTGATTGAAGTGGTGGACCCGATGGAATTATACAATGGATTTAATAAGTTCAATCGCATCCGGCTAATCGCATCGGAACTTTCTAACTGATCGCAAGTCCTTTGTAATATGCTCCGATCAAGTGGCGGACCCGATGGGCTTATTAACTATGATTAACAAGTGTTTGAGTTCCAGTTCTAATCGCAAACGAAAAGTTGTGAAGGCGCTGTTATATATAAATATATATATGTAAAAAGTTTTTGCGATTGTATTGAAAAGTGCTGCGTGGTCTGTGGACCCACGGGCCTCGGCTTAAGGTGGAGGGCGATTGTTTATATAAAATATTTGCTGTGAGATATATAAAACATGGTTGCGGTTGTATTAAAACATGTCGCGTGGTCTGTAGACCCACGGGCCTCAGCTTAATGGGAGGGCGATTATTAATGTAATAAAATTGTAATATATGTATGTTCTGGCCTACGGAACTCGCCACATCAACAAGACACTTGCTGCGTGTAAAGGATTGAATTACAGTCAGCAGATTCATTTATATATAAAGCGCTGGTATAAAAATAAAATAAAATGCAGTTCATAAATTCAGGAGTTACGCAGCAGCCATAAACAGAAAGGCATACAAAGAAGAGAAAGGGACAAAGAGATAGTTAGAGAAAAGACAAATGCACAGCAAGCCAAGAGACAAAATGAGTGAGCTGGAATTCACATTGTAATTCGAATGTAAATGTTTTAATTGTTTTTATTGTTTGTGATGCATTGGCAAGTCTCCGAGAGAAAACAAATTCCCACTGTAATGTTAAAATTGACACCTACAGTTATAATTTCTGAGTAAGCCGATAAAAGGAGTGAGAAGGCAAAAGGCAAAGAGACATGACTTTCCATTTCGAATTCCAAGCAGAATACAAACAGTCATGTGAGGAAATCTATAAATAATATCATCTTGATATGCAGAGAGTTTTTTTTTTTTAGCAAGGGAGAGAGCATATATAGAGAGAATGTAGAATATATATGAGAAGATTAAGAGGTTACGAACAGAGCCGATATCCGAGGTAAATCAAGAAGTGTCAGCTTAGAATATGAGGAAGCTGAGCTTCCCTACTGCTGTGCTTGAGAAGCCGTCAAGTGGTAGCCGATCAGTTGGAGCCTCCTGTAGGTTGGTGCCTGCAGAAAACTGAAGGGAGTTGGTGCTTCCTTGCAAGTTGTAGCTTGCAGAATTGAGGTAGGAACCTCCTGTAGGTTGGTGCCTGCAGAAAACAGTGGTGAGAGGGAGTTGGAGCTTGCCTTTGCATCACAACAATAATAAGATGTGGTTTTCTCCCTTTATGGGTTTCCACTTATATCTGGTGTCTCTGTGCATGATATTTATGTATTGATCTGATATGTATTATTTTCTTAATACTTGCTGCTCTCATATTAAGTCTACTGCTCTATTAAACTAATAATTTCTGATTACATTCTAAAAATTACTCTCACATCAAATAGAGTTTGAAATGAAGGTGTAAATAAGTTTAATGAAAAGTTTAAAAAACAGGAACGTATTAAACTGATTCACCCCCCCCTCTCAGTTTAATTAGAGATTCAACAATTGGTATCAAAGCCAGTTCCTTTGTACAAGTCTAACAACTGAAAGGAGATCCTAGGTTCCCAAGATGGCTAGTAAAGAAGGATGCTCAACCAATAAATCCCCTTTCTTCACTGGTGAAAATTATGCTTTCTGGAAAATCAGAATGAAGACATACATAATGTCTCTAGGAATAGAAGTCTGGGCTGCTGTGGAATTAGGATATGCCCCGAAGTCAACTGATACATAAAAAGAAGCTAAAGAAAGATTTGTAGCTAATGCTAAAGCCATGAATGCCATCCTGAATGGATTGTGTGAAGCAGAGTTTATTAAAGTAATGCACAAAGACACTGCCAAGAAAATATGGGATACTCTTGAAGGCATACATGAGGGAGACCAGAAAGTAAAAAATGCCAAAATTCAAGTATATAGAGCCCAGTTTGAAAACTTAAAAATGAATGATGATGAAGATGTTGGCAGCTTCTTCTTAAAAGTTGCAGAAATTGTTAACAATGTGAAAGCTCTTGGAGAAACCATACCAAAAAGTATAGTTGTGCAAAAGATTCTAAGATCACTCCCATCCAGATTTAATCCCAAGGTATCTGCAATAGAAGAGACAGCGAATTGGGAGACATTGACCATGAATCAGCTACTAGGAAATCTTACAGCATATGAGATGAGGCTCCCATAGAAGAAGTCAAGCACAAGGGAGGCAGCATTCAAAACAGAAAAGAAGAAAGAAGAAAAGGAAGACATATGCTCCTGCTCTGATGAAGAAGAGGCTAAATTTGTCAAGAAATTGGATAGAGGATCAGGTAGATACAAAGGTAAACTTCCCTTCAAATGCTTTAACTGTGGAAGAGTTGGACATTATGCTGCTAAATGTCCTCACAAGAAAGTAAGAAATCAAGCTCAAGAATCAGAGAAAGACACATCAAAGAACTGGCAGAAAGGAAAGAAATTCAACAGAAAATCCTATTATGCTCACCAAGAGAAAGGTATCCAAGACTCGAGGAACCCTGCGAAGAAGAACCTCGACGAGACACAGCCAGAATGGAGACCTTACCAGAAGATGAAGAAGAAGGAAGTAGACTCAGGAGCTAAGAAGTGCTCTGGAGGAGATTGACAGACTCAAACTAAAATGCAGAAAACAAAAAGAGATTCTCCTCAAATGTGTGAAAGAAGAACAAAATTCAGAAGTCGTCATGCTGCTGAAGGTAAAGCTTGAAGAAGCCAAGAAGATAGAAGATATGTTACTTCAGCAAATCAAGGATAAAACCCAAGAACAAGAGAAGTTGGAGGAAGAAGTGGTAGGTCTTAGGAAGAAACTAGAAAATGCTCAAAGGACAGTGGTTATAAACTCTTCTCTAGCAACAAGCTCTAGCAAGTTGAATGATATCCTGATTGCTCAAAGATCCCCAATGATAAAAACAAGAATAGGCTATGAAGGAGAATCGAGTAAAGGCAAAGAAAAGAAAGACAAAAATATAATTTTTGTAAAAGCAATGAAGACTGATGAAGAAGCCCAGACCATTCCTATAAAAGAAGAAACATGTAATAAGAATGACAGAGATCAGAAGAAATCTCGAGTAACAAGGAATATAATGAATACTAAGATGGCAGAAAAAGAATCATATGCCCCTAAGCATATCAAATTTGGAAGTCATCAGAGGAAATTCTTCCCTCCTATGAAGAATGCCACCTGCTATGTCTGCCACAAGCCAGGACACATTGTTGCATATTGTTATGCAAGGAAGAGTAATTCAGACCTGCAAAAAATGCAAACAGTGAAGAGGCTATCTCAAACAAATAAATGGATAAAACAATCTTACATCAGGTATGCAAATAATTTCTATGGTTATTGTTTTTATTGTAAGGAGTTTGGCCATAAAATTACTGAATGTAGAAAGTATGGACAAAGACTGATGTTCAATACCTCAAGGAGGTTTATGAGTCAAAGCAATTTTGTTCATGCTCACAATTCTGCAAAAACTATAATCAAATGTTTTATATGCAACCAAATTGGGCATATATCTTCCAAGTGTTCTCTAAAGGGATATAATTCATCACCTCACAAAAGATACCAAACAAAAGGGGGCCTCCAGTGGATAAAGAAGGTGAATAAATGTGACTTGGCTTTAACTACTCAAGATTTGAAGAGTCAATGGTATTTGGATAGTGGCTGCTCTAAACACATGACAGGAGATAGAAGCAAGTTTATAACTCTTGATGAAAAGAAATCTGGCAATGTTATTTTTGGTAATGATAAATCAGGAAAGATCAAGGGAAAAGGCTCAGTCAGCATAGACAATGGCAGAGGAAAATCCCAAGAGGTACTATTTGTGGATGGACTGAAAGAAAATTTACTAAGTGTCAGTCAGATGTGTGACAAAGGCTGTGAAGTCCTTTTAGAGCACAAGATTGTGTGGTCAGGTCAAGCACAACAGGAAAGACTCTGCTCAAAGGTGTTCGAACAAAGAACAATGTATACATAGTGAAAGAGGAAGATGAAGCCTGCCATCTTAGCAAACTTGAGGAGTCATGGTTGTGGCATAGGAGATTGGGACATCCCAGCTTTGACCATATCATCAAATTGAGCAAGAAGAAATCTGTCAAAGACATGCCAGAAATAAAAAGGCCTTCAAGTACTATATGCAAATCTTGTCAATTTGGGAAACATACTCGCACATCCTTTAAATCTAAAGAAGAGTTATCAACAAGAAGACCACTGCAGCTTGTGCACATGGACTTGTGTGGACCTGCTAGAACTAGAACACCAAGTGGAGAATCCTATTTCATGCTGATAATAGATGACTTTTCCAGAATGACATGGGTTGCCTTTCTCAAAAATAAATCAGAAGCATTGGAAAAATTTAAGATATTCAGAGCATTAACAGAAAATCAAACTGGATGCAAGCTGAAATGTATCAGATCAGATCGAGGAGGAGAATTCACAGATTATGACTTTGCAGACCTATGTAATGAACATGGAATAAAGCAACAATTTACTATTGCAGGGACACCTCAGCAGAATGGAGTAGCAGAGAGACAAAACAGGTTTGTACAACAAATAGCCAGAGCTATGATGCAAGAGAATAATATTGCTCAAACCTTCTGGGCAGAAGCAGTACACACAGTAGTACATATCCTTAATAAAGCTCACTTAAGGGCAAGCAGTGACAAGACTCCATATGAACTATGGCATGGAAAGCCAGCTTCAATAAAACATTTCAGAGTCTTTGGTAGCAAGTGTTACATAAAGAATAATGATTAAAACCTTGGGAAATTTGATGCAAGAGCAGATGAAGGAATATTCTTAGGATATGCATCCAAAATTAAAGGGTACAGGTGCTACAACAAGACTCTTCGGAAAATTGTTGAATGTATTGATGTGAGATTTGATGAAGAACTTCCAAACAATACAAGAAATACAGACTGCTGCAGTCCATCAGACAACCATGAAGAGGAAGACAAGAATGATGATGAAACAAGCAAGACAATAGATGATGTAGAGCTGAGCTCGAAAACCCCCTCAAGATACACTCAGAAGAATCATCCTGAAGATCAGATCATAGGAGACAAGAAAGAAGGAGTCCAGACAAGAAGGCAGCTAACAGAACAAACAGAAGAAGTATACATAGCCATGTTATCACAAATAGAGCCAAAGAAATTTGAAGAAGCCAGCAAGGACAAGTATTGGATAAAAGCAATGAATGAAGAATTGGACCAAATTGAGAAGAACAATACCTGGGAACTAGTTCCTAGACCTATTGAAAAAAATATCATTGGTTCAAAATGGGTATTCAAAAACAAAATGAATGAGCAAGGACAAGTAATCAGGAAAAAAGCAAGGCTGGTCTGCAAAGGATACTCACAAATAGAAGGACTTGATTATGATGAAACATTTGCCCCTGTAGCTAGAATGGAAGCTATCAGAATGTTCCTGGCATTTACATGCTATCAAGACTTCAAGGTATATCAAATGGATGTAAAGTCTGCTTTTCTTAATGGAGATCTAGAAGAAGAAGTGTACATGGAACAACCAGAAGGCTTCTCATTGACAGACAAAGAAGACTATGTGTGCAGACTGAAGAAGGCCCTATATGGATTGAAACAGGCTCCTCGTGCTTGGTACTCAAGACTGGACAAATATTTGCAAAAACAGGGTTTTAGGAGAGGTGGAGTAGACAGCAATCTATACATAAAAACGCATGAAAATGAACTCCTAATTGTTGTAGTATATGTTGATGACATTATGTTTGGAAGCAACAGAGATGAGCTAGCAAAAGGATTTGTAGAAGAGATGAAATCAGAGTTTGAAATTTCCATGATTGGAGAGCTCAGTTTCTATTTAGGACTTCAAATTCAGCAAAGGAGCACAGGTACATTCATTTCTCAAGAAAAATACTTAAAAGAAATGCTGAAAAAATTCAAAATGGATGACTGCAAACCAGTGACAACCCCCATGATCACGGGATGCAAGCTGTGTGCTGATGATAGGTCTACAGATGTAGATCAAACACTATACATATCCATGATAGGAAGCCTACTATATCTGACAGCTTCAAGACCAGACATCATGCTAGCAGTAGGACTAGTGGCAAGATATCAAGCAGCACCTAAACAAAACCATCTTCTGGCAGTAAAAAGAATACTCAGATATCTACAAGGAACCGCACAATATGGGCTTTGGTATCCTAAAGGAAAAATCTTCACCTTAACAGCATACACAGATGCAGATTGGGCCAGCTGTGTGGATGACAGGAAGAGTACAAGTGGAGGTGCATTCTATCTAGGAGAAAGTCTGGTGGCATGGCTAAGCAAGAAACAAACATCCATATCTCTGTCTACAGCTGAAGCAGAATATATAGCAGCAGCATCATGTTGTACACAAGTCATGTGGATGAAGAAAACTCTTCAAGACATGAAGGTAAGCATTAATGAACCTATCTCAATCAAATGTGATAATACAAGTGCTATAAGTATATCTAAAAATCCTGTGCTTCATTCAAAAACAAAACATATACCAATCAAGTATCATTTTCTCCGAGAACAAGTGGCTCAAAAGATAGTTAAACTGGACTATGTATCATCGAAAGAACAGATAGCAGATATATTTACCAAACCACTTGCCAGAGAACCATTCAAATACTTGAGAGATAAACTAGGGGTAGTATCTGTAGATACTATTCTCTAATATGAAGAGAAAGTACAGTCTCAGGGGGAGAACAAAACGAAGATGTCATTCCAGGGGGAGAATAGCCAGCAAGATAAGCATAAAACAAGTCCACAGGATCACATTATCAATATTATCAGCATTCAGAAGAAACAAGAACCTGTCTGCAATCTAGCACATATTACAGGCACTACAAATGAATCACAGCTATAAAACATATATTGGCTCACTACACCAAAGTGTTCTCTCAACAAGTCTCATACATCACTCTGGAGCAGCATAGTACAATTTCAGCTGAAGAGGATCTAAACATAACTCAGAGAAAGGAAATACAACGACAGAGCCCATACGGAGAGATGAGGCGTCGTCCTTTGCCATTGATGTCAAAGGGGGAGGAAGAACAAACAACAAGAGAAAGAGAAAGCAAACAGAGAAAGTGGATTGCCATCAATGCCAAAGGGGGAGACTGTTGGAAATGTTGTCATTGATGGCAAAGGAGGTAGCGCTCAAGAAAAGGAGGCAGCGCTCAAGCAAAGGAGGCAGCGACAGGAGCAGCAGAGGCAGAGGCAGAGGTAGAGCGATAGGAGCAGCATAAGCAGAGGCAAAAGCAGAGCCGTTATAAAATTCCGAGAATCGCCCAAGCCGACAGATACAGTCGTATGTATAATTCCGAGAATCATACCCCAAGCCGGGCGTTACGCATATAATGCAAAACCAAATTCCGGGAATCTCTACCCACGCAGGAGTATACATAGAGCGCATTACATATGTTCCAATGGTCCAAGGCATATACATTGATATATATTAAAGTGGAGCGGAACCACAGTCAAATGAACAGGAGCGGAACTCTGCAATGGAGCAGAACCATAGTCGAATCATTATAATATATTGAGAAATGACTATTTAATATTGAATAAACGGAGAACTGGAACCTTAACCGGAGGAACCATGAGGGGACTGAAACCACGAGCGGGTTCACGGAGGCAGATTTCCCCATTCCGCACTGCTTTTGGTACGAAGGCGGTATTGTTGGAACGAGCAGCGATTCCATTGATTGATTGACGCGTGGCATTGGCGGTATTGGAGGCCACCGCTTAACCCATAAATCCGCGAGTTATACATTGAACCAGGACACTGAGCGGAATGGACTATAACCGTCGATCTGGCGTGCCATCATCGAACGACGGGTACTTCACAAAGATGGGCGAAGTTTAAAAATGGAGCACGCGGGTTATGGTAAGCGATTATTATAAAGCGTGAAAGTGAGGCCCAGGACCCGGTTCTATTATAAAGTTCGTTTATAAAGTGTGGAGTATTAAAATGAAGATTTTAATTGATTGAAGTGGTGGACCCGATGACATTATACAATGGATTTAATAGGTTCAATCGCATCTGGCTAATCGCATCGGAACTTTCTGACTGATCGCAAGTCCTTTGTAATATGCTCCGATCAAGTGGCGGACCCGATGGGCTTATTAACCATGATTAACAAGTGTTTGAGTTCCAGTTCTAATCGCAAACGAAAAGTTGTGAAGGCGCTGTTATATATAAATATATATATGTAAATTTTTTTTGTGATTGTATTGAAAAGTGCCGCGTGGTCTGTGGACCCACGGGCCTCGGCTTAAGGTGGAGGGCGATTGTTTATATAAAATATTTGCTGTGAGATATATAAAACATGGTTGCGGTTGTATTAAAACATGCCGCGTGGTCTGTAGACCCATGGGCCTCAGCTTAACAGGAGGGCGATTATTAATGTAATAAAATTGTAATATATGTATGTTCCGGCCTGCGGAACTCGCCACATCAACAAGACACTTGCTGCGTGTAAAGGATTGAATTACAGTCAGCAGATTCATTTATATATAAAGCGTTGGTATAAAAAAAAAAAAAATTGCAGTTCATAAATTCAGGAGTTACGCAGCAGCCATAAACAGAAAGGCATACAAAGAAGAGAAAGGGACAAAGAGACAGTTAGAGAAAAGACAAATGCACAGCAAGCCAAGAGACAAAATGAGTGAGCTGGAATTCACATTGTAATTTGAATGTAAATGTTTTAATTGTTTTTATTGTTTGTGATGCATTGGCAAGTCTCCGAAAGAAAAAAATTCCCACTGTAATGTTAAAATTGACACCTACAGTTATAATTTTTGAGTAACCTGATAAAAGGAGTGAGAAGGCAGAAGGCAAGGAGACATGACTTTCCATTTCGAATTCCAAGAAGAATACAAACAGTCATGTGAGGAAATCTATAAATAATATCATCTTGATATGCAGAGAGAGTTTTTTTTTTTTTTAGCAAGGGAGAGAGCATATATAGAGAGAATGCAGAATATAGAAGGCAGAGAAGATTAAGAGAAGCTACAGAACAGAGCTGATATCTGAGGAAAATCAGCAAACATTCAGTTTGATAAATTGAGGAAGTTGGAGCTTCCCTATCAAGTTGCAGCTTGATAGTCGTCAGTTGTAGCTGACTGAGGTTGGAGCCTCCCGTAGGTTGGTGCCTGCAGAAAACTGAAGGGAGTTGGTGCTTCCTTGCAAGTTGTAGCTTGCAGAATTGAGGTAGGAGCCTCCTGTAGGTTGGTGCCTGCAGAAAAACAGTGGTGAGAGGGAGGTGGAGCTTGCCTTTGCATCACAACAATAATAAGATGTGGTTTTCTCCCTTTATGGGTTTCCACTTATATCTGGTGTCTCTGTGCATGATATTTATGTATTGATCTGATATGTATTATTTGCTTAATACTTGCTGCTCTCATATTAAGTCTACTGCTCTATTAAAATAATACTTTCTGATTACATTCTAAAAATTACTCTCACATCAAATAGAGTTTGAAATGAAGGTGCAAATAAGTTTAATGAAAAGTTTAAAAAACAGGAATGTATTAAACTGATTCACCCCCCCCCTCTCAGTTTAATTAGAGATTCAACACATTTGAGGAAATTTCTTTTACTGTGTCAACCTCGTTAAAAAATGAAACAGGTCATGAGCATAGTTCTTTTCCTGTGTCAAATTCGTTAAAAAATGAAATAAATCCTCTCCTAATTATGAAGAGTCTTCCATCTGATCTCGTAAATGAAACTTCATTCCATCCAACTATTAGTAACTAGTAATATACTTAGGTGAATGAAATGAAGCTTGGGGGGCATCTTCCCTTGTAGGGGGCATTCGACATGTGCTCTTGCAGGGGGCATTCAAAACATTCTAACCAATTCCACGCAATCAATCGTTGAAGTTTAGGGACAAAATCATGTTCATAGCTCCAAAACGCAAATGGTAACTACAGAATGGTAAAAATGAATAGTGAAACTAATTTTAATAGTAATTTAATTATTTGAAAATTGAATTTATTGCTATGAATATATTTTTATTATGTTTTTATCATGAAACAGGTATTTTTAATCCATTTGATGTTGCTTTGAAACAGGTCTTACAACTGACGAACAGATTAGTCGTGCAGATTTATTTCAAGAATGACTTGACCACTAAGCATACTTTTTCTCCTTATTTTTTGAGCTTTGTTAAAAATGAAAAAGGATTTGAAGCACATTTTTATCTCTTTTTCGAGCTTCAATAACAGTGAAAAAGGAACCCCTAGAGTCTTCTTTCAGCTCTTTTCAGATTCCGATAAAGTGAAAATATTTCCAAGCACTTGTCTTTTCGAGCTCGTTAAAGTAAATGAATTGATATCTACTCAGTATAAGTTTAACCCTTTTCTGGACTAAGATAGATTATTTACAAAAAATGAATACCTTGCTTAAACATGACCAAAGAGGTTCTTTCAGACATTATTTTACACTTTTTCGGATCTGAGAGACAAATTTACGAAAAAGTACTTTTGGAGTTCTCTTTCATCCTCTTTTTTAGAGTCTTTAAATATGATAAAAGGACTAGGCTATCACTGTTGTTAAGCTCGTTAAAACTTAAAATAGCGACGGTCTTGTCGATCATGCCAATAATTGAGTTTCATTCATCGCTAGACTCATTAGATTATTAAATAGCGATACTTTATTTGCCAGAAGGGTAGAATTATAGTTCAAGAAAATGTTATCCTCCTCAAGCTTGTTAAAAAATAAAGAGGTACTGGTCGACAAATGACCAGGGAAAATTTGGGAAAAGTAAGAAGAAGTTTCTTTTTGGTAGCAAGTAACTCTTGAACATGACACTTCTTTCACTCCATGTCCGTGACTGTTTGGGTTGGGTAATCATCTTGACGGTTCATTCACACCTATGTTTCATCATACCTTCAATTCAGTTTTGGGTCAATGCTGCCAAATCATCACAGTGTCACCAATATGTTCAAGAGAAGTCATCCAATGATTAAAAATTTATCCTTCTGCAATACTCGTAAACCTTCATTTTCATGACTGATATCACTGAAAATTTCTATATCAAGTCATACTCTTGTCTCTGAAATCAGTAACTCTAGTTTTGCAATAAGGTAACTTCCTGTCGACGAAAAATAAATATCCAGGAAGTTCACTTAGAAACATCAAATTCCAGTACCATGAGGCTTGTTACAGCATCGACAAGATCCTCACTTCTAGACCTTTGACCGAAAGATTTTGTTTGGCGTTCGACATAAAATCATATATTCACGCCTTACGAAATATATTGCAGTACATTAAGGGCCATTGAAAGTAATGGTGGTTCTCTTTCGTTTGTTAACAACTCACATTATTGGCTGATAATCAAATGATGTATTTCATGTTCGACTACAAATCATATATTCACATGGCTAGACTTGTACTTGAATGATCGAGTGAACGAGATAAGAAGACCCCAGATCTAGTTTCAGCCATCTAGGCTGCGATTTCAGGATTTTTGTACACATCATCTGTATGATGACCTTACATACATATTTTCATCCAAACATGGGCCTATATCTATAGGCATGTCTACATATAGGCAACATTCCAATGTAGACAACTTTCTAAACTATGTACATGTAATTAGATTGTTTATGTGATGAATATGGGAATGCCTACCCTCAGCAATAATAATAAAAGAGGATATGTAATGATGTAATGTATTATAAGATTGATTCAGGTGACCACTCCGCTTAGTTTCCAGGCTCATCACAGTGTAAAGCATCTTAATCAAATGTTATTATTATTTGGATCTCATGCTTTAGGGTGCAATTGTTATAGGTCAATCTAGGCACCATTCCCAATGACCTGGTTAACTGGACATAATATCTAGGACCAATGATCAAGGGTCTATCATTCCCTATCATTTCAGTTTCTATATGCCCTAAGACAAGAAACAACACAAATCAAGCAAGACTTTCATCAGGCAAAGGTTTCCATGGTTTGAAGCTTAATATATAGCATATGAGAGCTCACCAACGTAGGCTCTAAGGGGCCTAAGTGAATTTTCATATGAAATTAGCCCCATACAAGGCTACTCTGCAAAGCACTTCCTGAAATTCATAGGTGCATTGGTCACATTGGGAGAAAAATTCTCATTGTTCCAGAATCTCCACTTGGCTAGTGCCTTCTAGAAGAGTTCACATGTGTCAAGCTTTGGATCCAAGTGTTCATTTGACATCTACATGACTGGAAAAATGTCTTTCCTATTCTTGGAAAGTTATTGATTTCAAAACAACCTACAGTTCATGTATAATTGAGGATAGATCTAGGTGCTTGAGGAGGAAGAATTTGAGTAGAGAAATGCTGGAGAATTTTCAATTGAGAGCTAGATTTGTGAAGCTACTGCTGGAGAGATTTATACTATGATGAGGCTTGGGAACATTGTTGGAAGGTCACTTCAAATCAGTCACTAAGTTGTAACCTCTCCTTCTATCATCAATAAATAGTACTAATTGTTCTTCCCTATATGCATCTATATTGGCTTAGATTTTCCATATTGCAAGATCTTGGTTGATGTATATGATTTATGCTTTACTAATTTAGCTAACTATCTTGAATAGTTATCTATATTATTGCATCTTCTGTTATTTCAGTGTTCTTTCTTGCAGGAAGCATTCAGCTCACAAACCGCTTGAATTTGAAGCTGCAGTGGAAGCGAAAAAAGGAGCCATTTGGAAGCGACTGAACAAGTAAGCCTCCAATCCTCTTTGTGTATCTGTTATGAGTTAGGAGATATAGTCGTATAGTCTTTCACCTATTGTTGTAGACTAGCACCTGTCTAGGGAAGCGTGATTTATCTGTAATTCACAATTCTGGTCCAACAATATTAATTACAAATAGTTGAATAAGATTAAAATCAAGAAAAAGTATCCATTTCCTAGGATCAGTGAACTCTTTGATCAACTAAGAGGGGACACAATGTTTTCAAAAATATATTTAATGTAAAAATGTCACCAAGTTAGGATCAAGGATGAGGACATCCATAAAACTACATTTTGGACTAGGTATGGGCACTATGAGTTTGTGGTGGTGCCATTTTGGCTTACCATTGCATCGACTACATTCATGTCCCTAATGAATATTATCTTTTGTAAGTACTTGTATAAGTTTTTTTTGGTTTTCATTGATGGTATTTTGGTGTATGCAAAGCCCAAGGAATAAAATGAGGAGAAGCTCAATATGGTATTGCAGGCACTAAGAGAGCACTAGATATATGCTAAGTACAACAAGTGTGACTCCTTTTAGAGATACATCCATTACTTGAGTCATGGAGTTGTAGTAGTACATGATAATATCAAAGCAATAAGGGATTTCCCTTCTCCTATGAATGTATTAGAAATAAGATCATTTATGGGATTATTTAGATATTGTAGAAGGTTCATCCAAGGATTTTAAAATATTTTCCATCCAATCACTTTAGTGAAAGGAAATCATATTTGTATGGTCAATGGAATGTGAAGAAGGCTTCTAACAACTAAAACATCTTTTGATTAATGCACCCATATTTAAGATTACGAAGTAAGATAAGGATTTATCTGTTTGTACAATTTTTTGCAGGAAAGGAATCAATGGATTTGTTATGTAGGGTGGGCATGTGATTAGTTGTGAATATAGGAAACTAAGTGAACATCAGAAACACTATGTTACACATGAACTAGAGCTTGTATCTATTGTGCATGCTTTGAATATGTGGAGACACTACTCACTTGAAAGGAAGTTTGTGTTGATGATAGCTAATAACAGGTTGAAAAAATTATTTGATTAGCTACATTTGAATCCCAAAAATGGATAGGTGGATGGATCTCATAATTGAATTTTGAAATCGGGCACAAAGGAAAATAAAACCTGAGTATTAGATGCACTCAACTAGACTATGAAAATAATACAAGTAGTGTTTATGATCAAATATAAAGAATAAGATAATATATGCCTTACATAATGATAAACAATTTAGGAATATAAAAGAATTCTTGGAGAAAGAGCCAAAGGAAAAAATGTGATGGGTATCAACTAATCGAGGATTCCTTTTTATGTATAAATATAGATACTAAATTATGCAAAATTGAAGAGACTCTAATGGGTGAATTCTATAAGAGGATTTATTTAAGTCACTTGTGTTATCATAAAATGATAAAGACAATAAAAGGGTTATATTATTGGTCTGGAATGAAGAAAATTATTGTGGAATGTACTGGAAAATTTATATAATTCCAATAGTTTAAGGTTGAGCATTGACACTTGGTAGGATTGTTTCAACCAAAATGAACTCTAGATTGGAAATGGGAAATCATATCAATGGAATTCACCATAGAAATTCCAAATATAGTAAAGAAACATGATGCAAGAATGGTATTGGTGGATAATTTAAAAAAGGAAAATCACTTCATTCCCATGAAATCTGTTAGACTCCTATACCAATAGGTGTCATTTTTCATGATTGACTTATTGAATTATGCAATATGTTCAAACCTTTTTCTTGTGCAAAGGTGTTCCATATTCTTAAAAAATCAAAAAATTTAAAAAATGTAAAGAGGGTATATCCTGAAAGAAAAATCAAAGGGTAAAAAGAATAAAATGGTCAAAAAAATGAAAGAAATTAACCCCAAACAAAAATAGACCAGGAAAGTGTGCAAGTCTAAATGCCACTACTATTCATTTTTTGTAATAAACAAAATTGTGTGCAGCTTGTCAAACTTTTGCCACAATTTATGAAGAGTCAAACTGTTTAAACTTGACTCATTCATTTTCAATTTCATGTTGTAGAATAGAGAATAAATATCTGACCAAACAGTTTAATCTTAGCAGATAAGTAGATAGGTAGAGTTAATAAAAGGTGCTCAATAGTTTAATCTGAGCCCTTGGATGTAATAAGTGTAGATTTAGATAGGTTTTCCATGTAAAAGAAAAATAAGATTGATAAGGGTTTGCCAGTCTAAGTGCACCCTAATAAAGAAGACAAAATGGTAGGGTAAAGTAAGTAGGGTAGGTAGATGTTGTTACAGGATTGCATGTGATGAATGATGGTTCTAAATGTGTTCAATTTTACTTTCATCACAAGTGCAAAGATAGCTACTACATTGGAAAAATTCACAACAAAGCAAAGTCAAGATTATTAACTTCCCCTTCATTTTTCCCTAAATATTTCACTAATTCCCCCTAAGTGCTAAGGTATTTGAAGATTAGAGGGGCTCAAGGCATTTCCTTGACTTTTGGAGGGACCAGACCCTCGGCCCAATAATTGAAAAAGACCTAAGTACTTGAAGTTATCCATTATCACATTCATTCACCTCTCAAAATCTTTTCCTAAGTAAAATCCCATTTTACTGAGGAAAATCCTTCAATTTTTCATAAAAAACCCTCAAAATCACTTTTTATTCTAAGTCTAAGTGATGAAAGTATAACAATAATATTTACTTTTGAATTCTCACTTTCTTGGTTATAATTAAGCATTTTGAGTTTACATTGTCCCTTTGTCATATTAACTCTAATGTATATATTAACTCCTTATGAAAATGACCTTGTCCTAGTATATATAAATCCTTTTGTAATAATATTCCCAAAACCCATGTATTATAGCTATTTTAGCCAAAATTATTTTATTCCAACTTATTCAAATAAAAAACCCACAATATGTTCCCTTTTGGCTAAAATATAACATTAAATGTATTCCCTCCCCCTATGGTAATAAATCACATTGATTTAATCACCATATATTAAAAATATATGAAAAAGGTTTAAACATATGTATATATGTTTAAAACAGAAAAATAAACCCAAAGTTTAATTAAAACTAAACTTTGAAATAAATCATCCCTGCGCATTTAACATTTCTCGACCATTTTTCCATATGGGATTAATTAATCCTTAAGATTAATTAATAACCAAACCCTCCAATCAAAGGCCCCCCGAAATGATTAATTCATATTAAATAATGTCAGTTCCGCCCATTAAATATCCATCAACTCCATATTCCGTCAACCATTGGATCGATCCGCCCAAGATCAACGGCTCGCATTGATTCCGCTAGCCATCCTCCATCCGATAGTTAACATGCGAAATGAAAAGTGGTTTTCAAATAGTGTATGCTACGTGTCAATCGTTGTATCGCTTCGCTACCCATCCGCCCGAAACTGCCTTCGCCCATAAGTGGTGCGGAAAAAACCGCTTACCACTTTTCCCCCCCCCCCCGTGACTCACCTCCCGTACAGAATGACGTCAGTCATTAAAATAATAAAAATTCCCCCCCGTTTGACTTTGCCAATAAAACAAAAAATTCGTGTCTTTTTCATTATTCTGCACGAACTGAACGAATACACCCTCCACGAAGAAAATTTGAATTTCAAAATCCTGAAGTCTGCCAACCTGGATCCTGTCAAAGAAAATTACAGTCGAGCCTCTCAGAAGCTTATCCGCACTCACCCACATCTATTCGAAACGTTCTTTTCTCCAAAAATAGGTATTTACCCTAAAAACGCACTGAACTTTGTAAGAAGTGTGGTTTTCCTCTTTATTTTACTGAAACAGAGTTAAAAAATTGATTGCTAGTTCATTCCTTAATCCCGAAGAACTGTAATTGATTTCCCAACCTGCAATAGTACCTGTTTATAAAGTAAAAGCTGTGGTACAACAATCTTTCACCATAAGCTGAATTTCCATTTTTGAATACACAAGAACCAAAAATGGAAGTTCTTGTGGGTTTAAACGTCACCCCATTGAATGCCCCTCACAGAGACCTGGATTATTTATCATTAGTCAACATGGATTTCCAAATCAAAGACCTGAGTTTTAGTGAAAGCCCTCCTCGAATTTTTCGTCGCTGCAGAGACAATTATTTGAATGGTTTGGATACGATTGGGTTATGGGAATCTAATATTCCTCGGTACCTTTTTCCCCCTATTCATATTTTCCCTGAAATAATCCATCTTTGCCATACCAATTATGATCCTAACCAGAGAGCAGTCTTATCCCCAAACCAAGACATCCTTTTCCCAATTACTGCTTAGTCAATCAATGATATTCTTCAATTTCAACCTGGTCAAGCCTTGACTCCCCGTCCATAGGAGATATGCTTAAGAAATCTGCCAATTTATCTCATGAAGAGTTAAACCCTCACAGACTGATCTCATTCCACAGGTCTTTCAAAAAGCTTACAATCACCTCCCTACAGACCTAGATTTCATTAACAAATTGTTTGATTTTAGCAGGTTACCATCAGAATATGGATTTGGACCAACAATTTCAATACTAGTTGACAAAATTGTTTGCTCCAAATTCTCAGATTTTAATTCAATATCTTCATTGACTTAAACAATTTGTACACAAAATCGGAAAGAGATTAGAATGATGAAATATTATAGGTGAATGGTAAAAGGAAATGAGAATTTACGGGGATAGTAAAAGCATAAACGGAGTTAAAGTATCGATTCGATTGAAAGTGTATCAGTAAAAACAAAGAGTATCAGTGAAGCAAGTCAGTTGGAATAAAATTACTGAAGAGGACAATGAAAAGGTAAAATATAGGTCCAGCCTCCAGCACACTCTCAAAAGGAGGGAACAGCACAACATCGATTACTTCTTGTCTTATCCATGAGACCATCTGTCTCTATTTTTATTGCAACTTATCTATGAGTCATATTAGATTATATCTCGTTTTGTGAAGAGATATTTTGGATAAATTTTTGTATAAATAAGCCCTCAATTAAATTATTGAGGGTGGATTCTTCTACTTTGCTGTAACATTGATTTTTTGGAATAAAGTGCTTTGGAGAAATTTCTTTATAGCTTGCTGGATGACGAATTGAAGCTCAAGACTTTTTGCAGGATTCATTTGTCTAACTACAGATCAATCAGTCTTCTCTATCTCATGTTTTAAAAGTTTTATATCTGTTTATAATATCATTGCGTTCCATTTCCGAATAATTGACAAAAAAGAATAAATCAGAAATTGCTTAAGTGTACTCTGATTTCAATTGTGATTGTTCTAAATGTTTTCTTCTAAACTGGTTGTAAACAATGAATTCTTAATTTCTCTTGTTTCACTGGTTTAAACATTTTGATTACTATAGTAAAGAATTCTTAACTGCTCTTTATTTGTAATCATTCACTTTCTTTCTTTGAACCTGTTGAAAGATTCTTAATTGCCTTTCATCCCTTCAAAATCCATTCCATTCACTTTAATATCTAAATTTTTTCTCTGTTTGGCTATCTTGCCCTGCAAAGCCATCTTATGTGTAGAAACTTAATCCAGTAAAGCCATCCTTTCGACTCCATAGCCCAATGGCCTGAATTACTCAATCGTGCCCTTAGTTGGCAGATTCCACCATTTAAATTCAAACAAACTCTTGGACTTATAACTAGCTTAATATTTTCTAAGAACAAAGCTAAATTTTAAAGAGAGAGCCCTCTCTGGATATAGATTGGCTAGATTTTGTATCTGAAGGTCGGATTTACTTTCCTTTTCCACAACTTCAAGGAAAATCTGAGTGATAACATAGTGGCGACCATACTGGGGATCTGAATATCTTTATTGTTACTATTGTTTGCTTATAAGCTATAGACAAAGTCTGAAAATCAGCCAGGTAGCCTTTGAAATGCTTTTGCTCTGCAATTGCACAGTAAATAAATGTTGCTTCAGTCTATCTCTGGTTTAGCTTAATAACTGAAACTTTGGTTTAAAAAATTCAATCATATTCTCTAGTTAAATAAATCTTTGAGAAAATTTTAATCAAAAATCTTAAATTGCTTGAAGAATTTTTCGAAGTTGTACTTTCATTTTATTTAAAACAAAAAATTTAAAAAAAAAGAAACATTACTAGGAAAACTGGCTTCAGAAAGAACTCGTTATACCAGGTCAAATCCTAATCTGAACCCACCTCCGGTATTCGATAATCCAAATCTGATTCCTGGGATTCTTAGAAGACAAGAAAGTTAAGAAAGCTCTGAAAGAGGAAGTCGAGAAAGTTCTGGAAGTTCTCGACCTCTTTCTAGATCAGCATCCTCTCCTGTAAAGTGGATTTATTTTGATGAAATACCTTTTGATGAGCGATTTGAAACATCTTTATTTGTAAATTTTTCTGAAACTAAATTATCCAGACTGGTTCCGGACCCATTGTTTTTTGAAGATTTACAATTGAGATTTGTTTCATTACATCTTGACAGACATTTACAAAATTCCATTCAATCTGAACAGACCTTTGATGAAACTTCAAACACTTCTGTAATTACTACAGTTTCCCCAAGTTCAGCTGCTTTTCCCCAAACTTCTCAAACACAAGTCACTCCTTCTTCTCCTCCACCCACTCCTTCCAGACCATCATCACCTGTTATTCCATTACACCTTCCAATGGCCAATACATATGCTTCGTTAAGGTTGCCAGGAAATCCTGCTGCTTTGCCTCAAGATTATCAGAGAAAAAACACCCCTTTTGATGGTTCAGGTACTTATACTGCTCAACAACATACCAAAAGGATGACAGATTACTTTGAATTCTATGAAATAGACATTGATGATGTACGAATGAGAATCTTGGTCCAGAGTCTTACTGGGGAAGTCGGGACATGGTTTAGGGCTCTTGCTCCAAACAGTATTGCTAACTTACCAGCCCTGTATAGATCATTTTTAAATAGATTGGAGAAGAAGAAAGACCCTCTTCAGATCCTATCTGACTTTGGAAAATTGAAAAGAGGACCTAATGAAGCAGTGCAAGATTATATCATTAGATTCAACGAAGCCTACAACGATGTTCCTCAAAACCTTAGACCCCCTCCGGATTCAGTACTGGTTAAATTCCCTGATGGTTTTGACTCTGAAATTGCATATTCACTTAGGGAAAGAGCTCCCCAAACCCTAGAAGAGATGCAAAGCATAGTGGTTAGTGTTGAAGCTAACCTCATAGAAAAACGAGCTAGAGCTAGAGCCGAAAGAAGGATGCCTATAAACGAAGAGCCTTCAGCTTTTGAAAGAAAGCTGGATGCAATTATTAAAGGTATGGAAATACTGGGAGATAGAGTAGAGACAATCGAAAGAAATTCCTCTGGTGATAGTCAAAATGTTGTTAGAAACCCAAACTTCAGTAGAAATCAAAACCAAAATACTGGGAAAAATGTCCCTGACCAAAACATCAGGCCACCATTCCAAGAAAATTTTGTTGAAGGTTCATATTCTGAGAAACCTACTGAGGATGTTGAAATAAATAACGTGACTGAGAATAAAAATGAACCAGAAGTTTTCCAATCTCAAGAAGATCAAGAAAATCATATTCTTGAAACCTTTCAAACTCATTCAGGAGAAACTTTTGATTTCAAGGAAGGATATGAATCAGAAATTTATGAAGTTCATAAACAATACAACTTGAGAAGCAGACGGATTGATGTGCCATAGAATAGCAAACAGAAAGCTATGAAACAAAACATCAAAGGCAAAACTAACACTCCTCCTGTACAAATTCTGTCTCGAACAAGTCCTAACCTCGCAAATCTAATAATTGAAGATGTGTCTGATAACCAACCAAATAATGAACAAATTTCTAATACTTCTCCTCCTGCAGGAAACGTAGAAGAAACAACAGAAGTTAATTCAGAAACACCTTCAACTCATAATCCCACCCATGGAAAAGAGAAAAACACTGAAGACTCAAAAAATAGAGAAAACCCAACTGTTCAAAACACTAGAGCTCAAACAGAAAAACCTTTCAATCTAGAGGCTGAAATAGGCAAACTAAAGATAGTTGTTCCATTGGCAGAATTGGCTAAACATGATGTCTATAGAAGCCAAATCGGCAGATCCCTTAACATTATTGGAATGGACGATTCAGTAAATTTTTTTTATGATCAACCCAAACTCCTTTTTTGCCCTGAGGTAAATGGAAAACCAGAAAGTGGAGGAACTCCTCCATTTTATGTGAGTTTGAATGTTCATGACAAAATACTTCATAATGCCATGCTTGATTCTGGAGCGTCCCACAATTTTATTCCCAAAGCTGTGATGGAAAGATTAAATCTAGACATTACCAGACCATATAAAGATCTTTTTTCCTTTGATTCAAGTCAGGTAAGATGTTTAGGTTTGATTAAAGATCTATGTGTTACTTTGGTGCAATACCCTGCGAAATCTGTTCTGATGGATATAGTAGTAGCCGATATTCCTCCCAAATATGGTATGTTGTTGTCCAGATCCTGGGGTGCCAAACTCGGAGGATCTATTCAACTAGATATGTCATATGCTACTATTTCAGTATTTGGTCAGCCTAAAAGACTATACAGAGAGATCTTAGTGAAATATTTAGTCAGTAGCCATGAGAAGCCTGAAAACTTCCCTGTCTATTCAGTACATTCTGATATGGACTCTTTCATCCTTTATAATGCTGACTCTGACCTTCCTACTAAAGTAGAAGCACCAGAAACGGAGACTGCAAATAAATCTACTATTCAAATCGAAGAAATTTCTGAAAACAAAGAAGCATTAGACATTCAAGAGACACCAGAAAAAACTGAAAAACCAGTTCTTCCTGTTAAGAAACATATTAAAACAGTTGATGAATATTATGAACATGAAATTCCGTGGCATTTAGAATTTGATGGTTTAGTAAATAAGTTAGGAGCAGGAGCTGGAATTTGGATACATAACGTTGAAAATAATCATGCCGAAGGCCATGCTTATAGGTTGAACTTTAGATGTACTAATAATACGGCAAAGTATGAAGCTCTTTTTCTAGGGCTTTAACATGTCAAAAAGTTAGGTGCAATTAGAGTATTAATCATAGGGGACTCTGAGTTAATTATCCAATAGATCAATGGTGAATGTTCAACAAAAGATCCCAGATTGAAACAATACAGAGAAACAGTTGTGGAAATTCTCAACACTTTTCTACAAGCTCAACTTGCCAAAATTCCTAGAAAACAAAATTTGCATGCTCACAATCTTGCAATGTTCACTAGCACCTGTAAATTACCTTTTGGACCTAATCATCAGTTCACAACTGAGATTAGACATAGACCTGCTATACCAGACAATCTCATGAATTGGCAAGTGTTTGTAAATAATAATCAGATCAATAATTTTTTGACCTTAGAAAATGAATTCTCTAACAGTAGTATAGATGAAGACAAAACAATCAATGAATCTGATCAACTAGATGAACAAGAAATGAATATTTCAGAAGAGACTGCAATTCAAATGCATCACCCAACTAAATTCACTAAAAAAGATATGCAGGATTTGAAACAAATGGAATTCGATGAGATTATAGAAGATGAATTT
The DNA here is from genome assembly GCA_034641835.2 of Pinus albicaulis. Lineage (NCBI taxonomy): Eukaryota > Viridiplantae > Streptophyta > Pinopsida > Pinales > Pinaceae > Pinus > Pinus albicaulis. The sequence continues at coordinate 812,336,047 of CM076580.1, read as the reverse complement.
GAAATTATTAATTTGAAAGATAATCATTTACCCAAAGGATTAACTCCTTTGGAAGATCTTTTTGACTCAAATGACATTCCACTAAAACCCAAAATGGAACCTTTAAAAGCTGATATTGAAGAAGTCAATTTGGGAACTGAAGGAAATCCCAAGATGGTTAAACTATCTAAATCTCTGCCAGAAGATCAAAAGGTTAAATATGTTGAACTTTTAAAAGAATTCCAGGATGTTTTTGCCTGGAGTTATGAAGATTTGAAGTCATAAGATACATCAATCATTCAACATACAATACCTTTGAAACCAGATCAGAAACCATTCAAACAGAAACTTAGAAGGATCAACCCTGTATTATTACCTTCAATTGAAAAATAAATTAAAATAATGTATGAAGCAGGAATTATTGCTCCTATTAGGTTTTTTGAATGGGTTTCTAATTTAGTGCCAAAAAGGAAAAAGACTGGAGAGATTAGACTGTGTGTTGACTTGAGAAATTTGAACAAATTTTCTTTAAAAGATAACTATCCTTTGCCTAAAATGGACCATATCTTACAAAGGGTAGTAGGATCTTCAAGGATTTCTCTTCTGGATGGATTTTGAGGGTATAACCAGATTTTGGTTCATCTTGATGATCAAGATAAAATAGCATTTACAACACCATGGGGTACTTTTAAATATGTTAAGATAACATTTGGACTCAAAAATGCAGGGGCAACCTTTCAAAGAGCAATGGACATTGCATTCTCCAAGGAAATTCATGATTTTCTGGTTATTTATCTAGATGATTTAACTGTTTTTTCCAAGACAGATCAGCAACATTTAGATCATCTAAGACAAGTATTTATAAAATGCACAAAGTATGGTATTTCTTTAAATCCGAAAAAATCATTGTTTGGTCTTGAAGAAGGGAAACTCCTAGGTAAAATTATTTCTAAAGATGGCATTAGAATTGATCCTGAAAGAATACAAGCCATATTGCAGATACCTCATCCCAGGAATATTAAATAACTTCAAGCTTTCATAGGAAAGATCAATTTTTTGAGAAGATTCATTTCTAGTTTAGCTGAATTACTTAGATTGCTTACTAATATGTTAAGAAAGAATTGAAGTATTGACTGGACCGTAGAAGCCAAACAATCATTCGAATAAATCAAAATGGCTTTAACTAGAACATCAGTTCTTACCAGTCCAAAATTTGATAGAGATTTCATTATTTTTTCATTTTCTTCTGAACACACAGTTGCAGTTGTTTTACTACAAAAGGATGATCAAGGATGTGAAAAACCAATAGCCTTTTTAGTAGAGCACTTAGAGATGCATCATTGAAATATAATATCATGGAGAAACAAGCTTTTGCACTTGTGAAAGAAATTAAAGATTTCAGAGTTTATATATTGTATTCTCATGTGATATCTTATGTACCTAATGCTGTCGTTAAAGACATCTTAACTCAAGATGGTATTGAAGGCAAAAGAGGTAAGTGGATAGCTACCATGTTAGAATATGATATTGAAATAAGACCTACAAAACTCATAAAAGGTCAAGGATTGGATCAACTCATGACTAAAACAAATTGCCAAGCCCTGGATATTAATGAACTGGATGACGAATAGGAGATGGCGACTCCACAGATCAGTCAGGCCTTTTTAGACTCACCCTAGTACACTGATATCATTTATGTTTTGTTAAACCTGCAAGCTCCTCCAGGGTTATCCAGAATGAAACAAAGGTTCTTAAAAATGACATCTTTAAAGTATTCTATTTTAGATAATGCTCTTTTTTGGAAGAATCATGATAATTCTATTAAATTGTTTATTAAAAGATGAAGCCCCGGCAAAGTTCTTAATGAATTTTCATACGAGGGGGGGGAAAGTGGACACCTCTGTTGAAGACCTCACGGTTAAGATCTCAGAGCTGGTTTTTCATTGGCCAACCTTTTTTCGGATGTTAAGAAATTTGTAACTACTTGTCATAAGTGTCATATCTTTAGAGCAAGAAAGAATTGTTGCCTTACCATTAAAACCAATTTCCACGGAGGGGCCCCTTTCCAACAATGGCGATACAGATTTTATTCGCGGAGAAATGTCCCCCGCTATTACGGGCAACACGGATGGATTATTGCTCACTTTGTCACAGATTACTTTAATAAATGGATTGAAGCTATCCCATGCAGACAAGCCAATGATTCTGTAATTATGGGGTTTTTAGAAACCAATATACTTTCAAGATTTGGCTGTCAAGAGAAAATTATAACAGATAATGCTGCCTCATTTAAGTCTAAGAAAATGATTAGTTTCTGCAATAAATATCACATCACTTTAGGCCATTCAACAGCCTATTACCCCCAGGGTAATGGACTGGAAGAATCTTCCAATAAAAGCCTTATTAATATCATTAAAAAATTATTGGAAGAAAATAAAAAGAATTGGCATAAGAAACTTACTAATGCATTGTGGGCATACAGACTTACAACTAAAAAATCAATTGGGACCAGTCGATATGAATTAGTTTATGGTATTGAGGCAAGATTTCCATCATCCTTAGGAATTCCTGTTAGGAAGTTACTTCAGGAGGCTCAAGTGGAACCAAATGATATTCAGAGAAGAATAAACCAAACAATTCACTTGCAGCAAACCAGAGAAGAAGTGTATCAATGATCTCAAGTCTTACAGGAAAAGTTAAAGAAAATGTTTGACAAAAGAACTAAAGAAGAAGATTTTCAACTAGGAGACAAAGTTCTAAGATGGGATTCTAGAAGGGAAGATAAAGGGAAACATGGGAAATTTGATTTCTTATGGAAAGAACCTTACATCATTCATGCTTTACAGGGAAATAACACATACTTTTTGAAGAATTTGGACAGTTCAGAAGCTGAGGAAGGACCAGTCAATGGTCGAATGATAAAGCACTATTTTGATCCTATTTACTAGGATGTTCTGATGTTTTCTAACTTGTACATAATATATCCTTTCTAATGTATCAGTTTTGATTGGATGGTGACTTGTTGGAGTCGAAGCCTGAATTGAAGGCCCTAAGCTTCAGAAGTTGCACTATCATATATACAATAAAGCTACCAGAAGAAGTAGATTACATGGTTCAGTTTGAAGACATTTTGAGGCATCTGACCTATTGTTCTTGACTTTTCGCCAGGAAAAGCCATCCCCAAGTGGAGCCAATGTTAGAATCCTATACCAATAGGTGTCATTTTTCATGATTGTCTTGATCGAAGTATGCAATATGTTCAAACCTTTTCTTGTGGAAAGGTGTTCCATATTCTTGAAAAATCAAAAGATAAAAAAATTTTAAAAAATGTAAAGAGGGTATACCGTAAAATAAAATCAAAGGGTAAAAAGAATAAAATGGTCAAAAAAAGTGAAAAAAATGAACCCCAAACAAAAATGGACCAGGAAAGTGTGCAAGTCTAAATGCCACTACTATTTCAATTTTTGTAATAAAGAAAATTGTGTGCAGCTTGTCAAACTTTTGCCACAATTCATGAAGAGTCAAACTGTTTAAAATTGACTCTTTCATTTTTCAATTTCATGTTGTAGAATAGAGAATAATGTCTAACCAAACAGTTTAATCTTGGCAGATAAGTAGATAGGTAGAGTTAATAAAAGGAGCTCAACAGTTTAATCTGAGCCCTTGGATGTAATAAGTGTAGAAATAGATAGATTTTCCATGTAAAAGAAAAGAAGATTGATAAGGGTTTGCTAGTCTAAGTGCACCCTAATAAAGAAGAAAAAATGGTAGGGTAAAGTAAGTAGGGTAGGCAGATGTTGTTGCAGAATTACATGTGATGAATGACGGTTCTAAATGTTTTCAATTTTTACTTTCATCAAAAAGTACAAGGGCAGATACTACATTGGAAAAAGTTTCACAGCAGAGCAAAGTCAAAGTTATTAATTTCCCCTTTCATTTTCTCTAAAGATTTCACTAATTTCCCCCAAGTGCTAAGGTATTTGAAGATTAAAGGGGCTCAAGGCATTTCCTTGACTTTTGGAGGGATTGGACCCTCGGCCCAATAATTGAAAAAGACCTAAGTACTTGAAGTTATCCATTATCACATTCATTCACCTCTCAAAATCTTTTCCCAAGTAAAATCCCATTTTGTAGGAAAGAATGTCAAGTCCCTAACAAAAAACCACTCAAAATCACTTTTATTCTAAGTCTAAGTAATGAAAGTATAATAATGCCATTTACTTCTGAATCTTCACTTTCTTGGTTATAATTAAGTATTTTGAGTTTACATTATCCCTTGTCATATTAACTCTAATTTATATATTAACTCCCTATGAAAATCACCTTTTCCTATGTATATAATTCATTTTCATATAATATTCCCAAAACCCATGTATTATAGCTATTTTAGCCAAAAGTATTTTATTCCAACTTATTCAAATCAAAAACCCACAATATGTTCCCTTTTGGATAAAATATAAAATTAAATCTATTCCCGCCCCCTATGGTAATAAATCACATTGGTTTAATTTCCATATATTAAAAATATACGAAAAAGGTTTAAACATATGTATATATGTTTAAGACAGAAAAATACACCCAAAGTTTAATTAAAACTAAACTTTGAAATAAATCATCCCTGCACATTTAACTTTTCCCGACCATTTTTCCATATGAGATTAATTAATCCTTAAGATTAATTAATAATCAGCCCCCGCCAATCAGAAGGCTCTCAAAATGATTATTTCATAACAAAACGTGTCGGGCCCGCGCTGTTAAACCTCCATCAACTCCCTGTCCCGTCCACCGTGCGATCTCCCGCTCCAAGATCGACGGTTGACGTTAATTCCGCTGGCCATCTCCCATTCGATAGTTAACGTGCGAAATGAAAAGTGGTTTTCGAATAGTGTATGCTACGTATCAAGCACTGTATCGCTTCGTTGCCCATCCGCCCGAAATTGCCTCCGCTCATAAGTGGTGCAGAAAAAACCGCTTACCACTTTTCCCCCCTGTGACTCGCCTCCCGTACAGAATGACGTCAGTCATTAAAATAATAAAAAATTTCCCCCCCGTTTGAATTTGCCAATAAAAAAAAAAAATTCGTGTCTTTTTCATTATTATGCACGAACTGAACAATACACCCTCCACGCAGAAAATTTGAATTTCAAATTTCTGAAGACTGCCAACCTATATCCTGTCAAAGAAAATTACAGTCGAGCCTCTCAGACGATTATCCGCACTCACCCGCGTCTGTTCAAAGTGCTCTTTTCTCCAAAAACAGGTATTTACCCTAAAATCGCACTGAACTCTGTAAGAAACACAGTTTTCCTCTTTCTTTTACTGAAACAGAGTTAAAAATTTGATTGCTAGTTCATTCCTTAATCCCGAAGAACTGTAATTGATTTCCCAGCCTGCAACAGTACCTGTTTTTCCCATTGAAACCCGTAAAATTGCTCAATTTTCACCATAAGCCGAATTTCCATTTTTGAATCCACAAGAACCAAAAATGGAAGTTCCTGTGGCTTTAAACGTCGCCCCATTGAACGCCCCTCATAGAGACCTGGATTATTTATCATTAGTCGACAGGGATTTCCAAATTAAAGACCTGAGTTTTACTGAAAGCCCTCTTCGAATTTTTTGTCGCTGCAGAGACAATTATTTGAATGGCTTGGATACAATTGGGTTATGGGAATCTAATCTTCCTTGATACTAGTTCCCTTTTGTTCATATTTTCCTAAAATAATCCATTTTTGCCATGTAATTATGATCCTAACGGAAAGTCTTATCCCCAAACCAAAATGTCCTTTTCCCAATTATGGCTAGGTCTATTAATGAAATACTTCAATTTCAACTTTGAGTCAAGCCTTGAATCCCTGTCCATAAAAGATATGCTTAGAAATACACTAATTTGTCTCCTTGAAGAGTTAAACCTTCAAATGCGATCTCATTCCACGGATCTTTCAAAAGCCTACAATCACCTCATGAGACCTGTATTTCATTAACAAATTGTTTGATTTTAGCAGGTTACTATCAGAATATGGATTTGGACCAACAATTTCAATACTAGTTGACAAAATTGTTTACTCCAAATTCTCAGATTTTAATTCAATATCTTCATTCAACAAATAGTTTGTATACAAATTCAAAGAGAGATTAGAATGATGGAATGTGCAAAGTGAATGGTAAAAGTGAAATGAGAATTTACAAGGATAGTAAAAGCATAACGGTTAAAGGTGTGGGTTCATTTGTTGTATCGGTGAAACTGAAGTATCGGTGAAACCGAGTGATTAAAACAAAATTCTTGAAAGAAGACAACGATGAGCCCAAATATAGGTCCAGCCTCCAGCAGATTCTCGAAATGAGGGAACAGCACAACATCAGTTACTTCTTGTCTTATCCATGAGACCATCTGTCTCTATTTTTATTTTAACTTATTTATGACTCATCTTAGATTATATCTTATTTTGTTAAGAGATATTTTGTATCATTTTTTGTATAAATAAGCCCTCAATTGACTTATTGAGGGTGGATTCTTCTACTTTGCTATAACATTGACTTTTTGGAATAAAAGTGCTTTGGAGAAATTTCTTTGTGGCTTGCTGGATGATGAATTGAATCTCAAGACTTTTTGCAGCATTCATGTGTCAGACTACAGTTCAATAAGTCATTTCTATCCTATGTTTTAAGTTTTATATCTGTTTATAATATCACTGTGTTCCATTTCTGAATAATTGACAAAAAAGAATAAATTAGAAATTGCTTAAGAGTACTCTGATTTCAATTGTGATTATTCTAAATGTTTTCTTCTCAGCGGTGCAGTGCCAAGAGATTACGTTGCTCTTGTTTCTTTGGTTAAACATTTTTTTATTACCTGTAAAGAATTCTTAACTGCTCTTTATTTGTAATCATTCACTTCCTTTCTTTGAACATGTTGAAAGATTCTTAATTGCCTTTCATCCCTTCAAAATCCATTCCATTCACTTTAATATCTAAAATTGTTCTTTGTTTGGCTATCTTGCCCTGCAAAGCCATCTTGTATGTAGAATAGTAATCCACTAAAGCCATCTTTTCGACTCCATAGCCCAATGGCCTGAAATACTCAATCGTACCCTTAGTTGGCGGATTCCACCATTCAAATTCAAACAAAACTCTTGGACTTATAACTAGCCTAATATTTTCTAGGAACAAAGCTAAATTTTAAAGAGAGAGCCCTCTCTAGATACAGATTGGCTAGATTCTGTATCTGAAGGTTGGTTAGTTGTTACCTTGGGTTTCTTTCATTTTCTTACAACTTCAAGGAAGGCCTGAGTGATAACATAGTGGCGACCATACTGGGGATCTGAATATCTTTATTGTCAATATTGTTTGCTTATAAGCTATAGACAAAGTCGAAGATCGACGGGTAGCCTTTGAAATGCTTTTCCTGCGGTACCCACGGTAAATAATCTTGCTTCGATCCCATCTGAGGTTTAAACAAATAATTGAACTTTGGTTCCAAACATTTCATATTTCAATCAGACTCTCTAGTTCAATAAATCTTTGAGAAAATTTTAATCAAAAATCTTAAATTTCTTAAAGAATTTGTCGAAGTTGTACTTTCGTTTTATTTAAAACAAAAAACCAAAAAGAAACATTACTGGGAAAACTGGCTTCAGAAAGGATTCATTATACCAGGTCAAATCCTGATCCAAACCCACCTCTGGTATTCGATAATCCAAATCTGATTCCTAGGATTCTTAGAAGACAAGAAAGTCAAGAAAGCTCTGAAAGAGGAAGTCAAGAAAGTTCTGGAAGTTCCAGACCTCTTTCTAGATCAGCATCCTGTCCTGTGAAGATTATATATTTTGATGAAATACCTTTTGACGAGCGATTTGAAACATCTTTATTTGTAAATTTTTCTGAATCTGAATTATCCAGACTAGTTCCAGATCCATTATTTCTTGAAGATTTACAATTGATATTTGTTTCATATCATCTTGACAGACATTTACAAAATTCCATTCAATCTGAACAGACCTTTGAAGAAACTTCAAACATTTCTGTAATTACTGAAACTTCCCCAAGTTCAGCTACTTTTCTTCAAGCTTCCCAAACCCAAGCCACTCCTTCTACTCCTCCACCCACTCCTTCCAGACCATCATCACCTGTTATTCCATTACACCTTCCAATGGCCAATAGATATGCCCCGTTAAGGTTGCCAGGCAACCCTGCTGCTTTGCCTCAAGATTATCAGAGTAAAATCACCCCTTTTGACGGTTCAGGTACTTATACTGCTCAACAACATACCAAAAGGATGACTGATTACTTTGAATTTTATGAAATTGACGCTGATGATGTTCGAATGAGAATTTTTGTCCAGAGTCTTAGTGGGGAAGTCAGGAAAAGGTTTAGGGCCCTTGCTCCAAACAGTATTGCTGACTTACCTGCTCTGTATAGGGCATTTTTGAATAGATGGGAGAAGAAGAAAGACCCTCTTCAAATCCTATCTAACTTTGGAAAATTGAAAAGAGGACCTAATGAAACAATGCAAGATTATATCATCAGATTTAACGAAGCCTACAACGCTGTCCCTCAAAACCTTAGACCCCCTCCGGATTCAGTACTGGTTAAATTCCCTAATGTTTTTGACTCTGACATAGCATATTCGCTTAGGGAAAGAGCTCCCCAAACCCTAGAAGAGATGCAAAGCATAGTGGTTAGTGTCGAAGCTAACTTGATAGAAAAACGAGCTAGAGCTAGAGCCGAAAGAAGGATGCCTATCAACGAAGAGCCTTCAGCTTTTGAAAGAAATCTGGATGCAATTATCAAAGGTATGGAAAGACTGGGAGATAGAGTAGAGACGATCGAAAGAAAGTCTTCTGGTGATAGTCAAAATGTTGTTAGAAACCCAAACATCAGAAGAAATCAAAACCAAAATACTGGGAAAAATGTTCCTGACCAAAACATCAGGCCACCATTCTAGGAAAATTTTGTTGAAGGTTCATCTTCTGAGGAACCTACTGAGGATGTTGAAATAAATAATGTGACTAAAAACAAAAATGAACCAGAATTTTTCCTATCTCAAGATGATCAAGAAAATCACATTCTTGAAACATTTCAAACTCATTCAGGAGAAACTTTTGATTTTAAAGAAGGATATGACACAACAATTTATGAAGTTCATAAACAATACAACTTGAGAAGAAGACAGATTGATGTGCCAGACAATAGCAAATAGAAAGCTGTGAAATAAAACATCAAAGGTAAAACTAACACTCCTCCTGTACAAATTCTTTCTAGAACAAGTCCTAACCCCGCAAATCCAATAATTGAAGATGTGTCTGATAATCAACCAAATAATAAACAACTTTCTAATACTTTTCCTCCTGCAGGAAACGTAGAAGAACTAGCAGAAGTTAATTCAGAAACACCTTCAACTCATAATCCCTCTCATGAAAAAGAGAAAAACACTGAAGACCCAAAAAACAGAGAAAATCCAACTGTTCAAAATACTAGAGCTCAAACAGAAAAATCTTTCAATCTAGAAGCTGAAATAGGAAAACTGAAGATAGTTGTTCCCTTAGCAGAATTGGCTAAACATGATGTCTATAGAAGCCAAATCAGCAGATCCCTTAACATTACTGGAATGGATGATTCAGTAAATGTTTTTGATGATCAACCCAAACTCCTTTTTGGCCCTGAGGTAAATGGCAAACCAGAAAGTGGAGGAACTCCTCCATTTTATGTGAGTCTGAATGTTCATGACAAAATACTTCATAACGCCATGCTTGATTCTGGAGCATCCCATAATTTAATGCCCAAAGCTGTGATGGAAAGATTAAATCTAGACATTACCAAACCATATAAAGATCTTTTTTCCTTTGATTCAAGTCAGGTAAGATGTTTAGTTTTGATTAAAGATCTGTGTGTTACTTTGGTGCAATACCCTGCGAAATCTATTCTGATGGATATAGTAGTAGCCGCTATTCCTCCCAAATATGGTATGTTGTTGTCCAGATCCTGGGGTGCCAAACTCGGAGGATCTATTCAATTAGATATGTCATATGCTACTATTTCAGTATTTGGTCAACCTAAAAGACTATACAGAGAGACCTTGATGAAATATTTAGTCAGTAGCCATGAGAAGCCTGAAAACTTCCCTGTCTATTCAGTACATTCTGATATGGACTCTTTCATTCTTTATAATGCTGAATTGGACCTTCCTACTGAATTAGAAGCACCAGAAACAGAGACTGCAAATAAATCTACTGTTCAAATTGAAGAAATTTCTGAAAACAAAGAAACACCAGACAATCAAGAAATACCAGAAAAAATTGAAAGACCAAAGCCTCCTGTTAAGAAACATATTAAAACAGTTGATGAAGATTATGAACATGAAATTCTGTGGCATTTAGAATTTGATGGTTCAGTAAATAAGTTAGGAGCAGGAGCTGGAATTTGGATACATAATGTTGAAAATGATCACGCCGAAGGCCATGCTTATAGGTTGAACTTTAGATGCACTAATAATATGGTAGAGTATGAAGCTCTTTTGCTAGGGCTTAAACATGTCAAAAAGTTAGGAGCAATTAGAGTATCAATCATAGGAGACTCTGAGTTAATTATTCAACAAATCAATGGTGAATGTTCAACAAAAGACCCTAGATTAAGACAATACAGAGAAACAGTTGTGGAAATTCTCAACACTTTCCTACAAGCTCAACTTGCCAAAATTCCTAGAAAACAAAATTTGCATGCTCACAGTCTTGCAATGTTCGCTAGCACCTGTAAATTACCTTTTGGACCTAATCATCAGTTCACAGCTAAGATTAGACATAAACCTGCTATACCGGACAATCTCATGAATTGGCAAGTGTTTGTAAATAATAATCAGATCAATAATTTTTTTACCTTAGAAAATGAATTCTCTAACAGTAGTATAGATGAAGACAAAACAATGAATGAATCTGATCAACTAGATGAACAAGAAATGAATATTTCAAAAGAGACTGCAATTCAAATGCTTCACCCAACTAAATTCACTAAAAAAGATATGCAGGATTTGAAACAAATGGAATTCGATGAGATTATAGAAGATGAATTTGAAATTATTAATTTGAAAGATAATCATTTACCCAAAGGATTAACTCCTTTGGAAGATCTTTTTGACTCAAATGACATTCCACTAAAACCCAAAATGGAACCTTTAAAAGCTGATATTGAAGAAGTCAATTTGGGAACTGAAGGAAATCCCAAGATTGTTAAACTATCTAAATCTCTGCTAGAAGATCAAAAGGTTAAATATGTTGAAATTTTAAAAGAATTCCAGGAGTTTTTTCCTGGAGTTATGAAGATTTGAAGTCATACGATACATCAATCATTCAACATACAATACCTTTGAAACTAGGTTAGAAACCATTCAAACAGAAACTTAGAAGGATCAACCCTATATTATTACCTTCAATTGAAAAAGAAATTAAAAGAATGTATGAAGCAGGAATTATTGCTCCTATTAGGTTTTCTGAATGGGTTTCTAATTTAGTGGCAACAAGGAAAAAGACTGGAGAGATTAGACTGTGTGTTGACTTGAGAAATTTGAACAAAGTTTCTTTAAAAGATAACTATCCTTTGCCTAAAATGGACCATATCTTACAAAGGGTATTAGGATCTTCAAGGATTTCTCTTCTGGATGGATTTTGAGGGTATAACCAGATTTTGGTTCATCCTGATGATCAAGATAAAACAACATTTGCAACACCATGGGGTACTTTTAAATATGTTAAGATGCCATTTGGACTCAAAAATGCAGGGGCAACCTTTCAAAGAGCAATGGACATTGCATTCGCCAAATAAATTCATGATTTTCTGGTTATTTATCTAGATGATTTAACTGTTTTTTCCAAGACAGATCAACAACATTTAGATCATCTAAGACAAGTATTTATAAAATACAGAAAGTATGGTATTTCTTTAAATCCGAAAAAATCATTGTTTGGTCTTGAAGAAGGGAAAATCCTAGGTCAAATTATTTCTAAAGATGGCATTAGAATTGATCCTGAAAGAATACAAGCCATACTGCAGATACCTCATCCTAGGAATATTAAAGAACTTCAAGCTTTCATAGGAAAGATCAATTTTTTGAGAAGATTCATTTCTAGTTTAGTTGAATTACTTAGATTGCTTACTAATATGTTAAGAAAGGATTCAAGTATTGACTGGACCGTAGAAGCCAAACAATCTATCGAAGAAATCAAAATGGCTTTAAATAGAACACCAGTTCTTACCAGTCCAAAATTTGATAGAGATTTCATTATTTTTCATTTGCTTCTGAACACACAGTTGCAGCTGTTTTACTACAAAAGGATGATCAAGGATGTGAAAAACAATAGCCTTTTTTAGTAAAGCACTTAGAGATGCATCATTGAAATATAATATCATGGAGAAACAAGCTTTTTCACTTGTGAAAGAAATTAAAGATTTCAGAGTTTATATATTGTATTCTCATGTGATAGCTTATGTACCTAATGCTGTCGTTAAAGACATCTTAACTCAAGATGGTATTGAAGGCAGAAGAGGTAAGTGGATAGCTACCATATTAGAATATGATATTGAAATAAGACCTACAAAACTCATAAAAGGTGAAGGATTGGCTCAACTCATGACTGAAACAAATTACCAAGCCCTGGATATTAATGAACTGGATGACGAACGGGAGATGACGACTCCACAGATCAGTCAGGCCTTTTTAGACTCACCCTGGTACACTGATATCATTTATGTTTTGTTAAACCTGTAAGCTCCTCCAGGGTTATCCAGAATGAAACAAAGGTTCTTAAAAATGACATCTTTAAAGTATTTTATTTTAGATAATGCTCTTTTTTGGAAGAATCATGATGGAATTCTATTAAATTGTTTATTGAAAGATGAAAATGACAAAGTTCTTAATGAATTTCATGCAGGAGATTGTGGTGGAAACCTCTACTGGAAGTCAACTACAGATAAGATCTTAAGGGCTGGTTTTTATTGGCCAACCTTGTTTTCATATGTTAAGAAATTTGTAACTACTTGTCATAAGTGTTAGATATTTGAGGGCAAGAAAAAATTGTTACCTTTACCATTAAAACCAATTTCCACCGAGAGACCATTTCAAAAATGGGGACTGGATTTTATTGGAGAAATCCATCCCCCTTCTTCTGGGAAACACAGATGGATCTTCACTGCCACAAATTACTTTACTAAATGTATTGAAGCTATCCCATGTAGACAAGCCAATGATTCTGTAATTATAGGGTTCTTAGAAACCAATATACTTTCAAGATTTGGCTGTCTTGAAAAAATTATAACTGATAATGCTGCTGCATTTAAGTCTAAGAAAATGATTAGTTTCTGCAATAAATATCACATCACTTTAGTCCATTCAATAGCCTATTATCCTCAGGGTAATGGACTGGCTGAATATTCCAATAAAAGCCTTACTAATATCATTAAAAAATTATTGGAAGAGAATAAAAAGAATTGGCATAAGAAACTTACCAATGCATTGTGGGCAGACAGACTTACAACTAAGAAATCAATTGGGACCAGTCCATATGAATTAGTTTATGGTATTGAGGCTAGATTTCCATCATCCTTAGGAATTCATGTTATGAAATTACTTCAAGAGGCTCAAGTAGAACCAAATGATATTCAGAGAAGAATAAACCAAACAATTCACCTACAACAGACCAGAGAAGAAGTGTATGAACGATCCCAAGTCTTGCAGGAAAATTTAAAGAAAATGTTTAACAAAAGGACTAAAGCAGAAGATTTTCAAATAGGAGATAAAGTTTTAAGATGGGATTCCAGAAGGGAAGATAAAGGAAAACATGGGAAATTTGATTTCTCATGGAAAGGAACTTACATCATTCATGCTTTACAGGGAAATAACACATATTTTTTGAAGAATTTGGATGGTTCAGAAGCTGAGGAAGGACCAGTCAATGGTCAAATGCTAAAGGACTATTTTGATCTTATTTACTAGGATGTTCTGATTTTTTCTAACATGTACATATTATATCCTTTATAATGCATCAGTTTTGATTGGATGGTGACTTGTTGGAGTTGAAGCCTGAAGTGAAGGCCCTAAGCTTCAGAAGTTTCACTATCATATATACAATAAAGCCACCAGAAAAAGAAAATGTCATGGTTCAGTTAAAGGCATTTTAAGGCATCAGACCTGCTGTTCTTTACTTTTCACCCGGAAAAGCCATCCCCAAGTGGAGACAGTGTTAGACTCCTATACCAATAGGTGTCATTTTTCATGATTGACTTATTGAATTATGCAATATGTTCAAATATTTTTCTTGTGCAAAGGTGTTCCATATTCTTAAAAAAACAAAAAATTTTAAAAATGTAAAGAGGGTATACTCTAAAAGAAAAATCAAGGGGTAAAAAGAATAAAATGGTCAAAAAAATGAAAGAAATGAACCCCAAACAAAAATAGACCAGGAAAGTGTGCAAGTCTAAATGCCGCTACTATTCATTTTTTGTAATAAACAAAATTGTGTGCAGCTTGTCAAACTTTTGCCACAATTTATGAAGAGTCAAACTGTTTAAACTTGACTCATTCATTTTCAATTTCATGTTGTAGAATAGAAAATAAATATCTGACCAAACAGTTTAATCTTGGCAGATAAGTAGATAGGTAGAGTTAATAAAAGGTGCTCAACAGTTTAATCTGAGCCCTTGGATGTAATAAGTGTAGATTTAGATAGGTTTGCCATGTAAAATAAAAATAAGATTGATAAGGGTTTGCCAGTCTAAGTGCACCGTAATAAAAAAGAAAAAATGGTAGGGTAAAGTAAGTAGGGTAGGTAGATGTTGTTGCAGGATTGCATGTGATGAATGATGGTTCTAAATGTGTTCAATTTTACTTTCATCACAAGTGCAAAGACAGATACTACATTGAAAAAATTCACAGCAAAGAAAAGTCAAGATTATTAACTTCCCCTTCATTTTTCCCTAAAGATTTCACTAATTCCCCCTAAGTGCTAAGGTATTTGAAGATTAGAGGGGCTCAGGGCATTTCCTTGACTTTTGGAGGGACTGGACCCTCGGCCCAATAATTGAAAAATACCTAAGTACTTTAAGTTATCCATTATCACATTCATTCACCTCTCAAAATCTTTTCCTAAGTAAAATCTTATTTTACTTAGGAAAATCCTTCAATTTTTCATAAAAAACCCTCAAAATCACTTTTTATTCTAAGTCTAGGTGATGAAAGTATAACAATAATATTTACTTTTGAATTCTCACTTTCTTGGCTATAATTAAGTATTTTGAGTTTACATTGTCCCTTTGTCATATTAACTCTAATGTATATATTAACTCCCTATGAAAATCATCTTGTCCTAGTATATATAAATCCTTTTGTAATAATATTCCCAAAACCCATGTATTATAGCTATTTTAGCCAAAAGTATTTTATTCCAACTTATTCAAATCAAAAACCCACAATATGTTCCCTTTTGGCTAAAATATAACATTAAATCTATTCCCGCCCCCTATGGTAATAAATCAAATTGATTTAATCACCATATATTAAAAATATACGAAAAAGGTTTGAACATATGTATATATGTTTAAAACAGAAAAATAAACCCAAAGTTTAATTAAAACTAAACTTTTAAATAAATCATCCCTGCGCATTTAACATTTCCCGACCATTTTTCTATATGGGATTAATTAATCCTTAAGATTAATTAATAACCAAACCCTCCAATCAAACGCCTCCCGAAATGATTAATTCATATTAAATCATGTCAGTTCCGCCCATTAAATATCCATCGACTCCATATCCCGTCAACCGTTGGATCGATCCGCCCAAGATCAACGGCTCGCATTGATTCCGCTGGCCATCCCCCATCCAATAGTTAACGTGCGAAATGAAAAGTGGTTTTCAAATAGTGTATGCTACGTGTCAAGCGTTGTATCGCTTCCCTGCCTATCTGCCCGAAACTTCCTTCGCTCATAAGTGGTGCGGCAAAAACCACTTACCATTCCCCCCCCCCCGTGACTCACCTCCCGTACAGAATGACGTCAGTCATTAAAATAATAAAAATCCCCCCCCCCCCGCGTTTGAATTTGCCAATAAAACAAAAAATTCGTGTCTTTTTCATTATTCTGCACGAACTAATACACCCTCCGTACAGAAAATTTGAATTTCAAAATCCTGAAGTCTGCCAACTTGTATCCTGTCAAAGCAAATTGCAGTCGAGCCTCTCAGAAGCTTATCCACACTCACCCGCATCTGTTCAAAACGTTATTTTCTCCGAAAGCAGGTATTTACCCTAAAAACGCACTGAACTCTGTAAGAAGCTTGGTTTTCCTTTTTATTTTACTGAAACAGAGTTAAAAAATTTATTTCTAGTTCATTCCTTAATCGCGAAGAACTGTAATTGATTTCCCAACCTGCAATTGTACCTGTTTCTCCCGTCGAAAACTGTAATTTTGCTCAGTCTTTCACCATAAGCCGAATTTCCATTTTTGAACACACAAGAACCAAAAATGGAAGTTCTTGTGGCTTTAAACATCGCCCCATTGAACGCCCCTCACAGAGACCTGGATTATTTATCATTAGTCGACAGGGATTTCCAAATGAAAGACCTGAGTTTTACTGAAAGCCCTCTTCGAATTTTTTGTCACTGTAGAGTCAATTATTTGAATGGCTTGGATACAATTGGGTTATGGGAATCTAATCTTCCCCGATAAATCTTTCCCTCTGTTCATATTTTCCCTGAAATAATCCATCTTTGCCATGCCAATTATAATCCTAACCAGAGAGCAGTCTTATCCCCAAACCAAGACGTCCTTTTCCCAATTACGGCTCAGTCTATTAATGAAATGCTTCAATTTCAACCTGGTCAAGCCTTGACTCCCCTGTCCATAGGAGATATGCTTAAGAAATATACCAATTTATCTCATGAAGAGTTAAACCTTCACAGACTGATCTCATTCCACAGGTCTTTCAAAAAGCCTACAATCACCTCCCTACAGACCTAGATTTCATTAACAAATTGTTTGATTTTAGCAGGTTACTATCAGAATATGGATTTGGACCAACAATTTCAATACTAGTTGACAAAATTGTTTGCTCCAAATTCTCATATTTTAATTCAATATCTTCATTCAACAAACAGTTTGTATACAAAGTCAGAGAGAGATTAGAATGATGAAATGTGCACAGTGAATGGTAAAAGTGAAATGAGAATTTACAGGGATAGTAAAAGCATAACAATTAAAGAGTATTAGTTCAGTTGAAAGTGTATCAGTAAGAACAAAGAGTATCAGTGAAGCAAGACAGTTAAAAAAAAATTACTGAAGAGGACAATGATAAGCCAAAATATAGCACCTACCTCCAGCACATCCTCGAAAAGAGGAAACAGCACAACATCGATTACTTCTTGTCTTATCCCTGAGACCATCTATCTCTATTTTTATTGCAACTTATCTATGAGTCATATTAGATTATATCTCGTTTTGTTAAGAGATATTTTGTATCATTTTTTTGTATAAATAAGCCCTCAATTGACTTATTGAGGGTGGATTCTTCTACTTTGTTGTAACATTGATTTTTTGGAATAAAGTGCTTTGGATAAATTTCTTTATGGCTTGCTGGATGACGAATTGAAGCTCAAGACTTTTTGCAGGATTCATGTGTCTAACTACAGATCAATAAGTCTTCTCTATCTCATGTTTTAAAAGTTTTATATCTATTTATAATATCATTGTGTTCCATTTCTGAATAATTGACAAAAAATAATAGATCAGAAATTGCTTAAGTGTAGTCTGATTTCAATTGTGATTATTCTAAATGTTTTCTTCTAAACTGGTTATAAACAATGAATTCTTAATTTCTCTTTTTTCGCTGGTTTAAACATTTTGATTACTATAGTAAAGAATTCTGAACTGCTCTTTATTTGTAATCATTCACTTTCTTTCTTTGAACATGTTGAAAGATTCTTAATTGCCTTTCATCCCTTCAAAATCCATTCCATTCACTTTAATATCTAAAATTGTTCTCTGTTTGGTTATCTTTCCCTGCAAAGCCATATTTGGTGTAAAAAATTAATGCAGTAAAGCCATCCTTTCGAATCCATAGCCCAATGGCCTAAAAATACTCAATCTTGCCCTCAGTTGGCGGATTCCACCATTCGAAATTCAAACCAAACCCCTGGACTTATAACTAGCCTAATTTTTTCTAGGAACAAAGCTAAATTTTAAAGAGAGAGCCCTCTCTGGATACAGATTGGCTAGATTTTGTATCTGAAGGTTGGTTAGTGGTTACCTCAGATTTACTTTCCTTTTCCACAACTTCAAGGGAAATATGAGTGATAACAAAATCCACCTACAAAACAATTGATAATGATATTATTTTCATGAAAGAAATATTCATATTACATGGCATACTCTGATCATACCAGATTAAGATGTCAAGTTTAATTCAAATTTTTGAAAGGATTTAATTGTAGGATTCGAGACACAATTTTGCTTATATCATAACTTATCACCCTAAGAAAAATGGGAATACAAAGAGATTAAATAAGGTAATGGAAGGCATGCTAAGAATGTATGCTATGAATTAACTCAAGAAGTGCGAATATTATTTACCTTTCTAGTGTTTGTATATAATATTGGATACCAAAAATCATTGAAAATGAGTGCCTTTGAGAATTTAAATGGTAGGCACAAAATATTCCAATTAATTGGGATAATTTAATGGATTGAATTACATTTGGATCAAATATTTTCAAATGGAAAATGGTAAGTAGAATATGAAGGTAGTACATGATTGAAAAAATACACATGCTAGCAATAATATAACAAATAGAGAATTAAAAGAAGTAGATAACTTATATCTCAAGATTAAACCCAAGATAATTTCTCTAATAATGGGAATTTGTCCCAACTTAGTACTTGATATTGTGTACCATCTGAGATCTTGGAGAGGGTGGGAGAAATTACATACAATTTTTCCTTACCTCCTATTTTGAAAGCACATAATGTATTCCATGTATATTTTCTTAAAAATATTGACATGGTTCTAATAATTTTATTGATTGGGATATTGTTGTCAAGATAAATCACCTTTGCAGACAAAGGCGATCTCTCTAGCCCTAGAGTGGGTCTAGTAATACGAGATACTTTCTGAAGAAAATATCTCTTAACTAACATGTATAATGCGACAATAAAAGAGACTGAAGTAACGTTTTCCCAATGCCATGTTTGAAACCATTCATGATGACCTTGATCCATGATCCTTTTAGGCTCACTCCCTCCTACTGAACGCACACGAATACCTGTAGATGATCAAGAGGCAGCAACAAATGTAATAAAATACATAATAATAGTAAACATTAGCTATCTAGCAGATCAAGGAGTACCAAAATATTTGCATAAACAATTAGACAAATGTAGAAAGAAAACATCAGATGTTTATCGATAAATATAAAAAGAAGATCTTGCAACCCAAGCCTTGATGTTGTATGCCTTTGGTGAAAATCTGAGTCCTTCATCAAATATCTAAACCATTCCTTCTCCCAAACACTTAGGCATTATCATGATGATAAGATACAAGGGAACGAGAGTTCAGACTAGCCCGAAAATGACCAACCAAGCTCTAACATTGTTGAGGTGAGGGATGTGATTTTATAGGAAGGGAAAAGAGGTTGGGAGCACATGAAAGGAGGAGGAAGGCCCACTTTTTAAGGGATAAAACCCTCATGGGTGAGATAAAAGCTCTAAAATCAGAGAGCTTGACCCTATCACCACCATTTAACGAACAACTTTTCGCCCTCGAACTTATAGAGGTCGAAGCTTCTCCTCCATTTGAGGAAACACTGCCAAAAATGGATCAACACAATTTTCAAAGAAATAAGGGTGCTAAGAGCGCTAAGCCAGAACTATGAATATGACATTAGCCTGAGCATGGCACCAGGATAAGCACTGACCTAGGAAGCTAGGAAGCTAACCAGTTTTCTTGAGTAATCTTCCAAGACATTTTTCTTTGGATCTTTAGGGGATGCCTTAACATATCTCTTCATGGTGGAAAAATTGCACAGGATCTTTCACAGGGCATTTCAGGATCACGAATGGGAAAATGAGCATGGTGAAAAATTACTGTGTAACATATGCCCCCTAAAGCATGAAAGAAAAATAGGGAGTGATGGTTGAAATGCACTATGAACCATGGCAAAGAATGCATACCACCTCCAGAAAACCTACCAAATCAAACATACTACAATATATGACATCTTTGGTCTGAATATTCTTGACCACTTAACTTTGCACTAGGCATCAAATAACACATCAAACCACGACATGGTCACAACCATATGTCTAAAGAGATCATAGAAATGGACTCGCGGCATGGACGCAACCATCCATATAGATAGGATCATGTATAAAATTATGAATACTCAATAACTCCCTACATCCTGGACCAAAAATTCGATGTGACCCAGGGTCTTCACTGCGATCTCAATCAACCCAATGTATGAATCTAGCCATGAGAATAAATGTGTTGGTATAAAACATGGTAGAAACCATTTGATTATCAGTGAATGATGAAAATCATTAACAGGCACAAGAGAGACCACCAATAATGAAGATGGACCTAAAGGTACAACAACACTATCTATAAGTGTGAATAAATGTGTTGAAGTCGAACATGTGGAGAATCATTCGATCAAAGGCCAATGATGTGAACCTCTCGTCGAACACGAAGAACTTTCCATTGAGGCATGCAGGTTCCAAGGTATTGAAATAAGTCTCTAAATCACCTTCTCAGATAACGAGCTGAAGTCGATAGGAAGTGATTTGTCGAAGGAGGGCCATGATGATTTCCACAACATAAACATGAAACAACATATATCTTAAGATCATAGGAGTGATTCAATATTGTAACATAGGAGGTTAGATAAGAAAAGGATGTTTGAAAAAAATAACTTCTCTTTAACATATTGACGACACGATTCCGGAGTGTGGCAGCATTTGACCCAAATAGGATCAGAGGTCATGTTGAAAAAGTTGGTAATAAAATGAGAGGAAAACGGATATCCCAAATCCATGGAGGCAAAGTGAAAAATGTAGGATGTACCCAACCCGACACAAACTGTAGATGAGTGTCATGTTTAAGAGTGCCAAGCTTCCCAAAATACATATAGGATGTTCACTTTCAATTTTCCCCCGTTATTGCTAACGAGTACCTCTTTATTTTTTATAGACAACATGAAGAGGATAACATATGCTGAGTGTGTAAGTTCATTCTTCAAATGAATCCATCCTAGTAAGTTTAACGAGCCCTATGAAGGAGGAACTTAGTCTCATCATGGTGACACGTATTCCATCGTTTAATCTTTAATGAGTCCAACGAAAGGGAAACTTAGTGACTTTTCATGTTTAAGGAGTTCGAAAATAAACAAAAAGAAAACTCCATTATGTACCTTTTCATAAATCATATCTCGAATCCGAAATGGTAGAAAAAAATATTGAAGAGAGCCTCTTGGCAATGTTATATCAAGGAATTCCTTTTTTGTAAATAGTAAATCTTAGCCCAAAAAATGGGTAAAACTATACTGAGATCACATCAATTCATTTACTTTAATGAGTTCAAAATGACGAGTACTCAAAAATATTTTCATTTTTCGAGAGTCAGAAAAGGGCTTAAAATTGAATCCTCCTGGAGGAACGAGTGGTATAATGGGTAGAATCTAGTTCCAGTCATGATGGAACTTCTCAAAGCATGCAAAGTTAAAGAGGCTAGATAACAAGACAACTCATTGCAGTGGTTTCCCAGGCAAGGGTAAAACATCCAAGTGATATCGTATGATTGGACAAGTAGATGGTGACAATGGAATGATAAAACCAAGGCTCATTAGGAAAAGAGGCTGAAAAAAGGGCAGTCACGAGGGGTGTAGTGAGAAATGGTTTCATTTTTTAACAAGCTTGAAACATAGGAAATTATGCTTGAAACTGGTTTCATTTTTACACAAGCTTGAAACATGTGGAAAAAATATGCTTGGATTTGGCTTCATTTTTTCACAAGCTTGAAACGAAGAAAAAATATGCTTGGGATAATTTTTCATGCCCCCAACATGTTGACTCATTTCGAGGTACATTCCCTGCTAGCTTCAATTCATTCACCTAAGTAGAATACTGGTTACTAACATGTGGATGGAATGAAGGTTCAATTACGACATCAAGTGAAATACTAGACTGGTATTTTACGAAATATTGTCAAATAATCAAAGTGAAATGGGATTTGTTTCATCTTTTAATGAGATTGTCACAGTAAAAGAACTATCCTCATAGGTACCTATTTCATTTTTTACCGAGGTTGACATAGCAAAATAACTATCCTCATGACACCTTGTTTCATTTATTAACGATTTTGACACAAGAAGGGAATTATGCTTTAGAGATCTTGTTTCATTTTTTAAGGATCTTGACACAAGACAAGGAAATCTAATCTGGAGAGCTTGATTTATTTTTAAGGATCTTGACACAAGAAAAGGAACTTTGCTCCATAGACCTTGTTTCATTTTTTAAGGAGCTTGACACAAGAAAAGGAACTTTGCTCTCAGATACCTGATCATGGCCCATAAAAGGTCATGGCTTCCAAGAGGTTCTTTGCTAGAAAAACATTTCCAGAAATGGATCAACACGGTTTTCCAAGAAATAAGGGTGTTGGTAGCGCTAAGCCAGAACTGTGAATATGACATCAACGCGAGCATGGCACCAGGAAAAGCGCTTACCCAGGAAACTAGGAATTTAACCAATTTTCTTCAGTAATATTGCAAAGAAATTTTCTTTGGATATTTAGGGGGTGTCTTAACATATTTATTCATGGGGGAAACATTTCACAAGATATGTGACGAGGCATTTCAGGATTAGGGATGCGAAAATGAGCATGGTGACAAATTACTGTGTAACAGATATTGTTTAGGTGGAACGAGAAGGATAATTATATCTAGAGCCACAATTCATACTATAGAGGAAAGAACCCTACTTCATTACCAAGACATTGCATAGTTCAAGGTGAAATGGACACAATTTGGAGATTCCATACTCATTTTTGTTTGATGTACAAATATGGTAATATGACTAGTAGAATGTTGAAGGATAGTGTGATGTTAAGGGGGAGTGGAATGAAACACCCCATTTTTAAACCCTAGTTTGTAAATGTAATTATGATAAAAAAAATTGTGAGTTGCAACAAGAATACTTTATTAAATTCTTAATAATGTAATTGTGTTTTGATGTTAATGATTTTTTTTCTAACAATTGACTGAAAGGGTGGATCAAAAACACTGAGTATGATTCCATGAGTGGGAACTGGTGAGGGGAAACTGTGGGGAACTATTTTCTATTGAAATAACCCTTTCAAATATTTCTATTGTTAAGCTAAATTGAAAACCCATCCCTTTCAAAATTTCAAGAAATTAGTTAATGAGGGA
The DNA here is from genome assembly GCA_034641835.2 of Pinus albicaulis. Lineage (NCBI taxonomy): Eukaryota > Viridiplantae > Streptophyta > Pinopsida > Pinales > Pinaceae > Pinus > Pinus albicaulis. The sequence goes on along the minus strand of CM076580.1, from coordinate 812,312,615 downwards.
TTTGGCAGTTGAACAACTAACTTCCCATAATTATGAAGGGTAGTTGTCAATGGTACAAATTGTCAATTAGAGGTATGGAAAAGTGCCCACCTTGAAAGTTACACCATGACCAATGATATCACATGCCAAGGGATGTAAAATGAAAACCATTCATGCACAATGAGAAAATAAATTGCACGAGTGGCTTGGGGAAATAATTTGAATGAAAATTTATGCAAACATGTTAGGACTGATTGAGAAACAAGTGAGGTTCCATTTCACCTATTTTCAAACTAAGAAAATTGGGTAGAAGTGACCTTGCCTTGAATTGGAAATAGATAGCTACATTTTTTGGTGTTTGATAGGTAAGTAGGGAGGCATTAAGAGGTTAGGTCACTAAGGTATTGTTGGAAAAGAAAAGATACATCCTTATGACGTGCAAGCCAATTGAGAATGTACCCATGTCATGAGAAAAACTTAGGCTAAAAGGGTTGAAGGGGAAAATTTGTTGATTTTTGGTTATTAAGGAGAGTGGCCTTCGTATTTACATCCTATATTTTTGAGTGAAAGAGTTACCTTGATGGCATCATGGTTTTGCTAAGGGTGGGTAATTGAAAATTTTATAAGATAAATATTTCCCTATCCTTGGTTGGCCAAAGGCTTACCCTTCATCAATTTGCAATGTCGTATTTATTTCATGTCCTTCAAATGATGTATATGTTTATGTGAATTATTTGTTGCCTATTTAATTTGTAAAATGGAGTGTGGTGATCGATATTTATGTGGATGAATGTGTGAAATTCGATGGTTAAAGAGAGGAAATGGATATTTAAATGACCTTTCCACTTGCTTAATCTTGGTGATAGGGCTAACATAAGTCTTGTGGCAAAAATGCATTAGCTAGAAAAGCTTAGATTTCTAGAAGAAATCCATTGAGAAACATTGAAGAGTGAATCAAAATTGTGTTTTGTGTGTATTATATTCTTTCCACGACTAGTTCCATGTGTTTTATGTTGCGTCGAGCGCAATGGGGGGGTGGCAGCCCCCCCTGTCAGGGGTTTGCAGGGGGGGTGATATCCCCCATGCACGGGGTCCAGGGATTTTATTTTATTTTCTATGCGAACCCAATAATAGTTGGGCAGACCCAAGGATTGGTGGAATACCCAAATATGGTGGCCAAAACTACCTGTGGTTTTGTGCATGGTTTTTCACTTGGTTTTGGGCATGATGGTTTTATTCCCATGGTATTTTGTAGATCTAGTCAAGGGAACTATGATTATGTTATAATCTTGGGTTAGTGGATTTGGTTTTATGAATGCTTCAACATGTATATATATGTATTGTAACAATGAAAGGAATAAGTGAAAAATCAATCTGGTAGTCCCAGTTTTGGGATCCAGGGGAAAATCTATGTGTATATTTGTTTTATGTTCTCGCCATTTTTTATTTTTCTATTTTTTTAATAATGTGTTTGTAGGTAATTTATGTACAAGGTTAAAACCTACAATTGGTATTAGAGTTGTTTTGGCTTCAAGGGGACGCCTTTGCTACCGAGGGGTTTTTTCTCGGGCTAGTGGTAGACCGTATTTAGTGGGAGACATGCAGGATTGATTCTCGCGTTGAAAGAAGATGGCAAAAAGTGGAAAGATAGAGATCGATAAATTTAATGGTTTGTGTTTTGAGTTGTGGAAGCTCAAGATGGAGGATCTATGGGTGGAACGAGATCACAAGATTTTTTTAGATCCAGGCACGACACTGACAGGAATGTTGGCAGAATACTGGGTGAAGTTAGATAGGAAGTCAGAGAGCACAATACGATTGTGTCTCTCAGATTCAGTATTTTTAAATGTGTTAGGGGAAGCTATGATGAAGGATTTATGGGTCAAGTTAGGGAATTTGTAGCAATATAAGTCTCTGGTGAACAAATTGTTCTTGCAGAAATATTTTTATAACCTGAGGATGAAGGATGGAGACTCAATGATAGAGCATATGAACGCCTTTAATACTGTGGTAAGACAATTGTTATGTATTGATATAAAAATTTCAGAAAAATTTAAGTGCATCATTTTGATGTTTTATTTACAGCATTTGTGGGATAATCTTATTGTTTCTATAGGTAGCAATGTAACTACCTTGAAGTTTGATGAAATAGTCTCATCCTTGTTGTCAGAGGAGATTAGACAAAAAAATATGGAGAGCTAGAATAGATATGCATTGTCAGTAAGAGGACAATATCAAAACATAAACAAAAATAAATCCTTGAGTGGGATATCCAAATATAGAGGGAGCTCTGAATCTCTAGGATAACTTGTAAATGTGTGCTAGAAATGTAGAAAGGAAGGGAACTACAAAAAGGACTATATATCTAAAGCTCCTGAGAAATTAAATGGATTTGATGATGCTCCTTTTGCAGAAGAGAAAACCACCTTAGATTAAGGTGGGGATGTTCACTTGGATTCTTATTTACATATACATGTAGATAATGAAGCATGGTTGATTGATTTAGGTGCATCCTTTCACTTCACTCCCCATAGGGATTGGTCCTACAGCTATGAGAAATATTATGGCGGTGATGTCTTCTTAGGGGATGATAGAAAGGCTAGAATCATCAGACGCATAAAAGCCAAGCTGAAGTTGCAAGGTAGAAGGATTAGAAAACTTCCTGGTGTTCTACATATTCCTGCATTGGCCAAAAATATAATTTCTGTAAGAAAGATGGATGATGTATGTGTAAAAATAGTGTTTGAGAAAGATACCTACAAGATGGTTGGGGGAGCACTGGCATTGATGTGGGGAGTTCAGGTTGGAAATCTATACAAGCTTCTATGTAACACTATTATTGATGGGTGCAACAATTTTTTGGTTCCTGAAAGTGGAGCAGAAAATCTAGTGGTGTTTGGAGAAAAGACCATGATATGGCATCAAAGGATTGGACATATTGGAGAGAAGGGCCTTTGAATAATGCATGATAATTTTATGGTAGATGGTATGTGTAATTTATCTTTGGATTTCGATTTCTATGAACATTGTGTATACGGGAAGCAGAATCAAGTGAGTTTTCCCTGAGGTGCTAAGATGGTGAAAGGGATATTAGAGCTTGTGCATAGTGATCTATTTGGACCTGTGTCGGTTCCATCACTAGGTAAGTATGTGTACTATGTCTTATTTATAGATGGATTCTCAAGAAATATATATGGATATATTCCCTCAAGAAGAAATTTGAAGTATTTGACAGATTTAAAGAATTTAAGGCTCTAGTGGAATATCAGGCAGAGAATAAGATCAATGTGTTGAGGGCAAATAATGGTGAAGAGTTCTGCAAGAAGGATTTTGAAGAGTTTTGTAAGAATCGTAGTATACCAAGATAGATGAATAATCCATACATGTTGGGTGTGTGTTATATTATTTCCACGACTAGCTCTAGATGAATAGTGGGGGGTAATAGGGGGGCGACGAGCCCCCCTACATTTGCGTCAGGTGTACCGCCCCGAGAATAATTTTTTGGACCCTATATTAGGTGGCCAAACCTACCTATGGTTTTGTGGTTGGATTTGTACATAGTTTTGGGCATGATGGTTTTCTACCCATGGTAATTTGTAGATACAGTCTGGGGAACTATGATTATGTTCTAATACAAGGTTAATGGATTGGGGTTTATGAATGATTTGACATGTATATATATGTGTTGTAACATTGAAAGGAATATATTGAAAAATTAGGCAGGTATTCATAGTTTTGGGATCTAGGGGAAAATATCTGTGTATATTTTTTTTATGTTTTATGCTCTCGCTATTGTTTATTTTATGTTTTAAGAGTTCATTTGCAGATAATTTATGTACATGGTTAAAACCTACATTTGGTATTAGGGAATTTTTTGGCTTCAAAGTGACGCCTTTGTTGTTGAGGGGTTTTTTCTTGGGCCTGTGGTAGACCCTATTCAGTGGGAGATCTGCAAGATCGATTATTGTGGTGAAATAAGATGGAGAGAAGTGGAAAGATAGAGATCGAGAAATTTAATGGTCAGAGATTTGAGTTGTGGAAGATCAAGATGGAAGATCTGCTAGTGGATAAATATCAGTGGATCATGGTAGATATGGGTAGTAAACCAACGACAATGTTAGATGAAGACTAGGAAAAGTTGGATCGGAAGGCAAAGGGAATAATATGGTTGTATATCTCAAATTCGATATTTATTAAATGTATTTTGGGAAGTTAAGATGAAGGGTTTGTGGGACAAGTTAGGGAATTTTTACCAATCTAAATCTCTGGTGAATAAATTGTTCTTGTCGAAAAAGGTGTATAACTTGAGGATGAAGGATGGAGACTCAGTGATAGAGCATCTAAAGGCCTTCAATACTGTGGTAAGTTAGTTTTCATCTATTGATATTAAAATATCAAATGAAGTAAGTGAATCATTGTGTTGTGTTATCTACTAGATTCGTGGGATACTTTGGTTGTCGCAATAAGTAGCAATGCAACTACCTTGAATTTTGATGAAATTGTCTTAGCCCTGCTATCGAAGGAAATGAGAAGGAAAAATATGGATGGCCATAATGGATATTCCTTGTCTGTACGAGGATGATCCCAAAATAGAAACAAAAATAATTTCTCGAGTGGGAGATCTAAATCTCCAGGAAATCTTGTAAAAGTGTGATGGAAATGTGGAAAACAAGGGCACTTAAAAAAGGATTATAGATATAAAGCTCATAAGAAAGGGAATGGATCTGATGATGCTCCTTTTTTAGAGGAAAAAACCACCTCAAATGAAGGAGGGGATGTGTATTTGGATTCTTCTTCAAATACACATGTAGATCATGAGGCATGGTTGATTGAAATAGGTGCAACCTTTCATTTCACTCCCCATAGGGATTGGTTCTACGAGTATAAGAAGTATGATGGTGGTGATGTATTCTTAGGGGATGATATCAAGGCAAAAATAATTGCATGTAGAAAATTCAAGATGAAGCTACAAGGTGGAAGGATGAGAACACTACTCGTTGTTCTGCATATTCTTGCATTGGCCAGAAATCAAATTTATGTAAGCAAGATGGAGGATGCAGGTGTAAATTTTTTTTTTGAGAAATATACCTACAAGATGGTCCAAGGAGCACTGGTATTGATGTGGGGAGCTCATATTGGAACTCTGTACAAGCTTCCGAGTAGTACTGTTATTGATGGGTGCAATAGGTCTGTGGTTCCTTAAAGTGGAGCAGAAAGCCTACTGCTATCTAGATAAAAGACCATGCTATGGCATCAAAGGCTTGGACATATTGGAGATAAGGGCCTTTGAATACATCATGGTAATGGTATGGTAGAAGGCATGTCTAATTTCTCTTTGGATTTTGATTTCTGTAAACATTGTGTGTATGGGAAGAAAAATCAGGTGAGTTTCCATTTTGGTGCTAAGAGGGCGACAAAGATATTAGAGCGTGTGCACAATGATGTGTTTGGACTTGTTTCGGTTACATCACTTGGTAAGTTTGTGTACTATGTTTCATTTATATATGAATTCTCAAGGAATACATGGATATTTTTTCTAAGGAAGAATTTTGAAGTCTTTGAAATATTTAAATAATTTAAGGCTCTGGTGGAAAACCAGACAAAGAAGAAGATAAAGGTGCCGAGGAAAGATAATGGAGGACAATTCTGAAAGAGGGAATTTGAAGATTTCTATAAGAAGTGTGGTATAGAACGACATAATACTACTCCATACACACCTCAGAAAAAAAAAAGTTGTAGAAAGAATGAACATGACATTGATGGAAAAGGAAAGAAGCATGCTCAGTGGTACCGAGTTGGGACAAGAATTTTGGGCAAAGGTAGTGGAGATTGCATGCTACCTATTTAACATCTCACCTTCATTAGTATTGGAGGATAAGACTCCATAGGAGTTATGGACTAGTAAGAAACCCTCTCTTTCACATATGAGGGTATTTTGATGTGATGCATTTGTACATGTTCCAAAGGAGAAAAGGACCATGTTGGATAATAAATATGAAAGGTGCATATTTATTGGGTATAAGGATGGTTTAAAAGGTTATAAGCTTTGGAATCTAGAAATAACGAAGGTTGTGTGCAAACAAGATGTGGTGTTTAGAGAGGTGAAAGATGTGGTTAAACATGAAGTCCTACCAAAGGATCTTGAGAAGATAGAGTTTGAGCTAAAGGGGGAAGAATCATACTCTACAACAAAACAATATTCAAAAGAGGAAGAGCCACAAACTCCACCCATGAGAAGATCAATTCAAGAAATAAGGCAACCATAAAGGTATAGTCTATCTGCTTTATGTTCAAATTTTGCTTTATCTATCACTGATGATGATCCCAGAATCTTCAAGGAGGAAGTGGATTTAGAGGATGGAAAACTCTGGAAGGAGGCCATGGTGGATGAAATGGCATCCTTACACAGAAATGAGGCATGGGATCTAGTGGAGTTTATAGCTCGAATGAAACCCATGGGAAGGAAATGAGTTTTTAAGAAGAAGATAAATGCAGAAGGAAAGGTGGAGAAATACAAATCTCGGTTGGTAGCAAAAGGTTATTTTGAGGTTCCGAGAATTGATTTTGGTGATATTTTTTCTCCCGTTTCCAAGGTAACTTCTATTAGATTACTTTTATTTGTTGTCACTGCATTTGATTTTGAGGTAGAACAGATGGATGTGAAGACAAAATTTATTCACGGGGGTCTGGAAGAGGAGATCTACATGAAGAAACGTGAAGGATTTCTTGTGAAGGGTAAGAAATAACTAGTATGCATGTTAAAAAGTCTCTATATGGGTTAAAACAACCACCAAGGATGTGGTATCAGAAATTTGATACATATATATGGGGGCTTTGCTTCACCAGAAGTAAAGAGGATCACTGCATGTATTTTAAATTAATTGGTGACCATGTTATTTATTTGGTATTGTATTTGGATGAAATCTTGCTGGTTAGAAATGAAAAAGAAATTATCCAGGATTTGAAGACCCAATTGTTCTCCAAACTTGACATGAAGGATATGGTGCTACAAACTATATTTTGGGCATGGAAATTAAATGATATCAAGAAAAGAGGAAGCTATGGTTAAACCAAAGGAAGTATGTTGAGACAATATTGTAGGGGTTCAGTATGTAGGATATTAAACCGATGAAGGTTCCTATTCATGTAGGTGTAAATTTATTTGCTGAATAGTGTCCCAAGACGTAAGAAGAAGAGGAGGATATGTCTCGTGTTCCATATGAAAGTGCAGTGGATAGCCTGATGTATGCAATGGTAAGTACTAGATGAGACATTTCACATGTAGTGGGAGTATTGAGCAGGTTTATGCCAAAACCAGGGTCAGTAAATTGGGTTTCTAGATATTTGCATGGCACTAGTGATTATTTTCTATGCTACCAAGGAAGACTAGGATTTGACAAATTTTTGGACATTTGTGGCTGTGTTGAAGCAGAATAGGCTGGAGATTTGGATCAAAGAAGATCTACAAGTGGGTATGTGTTTAGCCTATTTGGAGGCGCAGTTACTTGGATGAGTATAGTACAATATGTAGTGGCTCTTTCAACTACAAAGTCAGAATATATGGAAGTCACTCATGTAAGGAAGGAAGTAGTTTGGTTGCATAGATTGTGTTCAAGTATGGGGTTGGTGAAACAATATATAAGGATAGGCTGTGATATCCAAATTGAAATTTTCTTGGCTAAGAACCCTTATTATCATTCAAAGATAAAGCACTTTGATGTTTAGTATCACTTTGTGAGAGATATGGTTGAGGATAAAAATGTGTTGCTGGTAAAGGTGGACACTTTGAATAATGTTGCAGATGAATTGATGAAGTCTATGAGCACTGAGAAGTTCTCTTGGTGTAGAGAAACAATGGGTGTTGTAAGGTTGGACCAATGACTAAGCTATCCTTTGGCCCCATGTGGAAAGAAAACAAAAAGTGGGAGAATTTTGGGTGTGTGCTATATTCTTTCCCTGACTAGCCCTAGGTGAGTAGCACGGGGTAAGAGTGGGATGACCATATCCCCTATGCTTGCACCAGGTGCAACGCCACGGTAAATATTTTTGGACCCTATATTATGTGGCTAGACCTGCCTATGGTTTTGGTGCATGGGTTTGAACACAGTTTTGGGCATGCTGGTTTTTTTCCCATGGTATTTTGTAGATTCAGTCAAGGGAACTACAATTATGTTCTAATCCAAGGTTAATGGATTGGGGTTTATTAATGATTTGGCATGTATATATATGTGTTGCAAAATTGAAAGGAATATAATGAAAAATCAAGCTGGTAGTCCCAGTTTTGGGATCCAGGGGAAAATATCTATGTATATATGTTTTATGTTTTATGATCTCAATATTATTTATTTTCTGTTTTAAGATTTTGTTTGCAGATACTTGTAGTACATGATTAAAACCTAAAATACACACCTAAAAAAATTGGATTTTCAGAAAGAATGAACAATAATTTTATGTAAAAGGAAAGAATCATGCTTAGTGGTGTCGGTTTAGGACACGAATTATGGGAAAAGGCAATAGATACTGCATGTTACCTGGTTAACAGATCACCTTCATCAGCATTGGAGGATAAGACTCAATATGAGCTATGGACTGGTAAGTAATTATATATTTCACATATGAGGGTATTTGGTTTTGATTCATATGTACATGTTGGAAAGGAGTAAAGAGCCAAGTTGGATAGTGAATCTAAAAGGTGCATCTTTATTTGGTATAAGGATGGTTTAAAAGGTTACAAGATTTGGTACCCAAAAACAAGGAAGGTTGTGTAAAACTGAGATCTGGTGTTTAGAGAGGTGAAATATGTTATTAAATGTGAATTCCTACCAAAGGAACCTGAGAAGATATATTTTTATATAAAGGAGGAAGAATCAGACTTCATAACATAACACGAATCATAAGAGGAAGAGCTACAAACTCCAGCCTCGAGAAGATCATTTCAAGAGAGAAGGTATACAGACATGTATAGTCCATCTAATTTATTTTCAAAATTTTCTTGATCTATTAATGATGACGGTCCTAGAACTGCAAGGGAGGTAGTAGATTCAAAGGATGGAAAAAATCTTGAAAGAGGCCATGGTTGATGAAATGTTATCTTTCGACAAAAATGAGGCTTGCGAATTGGTGGAGTTTCTAGCTGGAAGGAAACCCATTGGAGGAAAATGGGTGTTTAAGAAGAATATGAATGTAGAAGGAAAGGTGGAGAAATAAAAATCTCAGTTGGTAGCAAAAGGTTATTCCCAAGTGTTGGGAATTGATTTTGGTGATATTTTTTCTCTTGTTGCCAAGTTAGCTTCTATTAGATTACTTATAATTTTTGTTGCTTCTTTTGTTTTTGTAACATACCCGAGCTAAAATTTCATGTAATAAAAGTTAATAAAGGAAAAAATAAGACCATAATTAAGGGAAACTTATTCCAAGTTGAATTTTTGGAAAATATATCCTAGTGAGCATCACTGGATGTGTTTATGGCTAAGGGGAAATAGGCAAAGGTAATGGATAAGGCATTTAAAAGGAAAAAAATTATTTTTGGCACATTTTTTTATGAAAATAAAGGAAATTAGGGGAAAAGGAAGATAAAAGGTCACAAGTTTCATTTGAGGAGGAAATTGAAGGGAAATAATGGAAAAATGAAGAAACTAGAGGCATGAATGATAAAAATACCTCAAAGCATCGATTGGTAACTTTTTGTTAGTTCATTTTCATAATTACACTAAGAGAGGAGAAGGAGATCAAGAAAACAAAGGAATGAAATAACAAGCAAAGGAAGAAAAAGGAAAGGAAAGAAAAGAAAATATAAAGAAAGGAAGAGCAGGATCAAGCAGTTTCAACATGAATACTTGCAGGTAACATATTGCATATATGATTTCCTAGATGGTTTTGACATACATGGTATGTGCATGTTGGTATTTGGTTCTTTTGCTATCGGTGGTATGGTTTTGTCAGGTTTCGACAGTGGTTTTTAGCCTTGCCTTTCCTTTTTTAGGATAGCCATGATGCGATGGGATTGTTCTCATTTTTTGAGCTTGGGAATTTTTGGATGGAATCCAGGGAGGTGGTGGCATCATGAACATTACCAAAGGCCTAGGAATCCCTTGACCAGTTTTGGTGGGATACATGGTAAAGCATTAGGGTGGTGTCTCGGTAATGGCATACTAATCTAGTGTGGTTTTTGGTATAGCCTAGAGACAAGGAGACAAAAAATTCCTTAAGGATAGTGGTGAGATCTAGATGGATTCTAATATCAGTTTTATTTAGTGATATTGAAGTAGGTTTAGGTGAGATAATGGTATGGTGAGGGTGGAGGTGGTTTAACCTATGGATTCCCTTGGTTTCTTTTGGATTGGTTTATCCATGATATCCCACATTCATTCTTGGAATAGGTGAATGCATGAAAGAAATATTTGGTTCAACCATGTCTATGGTCGAGTGGTACATGGAAGTCCCGAACCTAGTTGGCTCTTACATATGTATAATGAAATCTAAGTTACCTTGATTTTTTAATTGATATTATGCTACTTTAATGGATGTTATATTATGGTTATTTGTGTGGCTATATGCTGGTTATAAGCATGGTTATGTGACTAGTTCTAGTCATATTTCATTTCATGTTTTTACATGTGACTAAAACAATAATGGATTCAAGACCTAGTCTATGTTCCGACAGCTAAAGAGAGATGGTGGGGATCCTTATTTTTAAGTATCATATTAATTTCTAATCCCTTATGCTCAATGTTGTATTCACAACCTATAGGTTACATTTTTGCCAAGTGTTTGACAGAATGTCAGTCCCATTTGGGGATGGTCATGGCTATTCCCGGTTTCAATTTTGGTTCATAATCATTGTTTTCATGTATTTCATGTGTACTGGAAGTTATATAAATTTATAGGCATAGGATCAACCCCAACCGTCAAAAATTGCCTTAAATTTCGGAGTCACTGGAAAAACAGTGGGAAAAAAGGGCCACATTCATAATGATGTAGGACTATGGGAGTGACTGGAAGTTTCAAATCACATGGAGAGCTTTCAAAGGGAGCAAATGTGGCTAACACTTAGGGAAAGTTAAGATGGCTTAGGGGATGGACACTTAGAGGGGTTGGGTTACTCTTAGAGGGTATTAAGGCACCTGAGCGAAGTCAATAAGGTCTGTGTTGTCGAATCCATTTCCTTAAGGTCACATAGGATACTAAGTCTTGTAATAACTTCCCCTCATCTCATATTTACCCCAAGTAAGTGAGTGAAAATGGGTATGTGTGAGGGGATATGCATTTATAGGTGGTATTATAGAGTGGTTTCACTTTCTTTTTGGGGAAAAGTCTGATGTTGTCAAAGTTAGTGTTTTCATTCATGGGATCAGGGTATACTATTGGTATGATTATGCATGATGGTCTATGTCGATATGATTATTATCTGAATATGTTTATGATTATAAATGTACATGCTAATGTTGAATAATCTTACAGATGAGATAAGCCTCCCTTGAACAACGATAAGGTATGGATATTATTTTGGTATCTCTTTGTTTTTCTGACATGATATACTTGAAGGAAGAAAATAATCAAGGATGATGAGAAAAATGATATAATATAGTTCTCGTAACTCTCCCTACACATCAGTTGGGCAGAAAGGAGATGATTATTCTCCTGGTGTAGAAGATACATTGAGGAGCTTGAGGGAAAATATTACAATTTATAAGGCAGAGAATGACAAGTTGGTTGAGGCTTAGGAAAGACTTGCAAAGGATCAGGAAAAAAATATAGAGGTTAATGAAACGATTCTTTAGAGCTTTCTAGAGTTATAGAAACAGGGACATACGAGGATCAATCAAGAGAAGGAAAAAAAGGCTAATGGAGCCTATAGTAGCAAGTCTCGGTCCATACATAGGTTGGAAAAAATTACATGTGGAAGATCATTTGACACACCTGACAGTAGGAATGGTATGTATGGGAATCATTCTAATTTCTCTTATAGGATACATCATCATGGTCATCATTGTCATCATCCTTATAGGAGGGGTGAGGAATTTCCTCAAGAGTTCAAGAAATTAAAATTGCTTACATTTGATGGAGAGATGGAGAATTCAGAAGATTCACATGCATGTTTTCTTGGGTTGAAAAAATTCTCTAGATTTCATATTTATACAAAGAACATGAAAGCCAAGATATCCACTTTCAGTCTTAAAAGGAAAGAAAATATCTGGTGGGAGCCTGTGAAGAATGTTAAGGGTATTAAGGAGGATCACTTGACTTGGGATGAGTTTGAGAGACTCTTTAAGAAGAATTACCTGTCGAAGAGGTACTATGATTCTAGAGTTAAGGATTTTTATGAGTTGCAGATGGGTTCCATGATAGATGATGAGTATACTAGTAGGTTCTTAGAGATGTTAATATTTTTTCCTTACCTCAAGGAGGAAAAGGTCAAGGTTTAGATATTCATCGATGGAATGCTAGTAGCATACAAATACTATATTTAGTTTGATGAGCCTATATTTCTAGAATAATCCATTTGGAAACTAAAGCATTTTTATGAGTCATTGAACTTGAGCACGACTTTAAATGAAATGAGAAAGATAAATGAAGATGACCACCAAAGCGAGGAAGACCTCAAGATGTAGGTGAAAAAGAAAATGTGGTTCCTTATAAGAAGTTCAATATGATTAAGAAGGGACATGGATCACAACCTGGAGAGAAGAAAAATAGAGGTGATGGTAGAGCACAATTGCAATGTTGGATACATGGCAAGGATCATCGCAAGAGGGATTTTCTGTAGTATCGGGGTGGTAGGCGCCATATCTATAGTCCTTAGGAGGTGCATACAGTTGGTAATGTTGGTCATAGAATTCATTGGATTTATGCAGATGTGGACAATAGACAAGAAGATCACTAGAAATCTATCATTGAGATGGTTGGTAAGTGTTTTGATCAAGTTATTTCTATTTTAATTGATCATGGATCTAATTATAGTTATGTTAATCCTGACCTGGTGGATAAGTGTGGCTTGAGAAAATAAGTGCATGTAGAATCTTGGTTGGTGTAGTTGGATACAAGTATGAAGAAGAGAGTTCACCATTGGGTAAGAACTTGTGCATTTGAGTTAAATGGTATGCCTACAACAACACATTTGAAAGCACTTCCATTGGGATTGTATAACATTCTTTTGTGTATGGATTGGATGTATCTTCACAGGATCAAAGTAGTCTGTTAGGACAAGGCCATTGAGTGCTTGCATGATAATGGAGAAAATATAATTATGTAGGGAAAGAAGAATCCTACATCAGTGAGGAAGGCTATGTGTAGTTGCAGAAAATTTTGTGTGATGTTTGCAGTGACAAGGGTAAGGATGTCGAAGATGTAGAAATATTCTAAAGGTATCATGTATTGTAGCTGTTTCAAGATGTGTTTCTAGGAGAGATTCCAGAGTTACCTCCTCACAAGGAAGTAGAGTTTTTTATTGAATTGGTACAAAGGGAACACCAGCATAAAAGGAACCTTACATTATGAGTGTGCCAGAGTTAGTAGAATTGAAGTTGCATCTGAAGGAAATTCTTGACAAGGGATACATTAGGCCGAGTGTATCAACTTGGCGTGAACCAGTGTTGTTCATAAAGAAGAAGGATGGTACTCTTAGGTTGTGAATTGATTACATGAAACTGAAAAAGGTGAAGATCAAGAGTAGGTATCCATTTCCAAGGATTGATGACTTGTTTGATCAGTTAAAGGGAGAAATTTTTTTCTCTAAGATCAACTTGAGATCAAGATATAATCAGGTACACACTAAATAAGAGGAAATCTACAAGACCATGTTTAGCACCAGTCATGGTCATTATGAGTTTGTTGAAATTCCATTCGGTTTGACTAATTCCCCATCTACATTTATGTGTTTGATGAATAGAGTGTTGCATCCTTATTTGGACAAGTTTTTTATTGTATTCATTGATGACATCTTGGTATATTCTAAGAAAGAGGTATCATGCTAAACATTTAGTAGCAGTGTTGATATTTTTATGAGAGAACCAATTATATGCTAAGCTTAGCAAGTTGAAGTTCTTCTAGATAGAGGTACACTACTTGAGACATGTTGTTTCCGAGGAAGGAATAGCAGTAGATCCAGAAAAAAGATAAGAACCATCATTTAGTGGGAAACTCCTAAGAATATGGAGGAAGTCATATAATTTATGGGATTATCAGGTTACTACAAAAGGTTCATTAGGAAATTCTCACACATTACACATCCTATTACATCTTTCTAAAGGAAAGGTAAGAATTTTGAATGGATAGAAGAATGTGCAACTAGTTTTGAGCAGTTTAAGCAGTTGTTGACCAATGCTCCAGTTTTTTAGATTTAAGATCTGGATAAGGAACTCATGGTGTGTAAATATTATTGTAAAAGAGGACTTGGTGGAGTCCTTAAGTAGGAGGGATAGGTGGTATGCTATGATTCTAGGAAATTGAATGAGCACAAACAGGACTACATGACTCATGATATTGAGTTGGAAACTATTATTCACAACTTGAAGATGTGGAGGAATTATCTTCTTGGCAGGAGATTTATACTGATGAGAGATCACAGTGTTTTAGGTATCTATTTTACCAACCGAATCTAAATCCCAGGAAATCTATATGGTTGCCACCCTTAGTGAGCTTGATTTTGAGATCATATACATTAAGAGAATTGAGAATAGGGTTGTAGATGCTCTCAACAAGAAAGCACAGGCGAATCATATAGCAAATATGAGTTCATCTCACAATAGATGGTTTGGGAAGATTCATGGAGATGATCTATGTGCCAGATGACGGTGAGCTCAAGAATCTTGTATTGAGGGAATTCCATGTCAATCCATACTTGGGTCACCTATGATATCAAAATACATTTATGGAAGTGAAGAATTTATACTATTGGCCGAATTTGAAGAAGGATTTGGCAAAGTTCGTGGCTAGATGTTTGGATTTTTAGTAGGTGAAGGAAAAATGTAAGCATCCAGGTGGTCTAGTACAACCTATTCTGATTCTAGAATGGAAATGGGAGGTCATTTCCATGAATTTTATTACAGTTCTTCTGAGGAAAATGAGGCAACATGATTGTATCATGGTTGTGGTTGACATGTTAATAAATGTGGCTCACGTCATTATAGTGAAGACTACATATTTATTTAGTGAGGTGACCCATGTCTTCATCAAGGAAATTTTTATATTACATGGTGTTCCGAAGACGATTGTGCCAGACAAGGATGCCAAGTTCACGTCTAAGTTTAGGAAGGAGCTGTTTGTAGGTTTAGGTACACAATTGTCCTTCAGTACAAGATATCATCCACATACAAATGGATAGACCGAGACAGTCAACATGATCGAAGGAAATTTTGATGACGTATACGATGTAAGAATAGAGGAAATAGGATGAGTACCTTCCATATTGGTTGAGTTTTCATACTACAATCGTTATTAGGAGTCATTGAGGATGAGTCCTTTCGAGGCACTATATGGGGGAATTTGTAATACTCACATCACATAGAGTGATATTGTGGACAAGGTACTTATTGGAATAGACATGTTGAGAGATATGGAACAAGAAATTCAAGTTATAAAAAATAATATAAAGGAATCACCGGACATGCAGAAGAGTTATGCAGACCAACACAGGGCATTTAAGGAGTTTTATGTTGGGGATAATGTGTATTTGTGCATCGAGCCCAAGAAGCGCTCCTTGAGGATTGGATAATGTGCCAAGTTGGAACCATGGTATTGTGGGACTTTTGAGATCCTTGAGAGGATTGGACTAATGGCCTATCAAATTACACTGCCTCCAACAACGAAAGTTCATGATGTTTTTCATATTTTATTACTTACAAATTACGCTACCTCCAACAGCGAAATTCCATGATGTTTTTCATATTTTTATTACTTAAAAGGTATATAAAGGATGTTGATAATGTTTGTAGGTTTTAAACCTATAAATAAATTATCTGAAAATGAACTCTTAAGTAGAAAAAAAAACAATAGTGAGAGCATAAAACATAGCACAAATATACACAAATATTTTCCCCTGGATCCAAAACCCGGGACTACCAGCTTCATTTTTCATTATGTTCCTTTCAATGTTACAATACATATATATACATGGCGAAGCATTCAAAAGCCCAAATCCATTAACCCTGGATTAGAACATAACTGTAGTTCCCTTGACCGGATCTACAAAATACCATGGAAAAAAAGCCATCATGCCCAAAACCATGTGCTAAACCCATGCACAAAAAAACACACACCAAAAGATGTTACTGATTGGTATGTATTGCAAGTGGAGCAAGGAGAATTCTAGTTGAAAACTTAGTGCATATTTCAACAGAAATAACTAATGCTCTGGAAGAGAGCCATCGAGCAAGTTAAAGTGTAGTTTTGGATTGGTTTGTCCACTAAGATCCCACATTTATGCTTGGAATATGGCATGGGGGTGACTGGCTAAAAGAAATATTTTGTTCAACCATGTCTATGGTCGGGTGGTATGTGAAACTCTCGAACCTGGTTGGCTATTCCCTGTGTCTAATGAAAGACAAGTTCTCTTTATTTTGTACTTGTTATTATGTGGATTTAATGCACTAGAGGGATTTTGAGGTCTAATATGGGCCTCCTAAGAAATATGTACAACTAAAATAAACTTTATAATAACGAATATGATTCAAGATGATGATTTCAACCATGGGGGATGATTCACAATTTTTGGGGTAAAAAAGTAAAACGAATAAAAAATAATAAAATAATAAAACTACTTTTTAAACTTGTATTTTCAACTTATCTCCCTAAGGTTTTACTCAGATTTCGAGCGGGAGTACTCGTTGGATGCAAAATTTAATTCCTCATCCAAGGAGTACCCATGTTTCATACTTTCGATGGACCCTACTATACCTAAAATGAGAAATATATGAAAAGACGTGATTGCAATCACATTTTTCATGTATTTCTCATTTTTTCATGTTATTAGGGTCCATAGAAAGTATGAAACATAGGTAATACTTATATGGGGAATCAAATTATACATCCAAAAATTATTCTCACTTGAAATTTGAGTAAACTGATAGGGAGTTAAGTTCAAAATATTATTTTAAAAAGTAGTTTTTTATTTTTTTCCTCTAAAGTTTGATGATGTAATCTAATCTTATTTTATTATTTCCAATATTATTATATAATTTCCTTAGGAGGCCCATTTTAGACCTCAAAATTCCCCTAATGGTTGTCATCTTCTCGTTATTTATGTGGTTATAAGCATGGTTATGTGACTAGTTCTAGTCATGGCCTATTTCATGTTTTTACTTGTAACTGAAAGAATACTGGATGCAAGACCTAATTGATGCTAAGAAAATTAAAGAGAGAGGGTGGGGATCCTTCTTTTTAAGTATCATATGAATTTGTAGTCCCTTATGCTCAGTCTTGTATTCATGACCTGTAGGTTACATTGTTTCCAAGTGTTTGACAAAATGTTAGTCCCGGTTGGAGATGGTTAGGGCTAGCCCCGGTTTCAGTTCTGGTTCATAATCATTGTTGTCATGTATTTAATAAGTTTTGGAAGTTATATTTATTTTTGGGAATATGCTCAGCCCCATCCCTGAAAATTTTCCTTAAATTTTGCAATTGTTGGCACAACACTGGGAAAAAAGGGTCAAAATCACACGGATGCAAGCCTATGAGAGCGATTGGGAGTCTCTAGTCACATGGATGGCTTAGAAAAGGAGAAACCGGGGCTCAAGCTAAGGGAAAAGTAAGGTGGCTCAAGGGATGGACACATTGAGGGTTTGGGTTACTCCAGGAGGGTCTTGAGGCACTTGAGGGAAGTCAATAAGGTTTGTATTGTCGACTCACCTTCCTTAAGGTCACCTAGGAGGTTGAGTCTTGTCACAATTGAACCTCATCTCATTTTTACCCCGGGTAAGCTGGTGAAAGTGGGTAGATGTGAGGGGAGGTGCGTTACATATTTTGAGGTAGAACAGATGGATGTGAAGACAACATTTTTTCATGGGGATCTAAAATAAGAGATCTACATGAAGCAACCTGGAGGGTTTGCGGTGAAGGGTAAGAAAGAACTAGTATGTTGGTTAAAGAACTAGTATGTTGGTTAAAAAATTCTCTATATGGGTTTAAAAAATCACCAAGGATGTGGTAGCAAAAATTTGGTACATATATATGGGGACTTGGCTTCACAAGAAGAAAAGAGGATCAATGTGTGTATTTTTTATTAATTGGTGGCTATGTTATTTATTTGGTATTGTATGTGGATAATATGTTGTTGATTTGAACTGACAAAGAAATTATCTAGGATTTGAATACCCAACTGTTCTCCAAATTCAACATGAATGATCTTGGTGCTGCAAACTATATTTTGGGCATGGAAATTCAAAGAGATCGGAAAAATAGGAATCTATGGTTAAACCAAAGGAAGTATGTTGAGGCAATATTCCAGAGGTTTAATGTGCATGATAGTAAATCAATGAACGCTCCTATTCCTGTAGGTGTAGATTTATCTGCTAAACAATATCCCAAGACATAAGAATAGGAATAAAACATGTCTCCTGTTCCATATGAGAGTGTAGTGGGTGGCCTTATGTATGCAATCATTTGTACTAGACCAGACATCGCACATGTAGTGGGAGTATTGAGCAGGTTTATGTCAAAACCCATGAAGGACCATTGGACAATAGTGAAGTGGGATTTCAGGTATTTGCATGGCGCTAGTGATTATGGTTTGTGCTACCAAGGAAGACCCAAATTGGACAAAGTTTTGGAAATTCATGGCTTTTTTGATGTAGACTGGGCTAGATATATGGACCAAAGAATATTTACAAGTGGGTATGTGTTTAACCTATTTGGAGGAGTAGTCAATTGGATGAGTAAGAGGCATTCTGTAGTGGCACTTTCAACTACAGAGGCTGAATACATGACAACCACTCATGCGAGCAAGGAAGCCGTTTGGTTGCATAGATTGTGTTCAAGTATGGGTTTGGTTCAACGAGATATAAGGATATACTGTGATAACCAAAGTCCAATTTTCTTGGCTAAGAACCCTACTTATCATTCGAAGACAAAGAAAATTCATGTTTAGTATCACTTTGTGAGGGATATGGTTAATGAAAAAAGTTTTTGCTGGTAAATGTGGACACTTTTAAGAATGTTACAGATGCATTGATGGAGTTTGTGAGCATTAAGAAGTTTTCTTGGTGTACAGAAACAATGGGCATTGTAGGCCTGGACCAATGACTAAGCTCTCTTATGGCCCCCTATTTGGAAAAAAAAACAAGTGGGAGAATATCGGTTGTGGGTGTTATATTATTTCCATGACTAGTTTCACGTGGTGTACATTGCGTCGGGTATAGTGGGGGGTCACAGGGGGTGGTAGGCCCCCCTATCGACGAGCTTGTAGGGGGAAGTAGCACCCTTGCACGAGGTCTAGGGCAACGCCCCAGGATTTTCTTTTGAATGCAGACCCAATAATAGTTGGGTGGACCCAAGGATGGGGGATGGACCTAAAGACAATGGGAAAACCTATCCATGGTTTTGTGCGTGGGTTTTTCATATTGGGCATGATGGTTTTCTACCCATGGTATTTTTTAGATCTATTCAAGGGAACTACAATTATGTTCTAATCCAAGGTTAGTGGATTGGGTTTTATGAATGCTTCGACATGTATATATATGTATTGTAACATTGAAAGGTATATAATGAAAATTCAATCTGGTAGTCCCGATTTTGGGATCAAGGGGAAAATATCTGTGTATATTCATTTAATGTTCCCACCATTGTTTATTTTTTTGTTTTTTTTTAATCATTTGTAGGTAATTTATCTACAGGGTTAAAACCTAAAAAGTGAAGGTTGTTGATCAGTGGTTGTCATTGATGTCAACACAAGCAGAACTAGGAGCTACCCTGATCTTGCATTGGAATTTTGACTTGAAAATTTACTCTATTCTGAGTCAAGGAAATTTAGGATGGTTTCTACTTGTCGATATGTTTTCGTTGATATATGGCACACCGCGTAATTCTTCACAATTTGAGAGATATTCATGTTTGAAGTTAGTAACCCCAGTTAGTGGGTTAAAACCCCATGGGGATGTAGCATGAAACTAATCATTGGTTGTGTTCATCGAATAGTCAATAATTAATGAATTTTTAAGCTCCTAAAATCCATCCAACTTTCACTTGTTGAAGACCGTCTCAACCTAAGCATTTATATAAATTGTGACCCTCATATCCTCCTCATGTAAGGATTTCACTACTAAAAACAGGTCATCGTGGAATTTTCACTATAACATTTTTTTTGCAAATATTCAAATGATGAAACTAAAAAAAAACTTGGATGAAATCCTGATAAATCGCGTGTCTAAATTTCAGATCTTGGTTTGCTATATTTTCAGAGATATGATTTGTGGAAGTTAGAGTTTTTCTAGGCTTTCGAATTTCATCTCAAAGAGGTGACCTTAGGAAAATCATCATAACTCTCTCTCTGAGAAGCAGATTGGAATTATATAAAAAGTGGTAGATAGTGAACGAAATTTAGTTTTATTTTTATCAATTTTAGAGCAGAAGGAGGAAAACGTGACATTTGGCATGCTATACAAGTTGGCTCTACTAAACTAGTGCATAATTAGGTCATTGTGAGAGATTGGACATAACTTTACCTTGAAGAATCCAAATTGGGTTAGACCTGTAGCATTGGAAATAAGACTCATAGGGATACTACAGGACCAAATATCACATATTATGGATCTAAAATCACATAGATACATCAAATTCAATATCTAGCTCCTAGAAGACAAGAAAAAGCTAGATCATGTGTTGTCAAGGGCTGCAAAGGACCATACTTTCTAGGGTAGCAAAGAAAGGCAAGGTGCAACTAAATGATGCAGCAGAGGTAAGATATAGGTAAGTATCTTTTGTATATGCATGTTTATCTCTTAATTGAATTGGGTTCTTAGTATTCTAATTTGTTGTTTTTTTTTAGCACTGAAATATGCTCTGTAGGATGAGGTAAGTTTTGCTATTATCATGTCATGGGTATTTATTTGAAGACTTTTTGTAGGTACTAAATATTCATCAAGATAAGACTCAATGCATGATATAATGTTCTGAAGAGTGAGAAAGGGTAGCATGAAAATATCAGTAATTGAGGTGCAGAACAACAACAAGAAGTTCACCACATGAAGTCTTCAAGTGGGCAAAACTGCATACAGTTATTGTAAAGGTATCATTGTATTGAGTCATTGTAAGAGCATCATTTTAAAATTTTTACAAGTGTCTATCTGCCAAGAGTAGAAGAGGTGGTGTCGAGCGGTCTAGGATCATCATTAGGTGGTTGTGTCATATTTGGGGTTATGGTCTAGTGTGTCCTATTCTTCTACATCATTCTATATCATTGTAAAGTTGACCATTTTCCTTGGTACAAGAGTCCATTCTTGTTTTATTCTTATTTAGGGTGGTATGGTGGTGCTAGTATGGTGCATGAAGTCACCAACAGGTTCAAACTTGTGAAAAATTCAGGGTGTTAGGGTGGTTCTAGGGTGAGTTGTAGCTCATTGGGTGTTGGGGAATCCGTTTAGTTGACTACTGAAGAATATTGAGCATTGGAGCGTCCATCCAGTGGGAGCTGGAGAAGAATTCTTTTATAGATTCTATGGATTTGGAGCTTTATTTTCAAATGGAGTTGAAGATTAAATAATTATTAGAAAAACATTGGTTTTTGTCCCAGATGGGGTTTTCACCTTAAAAATTGTGTGCATTTGTGTTCCTTTTTTTTACTGCTATCATTGTACAAACACTGATAATAATTGAAGATTAAATAATTCTCTGGAATATTAATAATAATACTAATTGAAAGGAATACTGATTCACCCCCCCTCTTAGTATTTCCAACAATTGGTATCAGAGCTTGGTTCCTTCAATAGCAGTTTAACAACTGGAAGGAGGCCATGGAGCATACCAAGAATGGTGTACCTCTATTCAATGAAAATAATTATGCACTCTAGAAAGGAAGAATGGAGGTATATATCTTGGCACAAGGCTACTAAGTGTGGGACACTGTTCAAAATGGGTTTACACCAACCGCAGATGAACAAGGTATGAAGAATTTGGTAAATGATGCAAAAGAAAATATAATTGTTATTAGTGGACTTATTGAATCTGCTTATCATAAGGTGTTGGACTGTAAAACCACCAAAAAATTATGGGACAAGCTTGAGAATATATACCCAGGTGACTCAAATGTCAAAGAAGAAAAGATTCAAATCTACAGAGAAAAAATCGAGCAACTTAAAATAAAAGAAGATGAAAACATTGCTGCATAATTCTGAAAGACTGATGAAAGAACCAAAACTCTAGAAGGATTGGGAGATCCTATTAATGAGAAGAATATTATATGAAATATTTTTAGAATGATACTAGGAATATTCAACCCAAAGGTATCAGTCTTAGAATACAGTGCAAATATGTACAAACTAAGCAAAAAGGAATTATATGGATTTCTCATAGCATATGAAATGAGACTTTATGAAGAAGAGGGTACTTCGCATCTAGAAAATGCATTTGTTGCATCTAATAAAACCAATAAGGACAAACAACCTTCAAAATCAAATACCTGCACTTGCAAGTGTGAAGAAAAGGAAGATGATGAAGAAGGTATTTCAAATGGATAATATGCTTACTTTACGAGAAAACTAAAAATTGGTAAGGGGAAATTCAAAGGTAAACTTCCATTGATATGTTTTAGCTGTGGTGAGGTTGGGAATTTCACAGCAAAATGTCCGAACAGAAGTGATGGCAACTCAAAAGGAAAGAAAGGCTTTAAGAAATTAAACAATCAAATCAAGAAGAAATCATTCAAAAGGAAATTTCTCTCTAAATAAGATAGCTCATCATCTGATGAAGACAATGACAACGAAGAACAAGCCAATGAGAGAGTAATTTTTATGGCCAAGCATAATAAAAAAGAGGTATCAAACAATGAAGAAGAAGGGTATACCATAGAAGAATTTTCTAAGGAGGCAATTAAGCTTATAAAAGAGGTCAAGGCTGAGAAGATCTATTCCAATACTCTTGAAGAACCAGTTCAAGGTCTCAAAATTGGATTTGAAGAACACAAATGTATTGAAGAGTCACTTCAAAAGAAGTTGGAAGAAAGCATCCAAAAAAGGGACTCATTAGAATTCTAAGTAGTCTCACTACGTAAGGAAGTGAAGAAAGGAAAAAATTTCCAAAACTATGCCAACAACTCAAGGGAATTGGAAGAACTCATAAAAAATAAACGATATTACAACGAGAGAACTGGCTTCGGTTACAAAGAAGAAGTAGGACTTAATACAACAAAATACAATGAACCTATGAGATTTGACAGACATGTAGACTTCATTGGACAAGATTTGCAATAAAAACCTTGGAAGACAATTCCTGACGAAGATTTCCATCCAAGTACCAACATATTTTTCATGGCTATTGTTATTCATAAAGCTATAGAATGTCACACGTACCCTAGGAACTAATACAATTCCAGATATCTATCAAATATTAACCTCCTAGGGCTCAACGAAAAATCAATATATTTTAACATTTAAGAAATAATATTGAATGTTACAAATGTCGAAACTCTGGACACGTAGCCAGAGACTACAGACTTGAAAATCCTCTAGAAGAATCTTCGAAGCCACAGAACGAATGGAAATGGAAGAAGAAGAAGATTGATAATTGTGCTCTCACTCTCAAGGCTTAAAACAAAAAATATGTGTGGTATGTTGATAGTTTTTTCTCAACGCATATGACTGGAGATAGAAAGAAATTTGTATCTCTAAAAGAGAAGAAGGATGGAACCATGTTCTTTGGAAATGATGGATCCTCAAATGTTATAGGATCAGGTACTGTCACTCTCGGAAGCGAAGATGCTCTAGCCAAGAATGTTCTATTGGTTGAAAACAGGAATCAAAATCTCCTCAATGTTGTACAAATGTGTGATCAAGGACACACAATGCTATTCAACTGCAAAAAATATAAAATTAGGAAAGGTAGTTATGTTAAAATTGTGGCTACAACAAGTCGAGCTGAAAATGACATATATTTTCTAGATGAAGTAACTAAAGCATGTCTACTAGCTAAAGAAGATGAAATTTCATTATTGAACAAATGAATGGGTCACATAAACTTTTAAAATTTTGTCAAGATTAGAAAAAAGGAAGTAGTACGAGAAATGTTGAAAATTTCAAAACCTTCCAACACATTATGTAAGGCCTTTTAGCACGGCAAGCAGACAAAAGTCAAATTTAAAACAAAATAATGGTTTGCATCACATCCATTGGAAGTGATACATAATGATCTATGTGGTCATGTGAGAACAAAAGGCTTAGATGGAGAATTATATTTCATGTTAATGATAGATGACTATATCAGGATGACAGCTGCCAGTTTCCTAAAGAAAAAATATGAAGCATTTGAGTTATTTAAGATCTAAAAGGAGTTGGTCGAAAATGAAACTGAGTTGAAAATAAAGTTTCTAAGATTAGATAATGGGGGAGAATTCACTTCCAAATTATTTCAGCAATACTGTGCTTATATCTCAACGATTGTTATTTCAGATTAGTCTTTACTTGGTGATATGACATACTTCTTAGGGCTTTAAATATCTGAGCAAGAGAATGGAATATTTATATATCAAGCCAAGTACATCAAGGAAATGCTTAAGAAATTCAAAATGGAAGATTGCAAACCCATCCTTACTTCAATGGTAACAGGTTGCAAATTAAGCATAGATAACTCATCTAAGGATGCAGATCAGAGGTTGTACATATCTATGATTGGTAGTCTTATATATGTAACAGCCTCCTGAATAGATGTTATGCAAGCAGCTGGAAAAGTAGCAAGATTCTAAGCAACACCAAAAGAATCACATATTATTTCCATCAAAAATAATTCTTTGAGATCTAAAGGGAACAACAGAATATGGCATATGGTATCCCAAGGGTAACAATCTCATTATTCAAGCCTTTACAGATCCATATTGGGTAGGAAGAATTTATGATCGTAAGAGTACTATAGGAGCAACATTCTATCTAGGTGGTTGTCTCATATCATGGTTGAGAAAAATGCAAACCTCAATCTCGTTATCTACATCGGACGCAGAATACATTGCAGCAACAGCTTGTTGTACTCAAGTCCTTTAGATGAAACAAACTTTTCAATATCTTCAAGTACAATTTAGTGAGCTTATTCCCATCTTCTGTGATAAAACTAGTGCCATCAACATCCCCAAGAATCCTGTCATGCATTAAAAAAAAAACACATTCTGATCAAATATCATTTTGTTAGAGAACAAGTCACTGAAAAGAATATCAAACTCGAATATGTTGGTACAAAAGAAAAACTAGCTGATATCTTCACTAAAAATTTTGTTTGACATTGGTTTCAACGCTCCCCATGTGTTTCGCTACATGGACTAACTGCCTCTCGTGGATCCTAACTCTGGGGATTGTAGCGGAGACTAATGCCTGCAGGTTTTGGTTCAACGATAATCGTGTTTCCAACAAGTGGTATTAGAGTGACAGGTCTCGAGTTCGAAACTCACCCAGATCACATTGGGGGGATATTGTTGGACATTGGTTTCAACGCTCCCCATGTGTTTCGCGACATGGAATAACCTCCTCTCGTGGATCCTAACTCTGGCAACTGTAGTGGAGACTAACGTCTGCGGGTTTTGGTCTAATGGAAATCATGATTCCAACAACTTTACCTCGTGAAGAATTTTAATATCTTCACCAGACGCTTGGGATTCTCCCAAGTTCTCAATAGATTTTCCTTATTTAGAAAATAAAGGGGGAGTGGAAGTGTGTGCAGGTTCGCAGGATGGTTGTGTTTTAGCGGGACTTACCATTTTCCGTTGATGTAAAAGGGGGAGAGAATGTTGTAGGAAGAGGTGTCATGATCACTGGGGGAGCACTTGTGTTTCCATCAATGCCAAAGCGGGAGATTTTTGATCTGTGGTTGTCATTGATGTCAACCCAAGCAACACCAGTGGCTACCCTAATATTGCATGGGAATTTTGACTTGAAATATTACTATGTTCCGAGTCAATAATGTTTGGGATCGTTTCTACTTGCCACAATGTTTCTGTCGATATATGGCACACCACGTAATTCTTCACAGTTTGAGAGATATTCGTGTTTGAAGTTAGTAACCCCAGTTAGTGGGCTAAAACCCCATGGGGTTGTGGCATGACACTAATCATTGGCTGTGGTAATCGGATAGTCAGAAATTAATCATTTTTTAAGCTCCTAAAATCCATCCAACATTCATTTGTTGAAGACCCTCTCAACCTAAGCATTTATATAAATTGTGACCCTCATATCCTCCTCATGTAAGGATTTCGCTACTAAAAACAGGGCATTGTGGAATTTTTTATATAATATTTTTTTTATGAAGCTTAAGATGATGAAACAAAACACCCACTTGGATTAAATCCTGATGAAGCACGTGCCAAAATTTCATATCTTGGATTGATACATATTCGGAGATATGATCTATGGAATTTAGAGTTTTTGAAGGCTTCTGAATTTCATCTCAAAGAGGTGACCTTGGGAAAATCACCATAAATCTCTCTTTGAGAAGAAGATTGGAATTCTATAAAAGGTAGCAGAGAGTGCATGGATTTTAGTTTTATATGTATCAATTTCATATTTGAATGAGTAAATAGTGACATGTGGCACACTGTACAAGTTCGCTCTACTGAACTAGTCCATAATTAGGTCATTGTGAGAGATTGAGAAAACTTTTCCTTGAAGAATCAAAATCGGGTCAAACCTACGGAATTGGAAAGAAGAATCAGAGGGATACTATAGGACCAAATATCACATATTTGGGATCTAAAATCATAGAGATACATCAGATTCAATATCGAGCTCCTAGAAGGCAAGAAAAATCTCGATCATGTGCTTTCAAGGGCTACAAAGGACCAAACTTTCTAGAGCAGAAAAGAAAAGCAAGGTGAAAAAAAATGATGCAAAAGAGGTAAGATCTAGGTAAGTATCCTCTGTATATGCATGTTCATATCTTAATTGAATTATGTTGTTTGTATTGTAATTTGTTTTTTTTTGTTTAGCACTAACATTTTCTCTGCAGGATGAGCAAGTTTTGCTATTGTCATGTCATGGGTATTTCCTTGAAGAATTTTTGCAGGTATTATATATTCATCAAGATAATACTCAATGCATGATATAATGTTATGAAGAGTAAGAAAGGTTAGCATGAAAAGATAAGCAATCAAGGTGCAGAAAAACAGTAAGAAGTTCACCACATGAAGTCTTCAAGAGGGCGGCATTGCATACAGTCATTGTAAAGGTATCATTGTACTGAGTCATTGTAAAATTTGTACAAGTGTCTATCTGCCAAGAGTTGAAGAGGCACTGTCGGGAGGTCTATGATCATAATTAGGTGGTTGAGTCATAGTTGGGGTTATGGTCTAGTGTGTCTTCTTATTCTACATCATTTTATATCATTGTAAAATGGACCATTTTCCTTGGTACATGAGTCCATTCTTATTTTCTTCTTCTATAGGGTGGTAGGGTGGTGCTAGGCTGGTGCATGAATTCACCAAAAGGTTAAATCCTATGAAAAATTCAGGGTTTTAGGGTGGTGCTAGGCTGAGTTGTAGCTCATTGGGTGTTGGGGCATTCGCTCAGTTTATTACTGAATAATATTGGGCGTTGGAGCATCCATAGAGTGGGAGCTAGAGAAGAATTATTTTCTAGATTCTAGGAAGTTGGAGATTTATTTTCAACTGGAGTTGAAGATTAAAAAAATATTAGAAAAGAATTCAAATTGTTTTTGTCCGAGAGGGGGTTTCCATCTTAAAAATTGTGTACATTTTTGTTCCTTTTGTTTACTGCTATCATTGTAAAAACACTGATAAAAATTGAATATTAACTAATTCTATGAAATATTAATAATAATACTAATTGAAAGGAATACTAATTCACCCCCCTCTCATTATTTCCAACAGAGGTTGAAAAAACACCAAAATGCAAGGAAGTTTTTGACAAGTTTGTGCAATAGTTTGCTACCATAAATGGATTTTTGAAACTAACCACATGATCAAAACCCTTGAACTTATGGTGAAGAATAAGTGAATAAAGTATTGAAAGAACATATACAATTATATGCTAAAATATTCATGTATGAAATCATGAACCATAAGAAATATGCTTAATGATTAAATTGGGATTTTAAGAGCCCTATCAAAATATTATTTATTGTTAGCACCCTTGTTGCGGATATTATGTTGATTAAATTTAGTTGGAATCCAAAAGTATTGAAACATAATAGACTTTGAGGTATTCTCTTCTATTTTGCCCTTAGGATAGCCAGGTATATTTTTCTTGATACTAGAATCAATATGAAATAGAGCTGGATCATTTTCAGAGCTTAAGAGAACCTTTGAAATGCTTGATCATGAATCATAAATATTTTAAATGATATGATTTAAGATAAAATAATTTAGGTGAAAATCAATTTCCAACTAAGAAAATTAATTTCCATCATGTTTTTGGATCCATGGGATAATTTACTAATGCTCTTAGTGGGCTTCAAAGCCCTAGTCTTTTGGTAAATGGATTTTCTACCCAATTTCAGAACTCCTTGTCATGTAGGAAATTTGGCCTTAATGAAATATGGTATTCTTGGCTCGAGGGGTCCTGACCTGGGTTCAGAGGTTATGGTTTTCCAAAAAACACCTATACTAATAGCCATTTTAGTAGTGACCTGCTTGCGCAGACCAAAGTCTCACCCGAAGTAGTATGGGAGGGTGTTGGAACCAATTTTCCACACCTAGAGAGAGAGTAGGTAAGTCAAGTAGGTCTGCGTTCCCAACTTATCGAGTTCATACTAAACATATCTATTCACAGGCTTATTGACAATATTATCCACACTATAATAGAGCTATTCTTATGCACATATTTAGCAAATACCTCTGCATCCAAGTGTTCAATACCAATTATCAGCACAAAACACTATTATTGAAGTAATTAACATATCATAGATACATATACCAGAAACATAGATATTTTCACAGTTCGCAGCAGTTAAACAGATACTTTCGCAACTTAATCATATAACCTAGGTTCGCATCAATCATAAACAAACATATCCAGATAGCATCAGATATCCAACAGTACTTCGCATATATATTAATACCAAAATCCACTTACAATCCCAAAATACCGCCTGTGCACATAGCCTGCAGGGTCCGCACATAGCAGGACTGAGGATCTCCATGCACACAGCCAGAAGGAGTCCCTACCTAACAACCCGACAACAGATCTAACAATTCGTTTTTAGCATCAATCTTAATTCTTGCCTACCTTAAGACTCAAAAAGGTTCATCTATTTATATCTATTTAGCCTACGCATTTAATGGTTTGCAAACCATGGTTTGTGGACTCTTGGTCTACCCTTGACCCATTACAATGCATTCAGGGCTTTGACCCACCCCAAAACCCCTGCGATAGACTAAATAATACCAAAAATATATAAAAATGAACAAAATTCGCAGCTTTAGGAGACCCTGTTCCAACAGTCCCCCAACACAATCTTGTGACTCATCCTGAGTCACTGTGATGGTGGGGTCTCCACATGCACCTGTAATAGTCTGATTGCTTTGGCCAATGGTGGCAGCACACCTTCGCTTTGAGCAGCAACATTTTGTGCAATTTCTACCAAATTCTATGAATTTGAGCCTTCTGTTGCAGTGGTGAGGCTCTCCAGAGTCTGGTTTAGCTGCTTAATAGCAAAATCAACATCCTACGAGAGCTTGAGGGCTTCAGTAGCCCAAGGCTTTAGGCGGTCACCGAGAAATTTCTTCTTATGCCAGAGTTCATTAATATCATTTTGGAGAGCATGGCTAGTTCGCAGCCGTGCCAAGCACTGAGCAAGAACCAAGGTGGGTAGGGTGGATTCTAACTGCTTGACCACTTCTTCCTTCTGCCGCAGGTCCTCATTTATTTCTCGTAGGATCAGGTCGAGTTGGACCATGGTCCATAGTTGCATGGTTGTTTCTAGTAATTGGGCACCTTGAGAAATCTTCCCTATAATGAAATTTCTTGTCACGGTAACCAACACATATTGCTAGGCACGTACCTCCAGAGGTGTTTTGAGCTGCAACTTAGCTTACAAATCTATGATTTGCTGCTCCATCTGTGTTTTGACCACCTGATCTTCCATCCTGGAGGCCTTCAATGCTGTGACCAACCCTTCAATCTTAGCCTGGGGGGTGGTTGTGGCCGGGATTTATTCTGTAACATCCATACATACTTGGTGAATCAAGTTTTTGAGCTCTATTTTCTGCGCAGTGGTGAGGGACACTTCAACATTCTTTGTGGTGATTGTCTATTCAACCACACCGAGTTGTTGGTGCACTTGTTGGTCCTGATGGTGAATTTCCTAAAAGAAGGAGGTGTGGAGACCCTGCAATGCCTCATGTGGTAGCTTGGCTAAATTTAGCTCGACTTCTGCACTGGCTTGTACTTGCATTCCCAGGTCGGGTGGACTAATCACAAGGGCTGTGCCAGGTAAATAACAGAGGCGACTTTCTTCTGTAACTAGTTCTGCATTGCTGGTTGCCAAGGGAATTTGTACCAGAGTCACACTAGTCTGTAGTGTGTCTATCTTCAGCTATAGAGCATGGAGCTTAGCCTGAATTATGTCGATCACAGCTCTTTGTTGTTCTTCTAAGGCTAACCATCTTTCTTCTGCGGCCAAAGTGACCACGTCAGCAATTTGTTCGAGGACCCCATCGATCAGTGTGACTATCTCATCTCGTTCCATTCACTGAGAGCACTTCTTCTTTCGTCGCCCTTTAACAGGCTCGCTTCTTCGCTTCGTACCTTAGGGGGAGGTAGTTCCTCCGGCATTCAGTCATTCTATACCCAGTTCTGGTGGCGAATCTAGCTGAGTATCCACTTTTGCGTCCTTCTCGATGGTATGTTTCTAGTGCGTAATTTTTTATGCTGCTGTGCCCATGTCCTTCCCTGTACTCTTGCTTGGTCCTCCGATATTCTTGATGATGACATATGGGGTTACTTTCATTGTGTTGGTTCCTTTGGTGCCATTCATGCTGGTTTTGAAGCCAATCTTCCAGTTAGGAGGCCAGAGTGCAATTACATTGTCAATTTCTTCATCTACCACCATATAAGGGAGCAAAGTATAGGATTTATCCTTGCGTGCTCTGATCTAGACGTTGTGCATGGTGACCTGAAATGTCACAATGCCCTTGTATCTATCATATACTACTAGAGACAACTGTGTTTGGGAATGAATGGCTATTGCCAAGCTACTCTGAAAGAGGACCTAGAATACTTGGTTGTCCTTAAGATGTTGTGGATCCTTAGAATCCCATAAGTTTGTATATCGAGCCCCCTCGCACATGTCGGGGGTGAGCTCCAAGAGGATCGATTCCTCAGGTGCTTCCCAGGCTATCAATGCGATGAGAAGTAGCAACGAGGAGTAGCAAAATTCCTGCCCTTATTCCTGGGATTCGCGATCATTGGACAAAAACTCATTGCACAAATATTGTGACCAATTGAAGCAGATCCCTTTCTCGCACTAGCCTGCTAACTGAATTATGTATGCGAGGACAGAGGCCACCTGGCATTTTCACATCAGCTTACATGCCAATAACATGGTACCCAGTTGCGTAGCGGGATCACTGATGGTTTTTATTATGAATCCGTGAGTATTCCTTTCCACATGGTATTTTTGTTGCACATATTCAATAGTTTCCCCTTCATACTTCTTGCCAACGTGCTCCAGAGGGTTCTAACCTTCCATAGGAATACCAGTGATTCGATGGATGAGCGCAACGTTGATAGTGATTCTATCCTTGATCCACAAACACCCATCATGGACCAGGGCAAGAAACTGATGCACCAGAAGGTCTATGATATTGTAGTGGCTGAAGTGTGCCATCCTAAGCAAGTTGAGGAGCCCAGACCCTGCCACTCCACGTACCTATCTTACAAGGACAATTTTTATCCCATCATCCTCTTGAAATTGTTCAAGATATAACTTGGGCACCAACTCAGGGAAGGCCTCCAAATTGGTCATTTCATTATTGTCAAATTTGATCTCATGGAGCTTTCCAAAAGGTTCACCAATAATGAGGACCTCTCCCTGGGTCAAAAACATCTGCAAGTAGGTGATCAGGCTATTGAGGTTCTTCGACATGTGCATCGAGGGCCTGCACGACCGAATGAAAGGAGGTAACCAATTGATTGGCTTTGCAGCCTGAGTGTCTTCCCAAGAAACACGCGTCTGGGGCATTGCTCGTGGGGATTTCACATTTTCAGGGAAGTATAGGGCTTCCCTCCAGCCCATTTCGTGGGTTTCGGGGGTGTTAGTCCCCTAATTTTCTCTCTTTTTACCATTTTCCCCTTCCTAAATCATAACCATTTACCTCTACTTCACCTCTTTTATGCACCCTCATCTTGCACCACTCTAAGCACGGTGACATATTTTGTATAAACATGTATTCTTTATGTTTTAATTCAATTTAGAATTAATTAAATATTTATTACATGATTTTTTAATTTTAAATCACTTTTGTAACTTATCGATATCTCTAATAGTTATTTGATAGTTAGAGTGCTTACCATGACAGTTGATCTTAGTGCAGGATCGGATCTTGCACCAGTGCCATCAAAATAGATCTTCGCAGCAAATCCGAACCTCCTTGATCATCGCCTTGTCTTTAGCCATGACATCACGAATGATTCAAAGGCAGTGGAGACCAATCCATGAAGGGAGAAAAGACTGGAGATTAGCAACGACCTGTTTTGTTAGCAGCCTAATTTTGAAGGCTAAATGCTAAATTCTGCATTTTGTTATGAATCATTTGAATGATCTGTTTTGGCCTTCAGCCAACATATCTTTATAATGTAAAGTGTAAATAGGACTTAAAGGGGGAGGAGGAGAAATTTTTAGTAGATTTTCTAGAGAAAAGTTTGATAGGTGGTAACAGGTTGTTTTTGTTATTGCACAACTATGGGCTGGACATTGTATTAACGCATGTATTCGCCTCAATGAATTCATAAAAGTTTTTTCTGCCTCATGTTTCAGAAATTTCGTTTCTGTCTTTAAGATGATGAATTGACTATTTTACTGAGCAGTGTTTTAACTTAAAAGGGAAACGTGCTCGTTGGCTAGGGCCTAACCAACCCAGCACATTTACCCCATTTTCTGTTTCTTGTAATTTGTGTTTATACTGTCAAAGTGTGATTTAAAATTTCAGCACATGTATTCCTATTTGAGTGAAAACAGATCCGTTGTGTGAAGTAGATACATTTTCTTTCCCTGCAATTTACTTTTCTGCACTTGATTTCAGATTGGTTTTCCTTCGCCTCGTACAAGTAGGAGAAACAAACCTGCACCAGTGCACGTTGGTGTGATATTTCATTTTCCTGAAATTCTGTTTAATTGGTTTTTCTGCCTGGTCCAAGCAGGAGAAATGAACCTGCACCAGTGCATGTTGGTGTGATGTAGCAAGCTTTCTTAGTCTACTTTCCGCAATCTTCTTTCTTTCTTTAAATGCTTATGACAGGATAAATGATTGTTTATTTATTTTTGCAATTTTTTAAGATAAAAAACATTCAACTTTATGTATGCAATTTGATTCGATAGTAAACTAGCACTTGCAATAATTAAACACTCATTTTAAGGATTAAATGCTAAGTGCAAGAAGCTTTGATCTAGTGCAAGAACTAGTTTCTTGCCATAAGATCTGAGTGCCTTGAACCTTGAAAAGTTCGAGCCCTTGCATGAAGTAAAAACCCTTTAGTAAAGACACTATTTATCCCTTCTACATAAATCTATGGAAATCATTAAAGAAGTAGGTTTAAGGGCCCATCTAACGAGACTGCTAAAGAATTCTGAAAACAATTTTCATATTGGGCCTCCTTCTATAAGCTGGAAGCCCAATCCAATTCAAACCCATCAAACAGGAACAATCCACCTAAATTCTGGTGATAACAACTCAGGTGTGGATCATCCTGTTGAGAGCGGTACAAGTAAAAGGGGAACAATGGTAGACCAAGAAGATCATTTGGTAGGGACTGGTGACAACCAGGTAAGTGAAGAACAATACACTTTTGTGTTTCCAATTGTAGATCTTGATACTGTGGCACAAATGAATAATATTCCACCATCAGCTCTCCCTCATTTCCATGGTAAAGTTCATGAAGACCCTGAATCTTTTCTATTCGAGTTTGATATTCTATGTAGAAGTTATGATTATGCAACTAATGCTCAGAAGTTAAGACTATTTCCTGTTACTCTCAAAGATTCAACTCTACACTGGTTTATGGGGTTAGGAGGAAACACTATAACCTCTTGGGATTATATGAAGAGAGTTTTTTTGTCTAAATATCAATAATATTGCAAGACTCGGGAGATGTAGGATGAGATTTTTACAATCATACAAGATGATGATGAAATTCTTGAAGATTATCTGGAAAGATTTCTGTATATTTTACAAAGGTCAAAACTTAAGCTTGATCCCAACACTATTATAACCTTGTTCTTAAGAGGAATTACTGATAATGATAGAAATAATTTGAATCTGTTAGGACAAGGTGATATTTCTCAGCAAAATTTTGATCAAATTTGTGAATTATGTAGGAAATTTTCAAGAAACCAATATAGATCCAGTAGAGGAACTTGAAATAGAAATAGAAAAACTGAATCTACTGATGCTATGATTATTGGACTAGAAAATAAAATGGAAAACATGAAAATTGATATAATGAGCACTGTTACCAAACAATTAGACTCCTTAAAATTTCAACAAAAACTTATTAAGGAACAAGAATCATTATGTATTTTCTATCCTAAATGTAGAGACACGCATCCTCCTAAAGAGTGTCCACTTAATTTGAAAGAAACTAATAAGTGTGCTATTTGTGCAGAAGAACATATCACAGAAAATGGTCCCTCTATACCAGGACATAAATCTGTATTTACAGGGGGACAAACTGAAGTTTAATACTTGAATTCTATGGGAGAAAGAAGTAATTGGCCTCAGGTAGGTACAAGTATGGCCTCCAAATTTTCTCCACACTATTTTGGTTATAATTCACATGCATATTCTTATCCTAACTCTCTTCAGCAGTGGCAGTATGGGAATCAATATCAGCATGGCAAACCTTCTCAACCATGACAACAAGGTTGGAGAGGGCCAACTCATTCTCCATATTCCTACCAACCACCTATGCAGTCATATCCATCTACGCATGCACCTTATTCAATGCCTCAACTTCCGAGTTAGTCCACTCAACCGTTGCCTTTACATCCACCTTTTTGACCTCCTCATCTGCATGCCCAACCTATGCCCAATCCTAATAATAATAAAGCAGTGCAAATGATCCATGTAACAAACCCACCTTTACCATTCGAATACGAGTTTATTCTAGTTGGGGTTCATGATATTCAATTAAGATCGGGAAGGACTATAACATCAAAAAATCAAAAGCAACCTATGGTGATCGTTGAAGAGAAAGGATAAGAGGAAACTATTAACCATTATCTAAAATCTATCACTAAGCAGCCCTTACCCTCTGAATCCTTTCCATCTTCTTCCAACTAGCCTCCCTTCCCAGAGAGGCTAGTAATGGAAAGGAGTCAGCTTATTTCTGAGACTAGTTTGGCATCTGAGCTTTGGAATATTTTCATTAAGATACCCTTGCTTCAAGCCATCAAAGAGATCCCATTTGTACCAATATTATTAAGGAACTCTGTCTCAAGAAACCCGGGAGAAAGATATTGGAACCCCAAACCATTCAATTTGTTGGTAGGGCAGCAGAGTTGATGACGGGATGTGTGTCTGTGGAAAAATATATTGATCCCAGAAACCCTATTGTCTCAGTTCAGATTGGTAATGTCCTTGTCTCTAATGTTCTTATAGACCTGGAGGCATCCATTAATGTCATGACTAAGCAAACCATGGATCAATTTCGGTTTTCTCATCTTCGCCCTACTCCCACTGTGCTTGAATTAGCAGATACATCTAAAATTAAGCCATAAGGAGTATTGGATGATGTGATCATCTCATTAGATTCTTGGGAATATCCTGCTAATTTCATTATGCTTCAGCCAAAGAACCCAGTAGGAGGACATCCCTTGATCTTGGGTCGACCATGGCTTGATACGGCCGATGCATATATTGGATGTCGTTCCGGTGATATGTATATTTTAATTGGAGATTCTAGGAAGAAAGTTACCTTATACCCCCCTGCCAGATCCATTCAGGACCTTCGAGATACTTTATGGGTGGATCAAAGCAGTGATGAGGAGACTCAATCTATTTCCCTTATCCATCATTATGTTGGGTCTTCACCAAAATATGAGATTCAATATTTGTTGAATAATCTAGACACTATGCCTAATTATGAGATTCAATATTAGTAAGAATTTGTCTTCTGCTGAATTGAATTATACAGTTACAGAGAAAGATTTTTTAGCTGTGATTTTTCCAATTAATAAGTTCAGGAACTATATTACAGGATATGAAGTATTTGTACATACTGATCATTCCGCGGTTAAATATTTGATGAAAAAACCATTGAAAAGTGGTAGAGTGATTAGGTGGTTGCTATTGTTGTAGGAATTTAATGTTACTATTGTTGATAGACCAGGGAAATCTAATGTTGTAGCATATTTTCTTTCTAGATTAAATAATCATGGTGAAGCAATTCCTGTTAATGATGATTTTCCAAATGAACATATTTTTGCTATGTCTACAGATTCTTTGTGGTTTTCCAACATTTCTAATTACTTATTCACTGGAAAAACACCACCTCACTTGTCCACTCATGACAAGCGGAATATTTTTCAGAAAATTGTTGCATATTCCTGGATTCAAGGAGATCTCTTTTACACTGGTCCAAATTTGATTATCCGTAGATGTGTAAGAGAGGAAGAAGTGTTTGACATATTGAAATCTGCTCATGATTAACCTTGTGGAGGCCATTTCATTGATAAGTGGACTGCATATAAAGTATTGCGTGTTGGTTACTTTTGGCCTTCCTTGTTTAAGGATGCCAAACAGTATGTCAGGCGATGTGATAGCTGTCAACGAATGGGCTAGCCTAATGAAACCAATGAAATGCCTTTATGTGCCCAAGTTATGATTGAGCCATTTGAAAAATGGGCTATTTATTTTATAGGGCTAATAAATCCAACATCATTAAGTAAAAATCATATTTTGGTTTGTATAGATTTCGTTACAAAATGGGTAGAAGATAAAGTTGTTTGTTTCGCTACAGAAAAAATTGCTTTAGATTTTCTTTTTACTAAAATCTTTACTAGATTTGGTGTGCCTAGAGAAATTTTTTCTGACAATGGTCTGCAGTTTATTTCTAATCTAGTGCAGGGTGTGATGGAGAGATACAAGATCCGGCATAGGAAATACACGCCATATCACTCGCAAGCAAATGGCCAGGTGGAATCTACAAACAAAGTGATCGAGTCCATTCTTAAAAAGACAGTCAATATGCATTGGAAAGACTAGGCTGAAAGATTACCAGAAGCTTTGTGGGCATACCGAACCACTTGGATAAATAGCATGGGACATACACCATATGAGCTGGTATATGGAAAATAGGTTCTGTTACCAATTAAGTTCCAGATCAAAACTTTCATAACTGTAGATCAGTTAGGACTAAATCTCTCTAAGGCACAACAACAACGTCTTCTCCAATTAAATGAGTTAGATGAATTTCGTAGAGATGTTGTTCAACAGAACATACTAATTCAGTAGCAATGGAAAATGTGGCATGACAAGTCTATTCAGAAAAAGAAATTCCAACCAGGTGATTGGGTACTCCTTTATCATTCCATATTTAAAATTTTTAAAGGGAAGTTCCATACATGTTGGATGGGACCTTATGAAGTGATTCGAGTATTCAAGAATGGAGAAATAGAAGTTAAAACTATTGATGGACAAAATTCGGTATTCTTGGTAAATGGTCATAGATTAAAGAAGTATTTTTAGCCACTTGCCAAGAAATATTTTACACAGAAATTCCAACAGCAATTCGGGACGGTAGTGCTGAATGGTAATACCAACCTTTTGAAGACATAAATCCTTCTTTCTCTTGAATTTTTTTTAAAAAAATACAATAAAAAATTTAACAAAAAAGTAAAGAAAAAAAATATTTTCTTGTAATTGTGAAAATTAGTTCACTGAGATGATTGCAGAAGGGTCAACCTGAAAACCATCTTGCTAGCAGGAAGATCAAAAATTTCTAATAAAAAGAGAATGTTGCTTGATCTTTAGATATGCTAGCGACCACCGAGTAAAAGCAGGTTCAGCAAGACCAACCTTTATACATTGGGGTAATTAACATGGATATTTTTATTCAAGTAACACTTAATTCTCGCTGCAGTTATTTTTCTTGCACCAGTGCAGGCAAACCTTCCAGAAAATTTTCTACTTTTATTCATATCCCATTTTGTAATATTCCCTCGATTTTCTTCTTTAAATCCCAGAATGATTAACCTTCCCACATTCTTCTAAATTTACCCTACCCGCTTTGTAAAAATCCCACTTTACCCTTGAATTTTTTCCCTATCCCGCTTTTGTTTATCCCCTCTTGTGGTACTATTCCTGGAGTCCCTGTAACAAAATTCCTTCCCATTCTAAAATTTTCCCCTTTCCCACTTCTTTTTTCCCTCATGAATTCATTGCATGGTCTCATACACAAAGAGCAAAAAGATGCTCTGAAGCATCAAGAAATGGAGAAGAAAATTTCCAGTATCAGTTGAGGAAGCCATATTAGAAGTCAAACCTATATTTTACTTAAATTCCCTGTTCTTTTTCAGACAAGATGCTTGCACTAGTGCAAGCATATTGTCCTATATAACAATACAAGTAGAATGGTACTATCAGAACATCATAGTAAGCGGTGTAAACAGATCGGTGCAAGCATGCACCTTGACAGAAGCATAGTACAATTTGTTCTTTGCATAAGTATATGTCATAGGAAAGTGGTCATCATGAAATTTTGCAAGAAGCCTTTTCACTTATTTAAGGAGTACCTGTGCTATCATATTAACTAGGAGAAAATTATTTAAAGTACAAAGTTTTTTTAGTTAATAAGCATGATCATTTTTTAGTAAATGCTAAAGTTATTTTTTGAATTATGAAGGAGTGCGAAAATGTTTAACTGTTGCTTGGATATAATTACTCTTTCCACCATGATCCTAAATGTCCTTCACTTATACTGATTGCCTCACTTAGCCATTGAAAAAAAACCACTGCAAGTACCAATCCTGCACGATTTCAAACATGCCGCGCATCCACAACTATTTTGGCGAAATAGATCAGTGATAAGATAGAAGGGATGGTGGATGGTTGGATCCCTATCTATAAAGAGCCAACTTTTCCAGTATTGCATGAAATTTTTGGATTGTTCATAACTGTTAAGCAACGATGCTGCCCATTCGATGTGAACCTTCATCCCTCAGTGAGGTAGATTAGACCGCTGAGCTTCGCAATAGTCTTGCACTATTGCGAGACTTGGGCTTTCTTCCATTTTTGCAGAAATTTGAAGGGCACAATAGTGAAGTGGCCCTATATTTTTCAAAGAGTTTTAAAAATTGCCATGTAGAAATTTGCCCCTAAAATTTAAGGTCATGGAAGAATCAATAGCACTAGCGACAGGCTTGCAAGATACTAGTGTACAGTACTTCAAAAATCAGAAGCTCGAGAGGAAGCGCTGGCAGCGTTTTGTCATTGATAAGAATATGAAGGTAGATTGGAAGAAAGGAGTTCCACGCAGTGCCTTGCTAGGATAGTGGAAGGAATTCCTTTTTATCCTCTAGAAATTCGTGACTTGCGAGGGAAGGTACTCCCTCACCTTTGTGTATCATTTCAGGATGTAGCAACACTTTGAACCCGGCCGACATGTCTGGTGGAGGATGGATTTCACTTTTTTTTTTTTAAAGGGTTTGGAAAAGATGACCAAGAGTGTGCAGGGCACATGGGTAGACTAGGCTGACAAGAAATTATATCACCACGACCTCATCAAAATCTTGGTCCAGAAACAATTGGAAATTAAGGGCATGACCTGGAAGGCACTGTTAAAATAGCTGCATAAGAAGAAAACTACTAGAAAGAAGACAGGGACCCCCGCCAACAGAAGAAAGGGTCCAAGTGTAAAGAGAAGTCCTTGTTGCACTAGTGCAAAAAGGAAAAGACCCAAGAAATCAACAAAAGAAAAGGGCCCATATCCAAAGAAGAAGAAGACAACGAATACACATGTTGAAGAAACTCTTTCGATGCCACCAGTACATGAGCAGACCCTCGAAGAAGACGATTTGTTGTCAGTCCTT
Organism: Pinus albicaulis; assembly: GCA_034641835.2. NCBI lineage: Eukaryota > Viridiplantae > Streptophyta > Pinopsida > Pinales > Pinaceae > Pinus > Pinus albicaulis. The sequence goes on along the minus strand of CM076580.1, from coordinate 812,272,253 downwards.
GCGAACATAGAAAAATTTGTGGAAGTTTGAGATGAAACTTCGTTGGCTGATTTTATTAAGGCCTGGAAAAAGAATGAGGAATATAGTGCAGGTGAGGAACCACAATCCCCACAGGACATTGAATCCCCTCCTGCACCAGAGCAAGAAGAAGAAGAAGAACCAGAAGAGTAAGAAGAAGAAAAAGAAGAATATTTTTCTGAAGTCGTGAGGGATACTGAGGTCCCGGAAGAAGATACAGCCCCTGCCAGGACAGAAAAGGAAGAATACTCGGTAGCTCCTACTGCTCTGATAGTCAAGCTAGAGCTTCAAGTGCAAAACTTAGAGCAGGTCGTAGCTAAAGCACAAGAGGAAAAAGAAAATAATAAAGAAGAATTCACGACAAAGATCTAGAAAAAGAAAGGAGAAGTCAGGGTGTGGAAGTACCATGCTGCTCAATGCTTCACATGACTTAAAAAAGTGAGGAAGAAATTGAAGAACAACAAAAAGAAGAATTCTGAAGCATTGCAGGTTGATGATAGTATGCCAAAGTAGGAGTGAGCTGGAATGATCAAAGTTTTGAAGGGTTTTTACAGAGGTATATAATTGTGTGAGGACACATAACAACTTAGGGATGGGAGGATTTTCGCCCCCTAATTTTCTCTCTTTTTACCATTTTCCCCTTCCTAAATCATAACCATTTACCTCTGTTTCACCTCTTTTGTGCACCCTCATCTTGCACCAGTCCAAGCATGGTGACATATTTTGTATAAACCTTTATTATTCATGTTTTAATTCAATTTAGCATTAATTAAATATTCATTACATGATTTATTAATTTTAAATCACTTTTGTAACTTATCGATATCTCCAATAGTTATTTGATAGTTAGAGTGCTTACCGTGACCACTGATCTTAGTGCAGGATCAGATCTTGCACCAGTGCCAGCACAATAGATATTTGCGGTAGATCCAAACCTCCTTGATCACCACCTTGTCTTTAGCCATGACAACACGAATGATTCAAAAGCAGCTGAGACCAATCCGTGAAGGGAGAAAAGGCTGGAGATTAGCTACGGCCAGTTTTGTTAGCTTCCTAATTTTGAAGGCCAAATGCTAAATTCTACATTTTGTTATGAATCAGTTCAACGATATGTTTTGGCCTTTGGCCAACAGATCTATATAATGTAAAGTGTAAATAGGACTTAAAGGGGGAGGAGGAGAATTTTCTAACAGAGTTTTTAGAGAAAATTTTTATAGGTGGTAACAGGTTTTTTTTGTTATCGCCTGAATCTGGGCTGGACGTTGTATTAACGCATGTATTCACCTCAATGAATTAATAAAAGGTTTTTTTGCCTCATGTTTCAGAAATTGTGTTTCTTTCTTTAAGCTGATGAATTGACTAGTTTACTGAGCAACGTTTTAACTTAAAAGGGAACCACGCTGGTTTGCTAGGGCCCAGCCAACCCAACACGTTTACCCCATTTTTTGTTTCTTGTAATTTGTGTTTATATTGTCAAAGTGTGATTTAAACTTTCAACATGTGTTCTTTTCTGAGTGAAAATAGATCCGTTGTGTGAAGTAGATACATTTTATTTCCCTTCAATTTACTTTCCTGCACTTTATTTCAGATTGGGTTTCCTCCTCTTGGTACAAGCAGGAGAAACAAACCTGCACCAGTGCATGCTGGTGTGATATTTCCTTTTCCTACAATTCTGTTTAATTGGTTTTTCCACCTGGTCCAAGTAGGAGAAATGAACCTGCACTAGTGCACGTTGGTGTGATGCAGCAAGCTTTCTTAGTCTACTTTCCACAATCTTCTTTCTTTCTTTAAATTCTTATGACAGGATAAATGATTGTTTCTTTATTTCTTCATTTTGTGAAGATCAGAAACATTCACCTTTATGTGTGCAATTTGATTCGATATTAAAATAGCACTTGCAATAATTAAACACTCATTTTAAGGATTAAATGCTAAGTGCAGGAACCTCTAATCTGGTGCAAGAACCAGTTTCTTGCCATAGGATCTAAGTGCTCTGAACCTTGAAAAGTTTGAGCCCTTGCATGAAGTAAAAAGCCTTTACTAAAGACACTATTTATACCTTCTACATAAATCTCTGATCCTGCACTAGTGCAAGACAGATTAATGCAAGAAGGAAATATCTAAAGAAGCAGGTTTAAGGGCCCATCTAACGACACTTCTAAAGTGTATCTGCTAAGGGAAAACACACACTCAGTAGATTAAACAACCATTAGTGGGAGTGACTCCCTTTTATCTTTAATTCTCTCTTGAAAATGAATACTTCCTCGTTCCAGTCTTAGATTATTTTTCATGGTTCAAGTTGCATTTTTCTCTTTTGATTTGATTCTACAATCTTTCCTTTAAAGAAAGTAGGGATTTACAGTAGGAAGATTCATACCATCTCTAGCATTTCCTGTGCTTCGTCTCTAAGTTTACGAATCCCCCGAGTTGACAAATCAAGTGTTGAGGAGTTTTCTTAAGTGTAATTCTTGCACCCAATAGGGGGTTTTCCTAAGCCTTGGGCTTTTTTCTTCCCCTTCTTCATGACTGGGTTTGACGTGGAGATAAATTCTTTAGCCTCAGACTCAATCTTCACCACTTCCTCGGTTTCTGGCTCTTCTAAGGATGCTGGTGCTGAGGATTTAGCAATATTAGTGGCCATCATTCTAGCATGAAAAATGAATCCCAACCCTGGGTGGCTACTGTTAGAAGGATTAGGTTGCTCAGACATGAAAGGGATGCTATAGGCACATAAATTCTTACAGCACAAGTTCATCAAGGAAAAACATGCCAAGTACAAGCTATTCAAGTGATACAGAACCCTTGTCTGATCTATCCTGTGATTTTTATAGCCTTTGTGGTCGACCAATGATAGGGTAAACTTCACTTGGAACTTACCATCAAGTAAATGTTAAAAAATATCCTTAAATCTCCTCATTAAATTCCAGCTGCCCACTCCTTCCAATGGTAAATTTTTCTTTTTACTCGATTTGACTGTTCCAACGGCTAGTTTTTTCATCCTTGGTGTGCTTAGCACACCCCTGCACTCCTAGCACACCCTTGCGTTGTTAGCATACCGCCTGTGCTCCTAGCGCACCTGCTGCGTTCTGATCTTATTCCTTCTGAGTTTAATCTTGTGCCTCTAGCGCACTCCCTCAGGCTTCCGAACCTATGGCTGCCTCCTGTGCGGAGCTAAGTACTTGCTGCGGCTATCTTCCTTGGTGGGACCATCCCACTTCATACAGCTAGTCCAGCCATATAGTCATTTGATCCGATATGGTTTGAGTCGAATGAAATTTATATAGTCGGGTAGCATATTGCTATGTGGGGTAGCTAATCGAACAGCTCTACCATCCATGATCTCCTTAACTGTATAGGGCCCAAGCCAGTGTTGTCTGAACTTCCTTGGGTGTTTCGCAAACTGGCTATCATATAGCAAGACTAAGGCATACTCCGCAAAGGTTTTTTGATGAATATGTCGATCATGCCAGGCCTTATCGTGTGCCTTCCGAACCTGCTGATGAAAATTAGCAATGAAACAGTCTTCCTTCAAAGCCACAAGCTGTGCTAACCGCTCCTCCATGATATCAGACTCTGCCATATTTGTGAAGGCTGCAATGTGCATGCTAAGAAAAATATATTCCATGGGCATAATGGCCCCCTTAATATAGACCATCCTAAATGGTGTAATTTTTCCCTGTCAACTTCTTACAGGTGGTTTGGTAAGCCCATAGAATAGATGGAATGTGCATGTCCCAGCACTATGATCGACATTACAAACCTTGATCAGTGCGTGCTCCAAGAACTTATTAAAAGATTCAATCACTTCATTTTCCTGAGGATGATACAATTTCCTGAGGATGATACAAAGTTATTTTCGCATGATGGATCTGAAATTCTTCCATCAAGGCTTGTATTGTTTCATTGACAAATTTTGTACCTCTATCGCTCATCGAGATTTTTGGACATCTAAATTTGGTCAGAATCTGCTCAAAGATGAAGTGTGAAATGGTATCTGCAGTGTAGTTCTTCACTACTTGTGCCTCGGCCTACCTAGTTACATAATTAGTAGCAGTTATAATGTAACGCACACCTGTCTTCTTTTCAGGTGGGTTGATAGGTCCTACAAAATCAATAGCCCATTTTTCAAATTCTTTCAGGGCCATTTGTGGTTGAAGGGGCATTTCATCCCTGTAGGATGACCTTCCGGTGTGTTGGCATGTATCGTAGGCCTTACAATAATTGTGAGAGTCACTATGCAGGGTAGGCCACCATAATCTAGCTCTTAAGATCTTCCGTGCCATTGTGTTCCTTGCATAGTGACCTCCTACTACCCCATCGTGGGCTTCTGTCAAGATAGCATGTCGTTCATGTTCCAAAACGTACCTTCACAGTACTCCATATACTCCCATATTATATAGGTGACCTGTGATGATGGTAAAATCCACAGCGTGGGCTACCAATTATTTCTTCTATTGCACTGAATTCTCTGTGGGTGCCATGCCTGTAGTCAGGAACTGAATGATGTCAGTGAAGTGTGCATCGACTACCTTAATAGAAAACAATTATGCATCAGGCAACCCTTCTTCTAGGTTGGTTGGTTCCTCGCTAGTCTTAATTTGGGACAAGTGATCTAGCCTAGCACTCAACTTCCTTGGTTTGAAAATGATTTCAAAGTTGTGCTCCTGGAACAACAGAAGCCATCGACATATTTTCCTCCCCAACACAGGCTTATTCACCAGGTACTTCAAATAAGAATGATCTGTGAATGTATTGAAGTGTTCCCTTAACAGATAGTGCTGATAATTTTGTAATGCATAGGCCATGTCCAATCCTTCCTGCTCCATGGTGGCATAGTTGCATTCTGCACCGGAAAGTTTTCAACTAGAAAATGCAACTGGGTGATCAATGTCTACATCTCCAAGCTGCATAAGGACCGCTCACAGGGCGATTTCAGAAGCATCAGCATGAACATGAAATACCTTCTCCCAATCTGGAAAATAAGAATAGGCGTAGATTCCATCTTTTTCTTGAGTAGCTCACGGCTCTTCTGATACTCGTCATCCCAAAATAATGAAACATCCTTGTTAAGAAGCTTTTCCAGAGGTGTTGTGATCAGTGCATATCCTTGAATGAACTTTTTATAGTAGCCCATATGTTCAAGGATCGAATGTAGTTGTTTCTCAGTCATAGGTATTGCCAGATTGATGATAACTGGAACTTTCATAGGGTCAACCATTAACTATTATCGGCAAACTATATTTCCAAGAAAGATTATGAAGGGTACGCAGAAGATACACTTCTTGATATTCAGGGAAATCTGGTGCTTTTGGCAAGCATCCAACATCATGTGCAGGTTCGAAACGTGCATCTTTACTAAGCCGAAGACAGTCCAATCATCGAAGTACACCTCCAAACATTTATGGATGAACTCTTTGAACACTGCGACTACTACTCACGAGAAGATGGCAGGGGCGTTTTTGAGTCCGAACGGCATGACCGTATATTGAAAGGATCCCCATTCGGTAGAAAATGTAGTTTTACTGCGATCTTCAGGTGTGATTATGATTTGATGGTATCATAAGAACCCATCAGTGAACAAGTACGCTTCTTGGCCTCCTACGCTATCCAGGATTTCATTCGAGAATGGTGTCAGAAAGGGATCATGTATACATGCATCATTCAATTTGAGTAATTCCACACAAATGCAAATTCCACCCTTCATCTTCTTCTCCTGAACCACCATCGGACTTACCCAATCTGACTATTCCACTGGTTCAATGATACATGTGGTGAGAATTCTATCGATTTATTTACTAAACTTCTGCTTATACTTAGGATTCAGCCGATAAGGACGCTTCTTCACAGGGCATGCATCTGGTTTCAGTGTGATGTGCATAACCCCTAAGTCCCCTGTGATCCCCTTAAGTTCTGAAAACTTTGTCAGAAATAAGTCTTGATATTATGTGAGTAATTCCGCAACCTTTCCTATTGTCTCATCATCCTAGTAGTCCCCAATTTTAGCCAAACTAGGCTGCTCTTCTGTGCCAATGTTAACCTCTCACAGCTTCAGAGGCTTTGTAACATCCATAGTGTGTAATCGAGGTCCTGCAACTGTGCGCTCCCCTTCTGACTTTGGAATAGAGACATTTCATGGATCTTCGTCACATTCTTCTATGGTGATATTGTAGTAGTTGACAATATCCTCCATATGCGTTTCCCATGTTGGTTTCTCCAATTCTACGTAGGGGCTGGATTCGCCAAATATAAAGGTATATATATCCTGCAGAGCTTCTTAAAGCATATCCATTCCTCCTATTAATCAAAATTTCCCCATGAATTCGTCCTTTAAGGTTTCCCAATGGCGGGCGCATTGATGTAGCTTCGCATCTAAGTACCATGCAGTGGGGGTTAGTCCCAAGGCATGAATAAACAAGTGAACCCATTCTTCTGTAGTGTGATCCCACCATTTCTCCATCCAAGAAAACAAATGTTCGTGCAGATCCCCTGTGCCAAGAAACATCTTGATGCACATGTTAGCAAGAGGCTCAAATCATAGGATCATCATATACCGACACTCCTCCCAATCCTGGAACGCCCCCTTATGCGTGTCCCACCACCTTGTCGGTGTTGTGTGCATGGCTAGATTAAGGGCCAATAGCCTTCGTTCTCTTGGAACCTTAGCTTCAAATATTCACAAAAACTATTTTATACTACCAGAACCATCAAAGTAGGGCATTTCTCTTACCTCTAAGGATATGCAGCAGAAATCCCTTGTGATTCGCAGGTAGCACATCACAGAGACATCATGTAACCAGTTTTTCTAATTTTCCATTTCCCCGTCAGAGTCAAAAAATCATTCACTATCCTTTACCTAGCACGGCAAGCCATCGGTAGTAGGATTGACCCAATCTTCATCCCTCATAGTTAACTTATATATGTGATCCACCTCCTCTTCCTCACGCACTGGTTTTGTATACCTTTCTCCTTCTGTGAGGTCTAGCAGTAATACCACCAGAGTTCCTTCACTTTCAAACACCATGCTTCTCTTCTTCAAATTGATAATACCACCAATATCTATGGCCTAATCCAATCCTAGGAGCACAGGATACAGGTCCACATTCTCTACAATCTGAATGACCTCGAATTTAGCCTGAACCTTAACTCATGTGATATCTACCAAAATCTTTGATAATCTTCTGAACGGTATGATCTTCTGCTGATTAGCCATGCGCAGCTGGATAGTGGACCATTCCAACTTAGGTTCTCCCATTCGCTGCCAAGCTTTCTTGGGTAGTACGTTTGCATCTGAGCCTAGGTCTAGAATAACCTAATCCATCTCATAATCACCAATCTACGCGGTTAACCACATCTCCCTACCAGTGCGTCTCTTATGCTTATATAGTTTGTGCACATCCTTAATTTCCATGGTTGGGGTTGTTCTTTCTGCGCAACTGTATATCAAAGCTTGGAGGTTTTCTATGACCCTTTGGTTGCACAACAGCTTCATACATGCCTGTAGGAATGGTTCAACCTCATCATCTTCTTTGAGGTTCGCGGGAGCTTGAAGAGTAGATGCCACAGCCTTAGCAAAGTCTTGCCGAGTTGTGACAAAGATTTCCTTTTCCTTCTGTAATTCCAAACCTTCTTGTTTAATGGCTGCTTTACGGATAAGAGGCTCTGCCTTAGCTTTCTCCATAGCTCCTCCAGTGGCCATATCACTATGTGTTATAACATTAACTCTTGGTCCTTCGTCTTAAGGTTCCACCTTGACCCTTTGTACATTGTGCATAGGTGTCTGTTGCTTCTTCTCCATCTTGGCTATCATAATTGAGAAATATTTGATCACATGATCCAGCTACCTACAGTAGCTGCATGATTTCCTTGCAGGGTTTGTGCAGTCCCTTGTAAAGTGCCTTATTTCTCCATAGTTATAGAAAATCAGTTGTCCTCTCCCCCTACTTGTGCTTCCACCTCGGCTTCCTCCCCTGCCCCTAGCTGGGGAGCCACCTATGCCTGAGGGGGATCTTGGTGAGGAAGGATCTGACTATACTCTATATAGGTTCCCCTGGTCTATCATCAGATCATAAGTCTGGTAGTTTTGATCATCATGTCGTATAGATCTACAAAACCTTCACCATTGTTGCTTCACTTCTGGGATATATGCGGCCAGGAGGGGGTAGTGGTTAGTATCGTGCAGCTCAACAACACGACAATCATCGCACCACAACACCATCCCACTTGGTCTCGAAACTTCCTTAGAACACAACGGGCTAGGTCCCCTAGCCTGCATGTAGTCTACTAGCAGTGGGCAGTTATCCCTCGTGTGGCCATTCACCCTACAACGTATGCACCATCTGTCAAGGCTAGCCTTTGTTCCTAGCTCCTTTCGCTGATTCTAGATCTCCATGTGCATTGTCCCTAACTGCCCTTGTGTTTTTTGTGCTCCTAACTAGGTATCATCCCTTGGCACAAATTTCAGCTTCATCGTAATCTCCAAGGCCTTTTCTTGCGATTCAATGGCTTGATGACCCATTGGCACGTGCAGGTGGGGAAACAACATAGCAATGAACCACTCCATGTGTTGTCTGTCATCATACATAAATACTCCTTCTCTAATCACCTTCTTTAACCGTTTGTCAACTTCCCATAAATACTTGGACGGTCACTGCTTGAAATATTTCAGATCGTTCACTATCTAAGAGTAGGACTTAGGCTACTTGAACTGCTATTTCAAGGCATTCTTAATGTCTTCAATGGTCGCATTTGAATGCTAAGCTATGTATCCCATATAACATTCTAGGGCTCTTCCTTCAAAGGCAAGGGATAGCTGCGCACCTTTTACAGCATCACTAGCCATGTTCTGTGCAGTCCACACCAATCCTGAAAAAAACCAGAAACGGTCCATGTCTTCTTCCCTTACGCCCTTAAATGTAGGTAGCTTCATTTGTGAGGCCATCTCAAATTCTGTTGGTGGTGGAGGTACGGGTGAGTTCTTACCCCTATGCTGGCTTGATGGTGGTGTAGTTGGAGTTTCTTGCGTAGTTGAATCCCTTACTGGACTATAGATAGATCTATCTCCTTCTTGGTTAGTTCTGTAGTACTTACCACTACGTTTTGTACCGTCTTTTTGATCGCAACTCATTCACTTTGTATGGATACACAAAATTCTCTTTTCGCACAATAAGATCTTAATCATTAATGGCAGAGTTTTCAGAAACTTACGCTGGAAAACCTTTAAGAACCTTCGTTCTGCCTCAGAGTAGGACACAAATTGATCAATTGCAAATTCCGTCACAAATCCTCCTATCACACTGTCCACCCAATGATCTATCATGCAAGTGATGGTGTTATTAGTCTTTTATAACTGCTGGATCAACTCTGGGGTCCACTGTGTGACCCGGTCATCCTTCAAACACTTATGGAAATCTACAAGCCTTGGGAGCCACTCCTAAAGCTTAGTCACATATGTCAAAAATAAAATTTTGTAAATCTCTATGAAAATGTACTTATTCCTCCACTTCTCTGTGGTCAGCATTGCACTACGATTCTTCCTCACTGCGAATTCCTGAATTTTATTTTCGAACCACTCATTGATCTCTTTCCTCTCAGGTCTCCAATGTGTTCTTGGCATTACCTGATCTCTCTCTCAAAATGCTCCCGATCCTGGAAACAAAACCATTTTTTGGCTCGAGGGTTCCTGACGCAGGTTTGGAGGTTAAGGTTTTCCAACAAACCCTTATGCTATTGGCCCTTTCGGCAGTGACCTACTTGTGTAGGCCAAAGTCTCACCCGAAGTAGTATGGGAGGTTATTGGAACCAGATTTCTGCACCCAGAGAGAGAATAGGTAAGTCAAGTAGGTCTGCATTCCCAGCTTATCGAGTTCATACTAAACATATCTATTCATAGGCTTATTGACAAAATTGTATAACAGATCTATTCTTATTCACAAATCTAGTAAATACCTCCGCATCCACATGCACAATACCAATTATCAGCACTGAACACTATTATTGGAGTAATTAACAGATTATAGATACATATACCAGAAACATAGATACTTTCACAGTTCGCATCAATTAAACATATACTTTCACAGCTTAATCATATAACCCAGGTTCGCATCAATCATAAATAAACAGATCCAGATAGCATTAGATATCCATCAGTACTTCACATATATATTAATACCAAAATCCACTTACAATCCCAAAATATCACCTGCACACACAACCTGCAGGGTCCACACATAGCAAGGATGAGGATCTCCATGCACACAGCCAGTAGGAGTCCTTACCCAAAAAAACGAGAACATATCTAACAATTTTTTCTTAGCATAAGACTAAAAAAGGTTCATCTATTTATATCGATTTAGCCTACACATCCAATGGTCTGCAAACCGAGGTTTGCAGACTCTTGGTCTACCCTTGACCCATCACAATGCCTTCGGGCCTTTGACCCACCCCAAAAACCCTGCGTTAGACTAAATAATACCAAAATATACAAAAATGGACAAAATTCGCAGCTTTAGGAGACCGTGTTCCAACAGGTACTAAATTCTTCATTTTAATTTGAGGATAAGGTCAAATAGCTAAATGTGTGATCAATTTTGAAGGGGCCTTTGAACCCTAAATTAAACTCTAAGGCTTGGAGTGTAGACTCCTACCTTAAGTAGGTGTAGGGATGACACATGGGGCATATATATATATATATATATATATATATATATATATATATATATATATATATATATATAGGAGGAATATTGACACACACACACACAGAGTATGGAGACAAGCACATGCTTATATCATTCAAAGAATGGTAAAGTGCCAATCCATGTATGTTGCATATCGAACCATATTTGGCCCTATATTTAGAAAGGACAATGATTTTTCCTTGGCAGGAAAATGAAACCATGTAAGTTGACTAATTCATGACCAAGGTAGCATTAAGTGAAATTTTAAAATTTGGAGGATATTGGAAAAAATATGGTTGAAATTGATATGGCTTAGCAACATTTTCTTTCTTCAATATAAATACAAATACTCTTGATTCCTATGTTGGAATTGTAGTGTTTGCATTGACATCAAAATATCTTGGTGTTGCTGGTCATATTCATGTGTAATGAGTGCTTGGTGTTGGATGATTGGTGATGGTATTATTAGTTGGCATTGATGTCAACATGCCTATGACTAGACCTAGTGGAGATGATGTTGTGGTTATTAAGGAGATAGATTCCAGACATGTTTTTTTGGTTGGAGATGTTGTTTCTTCAGGAGGTTGGAGAGTTTCTCTTGGTGCTCCATATGTATCTACATGTCTTAGAAACATTAGATTGCTGCTACATGTGTAAAACTATTGTTTCTTATGTTGGAGGTGCTTCTAATAGTATTGGAGACACCTTTATGTCTTGATGTTACTACTGTAGGTGTTGAGGTTGTTGTTACAGGAGATGGACATGCTTATACATATGGTCGAGTCATTATAGATGTTAATGTTGCTACTTGAGGAGATGTAGGTGTTGGTATTGGTTCTAAGGTTGGCAGAATAGGTCTTACATGTCATAGACTTGTTCCTTGCCTATTCATCATTTGTAGACTTATCCCAATGGCTTGGAGGAGTCATCAGATGATGAAGAAGGTGATCCAATAGGTGGAAAATGTTCTGGATTGAAGAACTAATGCTTTCATTAAGTTTTAGGCCCAGTTTCATGCATGCATATTCAAGGGAACGACTGGAAATTCATATCATGGTCGAAGCAGGCTTAATGGAGCGGTTATAGCTCCAAGAGGTTAATTTCGCATACAATAAAATGCAAAGGGAGTGACTATGGGGTTTGAAAATATTTTCCTTGAATTCCTCACACTGATGAGATAATTTTTGTGTTGTGGTGATGTTATTGATTATAAATTTTCAAAATATAGTCACAAAAGTTCGTGGGACCACTAGAAGCTGATTAAAGTTGAAAATATCAAGAAAGCTAATGGAGTTAGTGGTTGATTGAGTCAGTGAGATAAATTTGGATCCAATCAATCATATGAACAAGATTGTTGAGCTCAATAGTTCTTTGTAATTATTGAGTTGAGAACTTGAGTTCATATTTATATTGGAGATAACTCATTATTAGTATGGTTGATTATACTAGTGTATGGATTGAGTGAAAGCTTGGAGAAGACACTGCAAATTGTGTGAGATTTAATATGTATAATTTCTGAAGCAGTTTTCAGTTCTAGTAGCAATGATTTGAAGTATGATTCAACCATGATATTGGTGCAGTGTTTGATAAGAAGATGTGTGGGTTGGAGTAGAGTTCAACGAGATGTTTTCCAACTGATGTGGAGATTTTGTGTGGAATTTTGATGGCAGCTTGTGCTGCAAATTTATCAGTTTATGGAGCTTTTATACTATGTCGTTACAATGCTTACGTTCAGTAATTTTTAGGAGTATAGTCTAAAAATATATGAAACGAGGCTCGCATGGAGGAAGTGAAGGCATGGAGGCTTTGAGTAGATAATGAATTGGAAGATTTAGTAGAAGGAAGAGTTTTCTCCATCCAATGGTGGTTAGATAGTTTGGTATAAACTCAACAAGGTTCATTGGTCATGATAGAGCCACCAAATCTGAATATTTAGAGTTGATTGTTTAGTTTAGGATTAAAAATGCGAGGATCGTTGATCATGGTGGCCTTCAAAAGATGGTAGTTTGTAGATCTAAGAGAGAAACAATTTTATATCTAAAAGGGTCAACATATTGTGAAATAAATCAAGTATTCCAAATAATATGAGTTAGCTAATCCATGTATAATTTTTTCAAGAGATAATGAAATATTGAGCAGCACAACAACAACATGGTCACTTTTTTTCGAGGATGGGTTTTCCGCCCAAAATACTTGTGTCTCTTGTGTGATTTCTTTCATGGTGTTTGATTTATGTTTGAAGCAATAGTCTCTAATTATTTGTTTCAATCTATGAATGTTAAGTATTAAATCATTGAGAAAATTTTTATAGGTGCTCACACTACTGATTCAACCCCCCCCCCCCCCCCCTCCCTTCTCAGTAGTTATCTAGTTTCCAACAATTGGTATCAGAGCAAGGCTCTCAAGTGCAACTTCATCACTGGAGAATGGATATTGAATATTTTGGAAAAAAAATTGAAAATTTTATGAAATGGATCAACAAGGTATTCAATACTTCATAAAGGTAAAATTGCAATTTGGAGAGCGAATTTGGATTCATATTTTTTGTCCAATGATGTATAAATTTTTCTATCAGTTGAATATGGATTTAAATATGAATCTAATGATTTATCTGAAACATTTATTTTGAATATAATTTCAAAATTTGATAGTATGCATGTTAAGCATTGTGAAACTACCAAAGAAATGTTGGATAGGTTGGAGAATCTGTATTTTGGAGGAAAATTGAATTTTTCAGAAATGGAGAAAAATACAAAGGATTCTACTTTTATTGCAATAAAAATGACTCCTCAACAAAAGAATATGATGGAACTAGTGATTGTAGTGATAAATAGAGAATAAATTACCAAAATGTTGAGAAATCCAATATCATGGCACTAGAAGTAGAGATTCGAAGGCTCATGGCTGAAAACAAGGAGTTGGAGGATAAATGTTAGAAATTGAAGGGTTAAGCAATTTCTGAAAGAGAAGAATTGGAGAGGTTCAAAAATATTTCTCAAACATCCATGAGAAAATAAAAAATTGTTGGAGCACCTAGTTTCAACAATAATAATAAGAACCATTAGCCATGCAAGAAGTAACAAAACAAGAGAAGAAGATAAAAAGGGAAGAATAGAATTGGGAAGTGTTATAGTTGTGGAATTCATGGACACATAACAACAATTTACAACAATGGAGAGATCAATATCTCTCATAAAAAGGAGCATCTAAAGGAGAAGGATCATCAAAGGATATCTCCTTCTTTTAGGTATAATAGTCCATTCTATGGTTATTATTTCTCATGCAATTATTTTGGCCAGAGAGATATTAATTGCAGGGAACATGCAAGGAATAAAATTCATATCAATATAATATATCAAGTTATTCCTAATTTCCTTTGTCACATTAGATTTTTGTGTGTGACAATATTTCCATAAGGACAAGGATTGAAAACTTCCCATGTTTTAAAGGAGATTGAACTAGAGAGAGGAGAATATGCAAGACCAACCATATAAGAAGAATAAGGATTAAAACATGAAAGTTTGGAGGAGAAAAGAGAAACAAGGGCTTCTCACCAAAAATTGAGACAGGCATGGTATCAATGGAAGCATATGGTTTCATTATGATTTGCATGCAAATAATTAATTGTTCATCCATATAGGAAGAGTATGAGAAGTAAAATATGAATTCCTAGAGATGCATGTGTTCAGGAGGAGTTCTTGAGGTTTGAAGTGTTACTTTTAGTTTCTTCTCTTTTTTCTATTCTAGTTTGTTTAGTTGGACCATATATATGTTTTGGTTTGTATTAATGCTAATGATGACATGGAGACCATGTAGTATTTTTATGTGAATGGTCAAGGTGTGATAGTGGGACCATTTGTACCTCCAAATGGATTTGGAATGTGTTGGCATTGTGTTCAGGAAGATTTTTGTTGTTGCTACCACAAATTTAATGTTGGATGAGATAGATAGTTGCATGGAAATTTTGGCATGATATTTTGATTACTGTTGGTACTATTTTATTGCTATCCTTTTCTTCTAAAAATCCATCATTTATCTATCATTTTCCTCCATAAACTTCCCATAAGTCCATTGAAATTGATAAATGAAGCATTATAATTGTTATTTTGCATTAAATTTAATTTATGAGTTTTTATGTTAAAAATTTGAATTTTTCAACAAAATTACGGGATGTAATGACTTCCTATAATCAGTTTATGTTGTGACATGTGGCATGGTAGGAAAATCAAAATAGAAGGCATGGACGTGATCTAGGATGTACATACATGGTGGAAAATCTATTTAGCATCGAATTTGGAGTTCTTGAATATATGGTCAAATACGGTCAAACTCAGCCTCTTCAGCAGAAATATCAGAAGGCATAATGATGTACTTGATCTTTTGCTTAAAATTAGGAATTATAAACTGATTTGAACTATGTTGGAATCAGTTAGGATGAAGAAGGAACGAATATATCCTTCTAGTTGTAAATTTTAATAAATAGGAGGATTTTGATTAGAGATTGGATGCTAGTGAAAACGTTGAAGAAATCAGACTTAAGACTGTAAAACGTATTCCAGATCTCTGTTTTGAATGTAATCTATTTCCAAAACTTAATGAAAGGCAGAATTTCATCAATCACAGTGTTTACGAGTTAAAGGTTTATCATTTGAAGCTATTAAAGTGTGCCATCAGAGCGTGGAAGGGTCCTATGTAAATATTGGTACCCTTTCTTTTATGTTTTATGTTTCATAGAATTAGTATTCAGATCTAAAAAACGTATTTCATTGCATTGCTTGTGAGTTCATTCATTTAATTAGAAGTTCTTGAGATTATTGTTATTTTATGGTTCATAGCAATAGCTTGAAGATTCGATTGCAAAATTATTGAATGAGTCCTTGTAAGAGGTTTAATCGAGCATCGGATTTCAAAACATCTCTATGAACTCTATTTGTTTTTATGAATTTGATTTCTAGAATGTTTAGTGTGTTATCTTGAAGGAGTTTTTGTGAAACATATCCTCGTAAGAGGATTGAAAAGCTCAGATTAGTAACACTCTGTTTTTTTAAGATCAGTAGATTAAAATTGATAATATAAGTGTTTAAATTGTGAAAAGGAAACATATTTTAGCCTCTTGTAAAGGAGTACTGGAGCCTGTCACAATTAAAAATTTATTTAAACATATAGAACGGAACCTTTTAGGTCTAAAAATATTAGATGTGCCTCTAAGACTACCTACCTTGGTCGACATTAAATTGAGTCTAATCTAGAATCCTAGATTGGTCTTTACATTTTGGCGTCGTTGCCGGGGAAGCGCAACTAGAGGAGTTCTAAAAAAAAAACTCAAAAAAAAAAAAACAAACAAAAACATAGATTTAATTTTAATTCATCATTTTAGAAGTCATGTTTACATATGTCTATACCTAGAGATGATAAGGGAAGATTCATAAAAACCCCCATCCAAGAACTAACCCACCACTAGGAGCAGATCCTTTAGAAAGAATTGAACACACAACACCAGCTGGGAAAGTCATTGTACAAGAACTAGAGGATAAAAAAAAATCAGGCCAAAGACTTACACTTATAAAGAGACAAATTCTATTGGCATACGAAGCAAAGAAGAAACACCTTCCTGAATCCTCTACAACAAGAGAAGGCATCAAAACAACTCAACAATCTCTCCTTGAACCTACTGATTTTGAACAAATTCAATTAGGAGAAAAGCCAACACAACAACTTCTCTTTGAAACAAGTGACACTGAACAAGAACTTAAAACAATATAGGAACCTATCAAAATGGCTGAGGAAGGAGGAGGATCAGCAAGAAGACCCACTCCTGAACAACTTAGAGAATATGAGAGACAACAGGAGGAAAGGATAAGACAACGAGAAATTGAACTGAAACGAAAGCAAGATCAAGATCAAAGGTAGGAGGAAGAATCAACCTTCAAATTTCCTATTCAAGAACCAGGAGAAAATCATGATGAGGAAATCAAAATGAAAAACATACCTCCATCTGTGTTACCAAATTTTTATGGTATGACATCAGAAGATCCAGATTCATTCTTGTTTGAGTTTGACATAGTATGACGAACATATGGTTACACAGATGATGCCCATAGGCTTAGACTCTTGCCAGCAACATTAAAGGCATCAGCATTAAGATGGTTCATGGGACTTGGTGAACATGCAATAACTGATTGGGATGGCATGCGGAAAATATTCCTAAAGAAATACCAACCTTACTGTAGATAAAAAGATTCTAAAGATGATATCTTCATAATGAATCAACAGGAGGATGAAAGTTTAGAGGAGTATTTAGAACGATTTGTCTACAATTTACAAAAATCAAAACATAGAACCATGTCTCTTGATCTGATTCGAACAATATTTTTGAAGGGCATTCGAGAGGAATACTTAGATGATCTTAATTTGATGGGCAAAGGTGATATTTCCACCTTACCTTTTGATGAAATTACAGACTTATGTGAAAAGTATTCCAGGAGCAAAGCTAGAAATGGAAAAAGAGCCATATCATCTAAAGCCACAAAATCTGCTTCAGCTAGTGTCACAAGGGCTGAAATAGGAAATTTATTGGAAGAATTCAAAACAGACCTATTAAGCACTTTAGGAAATCAAATTGACACTCTGAAAGAAAAGAAAAGACAAGAAGAAGAAGATCAATTAATGGCTGTCTTTTGTCCAAAATGCCGGAAGAAACATGCTTTGAAAGATTGTCCTTTAGAAAACATTCAAGTGTGTGTCTTTTGTACTGAAAACCACGATATATTTCATTGTTCTAAAATAAAGATTTTGCAGAATTGTAACATGGAAGCCAATGCAGATTTGGAGAATGTGTATTTCATGGGTGCCAAAAGACCATGGCAGCCAAGACCTCCACCTCCAGGTATGTTTCCAAATCAAAATTTGCAATTTCCTGCACAAGATCAAATGTATGTTCAGAATTCTTGGAATGTACCCATGCCATGGCAACACCAAAATTACTCACAACAACAATGGAAACCATTTCAGCAATACCCATCATATCCTCAACCATACTAATCATATCCTCAACCATATCAACAATATAATCAGCCATATCAGCAGTATCCTCAAACATATCAGCAATATCCTCAGCAGAAAGTTGTTCATCCACCCCAAAACATTCAACAAACATTGCCTGCTCCTCCACCAATAAATCCACCCCAATTACAACTTTCATCTAACCAACCTCCTAGACCCACTCAGATTCCTGCTCAACCTGTACCAAATCCAAATAATAGAGTAGAAAGACTAGCTTACAGTGTAGATGAGGGACCATCATATCCCACATTACCTTTACAAAATATTGAGTTGAGGTCTGGTAAGGTACTTCAAAAAGAACTTCCCATAGCTGAGAAACAAGAGGAAAACAAAAGCAATGAAAATGAAACACCAAATCAAAATAAACAAAATGAAGACATCAAAAATAAACAAATCCAACCATTGCAGCCACCACCTTTTCCGGAAAGATTGATCCAACCAAAAATTCCCATATCTTTACCACAGTTTGATGCTTTAGATGAGCTGACAAATGTCTATATAAAAATTCCACTACTCCAAGCCATAAAATACATTCCTATATATACTAAAGCAATTAAAGAACTATGCCTCAAGAAGCCTACAAGAAAGAGACTTGATCCACAAACAATTCATGTTATTGGACACCTAGCTGGCCTTATGTCAAACACCATTTCAATGGAAAAGTATGTTGATCCTGGCATTCCCAGAGTCACTACAATCATCAACAACATATCTATTCCAAATACTTTAATTGACTTAGGGGCAGCAATAAATGTGATGAATCTTGACACAATGAAAACACTCCAACTGAGAAACTTGCAATACACACCAATTGTTTTAGAACTAGCTGATAGGTCTAAAGTGATTCCTGAAGGAATTTTGGAGGATATAATTGTTTCACTGGACTCTTGGGAGTATCCAGTGGAATTTTTAGTTCTTCAACCAAAATATAATTTAGGAGGTCACCCTATCATTCTTAGTAGACCATGGTTAGCAACTGTTGATGCATTCATAGGGTGTCGATCAGGTAATATGATCATTTCACGAGGAACTGAAAGGAAACAACTCACTCTTTACCCATAAGCACAAACACTAGCAGTAGCAAACAACTTATGGCTTGATGATAAATACAATGATAAGGAAGAAGTTCAATCTATTTTTAGCATCAATCAGATCTATGATTTTCATGAAGATAATAATAATGATTTGATAGAATTGTTCCTTTCTGAACTTGAAATGTCTGAAGAAATAAGAAATGAACAATACCATGCTGCAGATGAATTTTTAGCTCAAAATTTTCAAGAAATATGTACACTCCATTCTTTGAAATCATCATTTGAAAACATTTTTCCCATTCAATCTATCACAAACACTCAGAGTAAGACTATAGAGATTAGTCCGGCCAAAACATTGAATATTAGCACTCACCTAGACTTATCTCAGGAAGAAAAATTGATTCAATTATTGAGAAAGTATCAGAAAGCATTTGCCTGGGACTACACCAATATGCACGGAATCCACCCTGAAACATGCACTCATCATATTTACATAGATAATAACATAAAACCAGTGAGGCAACCACAAAGAAGAATGAATCCCATTCTTCAAGATATTGTTAGAGAGGAATTGCAAAAACTATTGAAAGTTAATTTTATATATCCTATCTCTGACAGCCAGTGGGTATCACCATTGGTAGTAGTGCCCAAGAAAAATGGCAAGTGGAGGATTTGTGTTGATTATAGACAATTGAACAAAGCAACCCTCAAATATTATTTTCCACTACCATTCATCGACCAAGTGCTAGACACATTAGCTGGGAAATCATCATTCTCTTTTCTTGATGGTTTCAGTGGCTATAACCAGATCAGGATAGCCTTAGAGGACCAGGATAAGACCACTTTTACTTGTCCCTGGGGCACTTATGCCTATAATGTTTTACCATTTGGACTTTGTAACGCTCCAGCTACATTTCAGAGAGCTGTTTTAGCTATTTTTTCTGATTTAGTTCATGAATGTGTTGAAGTTTATATGGATGATTTTTCGGTCTATGTTAATTCATTTGAGCATTCATTAGAAAATATTGAGAAGGTTTTGAAGAGATGTATTGAAGCTAATCTATCTTTGAGCAATGAAAAGTGTTTTATGATGCTAGATGAAGGGATAGTATTGGGTCACTATATTTCTTCTCAAGGCATTAAAGTTGATCCAGCAAAAATTCAGATCATTGTCAATTTTCCAATTCCGAAGATGCAAAAAGAGGTAAGAATTTTTCTTGGGTATGCAAGCTATTGTAGACGATTTATTGAACATTTTAGCAAAATAGCTCTACCTCTGTTTAAACTTTTAGCAAAAGATACAACTTTCAACTGGAATGAAGATTGTCAGAAAGCTTTTGAAACACTCAAAGAAAAACTATCAACCACACCAGTATTAAAAAGACCTAACTGGAGTCTACCATTTCACATCTTTTCAGATGCATCTGATACTGCAGTAGGTGCTTCTTTAGGCCAAAAGGAAGAGTCTTTCAATTATGCTATCTATTTTATTAGCAAAAATCTAACACCTGCAGAATTAAATTACACAGTCACTGAAAAAGAAATGTTGGCAATCATACATGCTGTAAATAAATTCCGACACTATATCACTGGTTATGAGGTTTTTGTACATACTGACCATTCATCCATTAAATATTTAATGAATAAACCAATCACTAATGGCAGAGTTACCAGATGGCTGTTATTACTACAGGAATTTAATATTACAGTGTTAGATAGGCCAGGTAAGGAGAATCAGGTGGCAGATTTTCTTTCTAGACTGCAGAACTCAGGTGAGATTGTTCCGGTTGAAGATTCTTTTCCAGATGAAAATTTATTTGCAATTTCAGTAGTAGATCCATGGTATGCTGACTTAGCCAATTATTTGTCCACAGGAAAGACACCTCCACATTTTACTACAAAGGAGAAGAAAAGGCTGATCAAACAAAGTGCTAGATATTCATGGATCAATGGAAATTTATTTTACACCGGTTATGATATGATTATTAGAAGATGTGTAAGAAATGATGAAATAATTGATATTTTAAAATCTTGTCATGACGAACCGTGTGGTGGGAATTTTGCAGCCAAGAGGACAACATTCAAAATTCTCAGCCTTGGCTACTACTAGCCATCTATTTTTAAGGATTACAAGAGGTATGTGAAGAGTTGTGACAGTTGTCAAAGAATGGGCAAACCCACAGCTTCAGATGAAATGCCACTTCAGCCCCAAGTACATTTAAAGCCATTTGAGAAATGGGCTCTATATTTTGTAGGTCCCATTAATCCACCATTAAAGGGAAAAAATTACATCCTAGTATGTACTGATTATGTGACAAAATGGGCTGAAGCAAAAGCATTGGTCAGAGAAACAAAGCAAACAGTGGTAAACTTCCTCTTTGAAGAAATTTTTGTAAGGTATGGAGTACCTAGGGAGATAGTCACAGATCAGGGTACTCAGTTCACTTCAAAGTTAGTTCAAGATATCATAGAAAAATATAAGATCAAGCACAGAAAAAGCACACCTTACCATCCACAGGCCAATGGCCAAGTGGAATCAACAAATAAAACTTTGGAGGGAATTATCACTAAAACAGTAGCAATGAACAGAAAGAATTGGGAGGAAAAGATCAAAGATGCACTGTGGGCTTACAGAATTACGTGGAAAGACACTACTAGATTTACACCATATCAGTTGGTGTACGGAAAAGAGGTACTGCTTCCTATCGAATTTCAAATACATACTTATAAGATGGCTGCAGATTTAGGAATTGATCTCAATGAAGCACAAAAGGAGAGAATTATGCAATTAAACCAGTTAGATGAGATGAGACAGCAAGCAGAAGAGAGAAAAATCCTAATGCAGAGACAAAGGAAGCAGTGGCATGATGCACACATTAAGAAGAAGCGGTTTAAAGAAGGAGACTGGGCTTTACTCTTTGAATCTAAATTCAGAGACCATAAAGCCAAATTTACAATACATTGGATGGGCCCATATGAAATAGTTGAAGCATATGACAATGGATCGGTCAAACTTACAACAATTGATGGAGAAGGAAAGACCTTTACTGTCAATGGTCACAGGCTGAAACTCTATCATAAGCCCATAAGCAAGGAAGATTTTATTGAAACAGTATCTCAGCAAAAGGAGGTTGAGATATCACAGCCTTCAGTTGTGATATCTCTTCCTTAGTCATTTCAATTTCTTTTAAAAAAAATAAAAATATAAAAAAAAAACATAAAAATAAAAAATAAATAATGGTTTAGATGTGAAAACCAGACTCTGGCACACTCTGAACCCGAATTCTTACTTGAAAACCAATCATTTGGCTGGTAAGAATTCTTTGTTCTACTTGTTTATTGTTTTTCATCAATTCAATAATGACTTGAGGACAAGTCAAACACTTAGTGGGGGAGAAGAATTAGTGGTTTTTCTCTTTGGTAGAAGAATCAGTGATTTTTCATCTCCTTATTTTTAAATCTTCAAGGAATTTGTGTCAGTTATTCAGTATTTCAATTCAGTTGTTCAGTATTTCAATAAAGAGCTACTTTTTTTCTAATTAGAGGGACCTATTTAAGCAATAAGATTTGCAGTGGGACCTGTTCAGAAGACTATGTCAACATTATCAATATTAGAGGGACCTATTAAGGACTGCATTAAAGATACATCATCAATAAAGGCTACTCCAGAGGGACCTGTTCTACTTCAACAAAAGATACATCATCAACAAAGGCTACTTCAGAGGGACCTGTTCTACTTCAACAAAATTTTCAAAGGTTGTTTATTACCACAATTAGAAGGCTACATCAACAACACGGATAAAAGAAGCTGCATAAAGATGGTTCTTCAGATTTTAAAGGGACCTGTTATATTCATTTCAAAGGGACTTGTTTTGAAAAATAAAGATGGTTCTTCAGATTTTAAAAGGGAGCTGTTATACTCATTTCAAAGGGAACTATTTTGAAAAATGAAGATCAGTCATACCTGTACAAATAGATCAGTCATACCTGTGCAAGCCAAATCATCATTTTGTCAGTCAACAAGTGTAAAGTATTGTTGAAATTTTCATTTTTAACATTTAAAATTCTTAAATTATTTTAGTGTTCAAAAATAATTATTATTGCTTGATTATCAATTTCAAAAATCCCTATATCCATAACCGTTTTTTCCTATTCCTTATGCCTATTTCTAAATGATCATTTCCATTTATACCTTAGCCTATTATTCTATTTCATATTCCCATTCATACTTTAGCCTATTATTCTATTTCTTATTCCCATTCATACTTTAGTCTATTCCTTTTTTCCTATCCCTATTACGCTCTTCAAAATCACTCTTCAAAAACTCATCATTTTTAGATATGCCCTCTGTCAATAAAGGTACCAACAAGGAAGTGGTCTAAATGGACACTCAATGAAGAGTTGGCTCAATAGTAAGACATTTGTAAAATACATGATTACATTTCATTTCAACTGATGGAGTTATAAAAACGATGCTCTGACCCAAATTCGTTTATGGAGTGGAATGTATCCATTATCATCACACGATTTATATCATGGTTATGCTTTTATAAATTAGCACTACTCCTTTGTTTTCATAATTTGAATGCATTGTTCGACCCTGCAAACAAACTCATGACCAATTTGAATGCGTTGTCCGACCCTGCAAACAAACTCATGACCTTAAGACTCTGTTCTCTGCGTATTGTATGATACCAAGCAAGTGAAGGTCGGTTGTTTAATTTTTAATTTCTCTGAGTTCATAGAGTGGTTAAAGAGTTAATTTTTAGACTCTGATTTCTTAAGGAGGGCCGAGACAGCAGGTGTGGTTCCATTGAAGAAAATATAGTAGACAAGTTATTCAGGGGTTTTTCTCTACTTCCGCCTAGAATTTGAGGAATAGCTCAGGTAATTGAAGAAGGCAGCCCAAAATTTGAGGAATAGCTCAGGTAATTGAAGAAGGCAGCCCAAAATTTGAGGATTAGCTCAGGTAATTGAAGAAGGAAGCTCAGATAATTGAGGACGTTAACCAGGTCAGTGGAACGCAGGAGAAGAGGTAACCACTTGAAAACCCTGATAGAATTTTTGAGCATAGAAAAAAGGGTTAGAACAGAGAATTAAAAAAAAAAAAAACAATGACCAATAGAGTGGAGCCCGAAACATTTGATAGACTAAAGTATCATGAAGACTGTGTCAAAATTCTAGAGGAAAAACATTGGTTGCCTTTCCTACAGAAATTTAATGGAAGTAATGAAGAGGTTACGAAGCAATTTGCATTTTCCTTCAATGGAGAGAAAGCTTTAGTAGGAAATGTCTCTTTTAGAATTTCAGAAGATATAATAGCACAAACATTGGAAATCAGTCCTGAAGGAGAGAAGTATTTCAAAACCAAGCAATTCAAGGAAAAATCATGGACTCAGTTTATGTCCAGGTCAAGGGTTTCTTCAGTTAACTGGAAAAAGGGAGTCCCAAGAAGCTGGTTAGTTCACCCATGGGATGAGATGGTGTACATCATTCAAAAATTTGTTACATGTGAAGGTCGTTATAGTATAGTATACCTCTATCACATAAAACTTTTGTTGCACTTGAAAGGCCAATGCACTATCAATCTACCCTATTTTCTCTTACAAAGTCTAACTAAAATGTCGAAGACTATTCAGAAACACAAAGGTAATGAAGATAGGAGTTTATATCATTTTGGCTTGATCAAAATACTAATTGAATCTGAGTTGCAGAAAAGAGGAAAAACATGGAAAGAATTCTTAATTGATAATCAAATCAAAGATAGAGAAGAAGAACAGGAGAAACAAGGAAGCACAGAATTGATGATTGACATTGATGAAGAAACTTTAAAACTTAGAATCAATTAATGTTCCTCAACCAAAGCGATGGTGTGAGACAGAAAAGAGCCAAAAGTATGAGGTGAAAAAGATAAAATGTTTTTCTTGTAAGAAGGTCAAGGAGAATGAAAAATTAAAACACAAGATGAGCCACGAGGAAACAAAATGAAAGCATATAAATGGAAATTGAAAGTAGTGGTATTTTTGTAGGCAATGGAAGCGGAAAAATAGAAAAAGAAGAAACCAATACACACAATAAGAAACAGAGAAAGTTAGAGAAACAGATTGAAGAGCTAAAAGAGGAATTGATGGAAGAAAATATGTTAGAGAAGGTCATAAAGAAATAAAATGAGATTTTGAGAGCCCAGAGCAAGAAGATTCAGCAAAAAAATGATAAATTGAAGAAGAAGGTCAAAGAACTTAAGACTGATCAAATTGAAATTTGCAAATGGGCAACAAAACGGTACACTCAGAAAACAATTCTCAAAGAAAAATATAAGAATATGAAACATGAGTCCCAAGTTCAGAAGAATGTAGATGTATTACTACAAGCAGCAGAGGCAAAAGTAGAAATAGAATATAAAGGGAGCACATCAGGATTAGCATGAGGACATGCTAAATCATTGAGTTTGGGGGAAATGTTGGTACTATTTTATTGCTATCTTTTTCTTCTAAAAATCTATCATTTATCTATAATTTTCCTCCATAAACATCCCATAAGTCCATTGAAATTGATTAATGAAGCATTATAATTTTTATTTTGCATTAAATTTAATTTATGGGTTTTTATGTTAAAAATTGGAATTTTTCAACAAAATTACGGGATGTAATGACTTCCTGTAATCAGTTTATGTTGTGACATGTGGCATGGTAGGAAAATCGAAATAGAAGGCATGGACGTGATCTAGGATGTACATACATGGTGGAAAATATATTTAGCATCGAATTTGGAGTTCCTGGATATATGGTCAAACTCAGCCTCTTCAGCAGAAAAATCAGAAGCCATAATGATGTACTTGATATTTTGCTTAAAGTTAGGAATTCTAAACTGATTCGAACTATGTTGGAATCAGTTAGGATGAAGAAGGAACGAATATAGCCTTCTAGTTGTAAATTTTAATAAATAGGAGGATTTTGATTAGAGATAGGATGCTAGTGAAAACGTTGAAGAAATCAGACTTAAGACTGTAAAGCGTATTTCAGATCTCTGTTTTGAATGTAATCTATTTCGAGGAAGAAACTGTAATAAGCAGGGCCATCAATCCATGGAGTGTTCCTGAGGTTAAAGTTTATCATTTGAAGTTATTAAAGAGGTAATAACACGCTGGAAGCGTGGAAAGACCCTACGGCAGCAAAGATTGATAGCATATTTTTATGTTTTATGTTTTTTATAGAATTAGTGATAGAAGAGATCTTGAATAGCTTTGATATTTCATTCTTTGTTTTCAGCAGTTCATTCATTTAATTAGAAGTTCTTGAGATTATTGTTATTTTATGGTTCATAGCAATAGCTTGAAGATTCGATTGCAAAATTATTGAATGAGTCCTTGTAAGAGGTTTAATCGAGCATCGGATTTCAAAACATCTCTGTGAACTCTGTTTGTTTTTATGAATTTGATTTCTAGAATGTTTAGTGTGTTATCTTGAAGGAGTTTTTGTGAAACATATCCTCGTAAGAGGATTGAAAAGCTCAGATTAGTAACACTTTATTTTTTTAAGATCAGTAGATTAAAATTGATAATATAAGTTTTTAAATTGTGAAAAGGAAACATATTTTAGCCTCTTGTAAAGGAGTACTGGAGCCTGTCACAATTAAACGTTTATTTAAACATATAGAACAGAACCTTTTAGATTTAAAAATATTAGATGTGCCTCTAAGACTACCTACCTTGGTCGACATTAAATTGAGTCTAATCTAGAATCCTAGATTGGTCTTTACAATTACTATATGATATTAATGTATTTTCATGCATATATTTGTTGTCATGGAGATCAGATGATGTGTAGGAGATAGTTCATCTATTATGCACATTATTTCTTATGTTTTTTTTTCTAGATGAATCAGGCATGTTGCTGAAATGTATTGTTGGATGGATGAGTTATGATTATTGCTACTCATATGTGGAAAATATATGTTTTTTCTACTCAATGATTTTTTACTTATGCCTCATTGATGATATTTTTATCACTTATGATGACGATAAGTATTTTCTGCTGCTCATGATGTTTTAGCATGATGGATGTTGCTGCTACATATGGAGATTATATTGCTACATTTGGAGAGCTTATGCATAGCTTGTGAATGCCACGTATTGTACTTCATTATTGCTTCCAAATGGATTATATGTTGATGATTATTAGTCCCATGTACTCATGCTATTTCATTTTTTGGGGATGAATTGATGAGAGCACATTTATGTGCATATGTAGAAGCCATGTAATATCATTGTATCATCTTTTGGGCACATTACTCATGGAGTGACCCACGATGTCTAGTATGTATTTCCATTTATTATGTATGGGTCAATGGATGTACAAGTCATATATTATGATGTATATCTTTTATGTAGGCCCACTTCATTTGGACACAGGTTCGGAGGTTAAGGTTTTCCAACAAACTCCTATCCTACTAGCCCTTTCGGAAATGACCTACTTGCGTAGGCAAAAGTATCACCTGAAGTAGTATGGGAGGGTGCTGGAACCAGGTTTCCACACCTATAGAGAGAGTAGGTAAGTCAAGTAGATCCAAATTTTCACCCTATCAGGTTATGCAGAGAACAGGTCGATTCATAGGTTTGTTAAGAGTATAACCTGTAACTAACAGAGCTATTACCATACACATACCTCGTTAGTACCTTTGCATCCACGTGTGTATCAGTTATCAGCACATAATGTCATAAACACATCAATAACAGATTATCGATATACTTCATACCATAACACAAACAGATTCACAACATAAAACAGATAACACGACTATATTTGTAGCTCCAACAGATCCCGAAGGTCCGCATCAATAGTAACACATCAGATCAGATAACACAAATATAATTTGACTATACCCGCATATATTAGCATCCAAAAACCCAGTTACTATCCAAACATAGCTTGTGTACACAGCCATTAGGGTTCGCACACAATAGGACTAAGGATCTACATGCACACAGGCAGCAGGAGTCCTCACCCAAACAACCCAAAACAGATCTAACAATTCACACTTAACATCAAACTTAATTCTTCTCTACCTTAAGACTCAAAATGTTCATCTATTTATAATGACTTAGCCTATGCTTTCCTATGGTACACAAACCATGGTTTTCAGACTCTATGTCTACCCTTGACCCATTCCAATGCATTCGAGGCTTTCACCCACCCCAAAAACCCTATGCTAGGCTAATTAATACCAAAAATATATAAATTGTACAAAATTCGCAGCTTTAGGGGACCCTATTCCAACAGTATCCCAACAAAATATTATCACTCGTCCCAAGTCACTGTGGTCGTGGGGTTTCCACCTGTGCTTGCAGCAACCTGATCGCCTTTACTGGTGGGGGTAGCATTCCTTCACTTTGTGCAGCAGTGTTTTGAGCAATATCCACCAATTTCTGTGAAGTTGGTCCTTCTGTCATAGTGGTGATGCTATCAAAAGTCTGGCTCAATTGTTTAACGATGAAAACCATGCCCTTCAGAACGATATTGGCGAACTCCACTGCAGATTTATACTAATTTTCCAAAGCCAACCATTTATCCTCCACATCCAAAGTGACCGCATCTGCAATCTGCTCAAGGTCCCCTTCAGTCAGCGTAACATATTCATTGTGTTCTAGTTGCTGATATCGTTGCTCCTTTCATGGCCCTTTTGCAAGATCACCAGTACTCTTCGTACCTCTAGGGGAGTCATCACCTTCCACCTCCTGACCCACTGCACCCAGGTCCTGCTATGAATCCTTCTATGATGCTGCTTCCACACCTTTCCCCGTACTCTTACCCGGCTGCGAACCCTTCTGCGATGCAACTTCAGCACCCTTCCCCATTTTTTTTCCCTATCCTCTAGTTTCTTTGGTGATGACAGGCAGGGTGAACTTCGTGGTGCTTGTTCCTTCAATGCCCTTCACACTTGTTTTGAAGCCAAGCTTCCAATGTGGAGGCCATTGCACAACCAAACAGTCAATATCTTCATCTGCAACCATATAGGGGAGCGAAACCCATGTCAGATCCTTGCGGCGTTGGATTTGTGAATAATGCATAGTTACCTGGAATGCGACGATGCTTTTATACTTATTGTAAATGGTTGGTGACATGCACGACTTAGAATTGATAGCTGCTGTGAGTCCGCTCTGAAACAGGACCCAAAAGACTTAATTGTCCTCAATGTGCTATGCGTCCTTAGAGTCCCACAAGTTTTCATATTTCCCCCCCTCGCACATGTCTGGGGTGAGCTCAGGGAGGACTGAGTCCTCAGGCGCTTCCCAGGTGACCAACACGATGAGAAGCAGTAGCCAGGAGTAATAGAATGTGCGACCCTGATCCTGAGATTCACATACATTCGCTAGAAACTTGTTGCATAGGTACTGGGACCAATTGAAATAGATCCCTTTTTCACACCATCTTGCCAAAAGAATCACATATGCAGGGACGGTGGCCACCTGGCATTTTTGCATCATCTTGCATGCCAGCAACAAGGTACCCAGCTACATACTAAGGTCACTGATGGTTTTGAACATGAAGCCCTAAGTGTTCCGCTCCACATGGTAGTACTCAAGCACTTTTTCAGTGATTTTCCCCTCATACTTATTGCCAATGCGCAGCATAGGGTCTGACCCTTCCATGGGGAGACCAGTAATTTGATGGATAAGTGCGACGTCGATGGGGATTCGATCCTAGATCCATAGGCAGCCATCATGGACCAGGGCAAGCAACTGACGCACCAGATGGTTTGTTATATTGTAGTGGCCAAAATGTGGCATCCTCAATAGGTTTAAGAGCCCGGAACCTGCCAATCCGCATACCCAGTGCATGGGGGCAATCTTTATCCCATCGTCTTCCAAGGTCCTTTCAAGGTAGAGCTCTAACGCCAATTCAGTGAAGGCCTCCAAATTGGCCAAGTTGTGTTCATCGAATTTTACCTCGTGGAGTTTGTCAAAGGTTTCTCTAATTATGGGGACCTCCCCTGGAGTCAGCGACATCTACAGGTAGGTGCGCAGGCCATTAAAATTTTTTTGCGTGCATGTTGAGGGCCTGCGAGGCCAAACAAAGGGTGGTAACCAATTGATTGGTTCAGCTATCTGGGCCTTTTCCTGAGTAGACAGCGGTCTCTTTACTGGTTTGGGTGAGCTTTCCTGGGTCGTCGCCCATGGGGACTTCACATTTCGGGGTGAGGTGCGGGGCTTCATCCCAGCCGATTCCGTGGGCTTCCCTAATCCTTGCACTTTTTATTTCTCCTTCTTCTTGGCTTGACTCGACATAGATATAACCTCTTCAGCTTTTGATTCAACTTCCACTACTTCCTCGGTTTCTTGTTCCGTCGAGGTCACAGGTTCTAAGGGTTCAGCGGGATTAGTGGCTGTCATTCTGGCGCGGAAAATGAACTCAGGGTTGCTACTATCGGAGGGTGTAGGATGCTCAGACATTAATGGGATGCAATAGGCACAAAATCTTACAACACAGAATCACCAAGGATGCCAAGTAAAAACCATTCAAGAGATATGGAACCCTTGTCCGATCTATCCTCCTAATTTTATAGCCATGGGGATTGATCAACGGTTGGGTGAACCTCATTTGGAACTTACCATCAAGTAAACGGTAAAAAATCTTCAGAAATCACCTCATTAAATGCTAACCGCCCACTCCTTTCAACGGTAACTTTTGCTATTTACCCTATTTTACTATTCCAATGGCTATTTTTCGCACCTCCTGGGCGCCCAGCGCAAACCTATGGTCCCAATGTACCTCGTGCACTTCTAGCACACATCTACACTTCCATCACACCTTCTACACTTTGAACACACCCCTACTCTCCCAGCGCACCTCTCTGGGCCTCCAATCCTATGATCGCTCTCTGTGCATACAATGGTCTTGTCTACCCTTATCTGCCTTGGTGGGCATACCTTTCCCTATACAGCTACGCTGGCCATATAGTCATTTGATCTGATATGGTTTGATTTGGCTACCATTGACATATCCTGGTACCATGTCACCATGTAGCGTAGCTAGCCGAACCGCTCCTCCATCAGTAATGTCCTTCACCATATATGGACCGAGCCAGTGCTGATGAAACTTTCTTGGGTGTCTCACAAATTGGCTATCATACAACATGACCAATTCACCCTCTGCAAATGTCTTTTGTCGAATATTTCGATCATGCCATGCCTTATCTCAAGCCTTATGGACCTCTTGGTGAAAATTAGAAAAGAAGTGATCTTCCTATAGAGCCACAAGCTGTGCTAAATGCTCCTCGATGATATCAGGCTCCACCAAATTCTTAAAGGCTGTGATGCGTAGGCTAGGAACAATATATTCCATGGGAATAATGGCCTCCTTACCATAGACCATCCTAAATGGCGTTTTTCCTGTCAATTTCTTGCAAGTGATTTGGTAGGCTGAAAGAAGAGATGGGAGGTCAAAAGAAGAGATGGGATGCGCGCGTCACAGTCACTGCGATCAGTGTTACAGACCTTAGTCAGTGATTTATCCAAGAGTTTATTAAAAGATTCTACCGCTCCATTTTCCTGTGGATGATACTGAGTGCTCTTCGCATGGTGGATCCAAAATTCTTCCGTTAAGGTCTGTATTGTTGCATTAACAAAGTGTGTACCTTTGTCACTTATTAATATCTTTGGACATCTGAACCTGGTCATAATCTACTCAAAAATTAAGTGTGAAGCAGTATCTGGAGTGCAATCCTTCACAACTTGTGCTTCAACCCATCTAGTTATGTAATCAGTGGTAGTTATGATGTAGCGCGCACTTGTCTTCTTTCCCGGTGGGTTGATAGGACCTACGAAATTGATGGCCCACTTGTCAAAGGCTTGCAGGGCCATTTGTGGTTGTAAGGGAATTTCATCTCTACATGAGGGTCTTCCAGTTTGTTGACACATATCACAAGATTTGGAATGGTCGTGAGAGTCACTATTCAAGGTAGGCCACCATAGTCCACCTTGCAAGATCTTTTGCGCTGTTGTCTTTCCTGCATAGTGACCTCCTGCTACACCCTCATGAGCCTCTGCCAAGATAGCATGCCTTTCATGCTCCAAAATGTATCTTTCCAGCACTTCCTTAGCTCCCATCTTATATATATGACCTCTGATGATTGTGAAATATGTTGCGCACCTTACCAACTTTCTTCTGTTTTACTGAATATTTCATAGGTGCCATGCCTGTAGTTAGGAATTGAATGATGTTGGTGATGTGCGCATAGAATATCTTAATAGTGAACAGTTGCGCATCAGGAAATACCTCTTCTAGGTTGGTCGACTCTTTTCCATTCTCGATTCGAGAAAAGTGGTCTGGTCTAGCGTTCAACTTCCAGGGTTTGGAAATGATCTCAAAGTCGTACTCCTAAAACAGTACTAACCATTGGCAAATTTTCCACCCCAACACAAGCTTATTCACCAAGTACTTCAAAGCTGAGTGATCTGTAAAATTTTTTAAGTGCCCTCCTAACAAATAATGCCAATACTTTTGTAATGTGTAGACAATAGCCAATCCCTCCCGCTCTATAGTGGAGTAGTTGCACTCCACACCAGAGAGTTTCCTACTAGCGAACGCAACAATATGATCAATGTCTCAATCTCTAGGCTGCGTAAGGACCACTCCTAGGGCGATCCCTGATGCATCTACATGAACATGGAATACCTTCGCCCAACTAGGAAAGATGAGAATAGGCGTGAATACCATCTTCTCCATGAGTAGCTCGAAGCTTTTCTGACACTCGTCATCCCAAAAAAATGAAACATCCTTCTTAAGCAGTTTTTCCATAGGTGTTGTGATCAACATGTACCCTTGAATGAACTTTCTGTAGTAGCTTGTATGTCCGAGGATAGAATGTAGTAGTTTCTCAGTTGTCGGAACTTCCAAGTTTATGATAACTGCAACTTTGGCAGGATCAACCATCAATCCTTGTTGACAAAATTTGTGACCAAGCAAGATTCCAAAGGGTATGTAGAATATGCACTTCTTGATATTCAGGGAATTCTGGTGCTTCCTATAGGCATCCAACATCATGCGTAGGTTCAAGACATGCTTCTTCACCAAGCCAAAGATAGTCCAATCATTAAAATATACCTCCAAAAACTTGTGGATGAACTCTTTCAACACTTTGACCACCACCTGCGAAAATATGGCAAGGGCATTATTGAGCCCTAATGGCATGACAGTATATTGAAAGGATCTCCATTCAGTGGTGAACGTAGTTTTTCTGTGATCTTCTAGTGCGATCTTGATTTGATGGTAGCCCGAGAACCCATCTGTAAATGATTATGCTTCCTGCCCACCTACACTGTCAAGGATTTCGTTGGAGAATAGTGTAGGAAAGGGATCATGCATGCAAGCATCATTTAATTTTTGCAAGTCAGCATAGATTCATATCTCCCCCTTCGTATTTTTCTCCTAAACCACCATCGGACTTACCTAGTCTGACTGTTTGACCGGTTCGATGATACCTAGGTGAGCATTTTATCGATTTCTTCCTTAACCTTTTGCTTATAGTATGGGTTTAGATGATAAGGACACTGCTTCACAGGGTGCACATCTGGTTTCAAAGTGATGTGCATGATCCCTAGGTCCCTTGTAATCCCCTTGAGTTTCGAGAAATTTGTCGGGAATAAGTCCTGGTATTCCGTGAGAAATTCTGCCACTTTTCCTATTATATCATCATCCCAGTAGTCCCATATTTTAGCCAACTTAGGTTGCTCTTCTATGCCAACATTGAATTCTTGCAGCTTCAGAGGTTTAGTAATATCGACATTTTGTATTGGGTGCCCAATAACTGCGTTCTTTCCCTCCAACTACGTGAGAGAGAAATTTAGTGGATCTTCATTGCAGTCTTCTATTGTTAAATTGCGGTAGTTGATAATATCCTACATCTATGTTTCCTGCACAGGTGCACCAAATGCTATGTAAGGGTGTGATTCATCAAATACTATGGTATCTATCTCCTACAGAGCTTCGTCAAGTGCCTCTATGCCACCTACTAACCCAAATGTCCCTACAAACTCATCCTTTAATGTTTCCCAGTGGCAGGTGCGTTGATGTAGCTCCGCATCTAAGTACCATGCGGTGGGAATTGGTCCCAAGGCATGAATAAATAGGTGAACCCATTATTCTATAGTTTGGTCACACCATTTCTCCATCCAAGTGAACAAATGCTCGCACAAGTCCCTTGGGCCAAGGAATGTCTTTACACGCAAGTGAACCAGAGGTTCAAATCGTAGGATCATCATATCCTGACACTCTTCCTAATCCTAGAACACCCCCTTATGTAAGTCCCACCACCTTGCAGGTGTTGCGCGCATGGCTAGATTAATGGCCCATAGCCTTCGTTCTCTTGGAACCTCAGCTTCAAATGCTTGCAAAAACTCCTTAATACTACCAGAACCATCAAAGTAGGGTAGTTCTCTTACCTTTGAGGAGATGCATCGGAAGTTATTTTTTATTCTAATACATCGTAGCACAGTTACATCATGTAATTGAGTCTTCCAATTTTCCATCTCCCTGTCATAGTCAGAGAAACATTCGCTATATTTTTCCTAGCAAAGCACACTATTAGCCATGGGATTTATCCAATATTCATCCTACGTAGTTAACTTATAGATTTCATCCACATCTTCTTCTTCACGCACCAGCTTTGTATACCATTCTCCTTTTGCAGGGTCTAATGCTACTATCACCCGCGTACCTTCATTTTCAAATACCATGATTCTTTGCTTTAGGTTGATGATACCTCCCATATCTATGGCCCAATCCTAGGAGGGCAGGATTGGGGTCTGCATATTCTACAATCTGAATTACCTCAAAGTCATCCTGGACCTTAACTCTTGTGATATCTACCACGATCTTTGACAGTCTCCCCAACGGTATGATATTCTATTGGTTGGACATGCACAACTGGATAGTGGACCATTCCATCTTAGGCTCTCCCATTTGCTACCAAGTTTTCTTGGGCTATACGTTTGCATCTGATCCCAGGTCCAAAATAACCTGATCCATTTCATAATCACCAATCTGTGCTATTAGCCATATTTCTCTACCAGTGCGTTTCTTATGTTTGTACAGTTTGTGCACATCCTTAACTTCCAGGGGTGGATTATTTCTTTCAGCACAGCCGTCTATAAATGCTTGAATATTTTCTATGGCCCTTTGGTTGCATAGCAGCTTCATACATGCCTACAAAAATGGTTTGACCTCGTCATATTCTTTGTGGTTTGTAGGGGCCTGAGAAGTAGATGCCTCAACCTTAGCAAAGTCTTGGCAAGCTACAACAAAGGTTTCCTTTTCCTTCTATAGGTCCAAGCCTTCCTCTTTGATGGCTACTTTTCAGATAAGAGGCTCAGTCGTAGCTTTCTCCTCAGCTCCCCTAGTGGCCATGCCACTGTGTGTTATGACATTAATGATCGGTCCTTCATCTCGAGGTTCTGCCTTAATCCTCTACACATTCTGCGTAGGTGTCTGTTTTTTTTCCTGCATCTTTTCTATTAGAATTGGAAAATATTCAATCACATGGTCTAACTGTCTATAGTATCTACAAGATTTCCTTGCAGGGTTTGTGCAGTCCCTCGCAAATTTCCCTCCTTCTCCATAGTTATAGCAGATCAATTGTCCTCTTCCCCTACTTGTGCTTCCACCTCTGCCCCCTCCCCTGCCCCTAGCTGGGGAGCCACCTATGCCTGAAGGGGATCTTGGTGAAGAAGGGTCTTCTTGTAACCTGTATAGGTTTCCCCAGTCTATCATTAAATCATAAGTTCGGCAGTTTTGTTCATCATTTCCTACAGATCAGAAAAACTAGCACCATTGTTGCTTTATTTTTTGAACATACATATCCAGACGAGGGCAGTGGTTAGTATCATACAGGTCAGCTACGTGAAAATCATCACATTAAAATGTTGGTCCACTTGGTCCCATAGTATCCCTAGGGTGCAACGGACTAGGTCCCCCATTCTGTAGGTAGTCTATCAGTAGTAGGCACTGTTCCTTAGTATGGCCAAATACCCTACATCGTATGCACCATACGTCTGGACTAGCTTCTTTCCCTTGGTCCTTTAGCAGGTTCTAGATTTCCATGTGCATCACCTCCAGCTGCCCTTGGATTTGTTGTACTCCAAACTAGGTATCATCCCTTGGCACGACTTCTAACTTCATAGCAATCTCCAAAGCTTTTTCCTGCGATTAAATGGCTTGTTTACCCATAGGTATGCGCAGGTGAGGAAGTAACATAGTGATGAACCATTCTTTGTGCTGTTTGTCATCATACAGAAATTCCCCTTCTCTGATCACCTTCTTTAGTCACTGGCTAGCCTCCCATACAGACTCAGAGGGTCCTTGCTTGAAATCTTTAAGGTCATTCACTATCTGAGAGTAGGACATAGGCTTCTGAAACCATTGTTTTAGGGCATTATTAACCTCTTGAATGGTCGCATTCGAATGCTAAGCTACGTATCCCATATACCAGTCTAGGGATATTCCTTCAAAGGTCGGGATAGCTGCACCCTTTTCACAACATCGCTGGCCACATTCTGCGTAGTCCATAATGAGTCCTCGAAAAACTAGAACTGGTCCATATCTTCATCCCCTACGCCATTGAAGGTAGGTAGCTTCATGTGCTAGTCTATATTGTCTTCTAATGGAGGTGGAGGAACGGGTGAGATTTTACCCCTATGTTAGTTTGAAGGAGGTGTAGTTGGAGGGCTATGCGTAGCCAATTCTCTTACTAGACTGTAGATAGACCTATCTCCTTCTTGACTAGTTCTGTAGTATTTACCACTTCATGTTGTTCTTTCACCCAAATCAGAGGTCATTCACTCGATGTGGCTGTACATAATACCTTTTTCGCAGAAATGTTTTTTGATTAATAAGGGCAGTGTTTTCAGGAACTTACCTTGGAACCCTTTAAAGAACCTCTGCTCTGTTTCTGAATAGGACAACAACTAATTGAATGCTAATTCCATCACAAATCCTCCCAACACACTATCCACGTAGTGATCTACTGTACGAGTGATGGTATTATCCGTACTTTCTAACTGTTGGTTCAACTCTGGAGTCCACTATGTGACCTGCTCATCCTTCCAACACGTCTGGAAATCTACGAGCCTTGCCATCCACTCATGAAGCTCATTCGCAAATTTTAAAAAGAAAATATCATAGACTTCAGTGAAAATGTACTTATTCTTCCACTTCTCCATCGTCAAATTTGTGCTGTGATTCTCTTTTACCACAAATTCCTGAACCTATTTTTCGAACCACTCTTCAATTTCTCTCTTCTCAGGTCTCGAATGTTCTCTTGCCATTACCTGATATCTCTCTCAAAATTCTCTCGGCCCTCACAATGGAACCATTAGTTGGCTCGAGGGGTGCTGACCCATCTTCGGAGGTTAAGGTTTTCCAATAAACCCCTATACTACTGGCGCTTTCAGTAGTGACCTACTTGCGCAGGCCAAAGTCTCACCCGAAAAAGTATGGGAGGGTGCTGGAACCAGGTTTATGCACCCAGAGAGAGTATATATAAGTCAAGTAGATCCGATTTTGCACCCTATCAAGTTCACACATAACAGGTCGATTCGCAGGTTTTTTAATAGTATAACCCATAAATAACAGACCTATTACCATGCACAGACCTCATTAGTACCTTCACATCCACTTGTTTATCAGTTATCAGTACATAATATCACAAACACATCAATAATAGATTACAGATATACTTCATACCATAACACAGACAAATTCACAACATAAAATAGATAACACAATTGTATTCATAGCTCCAATAGATCCCAAAGGTCCGCATCAACAATAACACATGAGATCAAATAACACAGAGATACTTTGACTATATCCACATATATTAGCATCCAAATACCTAGTTACTATCCAAACACATCCTACGTACACTTCCAACAAGGTCCGCACATAGCAGGACTGAGGATCTCTGTGCACACAGCCAGCAGGAGTCCTCACCCAAACAACCCAAAACAGATCTAAAAATTCGCACTTAACATCAAACTTAATTCTTCTCTACCTTAAGACTCAAATGTTCATCTATTTATAATTACTTAGCCTATTCTTTCCTGTGGTCTGCAAACCATGGTTTTCGGACTTTAGGTCTACCTTGACCCATTACAATGCATTTGGCGTTTTGACCCACCCCAAAACCCCTGTGCTAGACTAATTAATACCAAAAATATACAAAATTGTAGAAAAATCGCAACTTTAGGTGACCCTGTTCCAAAAGGGGCATGATGTAAAATTGGGTCCATAGAGTCATGGTTGGTGGTAGGTGTAGAAGATTTAATGTCAATCCTATGTATTTTTCACAGCCATGTATTTCCTACATGAAGAACTATATTGTATTGTAACACATTGTATATCATGTCCAAATTTAGTTGGAGTAATGGTTCATAAGGAGTAGTCTCTTGGAATTGGAAAGGAGGCTCATTTCAACAAACACAGTGTTAATTGCAGCTCCATTACATTCTTAGGGGGAGCATGTTCAGCTTAGAGATGGCATGGCATTGGAAAATATATATTAATAGTCGGTTTCATTGTTTTCATGCTTATATTCTAGGATATATTTATTGGGTTTCATCAATAAGGAGTTGAATATGATAGGGGGAGCACTTCTATCATCCGACACATTATTGAAATTGTACTTGAGTGTTTATATGACCCTTTTCCATTGATGTCAAAGGGGGAGATATATTTGATTTATGAGTCAACCTCACATGTTTTATTGAGTTTCAAATCAATGCAAAAGGGGGATTTTGTGGGCATCGTAGTGTTGGAATGGATTTTAAAAAGTTATTGGTGTTGTTGGTCATATGCATGTGCAGTGAGTGCTTGGTGTTGGATGATTGGTGAGGGTCTTGTTCGTTGGAATCGATGTCAACGTACATATGAAAAGACCTAGTG
The DNA here is from genome assembly GCA_034641835.2 of Pinus albicaulis. Taxonomy (NCBI): domain Eukaryota; kingdom Viridiplantae; phylum Streptophyta; class Pinopsida; order Pinales; family Pinaceae; genus Pinus; species Pinus albicaulis. The sequence continues at coordinate 812,233,523 of CM076580.1, read as the reverse complement.
GAGATGATTTTGTGGCTACTGAGGAGATGGATTCCATACATATTGTGTTGGTTGGAGATATTACTACTGCAGGAATTTGGAGAGATGCCCTTGGTGCTGAATATGTCTCTACATGTCTTAGAGACTTTAGATTGCTGCTAAATGTGTACAATTATGGCTTCTTGTGTTGGAGGTGCTTATACTAGTGTTGGAGATACTTGGATGCCTTAAATAAACTACTGTAGGTGTTGAGGTTGTTGTTATAGGAGAAGGAGATGCTACTATAAATGTTGGAGGTGTTATAGATGTTAAGGTTATTGCTTGAGGATCTAGAGGTGTTGATCTTGGTTCTAAGGTTGGTATAATATGTCTTTCATGTCATAGAATTGTTCCTTGCCTATTCATCAGTTGCATACTTATCCTAGTGGCTTGGAGGAGTCATCAGATGCTGAAGAAGGTGATACAATAGGTGGAAAATGTTATGGACTAAAGAACTAATGCTTTCACTGAATTTTAGCCCCAGTCGCATAAATGCAGAGTCAAGCGAGCGATTGGAAAGTCATAGTTGATGTCAGAGAAGGATTAAGGGAGAAATTATAGCACCAAGAAGCTAATGTCACATGAAATAAAATACTAAGGGAGCAACTATGGGTTTTTATGATATTTTCTCTGCATTTCATGATATGGGTTTTTGTGTTATGGCGATGTTATTGATCAGAACTTTTTGGCATACGTTCGGAAAAGTTTGCGGGACCTCCAAAAGCTAATTAAAGTTGAAATATAAATAAGGTGAATGGATTTATTGGTTGATTGCATCAATGAGCTGAATCCAGATCCAATCAAGCATATGAACATGATTGTTGAGCTCAGTAGTTCCATGTAATTATTGAGTTGAGAATTTGAGTTCAACTTTATATTAGAGATAGCTCATTGTTAGTATGGTTGACTATAATAGTGTATGGAGTCAGTGAGAGCTTGGAGAATACCCTGCAAGCCGTGTGAGATTTATTATGTATAATTTTTGTGGTAGTTTGTAGTTGTAGCAATAGTGAGCTGAAGTATAATTCAACCATGATATTGGTGTAGTGTCTAATAATATGATGTGTCGATTGGAGTATATTTTAAGGATATTGTTTTATAGCTGGTGTAGAGATTTTGTGTGGAGTTTTGATGACATCTTGTGCTGAAAATTTATCACTTGATTGAGATTTTATGTTATGTTGATGCAGTGCTCATGTTGAGAAATTTTTGGGAGTCCAGTCTGAAAATATATGAAACAAGGCTCAGATGGAGGAAGTGAAGGAATGGAGGATTTGAGTAGAAAATTACTTTGAAAATTCAGTAGAAGGATGAGTTTTATTTGTCCAATGATGGTTTTATAGTTCAGTAGAAACTAAGAGAAGCTAATCGGTTATGATACAACTATCAGATTAGAGCTTGTAGATTCGATTGTTTGGTTTAGTAGTAACTTGGAAAGGATCGTTGATCGTGGTGGCCTTCAGCAAATGGTAGTCCGTAGATATGAGAGAGAAATAATTTCCTTTCTGAAAGGGTCAGTATACTGTGAAATAATTCAAGCCTTTCAACTCATAGTAGTGAGATAATCCATGTATAATTTGTTTAAGAGATAATGAAATATTGAGCAAGGCAACAACAACAGGGAGGTTTTTTTCCTAGGATTGGTTTTCCACTAGAAACACTTGTGTCCATTGTGTGATTTATTTCATGGTGTTTGAATTATGTTTAATGCACTAATATCTAATTATGTGTTTTATTTTATGCATGTTAAATATTAAATAATTGAGAAAAAATTTATAAGTGCTCACACTATTGATTCACCCCCCCCCTCAGTAGTGATTTAGTTTCCAACATCCTATTTTTAAATATTTTTTCACAAATATTTATGTTTCTTTCATGATAACTAAGGGAATGGAATCCACCCCTAGGTGTGAACCTTTTTGCATCACTAAAACTATCACTTGAGTTTTTTGTCATCTTTCTCTTATTTCCTCCTTAGCATGTTATAAATGCTACTTAAAATAAACTTGTAAATTTATTCATGAAATATTTACATGTACATGGAAATATGACACCCATTTTAATCCACATGAGGAAGGTAATATAGGTCAATATCACCAGTTAAAGATAATAGAGGGAGGGAGACTTGTTAAAATCAATTAAATTTGTTTCCTATTAAGAATGCATAGAGTATAAGATGTAAGTGCCCAATGAGAAGGAATGTAAGGTTACATTATCACAATCTAGATTAAATGGGAGAATTATAGCCTCAAATCCATGGATGATTGAATTCTATGCATGAAGAATAAAATCCATTTCTCTCTTAGAAAGGAAGAATGTGAAGGTGTATATTACAATCGACATACATAGGATATATGGGTAGAGATGTTATATGATGGTTGTGCATAAAAAAAAATTGTAGAGAGGTAGCATGTTATATATATGTATTTTATGTCCATATATTAACAAGCATGTGAAATAATGGTGAAATTATGATGGTAATTGGTAGCTTTGAGAACGTGATATAGTCAGTCTAGTTGTTAAGGATGTAGATCATATTTATCAAATTTTTAGGATTTTATTGGTTATGCCATTATGTATTTGATGTTACGATAGAAGATAGTAAGAGACCAAACATATTGCATTGGGTGTCCATAATAAACTTTAATTTTGTTTTCTATTTGCTAAATTGTGGTTTATATCCTATAAGCATATAGGCCAAGGGAATTCTTTGAAATTATTCTTCATAGATATTAGGATCAATCCTTTAATCAAATAAATCCATATATTACCAGTGAAATCTTGATTTGTATGTCACTTTTATATTATTCCTTGAGATATATAAATGGTCGTAGCCTAAAAGTTATGTAGATACCTTGTCAAGGAAAAGCATAACAAAGGTTCTCAATTTGATTAAATCAATAGCGCGAATTTTAACTTTCAAAGGAATTTCATAAAAAATGTTAAAATGTGTAAAATGAGACTTGCTATGAGAAAAACCTATTTTTGATAATGAATCTTAACAAAAAAAGAAAAAAATTGTTTGTTATCCAATGGATATGTTACATGTCCATGGTATCTAAATACTGATATTTCATGATCATAAGATGTTCTTTGATATTTTACTTTGTTATATAATAATGGCATTCATAAAAAACAATAAATTATCCTAGTGTTGTTCCTTAGCATCGATATTTATTTCGTATCATTGCATTATTTGAAGGGTCTCCAAATTAAATGCATGGTATGCATGGTATATTCAAAACATAAATAAGTAATAGTGATAATTAAAATGGAAATAATTCTTTTCATGCTTTTAACAAAAGTCTCATGGTCCCTTTTCATTCAAAAATATTACTCAATATATGCTTCACATGATGAGCGAAAGAACTAATATTGTGATATATCTTGCTATCAATATTGGTTTCATGCCGTCCATGGTGTAATTACATACTCATGACTTTCCCTATTGATGGTTTATTGAAGAGGAGTTAATATTGTTTTCCAAATACATTATTAATAACCATTGTATATCTTACACATTTTTCAAGCTTGTTCACATTTGGTAATATGATCTATTGTTCACCCTTGAAAATATTTCCCATTACCTTGAGAGTGGGTAGTATCAGGTTGCCTTAGTTAAACCAAGTCATAGAGCTTCCTTTTATTATTTAAAAAATATAGCTTAGGTTTACCCTTAGGAACACCCTCTTTAATTTAGGAAGCTCCTCCCCTAGCCTTCAAGTGACAGGAAAGGCCACCAAGGTAACAATGGGTGGCTTACTTGAGAGTTTCCTCTTGGCTATCCCATAGGGGTTAGGACTTATTCCCATAGGTAAGAGTTTGAGTTGCAACATTTTGGTACCATTGGTGAGGATGTTGGGGATAAATTCCACTTCCTAAGTTAAGAATTTTAAGATTCAATTTGATATGTACTATTCAAAGGTTTTAATTAACTTTACTCATATGGAAACTCCATTGAGAGGAAAAATCCATTTTCATTTAGAAAATTTAAAATTATTACTGCTTGAAAGGTAAACAAAGAAATCATTTAAGACTTGCGAATTTTCCTTGGAAACTGTTGGCATGTGACTACACATAACATAGGGAAGTGATCCTTATAAGGAAATCAAAGGGCGGAGGCAAAGAATCAGTTACCATTAGTGAAGACAAAGGCAATAAAGAAACATTTAAGATAGATAAACAACAATGGCAGAGTCTTGAATGAGGTTGGGTCAATTTGTGGACTCGTTTAGGTCGAGTCGTGATTGTTATAGTAGGTCTACTTGTGAATGTGGGGCAAGTGTTCCATGAAAAAATAAGAAATGATCGAGCGCAACAAAAGAGACAAGGTCAGGAAACCACAACAAGGGGAGCAGTGAGGACCATTGATCTGAGCATCAGTCAACGATGGAGATTAAAATCACATCCGCAGAGTGCAAGTGTTGCAAGATAGGCGCAAAGGGTAAATTTTAAAAATGTTGAAGTGCGATGTGTAATGGCGGTGGGACCAGCCACCTGCACACTCCCTTTCATTCCATTTCCCTAAAAAATCACTAAAACCTTACCTTTTCCACCTTTCTATTTCATTTCTCCACTTTACCTTTTTTCATCGTTGTATCATTGTTTCTCCTCCTCTTTTCCCATCTCATAAATTGAGATTAAAGTGGGTAAGTCCCCCTGACACGTCATCCCTTTCCCCCCTACCATACATTGCATTTCGCAAACATTACAACTTACTATTTAGGTGCCTGCAATGTATTTATTTTAATTTGTGATGCGGCATTTGGCCCCACCACGGCAGCTCTTCCCCCCACTTTCCTTTGCCACGTTGCTTACCTCTTCCCCACACTTTGTGCTTCACATCCTTTGAAGTTTACCTTTGTTGTTTAGTGTTAAGAGTTGAGATCTGCGAGTAGCGGTTGGGTCCCACCTTCATCCACGTCACCCTTTTCTCCCCACCCTCCATCGTAGATTTCACATTATAACTATTGTAGAGGTAAATCCCCTCTACGGACAGAGGCGATCCCTACTAGCCCAGATCTGGTCTAGCAACAATCGTATCATGCTAAGGTGCAAGTTCCTAATTGAAATAGACAAAATTGCAATGAAGGCCTACCTCAAGTCCAACGCTGTTGTTTGTAGAGAAGATGGTGCACCCATTTCCTTGCTCCAGCAGATCACAATCCTCTCGCTTACCACAATAAAACACCTGCACACACAAGAAACACGACAAAAACAAGTGTAAAACCCGATATATGAAATTATGTATCAGTCAGAGAAGACAAAACTCATGATCATAATGAAAAATATGAGTGGAACCATAACCATTAGTCGCTTATCATTAATTCATACAAAGGAAAATACAACCTGGCTCTAACGCTGAACCTTCCTTCGGTGGGTCGTCAGCGGAATACATCTCGGTAAAGCTCGTCGGGAATGGGAACAAGCCTCTCTCTTCGATCGTCAATCTCCTTGCTATTTATTTGACACTATGAGGAATATCCAGGCTCTTGCATCATTCTTTAGGCTATGAAGGCTCTTGGAGACTAGCTTGCAAAGGGAAATGGCAAGCTTATATAGATGGTGGAAGAGGAGTTGGGATCCCTACAATCATGGGATTGGCCCGATCCTCAAGGAAGCTTCCATGAGAGGTGGAAAACTACTTCCTCTACATGGAAATCTAGAGCCAAACGTCCCAAATCAATTTAGATACCAGTTCAGGAGTTGGTTGGAGTCAGTCTTCCGCCATTTTTTTTTCTGGCGCGAGTGCGACTCTGAGACAGAGCGCCAATTGGTGTGCCCTCTTTGGAGTATTTCCTTCATTGGTGCGGGTATAACACTGGATAGTCGTGCCAAGGATGGAAAGGCTATTTTTAGGGTTTTTCACAAGGATTTGTCTTCAGGGGAATGAAATTCCATGTCTAGGGGAATGCCATGAAAGTGTTTTTAGATCATTTCACTGCTCATAGGTCACGGAATAAGCCCTCTAATGTGCGGGATGGGGAATTGTAGGGACGGTGAAAAATTGTTGTGTAAGATATGCCACCTAAAGCATGAGGCCCGAAAGAGAGAGAGGGGTGAAATGGTTTACGAGAATGTGTCCAACTGAAAACACTACCATCCGAAAACCTGCGTAGAGAAGTATAACTGATATCTCAAATACATGATATATGTGGTATGGGTGCAGCCATCCATAACAGAGTATATAATAATCCAGATCCAAGGTATGGACGCAACCATACAGTGAGGATCGATAAAGAGACTCAGGTATGGTCGCATCCATCCAATGAATGAGTCATGTAACTAATCATAATAATCCACAAAATCGCAGCCTGGATTCTAAACAGACGAAATACAGGGTCTTGCACTCCATCTCGACCCGAAAAAAGTACAGGTTCAGGCATGTGAATAAGTGAGATGAATTCGAACATGCGAGAACATCGCTTGATTACCAGCCAATGATGACAGTTGTTAACAGACGCGAGAGGTACCACCAATAATGACAATGGCCCTCAAGGTACTATAGGTACAATCTATGGCATGTGAATCAGTGAGCTGACGTTGAACACCCGTAGAATCACTTGATAGGAGGCCAATGATGAAAACCTCACGTTGAACACGAATAACCTGCCATTGAGGCATGCAGGCTCCAAGGTACCAGAAAGGAGTCTCTAGATCAGCTTCCTGGATAATGAGCTGAAGTTGACAGGAAGTGACCTTGATCGAAGGTGGGCTATAGTGTTTCCCACATCATCGACATGAGACAAAGGAACATAATTTCTTTTTGAATCATGATCAGATGAGAATCAGAGGAAGGTTGATATTTTGCAAAGGTCAACTTCTCTTGAACATATCGGCGGCACGACAGTGGATTTGGCAGTATTTGACATCAAAATATCAGAGGTCATGGTGACGAGGAAAAGAGCAGATGAAAGGTCAAAAGGGATCACCCAAACCCACGGAGGCAAGTGAAAAACGAGATGAGATGGCCCCAACCCGACACGAATGTAGACAAGTGCCATGTTCAAGAGCGACATACTGCCGACACAACAACGATGCTAGTTCCATTTTTCCCCACCATTTCTAGCGAGTACCTCTTTATTTTTACACAATCTTGAAGAGGATAGCATATTCTTGCAATATAAATCCATCCTTTGGACGAATCCATCCTAGTAAATTTAACGAGCCCTAGGAAGGAGAAACTTGAATATCTTCATTACGACTGAATCCGATGTCATCAAGATTTAACGAGTCTGAAAAAGGAAGAACTTGGCGTCTTTTCATGTTTAGAGAGTTTGAAAAGATAGCAAAAAAGTAAACTCCAATGGTCCCTTTTCGTAAATATTTCCTCAGACCTGAAAAGGTAGAAAACAATGTCTCTTCAGACCCGAAAAGGTAGAAAACTATGTCTGAGAAAACCTCCTAGTCGCGATAGGCTAGGGTATTCCTTTTTCGTAAGTAATCTATCTCAGCCCAAAAAAGGGGTAAACGTATACTAGGTAGATGTCGTTTCGTAACCACTTTGACGAGATCAGAATGACAAGCGACTTGGAAATATTTTCATGTTTAGGGAGTCAGAAAAGAGCTGAAAGTTGACTCCTCCTAGAGGAACGAGTGATATAAAGGGTAGCAACTGGTTCCGGTAATGGTGGAGCTGCTCAGAACAAATAAAGGTTAAGAGGCTGGCTAACAAGACCACTCATCGTAGTGATTCCTCAAGAATGGGTAAAAAAACCAAGTGAAGACATATGATCAGCCAAGCAGATAGCGATGATGGAGTGAGAAAACCAAGGCTCATCTGGCAAAAACAGGCTGATAAAATGACAATCACAAGAGGTAAAATGAGAAAGGTTTCATTTTTACACAAGCTTGAAACAAAGATAAACTATGCTTGAAACTAGTTTCATTTTTACACAAGCTTGAAATGGAAACAAACTATGCTTGAAATAGTAAGCATGCCCCCAGCATGGTGACTCAATTTGAGGTACATGCCCCCCAAGCTTCAGTCCATATGAAAGGCAGATGGAGTGAAAGTTCAATTTACGAGATCAAAAGAAATACTCGACTGGGATTTTACGAGATCTTATCAAAGATTCGAATTGAACAGGAACGTGTTCCATTGTTCTAACGAGGTTGACACATTAAAAGAACTATCCTCAAGACACCTTGTTTCATTTTTTAAGGAGCTTGGCACAAGACAAGGAACTCTGCTCCCACAACCTTGTTTCATTTTTTAAGGAGCTTGACACAAGAAAATGAACTCTGCTTCGACTGTCTTGTTTCATTTTTTAAGGAGCTTGACACAAGAAAACGAACTATGCTCTGACAGACCTTGTTTCATTTTTTAAGGAGCTTGACACAAGAAAAGAACCATGCTCCGAAAGACCCGGTTTCATTTTTTAAGGAGCTTGACATAGGAAAAGAACCATGGTCTGACAACCTTGTTTCATTTTTTAAGGAGCTTGACATAAGACAAGGAATATGCTCCGAAAACCTTGTTTCATTTTTTAAGGAGCTTGACACAAGACAAGGAACTCTGCTCCGACAACCTTGTTTCATTTTTTAAGGAGCTTGACACAAGAAAATAACCATGCTCCGACCAATGGAAGGAGAACATCCTGGAAGTCAGGACCCAATGCCCCCAACACCTGATGCACAATGGCACTATCACTGAGTACAGGCACAGGGTAGGTAGCCACATAGTTAACCTGCGGTGGGGCAGATACAACAGGTGGATAAAAACTAGGAAGGGATGATGGCGGGCCAGCTGCCATATTAGGACCAAAGAACGAGAGTTGATCAATGGTCACAATCAAAGGAAGTGACCAAACTACTCTGAGGGGCTACCATCGAACCGAGATGGTCTTCCCCTGGTGTTATAGAAGAAGAAGGAGCATCCTCCACGACCTCCATCTCGAAGGCGGGAGGAGTATCCTCTGGGACCTCCATCACGGGAGGCGGAGGAGCAGCTTCTTGAGATATAGGGATAGGAGAATATTTCTCTAAGTCCAAGGAATCTGAAGAAACAAGAAGAACCTGAGGGATGTGAGATCCACTCTCAACAGAAAAGACCTATTGCACCGCAGAAGGGGCCATTTCAACTGATCCCACGACTAATGGTTGGTCGGGAATGGATTCCTGAATTTGAATTTCTAGGGAGTGGGATCGACCAAGGATGACTCTTGACCAATCGTAGGATCACCTGGTGGAGGACTCAAAGAAAGCTGTTTATAACTAGATGGAAGGCATGGTGTAGAAACATTCAAATTGTCCAACACTCGCTTGGCTTCATCCATATACGGAAAAAGGTGAATGGCATGGTGCCCTTCACACAACTTACAGGGATTCGTAATCTTACCCTGCTTCTTAAGAGTTTTACCAACAACAGTTGAAGACGTGCCCCCAACCTGACTCCCGGAAGCCAAAGACAATAGTGGATGACCGTTGGAACATACTTCGAGTACCTTTGGAATGCCAGGGCAATCTCGAAGAAGATGATCTCCTGTGCACAACATGCAACAGAACTTGACTTTTCACAGAGGGTTGGAAGGTTTATCGACGGAAGGCTTCTTAGGTGCAATAGCCACAAAGCTAGCCTCCCCTTTATCAGACTTCTTCTTCTTTGTCTTCTTCTTCTTCTTCTTAGCCACCTGGTTACTCGAATCCAGACTTTCACTAGGCGAAGTAGAAGAGGAGGGCGTAGAAACAGGAAAAGAAGGGGAGAGGTCCACCTTAGAATCAACATGATGTTGTTCAGGTGGAGGAACTGATTGAACAATAGCTGAGACATTTGGGACCACAAAGGTTGAGAAATAAAAAACGGGAAACCCAACGAGTTAACCCGAGGAAGGGACAACGTTGCCATATAAGGAGCACCAACATTTCCAAAAGGAGGAAAATGACCAGGATTCCCATCGGAGGGGATTCCTTGGTTGGTGAACTCTGGAAAAGTTGCCATCAATGACTCAAAACCACACACGGGCTAAAAACCAAGGAACACAATCAAACGACCAACAGGCAAATTCTAACACGACATGTGATCGCAGGTGATTTATTTTACCACATTGAAACATAGAAACTTCACCGTTTCATGTTTTAAGAGTTGAGAAATGGATAAAAGGTGACTCTATCTCTTTCAATTTTGAAGCAAGTGTGAAAGGACAAGCGCTTGGTGATATTTTCAAATTTAAGGAGTCAGATAAGATCAAAATGACTACTCAGGAATTCTAGGCAAAAGGTGTACCAATTAACCGTGAACTGCAATATACACCTTGGTTTCAAAATGAAAGAGAAATCAACCAAGGACTTGACGTATGTGCAGGAAATCTCCCCGAATGTTGTGTCTAGTGTATCATGGGTATAGGGTGGCAGACTCGACTTCCTATGGATAAAGGATAACAACCTAGTGGGGTCTCCCTTTATATACGCGACAATACTGGGAGCACAAGTCCGTACTAGTGATGTCTAAAGCCAAGAGTAAAATGACAGCTACTAGGTTTAAAGACGCCGGAACACGTCTCTAGCCTAGACCTCTAAATATTTCGTTAATGTTCCAATGTTGCCTTAGTGTAAATTGAATAGATTTTAATGTTTATCTTCAATTATGTTTCAATTTTCAGGCCCTAGCGAGTGTTATGTCTCAAAATCTCCTATATGGAGCTATATGATAAAAGAAATCTTTCAATTCAATGAATGCTATCTAGTTAAGGGAAGAGATTCAAACAATGATGCAACAAACAACAACATTGTAAACAAAATTTTTCCAAACTAGATGACTTTCACTATCCAAAAGTAATTTCAAACATTCAACGATGCAAATAATGTAATGTAATCTAAGCAAAATCATCTTTTTCGAAAACTATGCAATTGTAATCTATGCACAATTTCCTTTTCCTTTTCAAATTATAAGAATGCACTTAATGAATTTTTCGATGAAATGAGAATCTACTTAATGCATGCTTTTAATGAAAGAAAATGCACTCGATGCAATTTCTAGTTTTCAATCATTAAACAATGTAATCTAAGTTCAATGATGGATCTCAAAAAATACTTTTCAATGCAATTTGATCTAATGCATTTTAACGAAAAGCAAACTATGAGACGAAAACTAAAAGAACACAAATCTTCTCAATGAAAGGATGAATGCAAAAGGGATGCAAACAAACACTAAGAATGCAATCATTTTTTTAAACACTTGTCATGAAATCCCTCAAAAGGCGACAAGACATATGAGGTCAAACACAAAGAGGACTTCCAAAGCAAGAGATCAAAACAAGGCATTCATTCCATTTTACATCAAACAATCATGGAAATAAGACATGTCAAACAATGAGAAATGTAATCTATGCTCATACAGTGAAAAAACCAGAAGGGAAAGACACACTAGTGAAGGATTTAGGGAAAAAATCTCAATTTTCACACACCCAGAAATTGGCACGACTTTGTCACTGACAACTAGCGCCAATTGGCACGAATTTCTCACTAAAAACTAGCGCCAATGTCCAATTGGCGCGGGTTGCTAACTGAAAACAAGCGCCAATGCCTAAAAATGAAAAAACAAAGAATTTCTCCCAACCAAGACTAGACTCACCACTTCAAGCAGAATCTCCAAGACTCAAATGAACCATGTAATCTAGGCTCAAAGCGAGACAAAGAAAAATTTGAATAAATAAGAAGACAACCACTCAAATAACACAATAAAACAATAGACAACCACCAAAAGAATGCAGAGAAGCAATCACAAAGCTGACTGAATCGACAGAAACCAAAAACTCCCACGGGAGGCTCGACACACAATAGCACCTAGATGCCCTAGGGCTAGAATGTAAAATCGATATACATGGGCAAAAAACCAAGGGATGAAAGTCACAGTCAGTCAAAAAATGCTCCAGAACACTCAAGCAGTCGTAAAATGAAACCAAACACACAGATCAAGCTTAGAAAGCTCAAAACAGAGCAAACCTTGGCACCTTATAGAATTGGCACGACTGTCAGGCGGAATCTAGTGCCAGAATAGGATTGGTGCGGGTAATACACTAGCAACATGCGCCAATTGGCACAACTGTTAGGCTATTAAGCGCACTATTCAATTTTTCTATGCAAAAAATAAAAAATATCAATCCAAGATGTAGACCAGTGATGTTGAAGCTCAAACCAAAAGTCAAAGACACGAAAAGAGCCAGCCAAAAGAGTTGATCAAGTAAGCAAAGTCAAGAATCGACCAAAAGACAAGATAATAATCCAAATGAATGATCCCCAGTGGAGTCGCCAATTTGTTGTAGAGGTAAATCCCCTCTGTGGACAAAGGCGATCCCTACTAGCCCAGATCAGGTCTAGCAACAATCGTATCACGCTAAGGTGCAAGTTCCTAATTGCAATAGACCAAATTGCGTAGAAGGCCTACCTCGAGTCCAACACTATTGTTTGTAGAGAAGATGGTGCTCCCGTTTCCTTGCTCCAGTAGATCACAATCCTCTCGCTTATCGTGATCAAACACCTACACACACAAGAAACACGACAAACACGGGTAAAACCTGATATATGCAATTATGTATCAGTCAGAGAAGACACAACTCATGATCATAATGAACAATACGAGTGGAACCATAACCAATAGTCACTTATCATTAATTCATACAAAGGAAAATAAAACCTGGCTCTGACACTGAACCTTCCTTCGGCGGGTCGTCGTCAGTGGAATATGTCTCGGTAAAGTTTGTCGGGAATGGAGACAAGCCTCTCTCTTCGATCGTCAATCTCCTTGCTATTGATTTGACACTATGAGGACTATCAAGGCTCTTGCAAAATTCTTTAGGCTATGAAGGCTCTTGGAGACTAGTTTTCAAAGGGAAATGGCAAGCTTATATAGATGGTGGAAGAGGAGTTGGGATCCCTACAATCATGGGATTGGACCTATTCTCAAGGAAGCTTCCATGAGAGGTGGAAAACTACTTCCTCTACATGGAAATCCGGAGCTAAATGTCCCAACTCAATTTAGAGACCAGTTCAGGAGTTGGTTGGAGTCAATCTTCCGCCATTTATTTTTTTTAAAACACCCTTTATTAAGCCTGGTGCGAGTGCGACTCTGAGACAGAGCGCCAATTGGCATGCCCTCTTTGGAGTATTTCCTTCATTGGCATGGGTATAACACTGGATAGTCGCGCCAAGGATGGAAAGGCTATTTTTAGGGTTTTTCACAAGGAGTTGTCTTCAAGGGAATGAAATTCCATGTCTAGGGGAATGCCATGAAAGTGTTTTTAGATCATGTCACTGCTCACAGGTCACAGAATAAGCCCTCCAATGTACGGGACGGGGAATTGCAGGGACAGTGACAAATTTCTGTGTAAAAATAACCTTTCACATCACAACTAAAACTTAAAACCTACGATTACCAATTTGTGATATATCGCATGGAATTTTTTTTAATTTACCTTTGAAGTGCCCACAACCTATTTTGTTTAACTTGCGATGTGGGCAGGTCCCACCTTCCCTCCATGTCACTTACCTCCTCCTCGTGCTTCGGACATCGCACATTTTAGAGTTTAACTTTACTGATTTATGGTAAATATTTGTGATTTTTTGGCAGTGGTTCGGCCCCACCATAATACTCTCCTCACTTCCCTCCACCTTTCCTCCATCTCCAATAACTCCCTCCTCATATGACGGTCCTAATTTCATTTTGCACCCCTGCAGCTTTTGAACTTTAACCATGGGGGGTGGGGGGGGGGTTAGAAATGGGAAAAATACACTACTTCCCACTCCTTCACATGTCATCCTCTTTTCATTTCACATCCCTTCTCTCCAATACTGCTTACCACTTGAGACTCCCTCCGAAATTTGGTTCCTGTTTTTTCAATAAAAAAAAAAACCCATGTGGGATTTTTTGGCTGAAGATGTAGTTGTGGTTTATGAGGTCTGCTCAGGAGATCTCCACTAAGGAACTAGGTTCACTCAATATGAAAGGCCTCTTCATAATGGATTAAGTGGAAATCACAAGACTGAGGGAGTAGATTTTTGCAGGCAATAGATGGAATCGTAAAATGGCATTCAACCTATCCACCTACGACTGCTCATCACCATACCGTCTTGAAGGCTCCAATTATTGGTCTCAATGGGTGACCATGTACTTTTTGTTTTCAGTTTAATTTTGATGATTTTGTTGGTGAAATATCAATCGCACCCCATTCTTGTTTTAATTCTCTCAGTACAGAAGTAATTTCTCAATGTACACTTTGTACGTTAGGTAGGATGTTTTGATTGCATAGATATCGATCGATCATAAATTATTAGTACCATATGACCCTAAGGGAGAATTATATATGTAGGGAGTTCTAAGATGAAATAAAAGGTTATGGAATTTTGGAAGAATTTTGTTGTAGTTTTTTATGATTGTGCTCCATGTGCTCTGAGATACATATTTGGGAGATCTGTTTGAACTTAATATAATACAATGTTGTTATTTGGATTCTAGATGGAGCAACGAGTAGTATGTATCCATTTTCCTCTATTATCAATACTATATTTTATGTATAATCATCTGTCATACTATTCTGCTTTGAAGGTCCATGTAATGTAGCTACTGGTAGTCTTCAATTTTATTCGTGAATGTGTATTTTCATAACGCTCAAGTGTTAATGCTCACGTATTAAGCTTGTTGCACTCCCTTAATTTGTGCCCTATGAACCTCTGTTGTTTCCCACATCTCATCCATATCCTCTTCCTCTAAGGCCACTAGGGGACTTATTCTTAAATTTATTAAGCATGTCTCTTATGGGTTCATTCTCTTTTCTTCCTCACCGCCTCTGCACAGTTTAAAGCTTTTGCGCGTTGTTTTATACTTGGCCCAAGTAAAATCCATTAGCCTCACAGCCTCCTGAGCCCTCTCACTATTTGGGGAATTCACATGACTCAGGCTCAAATGGTATTCTCTATTCTTGAACCACCAAAACCATTATTATCTTGACCCATATTAGGTCAGAGGCATTTATACAATTTCTTACATTTAACCTTTGATTTTAAGATGTCCCAAGCACTAGTATTTTCAACTCAAGGCCATCTCTAAGAGCTAGAACATTTGTTTGGTTTTGTTTCCAGGGAAATGAATGAATACATATTTTCCCTGAGATACAAAATTATCTTCACCATTCAATTAAGTGAGCACAAAGGGTTGAGAGTTGCATATTCCTCACCTTGGCAACTCCATTGTAAAATAGTCCTAATCATAAGTAATCCTAGCTTTCACTAGGCCTCACACTAGATCTAGATTCACTATCTACCTCCACCTCTAAATCAGATGTTTTTGTCGATTTTCCTTTTGAAAAAGTATGCCCCCTTGGCCCTCCCTCAGTTTCTAAATGATATGCCACAAGATTGTTTAAAGTTGTCGCCTCAGTTCACTGGGGAAGTTAACAATTCTACACAGAGACTTAATGAAAAATTTTGTGCCTTTGCTGAGAATGTAAATGTAGAGAAATTTTATGTGGTATTAAGTATTTTCGTCCAATATTTGTATGGGGAAGCCTAGAAATGGTTCAAGTCTCTAGCTAACCACACAGTCCACACCTTGGAAGAAATGGAAATTTTCTTCACACTGAAATGCGAAGAAAAGAGGGACCATGGATATGTCCTCACAGAATTCAATGCTCTCGAGAAGAAGCACAATGAGGATGTAACGGAGTTTATAAATAGGTTGAATAAGCTTTATAATGATCTTCCTGCTGAAATAAATCCTCACCAAGTAGCTGCTAAGGTGGTTTTCACCAGAGCTTTCAAGCCAGATTTTGGGTTCACCTTGAGAGAAAGAAGATCCACATCTCTGAATATGATCCAGACTGATGCATTGGAGAGAGAATAAAACTTTTCTTCTACTGGTAAGTTCAAAGGGAAGACAAAAAAATGAAGCTAGAATGAAGAAGAGGGGGGGAGGCTTCTACCTCAAATCAGGAGAGGGAATCATAGGAGTATAAACATGAAGAAATGAACAAGCTGATCAAGAACCTCTCAAATAAGCTTGTTAAGCTTGAATCAGAGGCCAAGAGTTCCCCTCCTCGTTCCAACCAAATTATTCCTAACCAGGGGTGTAATCCTATATATCGAAGGCCTCCTCTGCAACTGTTACAACAGACTGAGGAAGCCTCAGAGATCCAAGAAGATAAATTTCTCACCTACTTTGATGATGAGGAGGGTGAACTGACCTTGCAGGGGGAGCAAGAGGAGAGGGAAGTTCCTTCGACAGATCAAGGTATTGACAAGTACTGTAGGTAGTTCATGGATTTCAGACAAGCTCAAATCCACAGGAAGTATGATCTTCAGTCCTCCAGAAAGAGAACCTGAGGGAAAGGACAAAATGAAGAGTTAATATCAGGAGAACAAACCCCTCCTAGTGCTGCTAGTAAAGGGAAGAATTCATTAGAAGAATTAGCCCCTCATATGGCCACTGTATCCTCTTCCACAAAGCAAGAAGCTAATCCTCCCGAAGATAAGAAGCCCTCATCTATACCATTGAAACCACCTGACCCTCCTGAAGAGCAGTTCGAAGAAGCCATTATAGAAAAAGGGCCCAATCCCTTTAATCTCCAAGAAGAACAAT
The DNA here is from genome assembly GCA_034641835.2 of Pinus albicaulis. Lineage (NCBI taxonomy): Eukaryota > Viridiplantae > Streptophyta > Pinopsida > Pinales > Pinaceae > Pinus > Pinus albicaulis. Next base: position 812,216,935 of record CM076580.1, on the reverse strand, counting down.
CCATGGTGGTTCTTGGACTGCATGTGGAAAACCAATCCGTCACATATTCTAAATAAGAGAGAGGTGACCTTACCATCCATGAAGAAGGAGAGGAGCTGGAGTATTTCCCAGAGGACAAAACTAAAAATCAACAGTGGTCTGGTGATTTGGAAGCAGGGGTAGTAGAGCTTAATTTTCTAGATCCACAAGAACACCTTCAACCAGTAGTTTTGTATTTAGATATTGAACACAAATCAAGTGTGCCCAATGAAAGCCATGAAATTTCACCAAAATAATACCAATTAGGTTTTTTGATTGAATATCACTCAAATATTCATTCTAAGTGTGCAGATATTGAAGAATATCATAAACATTCTTCATCGTCAAGTTCTTCATGGGGTTTTGAGGAAACACAATATATTTTTATTATTGAATATCCTTTACTCGAGATGATCGAGAGTTTTCAGCTCCCCTATAAGCCTCCATATGACAAATGAAAATATGAAGAGCACACAAAGAAGTTGATTATAATCGAAAAGGAGAAGAAACAAGAGTCATCCTTGTTGTTTGAAGACAATCAGTGGCAACACACAAGCAAAGTAGCAGTTTGGAATAAGGATTGTTTTCTTATTACAAATCCTCCAGAAAAACTCATGTTGCATGGTTACCATAATCCTTTGGGTAGTATATTGCAGCCATCAGTGAAGGAGGAATTTTTGAGGTTCATTAATGGAGCTATGAAATTCAGTGGAAGAGATAAGTTGCCACGTTTTGAACCCATTTCTCTACCTACAGGAATAGGATGTCAATTTCAGTTGAGCAGTCATTTGCTTGAATGGTTACATTTGAATTCTAATTATTATTTTATGAGATATTTTTTTATCAGAATAGGTGTAGGTAGGATTTCCAATAAGCTCAGTACTATGAGAATCTTTCCAGTTTAGTTTCATATTGTTTTGCATTTTTCAGTTCAAGTGTGTTTCAGTTTCAAATTTGAACGTAGTCCAAGTTTCAACATTTAATATTTTCAATGTATGGCAGGGATTTCTATTTTATACATTTGACAGTGTACAACTCATTGGTAGTTTCAATTTAGGCTTACAGTATGAATTTGTGACTCCATGAGCCCAATAAAACACATGCATTCAGGTCTATAGGTTCTCAACACACTCAGAACAACACATTGTCCCCAGATAGAGCCAATGTTTCCTTGTGACAACACATAACATGGAGAAGTGGTCCCTATAAGAAAATCACAGGGTAGAGGCAGAGAAGCAGTTACCATTAGTGAAGACAAAGGCAACGGAGAAATAATTAAGACAGAAAAACAACAAGGGAAAATTCCTGAACGAGGTTCGGTCAATTCGTGCACACGTTAAATTTGAGTCATGAAGGCTAAAATAGGTCTAGTCGTGAATGTGGGGCAAGTTTTCCACAAAAAAATAAGAAATGGCCAGGCACAACCAAAGAGACAAGGTGAGAAAACCATAGCAAGGGGAGCAATGAGGATTGTTGATCCAAGCATCGGTCAACGGTGGATATTAAAATTGTAGCCGCAGAGCATGAGTGTTGCAAAATAGGTGCCAAGGTTAAAATTTAAAAATGTCGAAGTGTCATGTGCGATGGCGGTGGGACCCAGCCACCTGCGACACCCCCTTTCATTCCATTTCCCTTGAAAATCACTAAAACCTTACCTTTCCGCCTTTCCGTTTCATTTCTCTACTTTACCTTTTTTCACTGCTATATCATTGTTTCTCCTCTGATTTTCCCATCTCCTCAATTGAAATTAAAGTGGGCCAATCCCCCTAACATGTCATCCCTTTCCTCCCCCGCCATCCATCACATTTTGCAAACATTACAACTCACCATTTAGGCGGTCGCAATTTATTTCTTTTAATTTGTGATGCGGCGTTTTGCCCCACCATGGTAGCTCCGCCCCCCACTTTCCCTTGTCATGTTACTTACCCCTTCCCCACGCTTCGCACTTCGATTCCTTTAAATTTTACCTCCATTGTTTAGTGTTAAGAGCTGAAATCTACGAGCAGCGATTGGGTCCCACCTTCGTCCACATAACCCTTTTCTCCCCACCCTCAATCACAGATCGCACATTATAACCTTTCACATTGGAACTAAAACTTAAAACATGCAATTGTCTATTTGTGATATATCACATCACATTTGTTTTAATTTACCTTTGAAGTGCCCACAACCTATTTTGTTTAACTTCTGATGCAGTCAAGTCCCACATTCCCTCCACGTCACTTACCTCCTCTCTGTGCTTCACACATCACACATTTTAGAGTTTACCTTTACTGCTTTATGGTTAAGAGTTTCAATCTGCAGATAGTAGTTCGGCTCCACCATAATGCTCTCCTCACCACTCTCCACCTTTCCTCCATCTCCAATCACTCCCTACTCATCTGATGGTCCTTGTTTCATTTCACACCCCCTGCAGATTTCAAACTTTAACCAGTGGTGGGGGGGGGGGGAGGTCCGAAATGGGTAGTATCCATTACCACCCACTCCTCCACGTGTCTTCCTTTTGTCATTTCACACCCCCTATCTCGGATACTGCTTACCACTTGAGACTCCATCTGAAATTCAGTTCCCGTTTTTGTAATTAAAAAAAAAACACGATGTGGGATTTTGAGCCTAAACATGCAGTTGTGGTTTATGTGGTCTGATCAGGAGATCTATACTAAAGAACCAGGTGCACTTAATATGACAAGCCTCTTCATAGTTTATTAAGTGTAAATCACCAAACTGAGGGAGTGGAGGTTTGCAGGGAATGGATGGAATTGTAAAATGACAGTTAACCTATCCACCTATGAATACTCCTCACCATATCGTCTTGAAGGCTCCCATTATTGGCCTCAATGGCCAACCATGTAATTTCTATTTTTGGTTTAATTTTGATGATTTTGCTGGTGAAATCTAAATCTCACGAGATTTCCATTTTAATTCTCTCAGTACAGAAGTAATTTCTCAATGTATGCTTTGTAAGTTAGGTAGGATGTTTTGATTGCATAGATATGGTTCAATCATAAATGATTCGTACCATATGACCCTCGAGGAGAATTCTATATGTAGGGAATTATAAGATGAAAGAAAGCGTTCTATAATTTTGGAAGAATTTTGTTGTAGTTTTGTATGATTATGTTCCCTGTGCTCTGCGATACATATTTGGGAGAGCTGTTTGAACTTAATATAATACAACATTGTTATTTGGATTCCAAATGGAGCAATGAGTAGTATATATTTGTTTTCCTCTGTTATCAGTAATATCTTTGATGTATAATCATTTGTCATACTATTCTGCTTTGAAGGTCTGTGTAATGTAGCTACTGGTAGTCTGCAATTTTATTCATGAATTAATATTTTCATAAAACTCAGGTGTTAATGCTCATGTATTAATCTTGTTGCACTGTATTAGAGTTGGTCTTTTCATCCCTCCGTCAGAGATCATTTCTCTTATTTCATTTCATTTTAAGGTGTCTCATTCAGTTCATTATTTTGCATTTCGTTAGGGGCATGCCATCATCTGACGGAAGGGCCTTGTCACTCATACCCCTCATGCCTTGTCCTGTTGGCTCAGGTCTGTTCATCAAATCAATTTTAAAGTCATTTATAGTCCTATTTTGGCCTCTTGGTCAGCAAAGAGTCATTTCAGCCATTAGGTCTAGGGTTCATCTTCAAACATGTCAAATAATGCTAGTAGGTACATGAGGATGTTTCTAATAAGTTTTCATTCCAAAATTTTCATCATCAATAATGCTGAGAATGATTCTTCTTCAAAAATCTATTTTGAAGAAGAAATTGTCAAAGTTATTATTTGTAATAAATGTAAATATATTTTCAAACTTTTTCAATTGTAAAGTTCTCAGGCACAGCCCTAGTCACCTTGCCAAGTTCCAGGCCATTCATCCCTACAAGACAAACAAGATAGTTCATCATTCAGCTCAGAAAATCCCAAATCAGGCAAAACAGAGTTTCAAATTGAAGTGTCAAAGGTTTCAAAACTACAAAAGTGGGTTTTCCACGTCAAAAATCAAGGTCCATGATATATAAGGCATTTCTGGTGTTTAGATAATCCATTCACATGGCAAATACATCAGAGAAAAGACAAGTTGTGGAGGATCGAAAGCATTTTTTTAGGCTGAATTGTGTGTTGAAATCAGCTGCGCGACACGTTGGCTGAGTGGCGCGGCGCACATGGCATGCGCGGCGCAATGGGAAGTTTTCCACAGTGTAAAAATACACTGGCACGACGTACATGACGTGTGCAGCGTGTTGGGCTGGAGTGTGGCGCACAGAGTGTCCAAGAAATTTTTCATCACTGCTTCATCGAAACTTCAAATTTTTCGCTCCCATTTTCTCAAGTAAGCTTATACACTCGCTCTTGCTGGTGATTGGTGCGGTTTCAAAGATTTGGATGGAAAATTGGTAATATCAAAACATAAATCCTATCCTCTTATCAAAAAATACTCCATAGGGTTCATATTTGAAATTTAAAGTTTGGTTGTTACTGTCAATTTGTTTGGACTCCATTTCCCTCTTGTGGTTCCCTTCCTCCTCACTGTCACACTATTATCACAAGCCCTCCCCTATTCCCTTATATCACTCTCCATCTCATATCACTTATTCTCATCTCCCAATCCTTTCACTGTCTATCATTACCCCTATCCCTAAATCCTGTCACTCCCTTTTCTTATCCCTTTCCCTATCATTTACAAAAAATCTCCAAATCCCATATCCCAAACATGTCAAGTGATTGTCCTACATTTTAAATCCACTTGACAGAAACTCCACTTTTCCCCACTTTTCCATATTCCTCACAGTCCCTCATTTCCCTTTGGCACACATTTGGCACTTGGAGACAAAGACAACGAGTCCTTGTTTGTCATTTTCAACCAATTAGACATACACTTGTCATACCTTGCAACATCATGGAGACAGACACAGATTCATCATATGACCCCACTGAACTGCATACACCAGGAGGGCACTGAAACGTCGGAAAAGGCCTAATCCACTTCAAATCTTGGCTGAAGCTTCTTTGGCTGAGCATGATACTTGATGGGGGACCTTCACTCCAAATTTCAGCAAATTTGGAGAAATTTTTTTCATTTTTGAATTTTTGGTCACAAAACAGATTTTCCTGCCCAACGCGTAGCGCCACCTTGCGCGCGCTTATGATTGGGAGATATTCTGGAGGAAAACTTGACATTTTTGGATTTTTTATGAAAATTTATGCATTCTCGGGAATGGCCTAAGGATTTCATCAAGTTCTGGGTGGCCTAAAGGGTCAAAAACGCCTTGAAAATGGCCTTTCTGCCACCTTTTACACACACAGGAACCAGTCTTGGTAGATTGAAGTTTTGGAGGGGAAAATGAAATCCAAATCCAGAACTTCCACTTGGGCTGGAAAGTAGACAGGTAGGTATTTCCAACGAGCTATCATGAGATCAATTTGGACTTCAGGAAGTGCCTCAAAATCAGCTCCAACGGTGTGCTACGCATAGAGATTTTGCGTGCGGTGCATAGAGAATTTTGGCCTATTTTTCACTCTTCAGCTCAGAATTTCGCCCAGTTTTGACTACTTTCATTTTTTCATGTAACTAGTGATCTACCTTGATGTAATTTCAGGACCATGATGTAAATTTGGCACATTTTGACTTGTTCTAGAGGATTCATTCACTAAAAAGTGAAAATTAAATGAATGAATCAGTTTCCTACCATATAGAGGCAAGTTGTTTGATTGCCTAGATTTCAGTTTCTAGTTTAGAATTGGTTGAAACAGCTCCTAGAAGGATGAGATCGACCCCTAGAGGAATGGGAAGGGGTTAGAATTGTCTATATATTTTATTTTCTGAGACATTTTTAGGGTTGGACTCTTGGGAATAGTTTGGCACCTCATTGTATATTCATTTCAGCATTTTTGGCAAAGGAAAGACCAGGGTTTTGCAGCACTTGTTGGGATCCTTGTGGATATGATTTTTGATGGTGTTTTCCTCTATGTAATTGTAAGTTCATTAATTTTTTATGTATGCCATTTCCCTTCTATTTTCTTTGAAATTAAACAAATGAGTCACTAAGGTAGAATTCGTTAATTTGTTGGTGCTATGCCTTAAAATTTTGTTTAGTTTTATATGTTTTCATCTGTTTGAGGAGGATCCTTGCAGTCTCTTGCCCTCTTCAGCTCCTCAACAGTATTTTCTATCCATTCATTCAAACTAAGACATCAAAGCCATTTCCTTCCTTGCCCCAACTTGAACTTTGCAAGAATTTGGCCTCATCCCCAAGCCCAAAATTGCCTTTCCCTTTTTTCCAACAAAAAGCCCACAAAATCATTTCAAACTCCTTGATTCATATACCTAGCCTAAAATTAGCATTCATTTCAGTCATCTCAAGCCCTATTGATACATTTTCCTGAGATTTACTCGGAGAGAGCCCTCTACTGTTCTGGTAGGGCTAGCTACCAGACTAAGTGTGGTTTGGTGTTACCCTGAGTCCTGCCTTTTCAGCCTGAGGTAGATTTGGGAAATAACATAGTGGCGACCATACTGGGGAAAAAATGGTTTTCTTGGTGGTGTTATTTGTTTTATAAGCTATAGACGGAGCCTGAAGTTAGCCAGGTAGCCTTCGAAATGCTCTTGCTCTGCATTAGCAAAAGTAGATAAATGCTGCTTGAGTCAATCTCCGGTCTAGCTTGTGAACGTGACACTTGACTAGTGAATTACCCCAGTACATATATCAAGTTCAGATCTGATGGTTGATGGTGGACAACGATCAGACATAAGACGGCTGAAATCATTCACCTGGTGACTCTAACTCAATGTAGAGACTCCACTGGAGGACTAATTCTTTCTCTGAGAAAATGGAAGGATCTTACACAAATTTTAGGTATCCAAAGTGGAATGGTCTTCAGGATCTAGTTTTCTTTCTTGTAAATTACTTCTTTGCTATTCTTGAAGCTATCCTGAAAGTTTTTCAAAATTTGTTGTATGATAAAGGTGATTGAAATCTTCACTTGACCTTGAAAAGAAAGAGTGTAAATACTGAGTTTCCATTTGATCATGGCTTTCTTACTTTTCCCACATGTTATGATGACTCTCTTCAGAGTGATGAGCCTAAATAAAACAAAACTGATCTCGTAGCTGTTGTATATACTCCTACACCTTATATAGTCCCAAACAGGTATAAACCTCTTGTTTTACCTTCTGTTCTTCATGCTTTCCCTAAAAATTATGACCTATATATACCAAGATTTGACGGTGAATGTAACAATGTCAGCGCTGAGCAACACGTGCAGAATGTTGAGACTTTTCTCGACTTTTTTGAAGTTGATGAAGAGGATGTTAGTATTAGGATTTTTTCTCTTTCTTTGCAAGGCAAAGTCAAGAGTTGGTTCAAAACCTTGCCTGATGCGAGTGTCTCATATTTCCAGCAGTTCATCGAAGTTTTCCTCGACAGGTGGGTGATCAGACAGAACCTTTTCTTGATTATAGAAGAGTATAACTAGCTAAAAAGACTGCCAAGGGAGACAGTACAATAGTTTTCTTCCAGATTTAACCAAGTTTATTATTCGATGCCAGCTGATATAAGACCTTCTCCTAGATCTGCTCTCTTGCATTACCTGGGTGCCTTTGATCCGGAAATGGAGTTTCAGTTGAGAGAAAGGAATATTGCAACACTTGTAGAGATACAGAACAATGTAGTAAATGTAGAGGCTCATTTGCTGATCTGAAGGGAAAAGTTTAAGGAAGAAGAGATGAAAAACATAGATCCGGAGAAATCGACATCTTTAGAGGTAAATCTTGACATGTTGGTAGGTGCAGTAGAAGATATGATGCGAAAGAACACCACAAGGAATGAGTATAATGTTCAAGCCCATGACTTGCTGATTGAAGAGGAACAAGTGGCTGATCCAAAACATTTTGTTTCTTATCCCAGTTGTCACAGTGATTGCTTTATAGATCATCTTGAAGACGAGAGAGTTGTTGATATGACATGTATGCTTGATGATGTGTTGTATACTGATGATTTGCCTCAGTTTGATCAGTATGATGATGATTATGTTCTCCAAGCAGAAGCTAATCTTGCTGACAAATCAGCAGCTGGTTTGTGGAAGGAGGAAGTTCACTTTCAGCAGCTCGAGTACAGTGATCAACCGATACATATCAGCTATGACAATGATGATGAAAGTGCAGCAAATTTTGAAGTAAGTGAAGGATCTTTGCCTTTTTGTTTTGATTCATTTTAGTTCATCAGAGACAACTTCCATGCAATCAGAAATCAACTGCCAACAAGTCTTGATTTGGACCATCTTGAGGGCAATGAAAACCTTGTTCAAGACTTCTCATATTCAGATTTGTAGCCCCCAAAAGCCATTGATTGTCAAGTTGTAGATGAAGACTTGGGAGCTGGCACATATGATCAAATGATACAAGGTGACTCCGTACCATTTTGTTTTGAATAATTCCAGTTTTTGAAGGGTAAATTGCATAGTAAATCTTCAAATGAGCCGCTTATAGGAAATCAACAATCTCTCAGTTTTAATGTTGAGGATTAGACAGATAATGAAATTTTCGAGCAATTTGTTGATGAGAATTCTTCCCCTGAAACGACTGATGAAATCATTTTGGATACAAAACCCTCCCTAGCTCCAGATTTATAGCCACCAAAAAAAATTGAAGGTCAGATTGCGGATGAAGGTGTGGAAGCTAAAATACATGATTTAATGATGAAAGAGAATTATGTACCCTTTTGTTTCGAAGCATTTCAGTTTATAAAGGAGAATCTTCGTAATATATCTAAAGAAAAAGATGAAAAGCTAGTAGGATGTCATACAGTTTCAATGGATACATCGCAGTAGTCTTCTCAAGTTTTTGATGATCCTATTGCTCATGTGTTGGATGATGTATGTTGTAAAAGTTCTTCTTCATTGGCTAACCATGTGACAAAAAAGAATGTTGATAATAATCTTATTCAAAAGTTGCCTTCATTGTCTTGTCTAATAGATTTTTCATTAAAAATCCCATTTCAAGGTTTGCAGTCATATGAGGAGATTGATAAAGGAGACTTTTGTTCTGTTTGGAATCAGCTCCAGAGTTTGGTTATTCACGAAATTCAGGATCCTTTTGACAGCCTACTGCAGTCACCAAAGAAAGACAGCACAGATGTGAGAAAAATCTTAATATCTGGTTATGAATATTACTTGGACCAGAATAGTAATGTGTTAATGGAAATCAATAGCTATGTTTATGAAGATCCTTTTGCAGTGTTCTTGAATTCATCCAGTCAATTCATGCTTTGCAAGTTTATCAGCAGTCAACTTGATTCCAAGTTTCCATGGGAGTTGCCTTTCGATTCTTCCCTTTTCCTGCACATCAGAAAGAATTTGGGAAGAAATCAAATAACAACCAGGATGCTTACATGGTTGCATTGGCTGTTCCATTTCACTTGATCGAGTGGTGAAAAGAACAGTTAGAGTAGGTCTGATGAATAAGCTCAATTGTGAGCAGCTTTCCAGTTTGTTAGTTATGTTTTAGTCATGTTTGGTTTATTATGGTTTTCAGTTTTAGCCTTGAGTCAGAGTCAGTCTGCATAATGTCAGTTTTCATGTTTTGACTCCATTTCCCAATGGATGAAGGCACTGTCTACTCTCCCAAAGATCTGCAGTCCTTGGCACCTCCAAGGAGCTACCATCCCCATTGGAGCCAATGTTAGAGTCGGTCTTTTCATCCCTTCGTCAGAGATCATTTCTCTTATTGCATTTCATTTTTAGGTGTCTCATTCAGTTCATTTAGTTGCATTCCGTTAGGGGCATGCCATCATCTGACGGAAGGGCCTTGTAACTCATACCCCTCATGCCTTATCCTACTGGCTCAGGTCTGTTCATCAAATCAATTTTAAAGTCATTCATAGTCCTGTTTTGGCCTCTTGGTCAGCAAAGAGTCATTTCAGTCATTAGGTCTAGGGTTCGTCTTCAAACATGTCAAATAATGCCAGCAGGTACATGAGGATGTTTCTAATAAGTTTTCATTCCAAAATTTTCATCATCAATAATGCTGAGAATTATTCTTCTTCAAAACTCTGTTTTGAAGAAGAAATCGTCAAAGTTATTGTTTGTAATAAATGTAAATATATTTTCAAAAATTTTCAGTTGTAAAGTTCTCAGGCGCAGCCCTGGTCACCTTGCCAAGTTCCAGGCCATTCATCCCTGCAAGACATACAATATAGTTCATCATTCAGCTCAAAAAATCCAAAATCAGGCAAAACAGAGTTTCAAATTAAAGTGTCAAAGGTTTCAAAACTACAAAAGTGGGTTTTCCACGTCAAAAACCAAGGTCCATGATATATAAGGCATTTCTGGTGTTTAGATAATCCATTCACACGCCAAAGACATTAGAGAACCAAAGACAAGTCGTGGAGGAGCGAAAGCATTGTTTTAGGCTGAATTGTGTGTTGAAATCAGCTGCGCGGCGCGTTGGTTGAGTGGCGCGGCGCACATGGCGTGTGCAGCGCATTGGGCAGTTTTTCACAGTGTAAAAATAGCGCGGCGCACATGACGTGCGCGGCGCGTTGGGTTGGTGTGCGGCGCACAGAGTCTCCAAGCAATTTTTCATCACTGCTTCATCGAAACTTCAAATTTTTTGCTCCCATTTGCTCAAGTAAGCTTATACACTCGCTCTTGCTGGTGTTTGGTGTGGTTTCAAAGATTTGGTTGGAAAATTGGTAATATCAAAACATAAACCCTATCCTCTTATCAAAAACTACTCCATAGGGTTCATATTTGAAATTTAAAGTTTGGTTTTTTGTGTCAATTTGTTTGGACTCCATTTCCCTCTTGTGGTTCCCTTCCTCCTCACTGTCACATTATTAGCACAAGCCCTCCCCTATTCCCTTATATCACTCTCCCTCTCATATCACTTATTCTCATCTCCCAATCCTTTCAATGTCTATCATTACCCCTATCCCTAAATCTTGTCACTCCCTTTTCTTATCCCTTTCCCTATCATTTACAAAAAATCTCCAAATCCCATATCCCAAACATTTCAAGTGATTGTCCTACATTTTAAATCCACTTGACAGAAACTCCACTTTTCCCCACTTTTCCATATTCCTCACAGTCCCTCATTTCCCTTTGGCACACATTTGGCACTTGGAGACAAAGACACCAAGTCCTCATTTTTTATTTTCAACCAATCAAACATACACTTGTCATACCTTGCAACGTCATGCAGATGGACACAGATTCATCATATGACTCCACTGAACTGCATACACCAGGAGGGAACTAAAACGTCGGAAAAAGCCTGATCCAATTCAAATCTTGGCCAAAGCTTCTTTGGCTGAGCATGATACTTGATGGGGGACCTTCACTCCAAATTTCAGCAAATTTGGAGAAAATTTTTTCATTTTTGAATTTTTGGTCACAAAACAGATTTTCTTGCCCAATGCGTAGCGCCACCTTGCGTATTCTTATGATTGGGAGATCTTCTGGAGGAAAAATTGACATTTTTGGATTTTTTATGAAAATTTATGCATTCTCAGGAATGACCTAAGGATTTCATCAAGTTTTGGGTGGCCTAAAGGGTCAAAAACACCTTGAAAATGGCCTTTCTGCCACCTTTTACACACACAGGAACCAATATTGGGAGATTGAATTTTTGGAGGGGAAAATGACATCCAAATCCAGAAATTCCACTTGGGGTGGAAAGTAGATAGGCAGGGCTTTCCAACGAGCTATCATGAGCTCAATTTTGACTTTGGGAAGTGCCTCAAGATCAGCTCTAAAGTTGTGCTATGCATAGAGATTTTGGGCGCGGCACATAGAGAATTTTGGCCTATTTTTCACTCTTCAGCTCAGAATTTCGCCCAGTTTTGACTAGTTTCACTTTTTCATGTAACTATTGATCTACCTTGATGTAATTTCAGGACCATGATGTAAATTTGGCACAATTTTACTTGTTCTATATGATTCATTCACTAAAAAGTGAAAATTAAATGAATGAATCAGTTTCCTACCATATAGAGGCAAGTTGTTTGATTGCCTAGATTTCAGTTTCTAGTTTAGAATTGGTTGAAACAGCTCCTAGAAGGATGAGCTCAACCCATATAGGCATGGGAAGGGGTTAGAATTGTCTATATATTTTACTTTCTAAGACATTTTTAGGGTTGGACTCTTGGGAATAGTTTGGCACCTCATTGTATATTCATTTCAGCATTTTTGGCAAAGGAAAGACCAGGGTTTTGCAGCACTTGTTGGGATCCTTGTGGCTCTTAGTTTTGATGGTGTTTTACTCTATGTAATTGTAAGTTCATTAATGTTTTATGTATGCCATTTCCCTTCTCTTTGCTTCTGAAATTAAACAAATGAGTCACTAAGGTAGAATTCATTAGTTTGCTGATGCTTTGCCTTAAACTTTTGTTTAGTTTTATATGTTTTCATATGTTTGAAGAGGATCCTTGCAGTCTCTTGCCATCTTCAGCTCCTCAGAAATATTTTCTATCCGTTCATTCAAACTAAGACATCAAAACCATTGCCTTCCTTGCCCCAACTTGAACTCTGCAAGAATTTGGCCTCATCCCCAAGCCCAAAATTGCCTTTCCCTTTTTTCCAACAAAAAGCCCACAAAATCATTTCAAACTCCTTGATTCATATACCTAGCCTAAAATTAGAATTCATTTCAGTCATCTCAAGACCTATTGATAAATTTTCCTAAGATTGACCCGGAGAGAGCCCTCTCCTGTTCTGGTAGGGCTAGCTACCAAACTGAGCGTGGTTTGGTGTTACCCTGAATCCTGCCTTTTCAGCATGAGGTAGATTTGGGAAATAACACACTCCCTTAATTTTTTCCCTACGAACCTCTCGTTTTGCCCACATCTCATCCATATCTGCTTCCTCTAAGGTCACTAGGGGACATATTCTTAAATCTCTTGAGCCTGTCTCTTGTGGGTTCATTCTCTGTTCTTCCTCACTACCTCTGCACATTTTAAAGCTTCTGCTCATTGTTTTATACTTGGCACAACTAAAATCCATCAGCTTCACAGCCTCATGAGCCCTCTCATCATTTGGGGAATTCACATGAATCATGATCAGATGTTGGAATCACGATTGCCGTTAGACCAAAACCCGCAGGCATTAGTCTCCGCTACAATCGCCAAAGTTAGGATCCATGAGAGGTAGTTAGTCCATGTCGTGAAACACACAGGGAGCATTGAACCCAATGTCCAACAATCTCCCCCCCAGCACAAGCCGGGTGAGTTTCGAACTTGAGACCTATCACTTTGATACCACTTGTTGACGTAGATATCCATCAAGACGATCATACCATGTTCTGGGAGCCTGCTTGAGACCATATAGAGCCTTATTTAACCTGAAAACATAGTCTTCTTTTTGTGATAGTAGAAAACCTTCAGGTTACTCGATGTAAACTTCTTCTTCTAATTCTCCATTTAGAAATGCTGACTTAACATCCATTTGGTAGACTTTGATTTTTCTTGAACATGCATAGGTGAGAAACATTCGGATGGCTTCCATTCTGAAAACTGGTGCAAATGTTTCGTCGAAATCAATTCCTTCCACTTGTGCATAGCCTTTGCAAACCAATCTTGCTTTGTTTTTGGTAACCTACCCATCTTCATTCAATTTGTTCCTGAACACCCATTTAGTCCCAATTACATTTTTATCTTTTGGCCGTGGAACTAATTCCCAGGTGTTATTCTTCTCAATTTGATCCAATTCTTCATTCATAGATGCTACCCAATGTTCATTTTGGTTGGATTCCTCAAAAATACTAGGCTCAAAGGTTGCTAGAAAAGCAACGTGAGCTTGTTGTGATGAACGAAGCTGTTGACCTTAATTTATGTCACCAATTATTTGATTTGATGGATGGTTCTTTTGAATCCACTCTTTTGTTCTCCTTGGAGGAGCTTCTTGTTGTTGTTCTGGTATATCTTGATGATCATTGTTTCTTCTTCCTTGTTGATAGTTGCTTCTTGTTCTACAATTTTATCTGTTTCTTTTTCAGCCCCTGTCTCAAGTTTCAAAGATTCTAGATCCTCATCATTACTCGCTAGAACACCATCTTCGTCAAATGTAACATTTATGCTCTCCGCTATCTGGTTTCGTCTTAGATTATAGAATTTATAGGCCTTTCTTTTGCGTGAGTAACCAACAAAGATACCTTCATCAACACGTGATTCAAACTTACCCAAATTTTGATCTTCTCTTTTGATATAACATTTGCTTCCGAATATTCTGAAATATTTTACATTAGCTGGTTTTCCTTTCCATAATTCATATGGAGTCTTGTTGCAATTATTTCTGAGAAGACTTCGGTTGATAATGAAGACTGCCGTATCAATTGCTTGAACCCATAATTTTTCATCCAATTTTGAGTCCTTCAACATTGTTCTACCCATTTCCTGTATAGTTCTATTCTTTCTTTCAGCAACTCCATTTTGCTGAGGTGTTCGTGCTGTTGAAAATTGCCTTTTTATTCCATTTTCGTCACATTATTGCTGAAATAATTTGGAAGTGAATTCTCCACCATTATCTGATCTTAAACACTTTATTTTCAAATCAGTTTCATTTTCAACCAACTCCTTGTAGATCTTAAAGCACTCAAATGATTCAGATTTTTTCTTTAGGAAACTGACGGCTGTCATCCTAGTATAGTCATCTATCATTAACATGAAATATAATTCTCCGTCTAAGCCTTTTGTTCTCACAGGACCACATAGATCAGTATGTATCAATTCCAATGGATGTGATGCAAAGTGTTCTTTTGTTTTAAATTGGAATTTTATCTGCTTGCCATGCCAACATGCCTCACATAGTGTGTTGGAAGGTTTTGAGATTTTCGACATTTCTCGTACTGCTTCTTTTTTTCTTATTTTGACAAGATCATAAAAGTTTATGTGACCCATTCATTTTTGCCATAACCAAATTTCATCTTCTTTAGCTAGTAGATATGATTTAGTTGCTTCATCTAGAACATATATGTCGTTTGGAGCTTGACTTACTGTAGCCACAATTTTACCATACCTGCCTTTCCTGATTTCACATTTTGTGGAGTTGAATAGCATTGTGTGTCCTTGATCACACATTTGTCCAACACTGAGCAGATTGTGATTCATGTTTTTTACCAATAGAACATTCTTGGCTATAACATCTTTTCTTCCGAGAGTGATGGTACCTGATCCTATAACATTTGAAGATCCATCATTTTCAAAGGATATGGTTCCATCCTTCTTCTCTTTCAGAGATACAAATTTCTTTCTATCTCCAGTCATATGCATTGAGCAACCGCTGTCAACATACCATTTTCGTTCATTTTGTGGCTTCAAAGATTCTTTTGGAGGATTTTCAAGTCTGCAGTCTCTCTTGTTGAAATCATGATTTCCGTAAGACCAAAACCCGCAGGCATTAGTCTCTGCTAAAATCTCCAGAGTTAGGATCCATGAGAGGCAGTTAGTCTATGTCGTGAAACAAACGGGGAGCGTTGAACCCAATGTCCAACAATCTCCCCCCCAACGCAAGCCAAGTGAGTTTCGAACTCAAGACCTGTCACTCTGATACCACTTGTTGACATAGATATCCATCAAGATGATCATACCATGCTCTGGGAGCTTGCTCTGAAACCACTTGTTGGAAACACGATTGTCATTAGACCAAAACCCACAGGCATTAGTCTCCGCTACAATCACTAGAGTTAGGATCCATGAGAGTCAGTTAGTCCATGCCGTGAAACACACAGGGAGCGTTGAACCCAATGTCCAACATCAAATAGTCTTCTCTATTCTTGAACCACCAAAACCATTATTCTCTTGACCCATATTCTATCAGAGGCATTTATACAATTACCCACATTTAACCTATGATTAAAATATGTCCTAGGCAGTGGTCTTTTGCAACTCAAGGCTGTCTCTAGGAGCTACAATAAAAACTACACTCCAATTTTATATAAGATGAAGTTTAAAGATTTGAAGTGTTGAAATATGAAATAAATGGAAGCATGAGATTGGATGTGTGCTATAATTTCTTATTCAATTATCATGGGAGCTTCACGTAAAGGCTACCATGAATATTTTCTTTATATTAATGGTTCATTTCATGAAGATCATAATTCAACCATGTCACATGTTATATATTATTATTAATGAATCTTTCCTTATCTATGTGTATGTCAGAATGCTTATTTTTCTATGTACTTTGGTAAGAAAATTAAATGGTTGGTTTGAAGATCTTGGTGAGGGACCAATTAATTCATTTATATATTTTTTGAGTCTATTCCATAGATATTGGGAGCCCCATCTTGAATTGGAGGAAATTGAGAAATTTATTAAATACACCATAGTAGCCTGCCTAAGGAAGAAGAAGTATCAATGACATATCCTATAGAAGTTCAAGAATTTTATGAGAATATTGAGGAAGAATCATTTCATGAATAACATGGCCTTATTGGAAACCATATGGATGAAGAGGAAAATTAGCTACTTCATGAACTCGTAAAGGAAGATGGGTTGAGGGGAATTAAAGATGAAGTTAAGGAGATATGCATTAATGATGACAAGCACCAAATTTTTATTTCCCCTCCTTATTAAGGCAATGACCTAGAAATATGCATCCTTTTCCAAATGTTTGATACATCCTTTGATAATTTGGAAAAGGAGGAGTCTAGATAACCATTATTCTATGAAGAACAACCTTACAGTTCTGGTAATAAAGATTACTTTGATGAAAGCATAGATTTCTTAACTCTTTATCCCTATCCACATTAAGTGATTAATCATTCCCCTTTTAAGATTTTGAATTCTATGATTCGTCCTTGAATAATTTTGAAAGGCTACACATTGAGTAAGAACCCATAGAGTTTCCTTCATGCCATGAAGCATATAATGGCCTTCATGATTTTTTCCACATTGGAAGATATTATGGGGATTTAAAATGTTATTAATTTAAAGGGGATCCCATTTATGATACTGAATTTGAGGGTGAATATGGGAGTGATGAACATGGAAATAATGAAAAGCATAACTTACAGATTTTTGAAGAAAAATCCATGAGTGTAAGACATAAATAAATGGATCAATTCTGCCCCCTCTCCCCTTTTGGAAAGGGTTAGTTGTGAGCAAATTATCTTAAGTGTTAATAATTTTACTCTTTGTCCTTGAAAGCATAGATGTGGCTAATGATCTCATATTTTCCCCTCACCTTTCATTTATGAGTGTTCTCCTTCCTTGCCTTTAACCAAGAGAAGCTTGGAGAACAAATAACTTCCCATTAAATCTCAATTGGAGTTACATTCACAACCCTTATTCTTCAATGGTTACCAATGGGTTGATTCACTCTAAGGAAAAAAAAACATATTAGTATTACTCGCCATTAGATGATTGAAATATATGGAATAAATACTTAACCTTGGTATAATTTAGGCCTTTTTCTTCAGGAGTATGATCATACTATCTAAGACTAGGAATGCTAGATGTTCCACCTCAAGCCCATTTTCCTTTTAGTGTATCCCTATTTTGGTTTATAACCAAACACAAATGAACACCTCAAGCTAATGATTGTTGAGCCTTGATTTTGTTACATCCCCCCACCTGCCATCATTATTCCCCCTCCCTAGTATACATTTCATTTTTTCATACTAGTTAGTTTATTTTAATGTATTTTGTTCTTATGTTTATAAATTTATCTTTATGTAGATTTAATTTCCAAATTTATTTCTTATGATTTTTTGTGTGTTGAGCACTGATAGGAACCTCCACTTGGCATATTGATAAAGAAATTGAATAGACACTAAAAGTTACAAGAACACTTCTTGTAGTGCATTTGATGCATGGGCGGACGAAATGAAATGTGCTTGGTAGGGGAGGATTTTTTCCTACAAGAAAGTAACAAGTCAATTGGTTTGTTAAATTGTTAGTGGAACAACATAACATGTAGTAAAATAAGAAAATAACATAGCATGCTACAATATAGGAGAAACAAAAAGAAAAATATACATATACAATAACAATCTCAATCAAGTCAAACACACTAACAATCCAAATAGAGAACTCTTCCCCTTTTATTAGTTGTTGATGGTAGAAGAGAATAGGATTATAAATCACTTGCAATGAATCCTTAGAGCTACAGAGCTCTAATATTCAAGGAAAGGGGGTATCTTCCCTTTAATATTCTTGCAAGCCTCTCTCTCTCCTCAACGGATGGTAGAATAATGGACACTTTGTGAAATTCTTCTCTTGCATTGAGGTGTTGGATGGACAACAACTGAATCCTTCCACTCCTTATTGCTTGGACAACATAGTGCTAGTTTTATCTCAAGCAATTTGGCCAACACAAAAATGTGTTCTCTATTATTTTTCCCATGGTGGTATTTTATAGGAAAATTTCATATTTCTTTCCCTCTATTGGTACAATGTCGATTTTGTCACAAGAGTGGGATGTTGATTCCATTGTGTGCTACACTTGAGGCCTCAAGGTGGCTCCAAGGCAGCTATGATTGGCTGGCTTGAGTGGGGAATCGTCTTCTTAAAGTGTGCCAAGTTGTCCTGGATGGTGACCTTCCACCATACCCAAGATCATGCGGCTATCTAAGGGATATACATGAATTTATTCACTAATATCGAAGAAAAGGCCACGTGGATCACTTAGGGTCAGTGCTTTCTATGTGCGGTTTGATAAATTTTCCTACTTCACCTTAGGAAAAGTTAAATTTTTAAGATTCTGTAATGTCCTTATTCCCTGTAAATCTTTCTGATTTGACATTTCCTAATGTCTTTTTCTTGTACTATTTTCTAGTGATAACAATTTCCCCCTAATGTATGAGGTCCATAAAGAACTGTATAGCCAAAATAAATTATAGTTTCATTTTTGTATAATCCGTTTGAGAGAGAGAGAGATTAGCTTCCATCAAACCTAAGGTTGGAGACCCCTTGCTATGAGTAAGAGAGGGAGCATGTTCTATTGTAAACCTACAAGAGATCAAATAAATACAATATTTCTACAAGGCAGGCATGTCCCATGCTCATGATGCTTTGGCTAGTTAAAGCTTATCTAGCAGATCAAGGTTCTTTCTGTGTGAATTGTGTGGTAGTGACCTGTTGTTTAGTTGATGACGATGGTTGCTAATGCCCTCAGAGGTTTTGTTTCTTTGGAAGTAGGTTGAATGTAGTGCCCATATGAATAATCTTGGTATGGCATGTTTTTTAGAATAAATGCTCATTGTATGCATGGGTCTGTGACTGGGGACATTTCCGTGTAATAATTGTTGAAATAGATTCTTATGATGGCACAGGTCTTCAGCAAATTCTGACAGAGTGCAACTGTTGTGAAGTATGATACCATATTGAAATGAAAGCTTATGCTGTATTTTAATGTCAGGAGGATCGATGACATCAAGGGGCAATGATGACTCCCATATTGTCATCTGAGAATGCTCCTATTGAGGTGAGGAGCCATACAAGGTACTGCCTCCTTCTTGGAAAATGGTTGTTAAAGTCGAAAAGAAGGAAGCCTCAACTGACTGAGAGAAGTACTGATACAAAGGACTAGGGTCTCTAACGTAGCAGGTGGGGTATGATAGGTAAACATAGGCATGATGAATATAAATGGTTGTAACCAATGATGGGAGTTCAGTGGTCCAAGGTCATAGCTTGTAAATGCATGTGGCAGCAGTCATAAAAATTTATGGTGAGGAAAACCCTGGGGTCGATAGGATATCCAAGATGGGTATGTGGTTGTTATGAGTGTCATGGGTGGCTGGGTAAAGAATGTGAAGCTCTTAAAAAGGGTGATTATGGACTGCTACTAGGTAGGAAATGTGAATGGGTGGGTGGGATTGTTCTCCTAAAAAATATTTGTACACTTTCCAAAGGAATATAGAATGGTTTTGGATGTACAAGCACGGAGACGGGTGCCCCAATAAACATGAAAATGATCACTCTCTGATGATGTGAGGGGGATGTCTTTTTCTACGGGTGGGGGCCCCATTGGCTATTCTCGGTGTGAGGGTGATGAAGCAGATGGAAAGTGTCACAGATGGACTATGATTTTGGGGGTGAGATAGGCCAAGTGTGAGACGCGTGGTGCGTATTTGATATGCTTATGAGAATGGCAGACTGGGAAAGTGGTTTTATTGTGTCACAGTAAAACTTGACTTGATGTATGATGGATGAAATGAACATTAAGTGCTTCCTGGACTTGGATCTTATGGCCATGGTGCCATTTTCTTGATGTATGGTCTACTTGAGTGATGGACACAATGTAGGGTGAGGCTCTACCGACCAACAATAATATTTATCATGTGCAAAATGGGGTGATGAAAAACATGGTCAGGTGACAGGAACCTATGCTTCATTCTTGTGGAGAAATGATGTCAGGATATGCAAATCTTCTTTGAGGAGCCTATCATGTTGGGGGTAGAATGATACCTACTCTTGTACCTTCAGTGACTGGGGAAATATAAGATTTTTCATGCTTGTAACACCTACAACCAATACGCCAAGTGAAAGCATACTTTGTATTCAAATATATTGAGAATAGCATTAAATAAAAAGCGATAAGGGAGGGCGTACATGTCGTAACTGAAAAAATATTTTTTCTGAGGCGTTGATGTGTGAAGCCTTCTTTGGACATGACAAAGTTTTGATCTCTTTGTTTCTTTCAGTTTTGCAATTGAGCGATCTGAGCTCCCATTACGGTCTATCGAATAAGTTGAAAAAGGGTGATATATGGGTCAATATGGCTAATTTTAGTTAATTTATCATGTTTGAGAGCTGTGAGGTCATAGTTTAGCCCCTACTGTCGAGCCTTTCCTGCCATTGTGGTTAGCCTGTGTACCCGGGATTCGTGTCGTTAGTGCGAGTTAGGGCCCTAAATGTCCATTAATTATAAATTTTCAGTTTTATCTAAGGGGCACTTGAGGGGGGGGGGGGGGGAGGTGCATACAAATTAGGTTTGTATGGATACCTACCTATTTTTGGCCCTGATTGTGTGGGTGATCAAGGTAAAAGTGTGCAGACCTCGCAGAAAAATAAAATTTTCCATTAGGTTTGTGTGCATGTCTGAGCCTTTGCGTGAATACTCACACGTATGTTCTTGATACAGACACATGAACATATTTCTTGTGTAGAAAACATGCACAATTATGAGCCAAGGGAAATTTTCATTAAAGATTTTGATTTATTTTTTTTATCACTAATTTGGATGTGTTCGATGACAAGATGTTGTGGCGTGAGCACGATTGGCATGAATTTTGCATTGTTTTGGCACATGATGCCAATGCATGGGGTCTCCTAGTATAATGGGGCCTTCTCAAGTTTCTGTAGAATGATATCCGAGGATCTCAGGATAGCCTGCTACATTTCCTGGTCTGCTGCTGGAGTAAGAGGTAAAAGGTGATATTCATGTGGGGTAGAGATGTCGCCATCCATCTGGAGACAGATGTGTATTTTGTGATTGGCCTACTACCTCAAGGGGAGGCATTAACACACCCACTCCTACCTGGGAGGGTGAGTATTCGTCGCTAGGAAGAGCAGCACTGCGGCGGTGCACCTCTTTCTCAGGGGTGTGTACTTATTGCATCGGTGACTAACTTATATGAGTGGTGTGCTCTAGCTATAATAGTTCAGTTGAAAGGGTCATCGTCACCCAAAAAGGAGTTGATACTGTATATTTTTTTCTTACGTCGACTCTAGGCCAACCATTTTTATGATTGGGCGTGCCATGTATATGATGGCATGGTGATGCAGCTAGGGAAGGCCCGAGGTGGATCCAAAGTATTTAATTATGCCAACATCCTCTGTAGTATCATGTTTTATAAAGTCGTGATGTTGTGGCCTATCGTGCTAGTCGCCATTGGTCCCCGCCAGGATCCCTGGATGTGGCGGTGAGCACTTTTTATGCCTTGTGGCCGAGGAGGCAAGGTGGGTCGCTATTGGGATGTGACCACAGAGGCGGGGTTCTAGGATAACCCACATATGTTCATTGATTATTCATACACTAGGATGGATTTTCGGTGGAATCCAGATATGGGTCTTCCTGCTAGTTATGTGTGCGGATATGAAGGTATGATTCTTTGATGTTTTTCTGTATTTTTTGAGTATTTATGATGTGTATATTTATATGTCTATTGTAGTGACACTAACACTATCCTTTTTTCTCTTACAGATGTGGGAGAGGTTGGGCATGTGATTACTCGCTTGGTGGGGCATCAACCACCGAGGAGGGTTCTAGGTGGAGCTGCTCATTCTAAGATTAGGGGGTGGGTGATGGCATTGAATGATCAGGGGATGGTAGCAGTGTGTCTGCTACTGAGTACAATGTTGCTCTTGTTGGTGCTGAGGTGACAGAGGTGCAAGTAGTAATGGTTGACGAGCAGCTAGATCCTTCTGAGGCTTAGTCCATAGACTTAGCCAATGCTTGGGGTCGGGTGGAGAGGTTGACCCGGGGTTTTGAAGATTACCTAGATGATGCATGGCTTGATGTGTTGATGGCTCAATAGAGGACATATCATCTGTCACTATGCTAAGAGACACTTTCTATTTTGGTTGTTGCACCTGTACTAGCACCGGGTGTAGCGGTGGGTCTTGAGGATCCACCTGGTGGGGCTCAGCCCTAGAGATGTTATGTATGCAAGGAAAGCGCCCATTATGAGTATGATTTCCTTATTTTTGATGGCATGTATATATATTTCTAGCAGACTTGCAGGTCAGAGACATGACTTGTGTATGATGACTCACACATATTTTTAATATATATGCGAGATATGTATTTTTTGTGGCTCTTGATGATGTGTCTTATGGTTATTTTGTTTGATGGATTTAATGTACCTTTGATGGAGATATATTTTTTATGTTTTTTGTTTTTCTTTGGATGTTGGTTTATACAAGATTCATTCCAGTCTAGAATTTGATTAGCTATGCGATCTGTTGTATGGTTTTGATTTCTTGGTATATGTGTGAATGTAATATGATAAAATTGACAACATAATCTTCATGCATGAATTTTTTTTATAAATAATTTAGAATCTTGTACTTCAAATTATTGGTTAAACTGTGAAACCACTAGCTGGGAATCAAGGACGATATGCAGATGGTGAATTCCTTGGCTGAAGGCATCGCTAATCATCCTGATGACTGCATCATATTATGCCTCATTATTGGTGGTTGATCCAATGCATACTCCATTGGTGAAGAATGGCGATCGATCAGGATAGTAAAAGGCCCAAGTGGCTGAAACTAGGTTTTGAGACCATCGTGATGCTCCATTAGCGAATCCAAAATAATGGAGGGGGGAATGATCCATCTGTGACACCAGAGTAATTTTTTAGAACAATTCTATGATGATTGTGATAATCAAAAAATAGATTTTTCTACATGCATCTTATCTCTAGGGTTGAGGCCTCCTGCCCCCTATGGGTAAATTTTTTTGAGGTAGAGCCTATTGATGGTGTTAGATAGCCATGTACCATCAGGCTCTGATAGGATGTATTACCCCTTGAGGAGGAAATATTATATGACGTAGGGAATTTTCCATAGCATTTCGAACTTCCTGGGACCTAAGGCCTCTATCACGACATCGTAGCGGAGGACTAAATATCCCTCGGTAAATGAGCCAGGGGTGATGTTGTGGTCGAAAGATTCTTTTACCCATTTTTTATGGGCCTCATTATGTTGGAGCGACTGTCGTCGATTTTTGCTGACAATTTCTAGTGGTACCAATCATTGTGCTAGAGGTTGGGTATCATTGAGGAGTTTGATGGCATAGTGCAAGTTGTGGATTTCGTGTTCGATGGGAATCACGGCTTCAAACCTGTACACTAGTTGAAAGGGTTTGAATCCTGTTGAGTTTTTAACTGCCGTGCGGTATTCCCACAGGCCAGAAAAAATCATATGGTGGAATTTTCTCTTATGGTTGTTCGTCATTCACTGTAACATTGTTTTGAGCACTTTGTTGATAGCTTCTACTTGTCCATTGGACTGAGGATAATATGGTGATGCCAATTCATGTGTGAATCCTATGTGGTGAGACATCTCCTAGAAAAAAAAAATTCAATTTTTTTTCTGTGATCGGAGACTAACTCTTTTGGCACACCAAACTGTCTAATGACATGGTTGAACAGAAACCATGATGCGGTTTCTACTGTGTTGTCATATGTGGGCATGGATTTTTCCCATTTGGTGAAATAGTCGACGACGATGATAATGTATTTGTGGTTGCCAAATGATGCAAGGTTGGAAGTCATGAAGTCAATCTCCCATTTATAGAAGGGACCGACTACAATGACCAGGGTCAGAGGAGTGAGGGGTGCTCTTTCCTTGTGGGTGAAATGTTGACATCGCTCACACCTTTTGACTATTGTGATGCAATCACAGAAGGTGGGCCAAAAACATCCTGCCCATTGAAATTTTTGGGCAGTAGCCATTCTAGAGAGGTGGCCACCACAAGCTTTACTATGACATTCATTAAGGGCTTACTCAGCTTGGTCGTGCGTGAGGCATCGACGTAGGATTGTATCTCTACCTCACCAATAAAGGACATCTCCCATGAGGAGGTATCGGGGGGCCTAGTGGCGTATGTGCTTTCTGTCATCACGTGTGATATTTGGATTGAAATTTTGGGTTCGTAGAAATAAGAGGATATCTCCATACCAAGGATCATCAGTCGTAACTAGAAAGAGATGTTCTTCAAGTAGTGAGTCATTGTATGGGGATCCTTTGGTCTGACTTGGGAGGTCATTATTGAACTCAGCTAATATCAAAGCTTTCTTGCTCTTGGGGGAGATGAATCTTAAGTCAAAATCTTCTAGTATGACTACCCAATGAGCATATTTGTGGTTCATCAAATGACGAGTCAACAATAATCTCATGGGGTTGATGGTTGTGATGATTTTTTTAGTTCGTAATATAATGTAGTGTCGAAGCTTATGGACTACGTGTATTAGGGCTAGGGAAGTTTTCTCTTCGGGCTCATACCTTAATGCTGGGCCTGATAAGTTTTTATTGATGTAATAAATTATGTGTTCTTTACCATCGTGGCCATCCTGGATTAACACCCTGGCTTAAGCGGTTTCGGATGCTGACAGATATAGGGTGTAATATTTGTCGTAATATGGTGGGATCATCAATTGGGTTGAAGATAATGAATCTTTCAATGCCTCAAATGATTATTGGGCTTGATTGCCCCACTTGAATGGGATATCCTGATGGAGAAGACGTAGGAATCCCTATGTGAAAGTGGTGTAATATGGGATAAAGTGTCTCAGGAAATTGGCTTTCCCATGCAAGACTTATAGTTTATTGAGGGTTCGCGGTGATGGAACCTCTTTGATAGCTTGGAATTTTATGGGTTCCAATCTGTTCCCCTCAAAAGTCGACCTGCATTGACACAAAAGATGCACTTGAGAGGATTCAAGCGTAGGTTGTATTGTCGACATATTTGGAATACCAACTGTAAATCTTCCAGATACTCACTTCGCTTCTTTGATCGAAAAATGAGGTTGTCCAAGTAAGCAAGGATAAGGTGGACTAAATCATGGAAGATATAGTTCATGGCCCGCTGGAAAGTGGATCTAGTGTTTTTAAGACCAAATGGCATAACCTGGGATGCCAAAGTGCCCCATAGGGTGGTGAATGTCATCTTGTATCAATAGGTATGTCGAATTTTAATTTTATTATACCATGAGAAGTCATCCATGAAGGATAGGGCCTCATGTCCAGAGAAAGCGTCGATGACTTGGTCGAAGAATGGGGTAGGGTAATTGTCTTTTGGACAAGTTTC
This sequence comes from Pinus albicaulis, assembly GCA_034641835.2. Lineage (NCBI taxonomy): Eukaryota > Viridiplantae > Streptophyta > Pinopsida > Pinales > Pinaceae > Pinus > Pinus albicaulis. The sequence goes on along the minus strand of CM076580.1, from coordinate 812,191,158 downwards.
GTTCATATCTCAGAAATCAGTACATACGTGAATGGTGCCCTATTTTTTCATGACTGTAACAGGGTTGGAAACCCATGATGTGTAAGCTATGGGGTAGATAAACCTGGCTTTGTGAAGCTTGTCAATTTCTAGTTTAATTGCTTCTGCCTTAGATGGGTGTAGATGACATTGTTTCTGACATACCAGTGGTATGTTGGGCTAGGTGTCAATATGGTGCTCTATGATAGTGGGACTAAGCCTTGGAATTTCTGAACAATCCCATGAAAATATGTCTCTATATTCTTGCAAAAATTTTGTCTAAGATACTACTTCATCTAGAGAACATGCTGCCCCTAGTGAGATTTCTTTGAATTTTTCAGGATTTCTAGAGATATTTAACTTGATGGTTGGTGAAATATTGGACATGTTCCCTTCTTCATGTTGAGAATTTAGAGGGTTGGTTTTTATTTCAAATTATCTTCTTGGTAATTACTTGTGATCTTACTTATGTATTTTATTCTTTAGTTTAGTTATGATTTCATCAAGTTATTATCAAAAGCACGAGACACAAAATTAGGCTCCTAGAGCCAGGCAAAAACCTCTCCCTCTTGGAGAGGAAAACCCATGAGAAATTATTCTTATAGATATTAAAGTGAAAATTACCATGAAAAAGACTCAGAACTTTGACCTATGAATTCTTCCAAGACCTTTTCATTCTCCAACGTTGATATTTATTTCTTCATCAATGTGTATTGATCAACATAGAGAACTCGATCTCTAATCCTTCGCATATAATATAGATGTGGAACCTTTGATTAGGAAGGTAAATCATAGATTTACCTTCCTCCTTTTTCCATACTGCTTAATAACATAATCAACTTCATTCACAGCTTCATAATGCTTCACAACAAATTTGCTTGAACCAGACCTTTTATTACATTGTGTTGATCCTGTACTTGTTCGAGTTTATGTCACTACTGTAACAACATATAAAATCAATGTATCCACACACACACATATATATATATATATATATATTTCAGATATATATTTTATCCTAATATGAATACTTTTATACCATATTTGTTCTATCCACAGAGAATACTAAACTTCTCTACTATCCACATTGGTCATATAAGAATCCACATTTTCTTCAAAGGAATTCGAAAGTACAACCATGATACATCTGCACTAGAAACCCTGTTCTTGTCCACATATTTTATACTGTTAGTACTGTATCTGTAATTCGGATCTCTGGCACAGTAATCCACATCTTGTTTAGACCAATCCGCATTGACAAACCCTATACAAATATTCTAGAATCTGCATTATATTTTTTTGTCTTAAGTATGCACTTAAGTTCAAATTGATCTGCACTTCCCTTTGATGTATCACTTTAGAGAGATCCACAATATTTTCTTGATGAACTGAACCACAGATTCTTCATCTATATATATATATATATATATATATATATATATATATATATATAACACATTTTATATTTGAAGGTCGACCATACATCTTGTATGAGGGTCGACTTCACCATTCAGTATATAGGCCCACCTGTAGTGCATTTATCCCAACTTTTATGAGGGTATCTTGAGCATCTTCCATAAGTCATTTCTTCAAGGTACCATGACAAGGTTTTGGAGCATATAACTAGACCCTTTATCCATATGATAATTAATTACATTTGTTACTAGAAGAAAAACTTAATATACATTAAGAATAAGTCTACTGACCTATTAAATCTTTCTCATGAAACCCATGAATCAAGTACAAAAAAAAAACATTTTATTATCTTTGTCTTATTATTTACATAAATACATAATTACATAGTCATTATGAATATAGACCTTCATAATGACTATGTAATTATGTATTTATGTAAAGAATAAGACAAAGATAATAAAATGTATTTTTTTGGTATTATGTTGATTTCATTTGTCAGTGCACCGAGAGGTCCTCCTTCATAGATAATACTTCTAAATATGGAACTATATTACCTGCAACCATATGACATGACTTCACAACATCTAGTGTGAGCATATAAATATATGCGTACTTCATACCTTTATCATTTAAGTAATCTTGTAGTAGTTTTAATAGAATGAAGAGCTTCATTCCCTTGACCTACTTCATTCATATGTCATCACATCCTAGAATTATGTTTCCATGATGACCTTGATATGAATGTCTGTCTTCCATCAATGTTGTTATCAGAGAGGTTTTCTTAGAGCTGCTTCACGAAGAGCTCCTACCATGCCTTTATCATGATGCTATAATATACATTGCTTCCTATCATACTATTTTCCAATTAACATAAATATCTTAAAGGAGATGATGATCTCAATCATAGAGGAGATCCCTCACTTCCTGTTTCTTAGATTTATTTTCATAAAGTTCTTCCCTCATTTCTGAGATATGGGCTTCTTCCCTATTTCTCTTGTCCCTTTCAGATTTAGGAAAATATATTTTATAATGCCCAAGTTCATCACATCCAAAGCATCGTGCTTTTTTGATGCTATTATGAGGACCAAACTTATCAAATATTCCTTTACGTGGTTGCAAATACTTGATTCCCTTTACTTGATTCTGTAACAACTTTGGCTCTCAATCTTGTTTTCTCTATTTTAAATAGAGACCATAAATCCTAGAATAGTGTGGCTTCTTTTTCCCATATAAACTTGAAGTGGAGCTTACCCTTTCTTATGGTAGAGCATTCAACACCATTGTATTCATCTCAGTGTCAGACATTACTTCTCCCAGTTATTGTAGTTGATCTCAGATTTCTTCTCCTGTTATACTCATAGAGAATAGTTTCACCAATTTATCATATATATATATATATATATATATTGATGATTTTAGACTTGATACATCAGAGATGAGAGAGTATTCTATGGATTCTATAAGAATCCTTTGGGCTCTTATATCTCCCTTCATGTATTTGGCATGAATTCATTGTCCTTGTCTTCCATGCAAGAAATTTTGAAACCCTAACCAGTTTGTTGCTATATTTTCAAGGAAATTTTTTTGATAGATTCATATGAAGTCATAAATATACTTACTTAAGTAGATGATTTTCTTCTTATATCAACTTCCTTGTTGAATATAATCGCAAGAACTCCCTCTTAGATTGATTTCAAAATTAGGTGATCTTGGATACTTGATGATCAAGGATTACTTCAAAATGAAGATGTCTTCAATAGTGTTGAGTGATGCTTAATGATGTGTCTTCCAACAATGTATTCAATATCGATAATATTTGAGGTTAAAGGTTACCTCCTCGATGTGTGGATTCCTTGAATACAAGTGAAAGTATTCTTGAGATGGCTTGAGGATTTTCTTGTAAACTGATTTGACCTTACAATGTACCCTTTGACTTTTTTTTATGCTTTCTAGAAAACTAAATTTTGATCCTTGAGTGTCTCTTTGTCAAATATCCCTTTGTCTTTAGAACCTTAGCTTTGATTCCATGTTGAGAATTTAGAGGGTTGGTGTTTATTTCAAATTCTCTTCTTGATAATTACTTGTGAGCATACTTATGTATTTTCTTCTTTAGCTTAGTTAGTCTTTCATCAAGTCAATTATCAAAAGCACGAGAGACAAAATTAGGCTCCTAGAGCCAGGGCAAAACCTCTCCCTCTTGGAGAGGAAAAAACATGATAAATTATTATAATAGATATTTAAATGAAAAGTACCATGACAAAGAATCAGACCTTTGACCTATGAATTCTTCCAAGACCTTGTCATTCTCCAACGCTGATCTTTTTTTCTTCACTAATGTGTACTTATTAACATAGAGAACTGGGTCTTTAATCCTTCACATATAATATAGATGTGGAACCTTTGAGTAGGAAGAAAAATCATAGATTTACCTTCCTCCTTTTTCCATACTGCCTAATAACATAATAAAATTCATTCACAACTTCATAATGCTTCACAAAAAATATTCTTGAACCAGAACTTTTATTACGCTGTGCTTATCCTGTACTTGTCCAAATTTATATCACTACTATAAAAACATATAACATCAATGTATACCCTTATATATATTACAGATATATCTTTTATCCTGATCTGAATACTTTTATACCATATTTGTTATATCCTCAAAGAATACTAGACTTCTCTGCCATCCACATTAGTCACAGAAGAATCCACATTTTCTTCAAAGGAATTCATAAGTACAGTTGTGATACATCATCACTAGAAACCCTGTTCTTGTCCGCATATTTTATACTGTTAGTACTCTATCTGTAATTCGCATCTCTGGCGCAGTAATCTGCATCCTGTTCAGACCAATCCACATTGAAAAACGCTAAATCAATCTTCTAGAATCCACACTATATTTTTCTGTCTTAAGTTTGCACTTAAGTTCAGATCACATCCGCACTTCCCTTTTCTATATCACTTCAGAGAGATACACAATATTTTATTGATGAACTGAACAACGGATTCTTCATATATATATATATAAAACACATTTTCTGTTTGAAGGCCGACCATACATCTTGTATGAGGGTTGACTTCACCATTGAGTATATAGTCTGACTTGTAGTGTATTTATCCCAACATTTATGAGGGTATCTTGAGAATCTTCCAGAAGCCATTTCTTCAACGCATCATGACAAGGTTTTGGAGCATATAACTAAACCCTTTATCCATATGACACTTAATTACATTTGTGACTAGAATACAATATTAATAGACATCAAGAAGAAGTATACTGACCTATAAAATCTTGCTCATGAAACCCATGAAGAAAGTACAACAACAATACATTTTATTATCTTTGTCTTCTTCTTTACATAAATACATAATTACATAGTCATTATGAAGACTGACCTAGTTACACATTTCAAAACTTCGAATGCATCGAGCGCTGGGATGGGATTTTTGAACCAGTCAACTTTCCCAGATGGAAGGGAATCTTTTGATTTGATTGCTCATATCTCATGATTTTGTGGGTTTTTTGGGCTAAATGTCTTTTCAAGAAGAAAAAACAAGCGGTGATGCATTGCATCCCACAGATAATATAGTTCCGTCGTGACTTCAAAAATATCCTCATCTGAATGGAACAAGGTATCTAAGGGGGAGTGAGTTTGTGTGAGGCCGTGAGGAGGTGGTTCAGTCCTAACAGAGCTGTTCAATAGAAATAAATACAATTCCATAGTCAATGTTACAAAATGGTCTAGAGGCGGTCAACAGGGTGCAAACGGATTTAGTTTGCATCGTCGGTTGTACAACTAATTTCGTAGTTGTAGTGGTCTCAACACCAATGACAGATGAGTAGACAACACGAATCATGGTTCCTATGCATGACAAGATGAATCGTATGTGATGTTGCTTGTTGTCGATGTTGGGTGTGGGAGGAATTTCCATCGTGGTGGCTTGCATGAGAGAAATTTTAGGTTCCTCCTGAGGCATACCAAGGGAACTTGCACTTTCCTGGATTTGGAAGTTGTGATGAGTGTAGAGGCACCTAAATGTTTCCATTAAGGGGCATGACTCTATTTCATGATTATGGCTGGTGAAAATGGTTCATGATGTCATGGTGCTTATTGAGTAGATGGTATGAGAACCAACGCTACTCTTGGTCCCTTAAGTGGATGCTCGAAAAGGCTCAGGCATTGGGATATGATTTTTATTTTTCAATTTTTGAGTTTTTGGTTTTGGAAGGACTAGCTCCTTCAGGAGGTTTAGCTCTAATGCTTCTCTTTCCGCTCGTAGCATTGGGAGGTACTCACAATTCAATGTATGGTGGAATTTTGAGAAAATCCTACAATATAAGCATGTGATCTTTTATTGGTTAGAGATATTGATTTGCGGGATGGGGGTGGCCATGCGAAGGTTGTTCATAAGGTTCTTTAGTTCCTTACATTGATTGAATTGGTGGTCAATTTTATCACATAGCCCGTATGCCTTCTTTGGCTGGTCCTAGGTCCTGCCAAGATGGCGGGTTGATTTAGTTCGACTAACATTTTGGTATTAAGGGGGGCAAGCTTCCTAGGGGCAGTTACCTTACATTGGGTTTTCTTGACCCTAGATAAAATATATCTTGGAGGTGTGTCTCTAACAATAGTATGATGTCTATTAGAGGGAACACTTGGGAGATGCAAGTATAGTGTCGAGTAGATGGTTGCCTTGATATACCAGATACGATTGTATTTCTTTGGTATTCCCTTCCCTCTGGGTTACTGAAGTGATTGGATACCATTTGCGGAGAGATTCTACATCAGGGCATTGGCTGACTTGATGGTTACGTGCATTGCATAATGCATAGGTTGGTCTTATCCATGGAGGGCGGTTGGGGGTGACGGTGGGCACCCTGATTGGCTGCTTTTCGGTTGACATGAAGAGAATGGAAATTCTTGTCACATATTCTTGCATTGTCGAGCTTTCCATGTATTCTACCTCTGATCCATATGCTAGGGAGAGGCATAATATGGCCATGCATAAGTTTTTTAATGCTGAATGAAATCAGGGGATATAATGGCAATGATGAATTGGGTGGTTTCCATAACACACCTGACACGTATACTGGACTGCCCAAAGGCCATCGTATTATACGGGGTCAACAGGATGCCATCTCTGAAATAGCTCTAGATTTGTGCAATCAGAAATGAAATGGTCATGTTCATCATATAGTGCATAGAGTTGGATGGGAGGTGGGGGGCGAAACTGAGGGGGAGGTGGTCTCTTAGGTGACTACCTCGCCTCTTGTAGGTATAGTATTACTTGAGGTTCTCCCTCATCCTTCTACATGGGGAAATGTGAGAGGTATTATTTATATGATTACTCTAGGGCGTGCAAGAAATCCATATATTGTGGCATCTCTGGGAAAGTAATGACCATAATGGTTGCAGATAGTGCATGCATGGTTGGTGTGTAATGCTTTTTCTTGATTTTTTTGGATGGTTCTTTTTTATGGGAACTTTGGGCCGTAAAATTTCATTTAGAGATTAGAAGAGGTTTTAATTCATATAATTCCGAGAAAATATTAGTAGGGTGGCCTACAATATCACAAAATGCACAACGTTGTAGTGCCCTTGGTATGCTGGGATTTTCTATATTCTTCCCTTTTTTTCCGGTTTTCTTAGTCACTCTAACTGGTGCTGCTACGGGAGTTTCTTTAATTGGTGTCACCTCCTGAGGAGTTATGGGGGTTATCCTTGTAAATGTGATTCCAGGGCTTCCCAACATAGTTAGTGGGACCAAATACTAGATAGGCATTGTGAAAGATTTGTTTGGCAATGTTACAGTTGCTAAGACTTGTTGTGAAACAAAACCAAGTGGAGGTTATAAGAATGGATTTTGGGAGATGGTGTAGGGTAGAAAATCCATTCCAGTGGCCTCAGTTTTGGTACTACTAGTCTCCATCTCCTGGATGGTTTCATTGTTTGATGATAACTATTGATTAGCGGTTGTCATTGATGTCAACCCAAGCAGCACCAGGGGATAACACAATATTGAATGGGAATTTTGACCTACCAAATTAATACATTCTGGGTCAATTACTCCTTTTATGGTTTCGAATTGTCAATATGTTTCCGTTGATATATGGCACGCCATGTCATTCTTCACGGTTTGAGAGATATTCATGTTTGAAGTTTGTACCCCCAGTTAGTGGGCTAAAACCCCATGGGGTTGGGGCATGGGTCATTGAAAAGTCATAATTAATATTTTTTAAGCTCCTCAAATCCCTCCCATATTCACTTGTTGAAGCCCCTCTCAACTTAAGCATTCATATAAATTGTGATCTTCATTTCCTCCTTATGCAAGGGATTCGACCATCTTAAACAAGTCATCGTGGCATTTTCGCTCTAACTTTTTTTATATGAAGGTTGAGAAGCTGAAATTTTTATGACCTGAAGCTGAAATCTTGAGGAAGATGTAGTAAAAATGTGAGATCAAGGTGAAAAATATTTTTGGAGATATGATCTGTGGAAGTTAGGGTTTTTGCAAGGTCCTAAAATTCATCTCAAAGAAGTGACCTTGGTAAAATTGTCATAAATATCTCTCTGAGTATTGGATTGGAATTCCGTAAAAAGTGGCAGATAGTGCATAGTATTTAATTTTCTCTCTATCAATTTCAGAGACAAATGAAAAAAAAATGACACATGTCACGTCATACAAGTGCGATATTCTGAAATAGTCCATAATTAGGGCATTGTGAGAGATTGGGCATAACTCTTTCTTGAAGAATCCAAATTGGACCAGACCTGTGGCATTGGAAATAAGACTCAGAGAATACTATAGGACCGAAAATAAGATATTGAGGCTCTGATATAACAGAGATACACCAGATTCAATATCGAGCTCCTAGAAGGCAAGAAAAAGCTAGATCATGTGTTGTCAAGGGTTGTAAAGGACTAGACTTTCTACAACAACAAAGAAAAGCAAGGTGCAGCAGAGGGTAGCATGACAAGATTATCAACCAAGGTGCATAAAAGCAACAAGAATTTCATCATATGAATTCTTCAAGGGGGCAACACTGCATATAATCATTGTAAAGGTATCATTGTACTTAGTCATTGTAAATACATTATTGTACAAATTGTACTAGTATCTATCTGCCAAGGGTTGAAGAGGCAGTTTTGGGAGGTCTACGATCATCCTTAGGTGGTTGTGTCAAATTTGGGGTTATGGCCTAGTATATCTTCTTCTTCTACATCATTATATATCATTGTAAAGTGGACCATTTTCCCTGGTATAGGAGTCCATTCTTATTTTATTCTTATATAGGGTGGTAGGGTGGTGCTAGGGTGAGTTGTAGCTCATTGGGTGTTGGGGCATCCATTCAGTTGACTACTGAAGAATCTCAAGCATTGGAGCGTCCATCCAGTGGGAGCTAGGGAATAATGCTTTTCTAGATTCTAGGAAGTTGGAGCTTTATTTTCAATTGGAGTTGAATATTAAAGAATTATTATAAAAGCATTAGGTGGTTTTTGTCCCGGAGTGGGTTTCCACCTTCAAAAATGTGTGCATTTGTGCTCCTTTTGTTTGCTGCTATCATCATACAAAAAATTATAATAATTGAAGATTAACTAATGCTCTAATTGAAATAAATACTGATTCACCCCCCCCCCCCAAGTATTTCCAACAATTGGTATCAAAGCTTGGTTCCTTCAATAGTATTTTAACATCTAGAAGGAGGTCATGGAGCATACCAAGAATGGTGTACCTCTATTCAATGAAAATAATTATGCACTTTGGAAAGGAAGAATGGGGGTCTATCTCTTGGTGCAAGGTTACAAAGTATGGGACACTGTTCAAAATGGATTTACATCAACCGTGCATGAACAAGGTAAGAAGAATTTGGTAAATGATGCAAAAGAAAAGAATATTATTATCAGTGGACTTATGGAATCTGCTTATCATAAGGTTTTGGGTTGTAAAACTGCCAAAAATGTATGGGACAAGCTTGAGAATATATATGTAGTTGACTCAAATGTCAAAGAAGCAAAGCTTCAAATCTATAGAGCAAAATTTTAGCAACTAAGAATGAAATAAGATTTCAACATTGCTGCATACTTTCAATACGTTGATGAAATAACCAATACTCTAGAAGGATTGGGAGAGCCAGTTGATGATAACACTATTATACAGAAGATTCTTAGAATGTTACCAAGGAGATTCAACCTAAAGGTATCGGTCTTAGAATACAGTGCAAATCTGGACAAACTCAGCAAAGAGGAATTACATGGAGTTCTCATAGCATATGAAATGAGACTTGATGAAGAAGAGGGTACTTCGCATATATAAACTGCATTCGTTGCATCTAAGAAAATCAATAAGGATAAACAACCTTCAATTGAAAATACATGCACCTGCAAGTGTGAAGAAAAGGGAGATAATGAAGAAGGTCTTTCAGATGAATAATATTCTTACTTCATGAGAAAACTACAAATTGGTATGGAACAATTCAAAGGTAAAATTCCATTGATATGTTTCAGCTGTAATGAGTTTGGGCATTTTACAGCAAAATGTCTAAAAAAAAGTAATGATAACTCAAAAAGAAAGAAAGGCTTTAAGAAATTCAACAAGCAAGGATCCAAAATGAACTTTCTTTATAAAGAAGATAGCTCATCATCTGATGAAGACAATGATAGTGAAGAAGAATCCAATGAGAGAGTATTGTTTATGGCCAAGCACAATAAACCCAAGCATAATAAGCAAGAGGTATCAAACAATGAAGAAGAAGGATGGACCATAGACGAATTTTATGAGGAAGCAATCAAACTTATAAAAGATCTCAAGGCGGAGAATATTCGTTCCAAAACTCTTGAAGAACAAGTTCAAGGTGTCAAAATTGAATTTGAAGAACACAAATGCATTTAAGAGTCACTTCAAAAGAAGTTGGAAGAAAGAAACCAAGAAAGGGAAGAATTAGAAGCCGAAGTAGTCTCGCTGTTTGAGGAAGTGAAGAAAGGAAAAACTATCCAAAACTATGCCAATAGCTCAAGGGCATTGGAAGAACTCATAAACAATAAACAACCTTACAACGAAAAAAATAGCATCGGTTAAAAAGAAGAAGAAACATGACCTTCTACAAAAAAATACAATGAACCTATGAGATTTGACATTCATGTAGACTTCATTGGACAAGATTTGCAAGAACAGCCTTGGAAGACAATTCCTTGATGAAAATTTCCATCCAGGTACCAACATTTTTTTATGGCTACTGTTATTCATGTGGAAAATTTGGTCATAAAGTTGTAGAATGTCGCATGTACCCTAGGAACGAATACAACTCCAAGAGATCTGTCAAATATGAACCTCCCAGGGCTCAGAGAAACATCAATAGATTTGAAAATTTAAAAAATAATATTGAATGTTACAAATGTAGAAACTTTGGACACATAGCAAAAGACTGCAGACTTGAAAATCCTCCAGAAGAATATTTGAAGCCACAGAGTGAACGAACATGGACAAAGAAGAAGAATGATAATTTTGCTCTCGCTCTCAAGGCTCAAAAGAAAAATATGTGTGGTATGTTGATAGCGGTTTCTCAACGCATATGACTGGAGATAGAAATAAATTTGTATCTCTGAAAGAGAAGAAGGATGGAATCGTGTCCTTTGGAAATGATGGATCTTCAAATGTTATAGGATCAGGTACTATCACTCTCGGAAGCAAATATTCTCTAGCCAATAATGTTCTATTGGCTAAAAACATGAATCACAATCTGCTCAGTGTTGGAAAAATGTGTGATCAAGGACACACAATACTATTCAACTCCATGAAATGTGAAATCAGGAAAGGCATGTATGGTGAAATTGTGGCTACAACAACTCGAGCTCCAAATTACATATATGTTTTGGATGAAGCAACTAATTAATGTCTAATAGCTAAAGAGGATGATAAAATAATTGGTAGCAATGATGATTGACTAAGTAAGAAGTTTTCTACAAAGTTGCAAAGTGATTTCGAGATGTCTTTAATTGGTGAGCTGACATACTTCTTAGGGCTTCAAATATCTTAGCAAGAGAAAGGAATATTTATATGTCAAGACAAGTACATCAAGGAAATGCTCAAGAAATTTAAAATGGAAGAATTCAAACCCATCTTTACTCCAATGTTAACAGGTTGCAAATTGAGCATAGACAACTCATATAAGGATGTGGATCAAAGGTTGTACAAATCTACGATTAGTAGTCTTCTATATGTAATAGCCTCCCAACCAGATGTTATGCAAGTTGTTGGACAAGTAGCAAGATTCCAAGCAGAACCAAAAGAATCACATATTAAATATTCGCCAGCATTGGAATATCTTCGCCAGAAGCTTTGGATTCTCCCAAGTTCTCATTACATTTTCCTTTTTCAGAATATAAAGGGGGAGTGGAAGTAGATTACAGGTCTGCAGGACGGTTGTGTGTCAGGGGGAGTGGAAGTGTGTACAGGTCTGCAGGATGGTTGTGTGTTAGCGCGAGTGGAAGTGTGTATAGGTCCACAGGATGGTTATGTTTTAGGGGGGGTTACCCTTTGTCATTGATGTCAAAGGGGGAGAGAATGTTGTAGGAAGAGGTGTCATGATTGCAAGGGGAGTACTTGTGTTGCCATCAATGCCAAAGGGGGGTATTTTTGATCAACAATTGTCATTGATGTCAACCCAAGCAGCACCAGGGGCTAACCCGATATTGAATGGGAATTTTTACCTACCAAATTAATATATTCTGGGTCAATAATTATTTTTATGGTTTCTACTCGTCGAGATGTTTCCGTTGATATATGGCATGCCATGTAATTCTTCATGGTTTGAGAGATATTCATGTTTGAAGTTTGTACCCCCAGTTAGTGGGCTAAAACCCCATGGGGTTGGGGCATGGGTCATTGAAAATTCATAATTAATATCTTTTAAGCTCTTAAAATCCTTCCCAAGTTCACTTGTTGAAGCCCCTCTCAACTTAAGAATTCATATAAATTGTGATCTTCATTTCCTCCTTATGCAAGGGATTCGACCATCTGAAACAGGTCATCATGGAATTTTCGCTCTAAATTATTTTCTACAAAGGTTTAGAAGCTGAAATTTTTATGAGATGAAGCTGAAATCCTGAGGAATAGTCAGTAAAAATTTCAGATGAAGGTGCACAATATTTTTTGAGATATGATCTGTGGAGGTCAGGGTTTTTGCAGGCTCCTAAAATTCATCTCAAAGAAGTGACCATGGTAAAATCCTCATAAATCTCTCTTTGAGTATCAGATTGGAATTCTGTAAAAAGTGGAAGATCATGCATAGTCCGTAATTTTGTCTCTATCCATTGTGGAGCCAAATGAGGAAATAGTGGCACGTGGCACACCCTACAAGTGCGCTCTTCTGAAACAGTCCATAATTAGGGCATTGTGAAAGTTTGGGTATAACTCTTTCTTGAAGAATCCAAATTGGGTCAGACCTATGGCATTGGAAAGAAGACTCAGAGGAATACTATAGGAACGAAAATCATATATTGAGGATCTGAAATAACAGAGATACACCAGATTCAATATCAAGCTCCTAGAAGGCAAGAAAAATCTGGATCATGTGTTGTCAAGGGTTGCAAAGGACCATACTTTCTATGGCAGCAAACAAAGCAAGTTGCAGCAGAGGGTAGCATGATAAGAGCAGCAACCAAGGTGGATAACAACAGCAAGAAGTTCATCATATGAAGTCTTCAAGTGGGCAGCACTGCATACAATCATTGTAAAGGTATCATTGTACTTAGTCATTGTAAATACATTATTGTACAAATTGTACTAGTATATATCTACCAAGGGTTGAAGAGGCAGTGTTGGGAGGTCTAGGATCATCATTAGGTGGTTGTGTCAAGTTTGGGGTTATGTTCTAGTATATATTCTTCTTCTACATCATTCTATATCATTGTAAAGTGGAACATTTTCCTTGGTACGGGAGTCCATTCTTCTTTTATTCTTCTATAGGGTAGTAGGGTGGTGCTAGGGTGAGTTGTAGCTCATTGGGTGTTGGGGCATCTGTTCATTTGACTACTAAAGAATATCGGGCATTGGAGCGTCCATCTAGTGGGAGCTGGAGAAGAATGCTTTTCTAGATTATAGGAATTTGGAGCTTTATTTTCAATTGGAGTTTAATATTAAAGAATTATTAGAAAAGCATTAGGTGGTTTTTGTCCCAGAGTGGGTTTCCACCTTAAAAACTGTGTGCATTTGTGTTCCTCTTGTTTGCTGCTATCATTGTACAAACACTGATAATAATTGAAGATTAACTAATGCTCTAATTGAAAGAAATATTGATTCACCCCCCACTCTTTAGTATTTCCAGCAATAAAATCATGCACATCGGGGCCCCTGTGACATCTAATATTGCTTCTAGTAGGACGGGGGGATATCCTAGGAATGATCCGAGGATTGATGATGGTTTGAATTGATTGGGGCCATATTCTTGGTACTAAATGAGCGTCTCTATAGTTATGTCTACATAGGGTAGCACGACATTGACAGTTTTCATGGGTCTTTTATCATGGTATGTTAGTTGGTCAATGGTGATGATTCGATATTCGTGGGGGAACATCATCACTCGAAAAATGGAGGAGGCTATGGTAGACATGGCATACATATAACTCTGCCCAAGGAGTATATTGTAGTCAAGGTGAGTGTCTAAGACATCAATGTCTACGAGTACCATTTTTTTGGCCAAGTTAACATAGACATTCTGATATAGACCGACGGGAGCAGAAGGGTGCCCATCGTATGCTCTAAGCATGATATCGGATGGTTTTAGTTCGAGAGATTCCAAAATTTTCCAAACAGTCTTGGACATGATGCATGTAGATGCACCCTCATCGATGTATAGTGATATTTTGGACTGATACTAGTATCTGAAATGCGACAAGTGAAGAAATCCTACAGGTGGCTTTATCTAAGTTGAAAGCCATTAGGTGTGAATCAGAAGGGTAGATGGCACCTAATGCGGAAAATAAGGCTTTCCCTTATTTTGGGTTAGATTGCAAGACCTATAAAGATGACATGGAAGCGGGAGATTGTGCTAAATAATCCATGATGATTTAGTTGTGGGCCACTTTTGAGTGGTGTCCTACTCATGTAGTTTTATCCTTAGCCATATTTGGTAGTGGTTCAATAAGTATTTTGGATATAGTCGACAGTGCAGTAGGTGCGCTCGTGCTTGCCCCTAACTAATTGGTGTCTCGGGGGGCATCATAGTTTCGATTCTTTGTCTCGAAGAAAATTTCTTTGCCAGTCATGTAGATTTCATGGTTGTTATTCCTAGAATAATTTGGGGGTGGTTGTTGATGTTGGGTGTTAACCACTCCTTGGTGGGGAAGGGCTCCTACATTAACAGTTTGCTGTGTAGGCCCCCCTTATCCATGGTTACCTTAAAGTTTCTTTATCTTAGGGAGCTCAGGACAATGATGCGTTTAATGGCCGTACTCACCACATATAGCGCAAAAATGGTTTGTCCATAGACTGGCCCTCTTATTATGCCCTTGGGAGTTGTTTGGCTCCGAGTTTTGATTTCGTCTAGGGTTGCCCCTAATCTGATATCATAGAGGTAATCTCTAGTTGCTTCCCTCCTGTCTAGAGTCTCCCTTTTTTTTATTTCTAGGCTTTTTCCTTGCATTGTTGGGAGGATTACTACAATTCTCCTGGTCGTAGGACTGGTGCGACTAAGCTTGAGAAGGTTGCAGAAAGTTTACTGGTGTGTTGTTTTGCGGTAGTAGGTTTTGTGTGGGGGAGGCGGAATATTGGTTTCCCTGTCCCTAATTGTTATATGGTTGCTGGGGGGAATCTATTTCATCATCATTCCTAGCCACGTACTAGATCCATTAAGAGGGAGGGTATGGTCCTCCCTATTGATGATGGTATGATGATACCCTATTTGTCATATTCTGCAAAGGTGCAGAGTGAATATGGTGGTATCCAGGTTCCGTTATGTTTTGGTTAGAATCATATGAGTATCCTGGGTACCAGATACTATTGCATAGGTGACCTTAGGTTAATGACATGATCAAGCTATCTTTAGTATTTGATGAGCCTGAAAATTATTTGTAAGTTTGCAGGTACTGGGCGTTAGTCAGGAGGTTGTAAATGTATATTCACTAGGTGTATATAAGTTCGAGATGTTGGGCTTTGCTAATGGCATCCTCTTCGGAGGTAGGTCCTTGGGTTTCCACATATTTTTAAATCTTTGCTCTGAGGGTTTTAATGAATAGTTCCAGTAAAACTCTATCATCAAGTTTGGCTTTGCACAAACTTTGACATCACCGCAATTCATAGAGATGGTCCAAGATATGGACAGCTGGCATTTAATTAAAATGGGTCAATAACTCCATCCCTAACTCATGGTGGATGGGTAACTAAAAATATGTGAGGAACGTATTAGCGAGGCTGCTAAAGGTTCCATGCAAAGCAGAAGGCTTCTCCACATACCATTTTGTAGCAGGTCTAGTTAAGGTGCATTGAAATAGTCTCAGTCGAATATATCATCAATAACACTATTGGACAAAAAACATAGGTGGAAAGTCATTATATCATTTCCAGGGTATTTTTCTTCCTTCCATTCTCATTTTGGAATGTCCGACAGGAGATTCGTGGGTGTTAGTATGAATCCTTTGTCGAAGTGTACGAAAAAGGACCACTTTAGCTACGCATAACTAATACCCCTAACAACAAAAGTGGCTGCCAATATCTTCAGATCTGCAGTTAGTTAGACAAGAAAAGAGCTGCAAAACACCAGATCTATGCATGGAAATACATTAAGCAGTAAAAACAAGGGTTTGCTCCATATACCAATAAACAAGACAAGAACAATTTTTGAAAGAATTTTTATATTAATTGGGCACCTAGGAGGAAACAAAGGCATCCAATTCTCCTGGGATGGGTTCTTGGAAGTCCTCAGCACTTCAGATCTAAGATTTCTCTCTCTTGTTGGTGTAGAAAACCCAATGCAAAGAATAGAGCTCACTGGGAGCTCACACAGCAAATGATGGAAAAATGGGACCAAGTGTATAGATCCAGAGTGATCTAATAGGCAACAAAAGGTGAAGAATGGTAGGAAAAACCCTCCTATTTATAACAAAATATTGGGTCATTCTAGATCTTGGTGCATGGGTTAACCAGATCTAGATCCACTTTTTATGGAATATTTTATTATATTCGTTGGAGGGAAAAGGTATTTGACTTGGGTCAAATCCCTTAATTTGTCAAAAATAAATAAATAAATGATTTATTTATCTTTTTAAGGAAGCGGTTAGAAGATAATCAAATAAATAATGATTTATTTAATTATTTAAGGAAGTGGTTGAAATATAATTAAATAAATAATGATTTATTTAATTACTTGTGGGTGATTTGGTCATATTTAATAAGGAATATTATCTAAATAAGGTTTAAATAATTATTCCTAGAAAATAATAAGATAAATAAAGGTTTATCTAATTAATTTCTTTGATTTTGGGTTAAACATGACTGGGAATAATAATTAAATTATGCTTTAATTAATTATTCCATGAGGAAAATCAAACAAATATAGGTTTGTTTAATATTTCCTTTTGGGGTTTCCTGTTTGGACCATAAACAACCTAATAAACGTGGTTTATTAAGTTATTTAACATAGTGAAGGCAATTTTACTTAGGGTAAAATTGGTCTTACATGGTGTACTTGGGTCCATCTAATGATAATAGGTTAGATGACCAAAAAATGGTGTAACAGATTGCCCCCCAGCATGCGAGTGTCAGGAGCAAATCGTATGACCGAAGTACGTTGTAAGAATTCAATCACCAAACAACAAAAGGGAAGTCAGAGAGAGAAATGCAAGGTAGATAGTGTGCTGAAGAACTAGACCCTGAGGAGATGAGACTCGCAGGTGCAACAAGTCTCTTTTTATGAGAGGGTACGTGTGCTGAAGGCGGCGGGGGAGGCATACCTATGCCCGTTGAGACAAAGTACAAAAGAATAGTGTGTCCAGTAAACAAGGGACCGAACCATAGAGTACAACCGGCATAATCATGAGCCAGATAAAAATACAATGAAGAATCCCATATACATGCTGTGCCTGGGATAACAGCTAGGACTTGCACAATAATATCTGAGTACATGAGATACAAATACAACCCAAATGCAACTGTACATGGGGAAGGGCTCACAAAATTTGACTGATACATGCAAATCAAGGAGGCGTTGCAAGTGGCTAAGGCCAACATCATCAAATATCTGGAGCTGCATCAAAGGCTGCAAGGAGGAGGTCATCCGGGCATGTGGGGGGCTACCTGCAGGGCCACCCCCTCATGAGGGTTGAGACATCTCACACACACCCGGGAATCATCAAGAGCTGTTGCTGTATCACTGAACCATCAAGTATACGAATCTTGGTCAAGCTGAAAGGAGCTGGAGTGGAGAAACAACCAAGTCAAATGGAAACGAGAGATCCCTTTGCCTGATCCGAGGCACCGAACAAGAGTGGGAGCTGGAACCAAGGTACACCGCCCTCTACACCTGGCTTCTGGAAGGAATGAGCTGATGTCGACAGAAGGAGGTCTGCTATAGGTGAGGCAATGAGACATCCTCAACTAAGGCATGAGAGAAAATAATGGAGCGACGAACAGACTGACACTAATGATGATAGTGAAATGGAAAGGACTGAATAGCGAATGGATGACTTCCCTTGTTAGAGCATAAAGGGCATGAATGACATGGCAGCGACTGACACAGTATCATAAGGGATAGGGGACAGTGGGACTGAAGGTCATAATGTGCGACACAAGAGAGAGACCAAGAAATGAAGGATGGAGGGCTATAACGGGGTACAAAGGGACTCGGGATAGACTCCATGAATGCAATGATGACTCAACTTGGATGCTCTAAACAAGGGTGACTCGATGGTGCTGCCACACAGTAAAGGCCCAATGGGGGACCAGAAAAACATGAGTTCAAGATGGGAACTCATGATGAAAATTGACACGAACAAAGACAAGTAAGGAGGCAAAGTGGTGCCCCGAGTACAAGTGTCGCAAGTGAGGAAATTAAATTTTAATGAGAGGTGAAGTGACCCTTCTTGGACAAAATGTGTCCTGGCAAAGTATCAAATCATAAAAAACTAACAGATACCCATTTGAGGGCTCGGTGAGAGCTTTCCAACGGTGTAGACGGTTTTTCAAATGGGGCGACGGTGTGGTCGCAGTGGTCGAAAGAAGAAACATGAGTTCTCTTTTCATAAGGCAGTTTTCCCTCCAAATTCACTCATTTTCTATTGTTGTTGTGGTGAATGTAGAGAGGAGATAAGACCCTAAATCTTGCGGCGAGCGTAGCGGACAAACCGACCGTTGGAATCGAGATCCGTCAGTTGCAGGTAAGAGGCCTAACCTTACTCTTTCATTTTTATGGATTGAAAGTTCAGTTTAGGGCCCAAAATCCCAGAAGCAGACCCTCCTTCTTCTCTACAGCCGGGTCGCACTTTTTGGGCCAAAAATTGTGACCTGGGACACAAGTTTCAGGGCAAAACCTGCGACCTGGTCCAGAACTGGGCAGAAAACTACGACCTGGGAGATGAGGGGGTTTTGGTGCTGTTTTATGGCTGAGAGTTAGGTTCTTGTGTTTGGTTATGGTATTCCCGATCTGTATGCTAACAAAGATGATGTTTTTGTGCAGTTATGGAAGATGTATGGGTTAACTGGAGGGAGAGAGACCTGGGTACATTACGGGTAGAGATCCAGGCAGATCAGGGTGTCTGTCATGTGTTCGCCGGGTTTGGGGTTCTAAAGTTTTTGGAGAACCCGTTGATGAGAGCAGGAGAGCCATTGTTGGCCCAGATTATCATTTATTGGGATCCAGAGCATGAGTTCTTTGTAGTGCAGGGGCACAGGATCGAACTGACAGTCCAGGATGTGTATTTCCTGACGGGTCTCCCACCACTGGGGATGGTGGGAAACACGCAGCCAGTATTACCGCGGGGGCGGCATATCATGGAGTTTGTGGAACGACATTGTCGATTGGGTCTCTAAGTCAAGGGGACTCGGATACCGATCGGGGATCTAGAGAGGCTAGAAACCCGTGCAGTGGCCGCAGCTGTGCTACGTATCCTAGGCGACCAGGTGTTCGATCACATCACCGGGGGGAAGATGATGCTTGTAGAGAGTGTTTTGAGTGGGACCTACTAAGGGTGGGCCCAAATGATGCTGGTGTCGTTAAAACGACAGTTGTCGCTCAGCAAGCGGCAAATGAACCACGATTGCTCGTATGGGACTTTATTGTGCGCCTTCTTCTTTGAGAAGATCCTAACCTTGCGGCTTCGTATACAGCTTCCAGATGGGGGCTCGAGAGAGCCCAGGATGCGCCGGTGGGGGAAGCTACTGTACAGAGGAGAAGGAGGGGCGGTCGGGCGAGTGTTTCGACCTGAGTTCTTTGTCCATTGGGATCAGATGTCGTTATACATAGACGACTATCCCTATAGTGGGATGAGTTATTATGGAGATCCAGACCTGCCACTTCCGCCTGGTCGAGTATGGGGGCCCGATGGTAAGTGACAGATTGATATTCTTGCATCAGCATGTTTACAGTTTTTTGAATAGTATATAGGGTACTGATTCATGTACTGTTGGTATGCAGATATAGCACCAGTAAAACCGGCCGGATATATGGGACGACCGGCAGCAGCTGGAGCTGCGGGTCCGAGTGGGTCGAGAGCAGCGCATAATGAGGATGCAACCACCCTTTTGGAGGACATCCGCTGTAGATGTGAAAGGTTGCTGACTGGAGTATCAGAGCGCGAGTGGCAGGACTTAGACGACCAGTACATAGAGCCATGTATTGGTCTACCCTCAGAATGGCGAGGGGTCATGTGGCACATGGTGATGGCCGGTCAGGGGATACGTGATCTACAGGCTGCAGGGGCAGAGTCATTAGCTCGAGATCCGCCAGATAGTGATTAGGTGTGGGGCGTGTGGTGCCCCCTACTGTGTATGTAGGGGCAGGTGGTGCCCCTAGTTTTGAGTTTTTTGTAACATGCTATGGGCATGTCATATGTATCAGAGTAGATGGACTCTAAACACATGTTTTTGTGACACATATTATGGATATGCATCATTTTTAATGATTATGAATGTTATTGTCTTGTATGAAATGCGTGTGATAAATGCCAATCTAGAACATGGTTTGCAATACTATCTACATAGTGATTCTGTTCTCGAGGTACATGGTTGAAATTTATGGTTTCAAATGCACATATCAAGAGTTTCACTCATAAATAGCGTCTAAACAGCACAGGGTTATGCACACGATAAACACCATTTAGTTGCATTACAAGAAGTAGGGAATCCAAACGAACGTGCAGATGGAGGATGCGATGAAAGAGGGCATCGGCTAAGAGACCACGCACTGCATCATATTCAGCCTGATTGTTGGTGGCATAACCAATGCAGACCCCATCGGAGAGAACAAGGGCATGCAAGGGGCTGAAGATGGCCCAACCTGCCGAGGCGAGATTCCGAGAGTAACGAGTGGCACCATCGTAGTAACCGATAAAGGGCGTGGACGGGGGGTCCTGCGGAATGGTGTTACAAGACAACAAATGAGGGGAGGAGAGGCAATGACGGTAGCATGAGTGTATAGAAGACATCGAGCGGCAACTGCGGGAGGGAGTGAAAGGAGTAGGATGAATATGATTCATATACCAATTGGAGGGTGGTATATGAGGGCTATCGGAAGTATGGGGAGGACTCGGGCTGCTGAG
The DNA here is from genome assembly GCA_034641835.2 of Pinus albicaulis. Lineage (NCBI taxonomy): Eukaryota > Viridiplantae > Streptophyta > Pinopsida > Pinales > Pinaceae > Pinus > Pinus albicaulis. Next base: position 812,169,973 of record CM076580.1, on the reverse strand, counting down.
GTCAACAGAGATACGGGTGGAGTGATCTTGTGTATGGGTAGAAAAAAGGTGTTCAGGCGACACAATAGGGGAGGATGTAGGGGGATTGGGCTCCAAGTGTCTCGCAGAGGAGGATAGGTAAAGAATGGTTGTGGTAGACTCTGTCATCTGAACATCAGGGGGGGGGAATGTCGATGGGAGCGGGGGGATCCTCAGGCTGGCTGGAAGCATACTACGCGAGGATGGGAGAGGCAGATTGATTTTGTTCAACCTCATACTCTCGGACTACCTCTAAAGAGGCGCGGTAATGCGTCAGGTGAGGACAATGGTGGGAGTAATGGCCATGGACACCGCACAAAGCACAGGGTTTGTTGGTGCGGAGAGTCTTGGGGTTCTTGGTTACGGACGAAGAAGGAATGGAGGCTTTAGGGACCGTAGCTTCAGGGAACGTGACTTTAACCATAAGCTGAATACGGGGCAACTCGGGACAAGCATGGGTGGCATGACCAGTGACATCACACAAGGCACAAGGTTTTGCTGGCAGAGGAGGGGCTGGGTCAGTCGTGGTGGTCTTGTCTTTGGGTGCCCCCTTGCAAGCTTTGACTTTCTTCCCGGGAGCCGTCACGATAGGAGAGAGGTCCTGTAGAGGTGCTGGGGGCACAGGGGAAACAGAGGAAGCAAGGGGGACCGGTTGAACCGGTGTCAAAGCCATGTAGGGTTTGGGGTGACTAGGAGGAGTAGCTGCTGGAGGATCAAGGTACCAGACCGGTATGCCCAAGGCCAGGTTAGAGAGAGAGAGGGTGGCCATGACGGGGACAGAATATACTCCGGGAGGGGGAGCCAGGAGAGGGATCTGCCCAGTAGGGAAATGACCAGGAGGGATGGCTCCGAGATGGTTAAGGCCTGGGGGAACCGATCAAGGAGGATAAAGGGGTTCAGGGATACCAGCTGTAGGGGGAGGGCCAGAAGGAGGAGGTTCGGTTGGCTGAGATGAATGTTTAGGAGCGGGTTGCGGAGGGCGAGCGGGAGGTTGCTGACTAGCCAAGGCAGGCCGCTTGCGGGCAACCTGAGACGATTGCATCATGCAAAAATTCGATAAGCTGGGATCAGTGATCGGAGGAAGAGGGAGATTAGGAAAAGTTCCAAGCAGGGAGGAATATTTTTAAACACCAGGGGAGACACTGGTCAAGGAATCGACGGTTTGCTTGTTGGCTACAAAAAAGATGGTCGTCTCAGGTGAGGTCTGAGATTTTGGCTCATGATATGTCAACTGGTCAATGGTGACTATCTTTCCATTATGGGGGAAAGACATCTTACGGAAAACCGTGGATGGGACAACAGACATAGCATAGGTGTAGCTTCACCCCAATAGAATGTTGTAGTCTAGCGGGGCTTCTATGACTTCGACGTCAACGCAAACAGTCTTACCGGTGAGGGTGAGAGGACAATTACAGAAAAGGCCAATGGGCTGCGAGCCGTGGCCGTCCCACGCTCGAAGGGTGATCGTGGAAGGGGCCAGCTCAGGGGATCCAAGTTGCTTCCAAACCGAAGCGGACATCACACAGGTGGATGCCCCCTCATCAATTATGCACCGTGAAACGTTGGCGTTCCAGATTTTGACTGGGATTTGGAAGGCGACGGAAGCAGGAAGAGGGGGATGGTCCGATTGAGTGGTGTCGAAAACAATCATTTGGTCATCAGCAGGATCTACAGCACCCACAGCAGATAGTAGAGCCTTCTTTTGGGAAGGGCATGACTGGAGGAGTTCCAGTGTGGAAATGGCAGCAGGAGATTGTGCCAATTCTTCTACTATACTATACGAATGAGCAGCTCGACTGGAAGCAGCGTTTCGACATAGGGGTCCCTTAGGAATCTTGGTATGAACCTCAAATTTGGGTTGAGGGATATGTAAGGGGCCACTGGATGTCGAAAGAGGCTCTGTAGAACCTGAAGAAGGAGGCTCGGGGGCAGATTGAGCAGGAGGCTTGGGGTACTGGCAAGACCGAGTTTGAAGGTGAAAGTCGACGGTCGAGGAAGGATCGGAGTGCATCATAAGGATCTGGTAATTAGAGGAACCAGAAAGGGAAGGGGGAGTGGCAACCTGGCTGTCAGGTGGTTGGGTAGCCACGAATCCTTGCTGAGGGAAAGGATGAGTAAACACAGTTGGTTGGGTAGTGGCCACATTAGGAGGAGCATGAGGGGAGGCATGTTGTCCGCGTAATGTGGCTTAAGACTCCCACATCTACCGCATCTGGGGTAAGAGGGGACAATCGTGGGTGTAATGACCATAAACACCGCAACACGAACAAGGCTTATTTGTGCGAAGCGGCCTGTCCGGCTTGGGCTGAGTGCCCTATTGGCTGTCATGGTTAGCGTCCACACCAGAATTGGGTCCACATGAACCAGGGGCAGATTGGTTCTGATTGCCTCTCTGCCTTCTTTGAGAAGAAGGGGGATTAGTCGTGCCCTGCTGTGAAAATACTTGCCCTGGAGGGGGCTGTAAGTGCTGTTGCGGGTGTGGAGGAGGCAAGGGAGATGGAAGCGCATATGCCGGAGGAGCTGGTGCACCAGGCTGCGGATAGAGGTAAGGGTTAGGAGGGGCAACATTAAGGTAAGCAGGAGGTTGGGCAAAGGGAGGAGGCATGCCGTAGCCTGGATACATGTTGCCGGGAGGGGGAAGAGTGCTAGAGGTGCTGGCCCCTCCCTGAGGGAGACCATAGCCCACAGAGGTTCAGCCGCACGTATGGGGAAAGGGCTCCAACGATACCGCCTACGAGAGATGCCCCCGGCACAGTGCCACCGGCCTCGGGAGGTCGTAGAAGAATCCGCATAAACATAACCGCATTGAGCATAGATCATGAGCATAGATCAGGTCATATTTCAAGGCTATTTGGAGGGCGGCTTCTTTGGTTTGAGGAAAGTGAGAGGCGACATATTTTCCGATAGGAGCTAAGAGGGTGCGAAGGAACCAGTCCATGTAAACCCAATCTTCAAAGGGGGGGGCTCGACATAAGCTTCGTCTTCATCGCCATTCCTGAACATGGGCGGAAAGGCGGGTCAAAGAGGTTTGCTTGAATGAAGTCAAGAGCTCCGTGCCAGTATCGTATCGGATAGGGAGCTGGAAATAAGATAAAAAGGCTTGCGCAAGGGTTGCAAAGGTGGTATGGGAAGAGGTGGCTTGGTCAACATACCATTTAGAAGCTTCGCCGATACGCGTGCATTGGAACAAACGAAGACGGATGGAGTCATCGGTAATGGAATTAGAGGAACACCACATGTGGAAAGATCGGACATGATTGGTTGGATCTTCTCCAGCAAGGCCTTCGAACTTAGGGATTTCAGAGGGGAGCTTGGTTGGCATAGCAAGCCAACCAACATCGTGGCGGATAGGGTCATTGATCAACTGATTGAAATCGGGGAGGCTGAGGCCTGCAATGTACGGCAGCAAGGGTATGGCCGAGGTAGTTCCTGTGGCGGTTCCGCTAGTAGTAGGTCCGGCATGAGGGCCTGGAGCACCACTAGCGTTAGGCCCTGGACCAGACATAGTGAAGGTGACAGGGGGAGAACCAGGAGGAGAAGGAGAACCCAATGAATCGAAAGAGAGTCGCAGTGCTACTCAGGGGGACTAGCTCGACGACTTCAAGGACGATGGTGTCGATCGAATGGAAACCGAGGGTAGAAGGACAAGAAGTCTTCAAAAGGCGCTTGGGGTGCAATGATGACGGAAGGAATCGTACAAGGGAAAAGACAATCAAGAGGTCATTGGCGTAAAAGGTGCAAAGGATAAATTGACGTAGTGAAAAAAGCAAAGTTAACCAGACGCTTCCTCACTTAGGGTCAGTGTGTGGCGTGCGTTAATTTTAATTTTTAAACCCTTTCCATTTTGAGAGCAAGAAAAAAGTGTGCTGCATAACTGAAAATAAATCTGCAGAGAATAGTATATAATGCTGAAATAACAGAAAATTAACAACTACTTGTGCATCTATCTAACCCAAGAAGGCGGGTCTCTCAAAACTAATCTAAAAAAGGGGAAAAATATAGGCAAAACAAACAGAAAAGAGGCCAATAGATCTAAGTTCAAAAGGGAGAGGGATCTAAAGGATAAAAGCTGCTGAGAAGAGGTGCAGATCACAGCCAAGAGACAGAGGCAAGGTGGCTGGAAAAAGGAAGGAAATCAGCAAAAAGCAGAAAGGACAGGGAGGAGGTCCTGAAAAGAGGTCCAAACAAAACGACAAGAGGTGATTTGAAAGGAAGAAAGGCCGATTTAAAGGGATCTGAAGAGGAGGTTTCAGATCTGAAAAAGGGCAGGCTGAAACTCTGAAAAATAGACGGCTGAAATAGCTAAAACTCTTCCACAAAAGGTGGAGGGTACTAAAGCCCTAGGGGGCTAGGTTCCCACTTAGATGAGTAAAAACAGATCAGAATTAGGTCAAAGCGTCGATAGCTGCAGGCCGGGAAAACCCCCCCGACGTGCTTCAAAAACCTAGAAAATGAAAATCACCGAAAAATTGGCAGTCGTGTGCTCTAACTTGCTGAAGCAGGTGTCGCAAAATAGGCCGGAAAAGTGTGACCGGAGGCTCCAGTCGCAGTTATGGGCCAAAAGTAACCCCCCATTCCAGCTTGTCTCAACTACATTTTCGTAAAATTAATGCCTCAGCTTGCGATCGGTGCTCTTTAACGGTAATAAGACCGTAAAACGTTCAAGTTAGAAATTTTAATGTTTTAGGGTTTTATGTGAGAAAACATAAAAATAGAGAAAATATTCACCGAAAAGAAAACCCTAGTGGTCTGGTTAGTCAGATATGTGAAATATTAATGGTATTAAACGTCGTAATTTAAAACCCATGTGGAGTCGCCATTTGTTAGTATGAATCCTTTGTCGAAGTGTACAAAAAAGGACCACTTTAGCTACGCATAACTAATAGCCCTAAAAACAAAATTCGCTGCCAATATCTTCAGATCTGCGGTTAGTTAGACAAGAAAAGAGCTGCAAAACACCAGATCTATGCATGGAAAGACATTAAGCAATAAAAACAAGGGTTTGCTCCATATACCAATAGATAAGACAAGAAAATTTTTTGAAAGAATTTTTATATTAATTGGGCACCTGGGAGGAAAACAAGAAGGCGTATCCAATTCTCCTCAGCGGGATGGGTTCTTGGGTCCCTGACTTCGTATCTAATATTTCATAAGGGGAAACCCACGCAAAGAATAGAGCTCAATGGGAGCTCAAACAACAAAATGATGGAAAAATGGGAATTCAAGTGTATAATAGATCCAGAGTGATCTAATGCAATGAACGTGACTAATGAATGGGGAAAACCTCCCTATTTATAACAAAATATTGGGGCGGTCTAGAACTCGGTGCATGAATAAAATATTATTAATTGAATTCTAGAAGCACCTTTTAGGAATATTTTAATATATTTGTTGGAGGGAAAAGGATTCTTGACTTGGGTCAATTCCTTTATTTATAAATAATAAATAAATAAATGATTTATTTATCATTTTAGGGGAATGATGGGAATATAATTAAATAAATAATGGTTTATTTAATTATTTAAGGAAGTGGTTGAAAGATAATCAAATAAATAATTATTTATTTAAATACTTGTAAGTGATTTGTCATATTTAACAAATAGCTTTATTATCTAAATAAGATTTAAATAATTATTCCTAGAAAATAATAAGATAAATAAAGGTTTATCTAATTAATTTCTTTGTTTTTGGGTTAAACATGACTGGGAATAATAATTAAATTATGGTTTAAATAATTATTCCATGAGGAAAATAAAACAAATATAGGTTTGTTTAATATTTCCTTTTGGGGTTTCCTGTTTGGACCATAAACAACCGAATAAACGTGGTTTATTAAGTTATTTAACATAGTGAAGGCAATTTTACTTAGGGTAAAATTGGTCTTACATGGTGTACTTGGGTCCATCTAATGATAATAGGTTAGATGACCAAAAAACGGTGTAACAGTGGGCATGGGGAGCCAGTTGGGGCTTTGCGCAATGGGATCATTAGTTATCCTTGATAGATCCAGGAGATGTGATGATGCTAAGAAAGGTAACTGACTATTGAGTGCCATTTTGTACTGTGGAAACATAAGGATCTGAGTGTGATGATGTATGGGGGGTGTCTAGGGAATGTTACCATTTGACGTACCCTAGTGCATGTTCAGTTGATTCCTCGTAGGGGTAGTTCTCCTCTGTCATCTAGGGGTTGTGGGAGAAGTGGTGTGTGGTGACCCAGTGGGGGTTTCCATGTGTGTGGTGTTAGGTGAAACTTGGGGGTTTCCAACTAAAGACGCCCCAATAAAGGATGATCCAATAAGGGTGGAAATGTGTCGTCTTTGACGCCTAAATGGAGAAATACCTGGAACTCCTCCCTCTAATGGGGGGAGGTACAAAAAACATCCAGATCGACGAGGTCCCGTTGGGTCCGTTATGGTGTCGACTCTGTTAATTTTGGAAATATTTTTAGTTTTCTGAGAGGAGGAAGAATATTAACAAATAAAATATGATCACATACATAAAACAAAGTGAAAAATAAGAGGTAATATTTTACTTTAGATTAATGTTATGTGATTAAGCAAGCAAAAATATGGTTTTGGTTGTTTCACATATGATACTCAAAAAGCCTAAAAATACCTAATCATCATCACCATCTCAAATGTAACTGGGCCTTATGAAGATATATTCTGATGGGTACTGGGGCTAACATCCTAAAAGAACTGGCGACGCCTTCCAACAGAAAAAGAATCGACCAAGGAAAATGTATGAGGATCTAGTGCTGCTTGCACTATCACCTATAAAGAAGGATTCCCTAGATTTGGCCACTAAAGTACTGTCGTTCCACATGAGAATTAGAGTCTTGAGCTTCTTTCTATTCAGCCACCATTATTGAGGATTATATGGGTTAGGTAGCCCTAAATAGTACCACATGCACTAGGCCCAAGCTTAACCCCCTCTGAAACAGGTCTCTGTAGTGCTCGAGAATTTTGTTTCATGTGCGGATAGACAAATTTTAAGCTCCTTAAATAGTCAACATCTATGTTTCAAAATGTAGAATGACAATGGCATATTTTTAGATGCCTATCCCCAATGGTCCTAACCTAAACTATAATTTATTTCATGGTCCCTATGGGGAGAATTTAGTGAGTTCAATTAGTGGTTAGTTTTAGAGAGTCTTAATTTTATTAAGGTGTACCTCGGTGAAGCAACCGTAAGAAGAGGACAAGGGTCCCAACACAGTGGGTGTGGTTTGGTCCAATGCTTATTGGTGCTTTGTATGTGTTTTTAAGTGTACAATATCAATGTTATGAGATATGGATATACAGTGATCCTTTACACTCCTTCTCTAATTACACTATTTGTGATTTTTCCTTTCAGAAAATAAACAATGTGTGGATAATGGGCCGCTTACACTTTTTCCTAGTTAGACTAAGTTTTTCACTATAAGGAGATGACAAATTACCTTAAGAAAGCTTTCATATGCGTACCTAGGATCACTGAGAGTTGAAAGGGTGGCAGAGAATACTTGCCTTCTTTTAGATATTTTTGTCCCTTTCCCAAATCCTTATGCAAAAAATTGAACTAAACTAATGCAAAAATTTGAAAAAATAAAAACTACCTAAAGATGTGTGGATGTATGGGCCACTTACTTTCTAATAATTATCATATGTGTTTGGTGTCTATTATAAAAAACTATATTTTTTAGATAGCATTTGTTGATTAAAAACCACATACTCACCCCTACTTAAACTATCTGTGATTCGTGATGATAATAAACTAAAATTCAAAAAAACTAATTGCTAAGATAAACTTTAGCAAAAAAATGTCCTAACCAGTCAAGAAGCATTAGAACACAGTGATGGAAAATTTATTGTGGGTTTCCAATCACTTTACAACTGCTAAAAATGAGAAAAAAGTAGTGAAAATGTGTTCACTATCTTCCACGTGACTTATTTTTGCACAGGCGCATGATTTGTGCATCTGTATGGGCTGAATGCACATAGATTTGCAGTGCCCAAAAATTCTACCTCCTCTGAGCTAAATCTATAATTAAGGGTGAATGATAAGTGCTAAGGGGAAGAAGGAATGGTCTTGTAGCAAGTCTGGGCAGGAGATAGGACCTGTAAACAACAACCACTAGCTTAAAATGAAGAAAGAAGTGGAGTCACCATTCCTGTTGTAGTGCATTTGACGCATGGGTGGATGAAATGAATTGTGCTTGGTAGGGGAGGTTGCTTTCCTACAAGAAATGAATAGGTCAATTGGTTTGTTATATTGTTATTGGAACAACATAACATGTATTAAACTAAGCAAAGAACATAGAATGCTATAATAGAGGAGAAAAAAAACAAAATATACATATACAATAACAATCTCAATTGAGTGAAACACACTAATAATCCAAATGGAGAACTTTTCCTCTTTTATTAGTTGTTTCTGGTATAAGAGAATACAATTCTAAATCAATTGCAATGAATCCTTTCATCTATGGAGTTCTAATATTCAAGGCAAGTGGGTCTCTTCCCTTTAATATTCTTGCAAGCCTCTCTCTCTCCTAGACGGATGGTAGAATAATGGACACTTGGTGAACTTCTTCTCTTGGATTGAGGTGTTGGATGGCGAACAATGGAATCCTTCCACTCCTTGTTTCTTGGAAAACACAATGTTAGTTTTCTCTCAAGCAATTTGGCCAGAATAACAATGTGTTCTCTATTCTTCTTCCCATGGTGGTATTTTATAGGAAAATTTCAAATTTCCCTCCCTCTCTTGGTACAATGTAGATGTTGACACAAGAGTGGGAGGTTGATTCCATTGTGTGCTACACTTGAGGCCTCAAGGTGGCTCCAAGACGGTTGTCCTTGGCTGGCTTGAGTGAGGAATCTTCTTCTTCAAGTCTGTGAAGTGGTCCCGGATGGTGACCTTTCGCCATACCCAAGATCACACGGCTATCTGAGGGATAACCGCGAAGATCTTCGCTAGTATCAAAGAAAAGGTCGTGCAGATCGCTTAGGGTCAATGCTTATGTCCGATATTTGATAAATTTTCCTGCTCGAGCTTAGGAAAAGTTAAATTTTTCAGATTCTATAATGTATTTCTTCCCTATAAATCCTTCTTCTTTGACATTTCCTAATGTTAGATCTAAGACTTTTGTGATCAATAGTGTAGATAGAAATTTCTTTAGGAATAATCACATCATTATGATTAGGTTGATGTTTCGAACTAGCTAATGTGGTTCATCCTTAGGAAAAGGATTAACCACATTAGCTGGTTCGAAATGTCAACCTAATCCTAATGATGTGATTATATTGAAAGGCATTTCTATCTACATTTCCTAATGTCTTTTGCTTGTACGATTTTCTAGTGATAACAACACTTTAACCTGTATATGGGGTGAAATATTGTAACTTGAGGTTTACAACCAAAATTTAAATAGAATTTAGTCTTAGTTATTGACCCATGTACTAGATAATTAGTTTGCATCTTAAAAATGTGGTTTATTAAAAAATTACATGAGTTTTAAAATATGCTTGTTGATTAAAAGCAATTTGCATATATACTATTACATGAACATTTTGATTTGAGAATAGAATGAAATATTGTAATAGGTGGTTTGAGAAATTTTTTGGATCAGTCTTGTTGCACAAAAATTAGTTTTTTCATTTCCTTTCATTATTCGTGTATGCAATCAATAGATTTCAAATTATATTTCATTTAATTATTGTATCTTTATTTACAATAAATATTGAATATGTTTACAATCTAGGATTTAAATTTCCTTTCAAATATTGTGTTAAGCTTCTTTCAATTATAGATTTGAAAAGAAACACTATAGTTGGAAATTATACTGGTAGAAGCCATAATGAATGATAGTTAGTAAATGAAAAATTGAATCCATATATTTCATTCTATCTATTTGATGAATGTATGTTAAAATTACTTAGAATCATCAACTTACATAGTGAACAAAGTACCATTTCAATAGTAATTCACCCTTTGAGGCAATGAAACCTTGTGACCTGATTTTCTATCAATGAAGTTGTGATATCCTTAGACTTAAGGATTAGGTTTGATTTGTATCATTACAATAAAACTTATGATTTTATGAAGTAAAATTATATTAGAAATGAAAATTAATATTTTGCAAGATAGGAACTTGTCAGCCCGTACATAGAGTGCAATGATTTTCACAATTTTACACCCCTGAATTGATAATTTATGTTCAAAACTTCTATAAATAAGTTTCCCAAAATTTTGGCACCATTATCAGGGAGATGTCAAGGGAAAAATAGTAATTTTTGAATTATATTTTAAATGATTACATTTAATACAAACAGTTAAGACAAGGAGGAGTGAAGGTGATAAGATGAGAGGTAAGAACCTACATATTTAATTTAGTGAGTCCTTACAATAATTTTTCACTTTTTTACTATCTATAGAGATGAATTAGATAGTAGGAATACGTTTCTTAGAAGGATAGAAAGAGCAGTTTCAACTACTCCAACTATTTCAATTAGAGGTTCTGTAAGAATCCCCCAACTACTAATCCACATTCATGACAATAAATATCAAAAAATAAAGGAAGATGTTGAATAATTTGTTGAGAAAAGAGGGGATTATCACTACAATAATTTTATTGAATCCTTGTTCTAAATTTAGATCTAGAAACAAATATTCCTCCCAAAAAGAGAAGCAAATCTATGCAATGTCATAGGAATAAGATCTAGGAGTCTTATCTAGCCATCCCTGCAAATCTACAAAGGAGTTCAAAGAGTTATGGACAAAAAATAACGGTGAAAAAATGATGAAAATATATATTTAAATGTTTATTTAATGTTTTTCACCACATTCTATATGCATTCAAGAGTGAAATGGTCAAATAGTTGAAGAGTTTCATTGCATGAAGAAGGAAAACATACATATCAATGCCAATGAACATGGAATCCAAAAAAAAAAAATGAATATATTTAATCCTAGTTCTAGATATTTATCAACCCACAATATTCTCCCCTTATTCAACATTTGTTGTCACTACATTTTTTATCACTAAGTTGAGACCAATTGGGTTGTTCAATGGTCAACCTAATGAAACTATTTAAAACCACTTCGGACTGAAAGTTAGCCCTTCCAGTGAGAGAGGGATCTCTCAATGAAAACAAATGAATACTCAAGATGAAACTTATATTCCATATGACTAAATACTTTTTTATTTTAAGTAATTTTGTAGGTGGAAGATGCATGAAAGGCTATGATTGGGTATGGAGTCAACTATGGGAATTCAATCACAAGCAAATGTAGCTCATGGTATTTGAGGCAATTGAGCTTAAAAAATAATTTTTTACAACAAACACATAATATATGAAGGAAATTGGAGCATAATAATATTAATTCCAAGTAATCATGATACTATTAAGCTAATGATAATTTGAGAAATGGGAAAACACAAGAATATAATCTTAAAAGAAATCTCAGTTCTAAAAGACAGTTGCTGCAATTGTATATTATCTTGGTGAAAAAAAATTACATAATAGTCCTCTCATCTACATTCATAAACCAACCCACTCAAATTCATTAAACCTACCATTTATAGAGTGATATATCTGTTACAAAGGTCTACCACTTGGGCTAGACTTCGATACTAACCTAGAAACCTAATTCAAATAGGATTACATCATATGGAGAAATAATAGGGATAATTTCTATTTAATGGATTTGGTAATTAAAAAATACTCTATGACCATTAATTGCTTCGATAAAAAATCTAAAAAACCATGTTTTTCATTCATATAAAACCAAAATTCCATGTTGAGGTGGCCAACTGTACACTGGATTTAAGGTCTTTATAAAATTGAGTTGATGATGAGTTGTCCATTTTGTGAGGTGGCATCATGATGAGTTGTTAGCCATGTTAGCCATGTGGAGTGGATTGTTGAGCTGCCCCCCTAAAAATATGGCCTAATGATATCCCTGAACTCATTTTATAACCCAACCACCTCTTTACTACGTTGACTGCCCAAAAACGTCAAAAAATGCATAACGCTAGAAAAAAATAGAGTATTAGGAACTTTCGTAGTAACATCAAAAATCCATCTTATACACATTTTTTAATTTTTCTGACTACTAGAGGATATTCCTTGGGACTGATGAAGTAAACACATTCTCCATGTCACCCCTATTCTGAGAATTTTTAAGAATTTTTCCTTCAAATAAACCTACAACGCTTTCATGGTGAAACTCACCTTTAAGCCTCGAGTACGCTACGAAAGTACCTAGTTCACTGGCATTTGTTCCGTTTTTTTTTTTTTTTAACCTCAAGACATTTATAAAGCATGTATATGCCTAGTTATGAAAGCATAAGACAAAATGTGATTAAAAATGTGTGGCTTACCATGTTTCATGGAGTAATATTTTAATCTTGCACAATCATCTTAAGACCCTTTTTCTTCAATTCTTATTGTACCTTCTCTATCTATGATTCGAAGCTTTTGACTTGATCTTGCAGTTTCCTTCTTTTCTCTTGTAGCCACCTATTTCTCCTACAAATATGCTTCATCATACTATGCAGGGGTGGTGTCCTATTCAATATTTTCTCTAACTTATCTACCATCTCACTAAAGAAATCTGGTTGCCTGCTCACTTCCTTTTCGAAAATTCCCATTTCCAACCTTTCTTGTTTGAAATATTCCAACTCCAACTAAGCTTCTAGAACCTCTTCTATAGCTTCCTTAAGTTTCTCTTGTAAGAGGTCCAATTTAGTCTTTTATTGGACCTCCTCTTTAGCATTTCTTACCTTGATTAAATCTTCCTCTACTGGAGATATTCTTCTATTTCCTCCCATGATGGAAACTTATTCTTCTCTGATTTCTTAGGCATATTCTCATACATTTTCCCCTAGAAAACTATGACCTAGTGAATGGCTTGCTAGGCTTAAAGATAAACTCTGAATCTTCTTTTGAAAATTCCAATTAATTGGACTTAAGGCTCTTCTCTTTGGTCTCTGCTTCCTTAGTTTCCATATGATTTACAATAGAATATTCTTCAATCTCAATTTCCTCGAAGATGTCTGCTAGCTTACCTCTTCCCTCAGTTTTACTTCTAGTAAGCCTCCTGTGGGTCCTTCTGTATGTTTTTACCTAACTATTGGTAGGAGCTTGTTTTGGTACCATGGTCTCATGCACTTGCTCAATCTATAGCTCCATAGGTTTTTCTATAGGCTTAATTTTGGTCTCATGATCAACTGAGGGTTTAGCTCCACACTCCTTGTTTTTCCTTGTTTTATTAGTCTTGGATTTTGGTGTCTTCTTTGGAGTGAGGACATCAATTTCATATCCACTGAAAAAAAAATAATGTAGACCAATCTCTTCTTATTTTATTCAATTATTTCACTACCAGAAATTTGATCAAAGCATGATGAAAGGAAAAGGTGTCATTGGTTTCAAGTTTTTCCTTAACCTTATCTGCCATTTTTCCCAATCTCCTAAGAAAATAAAAAGGTAATTCCAATGGTTGTTTACCTGTGAAGTGTAGTATTAGCTTAAAGTGATACTGATAGATCATATGGAATCTACCTTCACAGGTAAATTACTTCTGAATCACCATTAAGAATTTGGATAATTCTCCTTGAGGCATGCTCTGGGGATGCCTGAACTAATATACATGCCTCTATGCTCTTCTTTCAAAAATTCATCACATTCCTACAACTTAAATTTCATCACCTTAAACCATGCCTCTCCTGCTCTTGGGATCTTAGTAGCTTGTGAAATTGTGTCAGGAGACACAACAAAGTTTAAAATACCTACTTTCAACCTTGTACCAATGAATTTAACAGAAAAATCCTTCGAAACTTGTGCATGGTATCCTTGTAGCTTTTGGCATAATCGAAGGCAACCTAAATCAACAAATTCATCTGAGGAGCTGGGGTCTTCATCGAGCAGCCTCATATCATGATAGGCTCATATCTAACAATAGTTCCACATTTATGAAATTTCCTCTATGATGCCATATCTCCAAAAAATTGTTGATCAACACCTTCCATGACACTTGCAAAATAATTTGAGACAACACACAAATCCTTTGACACAAGTAAAACTAAGCCTAAGACAACTCCTGATCAGAACCTAGACCTGTAGATTGTTGGCAAGAAAATTGAAGCAACTTACAAGGACGATGGTAAATTGCTTAAATTGCAAATCAGAATGAATAGGTGGGATGAATGGGTGGGAAAATGACATGATGAAAGGGAAATGATGACCAAGCATGCATATGAAATATGATGACACATAATGGAATGGAGTAAGGATGGGATAATATGCTCTGAAAACTAACTAATTTTATCATGTCCAAGCACCCATTAAGGTATATTTCTCAAAATTCAATATGAATCTACTTATGATCCTCTTACGCAAATGGATGCATTGGAAGTTATCCTACAATTGAGGGAAGGGATTATTTTCCAAGTAGAGTGAGATAGTGTGAAGAATAAATGAATAAATAAAATAGTGAAGAGAAAAATAAGTCTAATTGTGAAAACTGGGAGCTTAGCGCAATTTAATGTGAATTTTATTGGAAAATAGGTTTTTGGCTCACAAGTTTCACAAAACTTTCTGCATAATAATGTGGGTTCAAACTTTAATCAATATTTATTCAAATTATTTTAGTTTTATACTCATTTTGGGTGATTTTGGATTCCCAAAGACCCCCCTTACAACAAATCTTGTGCCATCAACCTTATCACCTTATCTGGGAAAAATATTAGAGATTTTATAGTTCCTTTGAGATTGCATACAACAATGGTAGGTTTCCTTATTGATAATAATGGGAATACGATATTTTTTCTTGAATATCATATTATGCATGTGACTAGACTTCAACACATCTATTTGTACCTGTCCATATTCACTATTGTTCCTTGATACCTAATTTAAGTATTGATGAGTTGTCTTGTGCTGGTCAACGACATTCATCAATGGTCAGTAATCCATTGAATTTTGTCCTTTTTCAACACCAAGAAAATCTATTCATATGGATATAATTGTAGACAATGGGGTTTAAGGAACCATAATAATCTAGGGTTCCTTAATGATCCTGAAATTTTAGGTCCCTATATTAACCAAATGTTGTGAAACCAGATCCAAAAATAGAATAAAAGATATATAAATGCCTTATAAATAAGCCACTTCGAGGGGGAAACCTCCAATACATTACATGAATAAACAATTCTTGGATGATTGTCCAAGACATTTTGGAGATCTGAAGAAATAGATGATTTTGATGTTGGAAATTCTAGTGAGAATAATTGTGCAATTATGCCTCATTGTTCTTTATTTAGAAGCTTTGTCATGACATTAGAGCTTGTTATCTTTCGTGGATTCCTTGCAATACCCTGTAATTCGACTTCCTTTCCTTCTAAAAAAATTTCAAGAAAAGTTCTTGAAAATTAAAAGCTATCGTCCCCAAATATTGTAACCATTGTACTCCTAGTACAATATTAGCACCTCCCATAGGAATGTAAAGCATTGGACTATTCAATACATATCCCCCCATGGTTATCTTCATATTATGGCATTTTCCAGAGCAATTTATAGTTCCTCCATTTTCAACCATCACTTGACATTCTAGTGGTGGGTATAGGAAACAATTCAATTCCTTGGCTACCTTACAATAAATAAAATTATGGGTACTATGTTAATCAATCAACACTACTACCTTTTTCTTCTTGATATGTCCTTCTATCTTGAGGGTTTGAGGAGCAGTAATTCCTGCCAATGCATTACACGATATGGTCGGACTCATTTCTTCCTCTTCTAGGGTTGGTTCGTGGTGTATACCCTCTTCTTTTGAATATTCTTGTTCATTTTCTTCTTCCTCTTCACAATCTATGTAAAATAATTTCTTCTCTACACGCTTATGACCTTTAGTGTGTTTGCTATCACAACTGTAGTAAAGCCCTTTTTCTCTTTTTTCCTCCAATTTTTGTGGTGTCAACCTTGTAGGTTGTGCAAATCTAGGAGTAGCAAGACTTCCCTCTTTATAGAAGTGAGTGGTAGGCTTCCTTGTCGCCATAATTTTACATTCAATTTTTATGCCCAACCTAAATGCCTTCTCCAATGAATCAGGTTCCAAAACACGAACTTCATATTGGATGTCATCCTTTAAAGTAGCTATGAAGAGATCAATCTTGTGTTCCTCTGAAATATCAGTTACCCTTATATTCAATTTTTGGAAGTCCTCAATGTGCTCCCCCACTAAACCCTTTTGTTTTAGATTTATCAATTTTCTAAAGAAGGTGTTGCTCTTTGTATCCTCATAATGTGCTATCATTTCCTTCGTAAAAATTGACCAAGTGAAAAAAAATTTACGAGAGCAAAGCCATCGATACCATACACATGTATTTTGTTCTAAATGTAAAGTTGCAATGCATACCTTTTGTGTGTTTTGCACATTTTTTAGATCAAATATTGCTCCATCTATAGTATCCATGTTACAGGATCCTTTCCATCAAACTTCCTCATATCCATTTTTTGAATATGGTGATTCTTCCTTCCAACATTAGAGTTTATGAAATCACGATTAACATTTATTTTTTTCTCGTCATGAGTTTCCTCTGCTATCTTTTCACCATTAGGAAAAATTTCTTATATCAACTTTGCCAAACCTTCTATGTCTACTTTTAGATCATTTTTCATGTTTTCCATGTTGTCTTTCATTTTTTCATCGATCTTAGCTTCCATGTCATCCATCTTAGCTTTCATGCCTACTTATATGCTATTCATCTTAGCTTCCAAACCATTAATCTTAGCTTCTACACCTTTCTTCAAACCAACCATCTCAGTTTCCATGCCTTTCTTCAAAACTTCCATTTCATTTTTTGTTGCTCTTTGCGAGAGTGAAATTTGTTGCACTTGCTCTTGTAATTTTGATATGTCATGTTGACATTCTTCATATTCATGAGTCATAGTAGAGCCATTTTAGAATCCAATACTAATATCTATTCTATAATATGCCCTTGGAATCAATTCAACTTGATTATTCAAACAAGACTTATGCAATTCGGAAAAAAAATACACATCTTTTACTTTCTTTTGAGGAGCTCGATATTGAAATTGAATTATATCTATAATTTCGAATCCTAGATATTTTAAATTCATCCCTATAGTAGCCCTCTGAAGCTTCTTCCAAATTCCATAGGTCTGATCTGATTTGGATTCTTCAAGACAAAGTTATGTCTAATCTCCCACAATGACCCAATTATGGATTAGTTCAGTAGAGCGAACTTGTATGACTTGCCACGTGTCACTGTTTCCCCCTTTGGCTCTGAAATTGATAGAAAAAAAACTACAGTCCATGTACTTGTGGCCACTTTTTACAACATTCCAATCTAATGCTCAAAGAGATAACTATGAAGAGTTTTCCACGGTCACGTCTTTGAGATGAAATTCAAAAGCCTGAAAAATACCTAACTTCCACAGATCATATCTCTGAAAATATTGCGAACCAAGATCTGAAATTTTGGGAAGATTTTCCTCAGGATTTTTTCTTTGCACTCTAACAATTTCAGCTTCTGAACCTTCATAGAAAAACATTTATAGTGAAAATAACATGATGACCTGTTTAGGTTAAATTCAGGAGCCTACAAAATGATCTAAAGTCCATAGATTATATCTATGAAAATATTGCGAAATAAGCTCTGAAATTTTGCGATAATTTTCCTCAGGAGTTTGGCTTCGTACAATAAAAATTTCAGCTTCTGAACCTTCATATAAAAAATGTTATAGCTAAAATTCAACAATGACCTGTTTGGAGCAGCAAAACCCTAGAATCCAAAGCTCTGATACCAAATGTTGAGCCCCTTTATTGTTATTATTGTCAACATTTGGTATTAGAGCCTAAAAATATTCATAACTTTCTCTTTGAGCATCGGATTTGAATTATACAAAAAATTACATGGAATTTTTTAAGAAAGACGTGGAAACTAATATGGATGGTTACAATCCTTGGGGACGGTAGCTTTTAAGTTTCAAGAACTTTTCTTGAAATTTTTTTCAGAAGGAAAGGAAGTCGAATTATGGGGTATTTCAGGGAAGCCGGCAAATAGAATAAGCTCTAATGTCATGAAAAATATTCTAAAGAAATAACAACAAGGTGTAATTGCACAATTATACTCACTAGAAGTTCCAACATCAAAATCATCTATTTCTGTAGATCTCCAAAATGTCTTGGAAAATCATTCCAAGGTGTTTGAAACTCCCAAAGGACTCCCAGCTATTCGTGGTCATGATCATGCTATTCATTTGATTCCAGGAAGTGTTCCTCCAAAAATCAGGCCTTATAGATATCCGTATGTCCAAAAGAGCGAAATTGAGCGTATGATTGCAGAAATGTTAGAGGCGGGTATAATTCAACCTAGTCAAAGTTCTTTCTCTACTCCTGTAGTATTGGTACACAAGAAGGATGGATCATGGCACATGTGTCCATATTATAGGGAGCTCAATAGGATCACCATTAAAGATAAATTTCCCATTCCTGTGATTGATGAATTATTGGATGAATTACATGGAGAAATTTATTTTACCAAGTTGGACCTTCGTTTAGGATATCATCAAATTAGAATAAAGATTGAAGATATTCCGAAAACAACATTTCAAACTCATGAAGGTCATTATGAATTTTTGGTCATGCCTTTTGGCCTTACCAATTCACCTTCTATATTTCAAGGGTTGATGAATTCCATTTTTAAACCCTTCCTTAGAAAATTTGTGCTAGTATTTTTTGATGATATACTAATCTACAACAAGTCTTGGAAGGATCATGTTCAACATGTTGACAAGGTGCTGAAATTATTGCAGGAGAAACAATTATATGAAAAAACATCCAAATGTTTCTTTGGAGTACAAGAGGTGGAATATCTTAGAATTATTTATCCGTCTTATATGTGTATAAGGTAGACCCAACAAAATTAAAATATTATGAATGTAAGTTCTACGTGCCTATAAAAAAGAAGTTAAGTAGGATTTCAAAGTTAATTTCTGTGTATTATCGCAAGTTTGTTAAGAATTATGTGAGAATAGCAGCACCTCTAACAACATTATTGAAGAAAGATGCATTTTCATGGACTCCTGAAGCAACTAAGGCCTTTGAACGTCTTAAAGAGGCAATGTGCCTAGCACCGGCCTTAGCTACACCAGACTTCACAAAAACCTTTATTGTGGAATGTGATGCCTCAGGAAATGGAATTGGTGCAGTTTTAATGCAGGAAGGAAGACCCATTGCTTTTGAAAGTCGTCCAATCAAAGGAAAGTATTTACAGAAACCTATTTATGAGAAGGAAATGTTAGAAATATTGCATGCACTAAAGAAATGGCGAACTTACCTAATGGGAAGACACTTCAAGGTAAAAACTGATCATGATAGTCTTAAACACTTTTTGGAACAAAGACTATCGTCAGAAGAGCAACAAAAATGGGTCACAAAGATGTTGGGTTATGACTTTGAAATAGTCTACAAAAAAGGAAAGCTTAATGTTGTTGCAGATGCACTCTCAAGAAAGAATGAAGAGGTGGAAGCATTGCTTTGTGCCATTTCTATTATCCAACCAGATTTGATAACCGAAGCAAGAGATGAATGGAAGAAGGACAAAGATGTATGGACACTCATTCAAAATTTGCAGCAAGATCCTAGTACATCTGATACATTTAGTTGGAAAAATGATTCCTTATGGTACAAAGATCGCTTATATCTTTGTAAGAATTCCCAACTAAAACAAAAGATTATTTTGTAATTGCACACTTCTCCTTTAGGAGGACACTCAGGATTTTTAAAAACTTACCACAGGGTGAAGAAAGATTTTTTTTGGGATGGCCTTAAATCTGATATTCAAAATTTTGTGGCGAAATGTTTGGTTTTCCAGCAGAATAAAGTGGAGACAATTAAGACCCCGGGACTTCTACAACCTTTATCCATTCCAAGTCAACGTTGGGAGGAGATTTCAATGGATTTTATCACAGGTTTACCTAAGTTCAAAGGAAAGAGTGTCATCATGGTGGTAGTTGATAGACTTACCAAGTATGCACACTTTTGTGCATTATCTCATCCATTTAAAGCAAGTACAGTTGCTACTACATTTATGGATAGAATTCAAAAGCTACATGGAACCCCAAGGGTTATTGTGAGCGACAGAGATCCCATTTTTACTGGAAATTTTTGGACGGAGTTATTTTCTTGTTTGGGTACTCAATTAGCTCATAGCTCATCTTACCATCCTCAATCCGATGGTCAAACTGAGATAGTAAATAAATGTTTGGAAGGATATCTTCGTTGTTTTGTATCTGATAAACAAACACAATGGGTCAAGTGGTTACCTCTTGCTGAATGGTGGTATAACACTTCCTTCCATACTGCAGCAAAAAAGACCCCATTTATGGCACTTTATGGATATCATCCACCATCCATCACATCATCTTTAAGGGAAAATTCGAAGGTTCAAGCAGTGGAAGATCACATCGAGCATCAGCAAGAAGTTCTCCAACTCTTAAAGGATAACCTGAATTTGGCACAAAATCGAATGAAACAACAGGCATATCAACATCGCAGCGAGAGAAATTTTGATGTAGGAGATTGGGTATTTTTACGGCTACAACCATATAAACAAATGTCCCTCAAGCAAGCTAAGAAGGATAATAAATTATCGCCAAAGTACTATGGTCCTTACAAGGTGTTGCAAAAGATTGGTACTATGGCATACAAATCGGAGCTTCCTGCTTCTTCGCGAGTGCATCCAGTTTTCCATGTTTCATGCTTAAAGAAGGTTATAGGTGAAAATCTTCCAGTTCAAACAATATTGCCAGAACTTGATGAGGAAGGAAAAATCATATTGGAACCTAAAGCGGTCACAGAAACAAGAAGTCAACAACTACTAAATCGATCAGTTTCAGAGTATCTCATCAAGTGGAAGAACTTACCCACTGAATATTCTACATGGGAGGATTATACAGAAGCACCCAGATCTACTCAAGCATGGAGGAAAACAATTTTTTGAAGGAGAGGGGCATGTTAGGTCCCTATATTACTAGTATAGTCCCTTATTGTTGTTAGTGTAACCCCATTATTGTTATTATTGTACCCCTGTAACCCCCATATTGTTATTATTGTGCCCTTAGATTATTATTGTTAGGTCAGCTAGGATTACATTGTGGCCCCACTAGGATTACATTGTGGCCCATGGACTCCTATATATAGAAAGGAGGTTTTGTAATTTGTTTCATCCAAGAATTGTTCATTCATGTAATGTATTGGAGGATTCCCCCTCGAAGTGGCTTATTTATAAGGTGTTCATATCTAATTTCTTCTATTTTTGGAGCTAGTTTCACAACATGAAATGCATCTCAAATATGTTAGTTCAACATTTTTCTGTAACTTTTATCTGGGATTTTTGAGATTGTGAAAATTGAACCACATTGAGGAGACATATTGATGAAAATTTATTTTGAATATTCATAATTTGGTTTAATATAATTTCAAATTTATACGTTGTGGAATTTAGGGTTTATGAACAACCCTAAAATAAATTTTAATTAGGCCAACTTGGTATTTTTTCTATACCTTATTTTCCAGGACTTTTCATATTGTGAAACATTCAAGGATCTCAGGAGGCATACATAAGTACCTCAAGTAAAAATGTAAAAATTATATTAGAAGAATTGGAAATGTGCCACATTATAAAAGTTTACTCGTGGGAAGAGGCAAAAAATAAACAAGTTTTAGGAAAGTTACCATAATTTTCACTAGGTACTTCAATTTTGGTCACACATGTGGAATTGCAAAAAAATACATTGGAGTATTACAGACAAAAGTTTCAAATCCAGAAGGACTTAAATATTAGTGATATATCAATAAAAACTTAAACCATCTTGATATTCTCCAAATTAAGGTTTTAAAGGTATGTGACTTACATGTGAGCTAATTGTTTATTGGAAGATACAATTTTTTGTGATGATTGAAAGTGGTGATAAAGAGAAATAATATTATTATTTTCCAACATGCCACATGAAAAATAATACGCCAATTAAACCTAATGAATAATCATCTTTGAATCCTAAATAAATTGAAGACTTAGAACTTAGGCTATCTCAGTTAGAGAAGAAAGTTAATGAAATGGATGGTAGTATGTTGGAAAAGGTGGATTTATCAGGTTCTCAAGAAAAACTTAGAATATAAATGAAATATTAATGAAAATAAGGAATGAATAGAAAATAAAATGAATCAAAATAAGGAATCCATATAATAAATCCATGAAAACCATAGAAAATATTCTCCCAAATAGGCTTCCTAAAAATCATTTTGAGGTCCAGGAAAATAATGAATATCAATAGAACCATTGTGTTAAAACTCAATCACCTAAGGGATATATTTTATTACAATTGGAAAGCACAAATATTGAATTATAGAACCATAATATTAAATTTTAAATATAATATCCACTTCATCGGAGCTTCAAGTCAACACCAAGGAACTACTACATTCCAAATATTGATATGAGGAAGTTTGATCTTAATGATACTATAACATGGATATTTAAAATGGAGAAATACTTTGTTTTACACCGAGTGGAAACTTTATGAAAGGTAGATATTGCATATATGTTTTTAGAACAAGACCAACATGGATGGTATCCATGGATTTGTGAAAGGAAAGAGGATATGATTATATATTGGTCCATTTTTACAGAGGAATTAATAGAAAAATATGGGGATATTAAGAGAAATACTTTTTTTAGTCAATTGGTAAATCTTTAAAAAAATGTCTCATTATATAGAACATGAAATGATTCCTGTTATAGGTCAATTTGGGCACCATTACCAATGGCCTAGTTAACTAGACATCATCTCCAAGACCAATGAATAGGGTCTATCATCCCCTATCATTTCAGTTGCTACATGTCCTAAGACAAAGAACAAGACAAATCATCCATGACTTCCATTTGCAAAGGTTTCAAAGATTTGAAGTTTATAATATATCATATGAGAGCTCACCAACGCTGCCTCTAAAGGGACTAAGTGTGTTTCATATGTAGGTAACCCCACTCAAGGGTGCTCTGCAAAGCACTTCCTGAGACTCATGGATACGTTGGTCACATTGGGAGTGAAATTCTCATTGTTTTGGAATCTCCACTTGGCCAATGCCTTCTAGAAGAGTTCACATGTAGCAAACTTTGAATCCATGTGTCCATTTGATACCTCTGATACTGGGAAAATCTCTTGCCTATTATTCAAAATTCATTAATTATAAAAATACCTTCAACTCCTCTATAATTTGAGCACAGATCTTAGTGCTTGGGAAGGGAGAATTTGAGTAGAGAAATGCTGGTGGAATTTCAATTGAGGAATTGATTTGAGTGACATTCTACTGGAGAGATGTGCATTGTGATGAGGCTGGGATGTTGTTGGAGATGGTGACACTAAATCAATGACTGGGTTGTAACCTCCCCTTCTATCCATTAATAAATATTGTTAGTTACTTTCCCACATATTTATATGTATAAGCTCATGTGTTTCATATTATGAATTCTTATCTAATGTATATGGTTTATGTTTTATTGGTTTAACTAAATAACTTGAATACACATCTGTATTATTGATATATTTTGTTTTTTAGTGTTCATTCTTGCAAGAAATGTTTTTGGACATACAACTTGGATTTGAAGCTACAGCAAGAGCAACAGAAGGAGAATAGGAAGCGCTTGGACTCCAAGTAAGTTCTTTGATCTATTTTGTGTGTCTATTTACAGTTAGAAAAATTATTTGCAAAGTCTTTAACCTATTGTTCTAGATGAGCACTACATCTAGGGAAGAATTTTTTATCCGTAATCCATAATTCCGCATAACAAATTGGCGACTCCACTGGGGAGTTTACCCTTCATCCTTAGTGTATTTGCCTCTGATTTTGTCTATTTATTCACCCAATAGAATTTACCCATAAATATTAGGCTTTTTGAAATACAAATTTTCATTATAAGTGTGTTAAACAATTGTATTTTTCCTTATACACCGCGCCCAACGCACTGTTGGATAGGACACAGTGCTTTGCATAGCACCGTCTCCCATTTAGGCCTACTTTGCAACGCACTGTCTCCCCTTAGAGACTGTGTTGTCCCCTGAAACCATCCAAATTCCATTGAATTTGTCATTTCATTTTGTTTTCAATTTTCTATCTATTGTGTTTTAAAGAGCCTGATCCCTTAGATTGATCAGTGACCTTATTTACTCCTTCCTCCTTTAAAAGAAAATTTTGTTCAATGTTTATTTAAAGCGTTTTTCTTTATCATTGATGAATTTATTTCAAAGTATTTTCATTATTGTATTAGATCCATTTTCTTTTGAAAAATGAAATTGTCATTAAATTCTTCATTTCCTGATAGGAGAAATTGTTGTTAAATTCCTCATTTTTCCTTCAAAAGAGAAATTGTTGTTTATATTCTTCATTTCTCTAAAGTGAAAGGCATTTGTTTTTATTGATTTGATGCACTTAGTTTCCTTTTCTGCATTCATAACATTAAAGGAACTGAAAATAAAAACCTTCATTTGCATGTAGTGGATTGTGTGTTTTGCAAAAGGAATAATTAGGAAAGCTGCATTTTAGTTTGTGCTCTTTGATTTGTTTGCTCTCAAATTTATTTCTCTTTCCCTCTAGTAGCTAGGATTTTCATTGGAAAACTAAAAGTGAAAGATTGCTTATCATTTTAGTTTGCATTTTAGGAATTTCCAATACATCATCATGGTGAACCTTGAAAGAAAAATTGATAAACAAGATCAACTTCAAATTTATCTCAATTTACCTAAAAAAGCATTGGAACCATAACGATAAAATTTAGAATGTCTAGGCTAGAGATATGTTACGGCGTCATAAAACATAGTAGTTGTCATTAATTTTTCTTCGATACATTCCAAGTGTGATACCTCACTCCACGTACGTAATTATACGATAGCTCGTCCATGTAATTTCGGGTATATCAGACGGTGTTACAATACGAAAAGTATAAAGGGGTGCTCTCACTCTGCAGTTTCGCATCAGACAATGCTAATATCGACTTGGGCCTCCATGTACCTTCGGGTATATTTGGGAGGACAACTTTAGGTTGATGTCCATCCATATTGAACCGATATGGCCGCCTTGTAAATTGTGTTACAACAAACACAACATTTGGGGAGATTTCTTGCCCGTACTTATTTGTTCACCAAGAGGTATTTTGCAGTTCATAGTTTCTTGGTAAACATTTTGCCTAGCATTACCATTTTATTTTTTTTATTTGTTTTTGGTTAAAATAAATCAGTAATCGTGGAAGAAAAAAATAATTTTCCCCATCGTTTGTGTAGATTAGCTTTGAAACCACCTTTACCACCAGAAGTTACTCCTGAATGACGAAGGTGACAACACTCTACCGAATCAAGTACTATTCGTACCTCTGGAGAAGAAACATCTTCCCATATACTAGAGTTAGCTCAAGTTATTTCTACCCATCCTAGTTTGTCTATTGTTGTCAAGACGGAGTCCTCACAGCTACCCGTGGTCACGATCCATCCAATCAGTGAGACCATACCTCCTGGACCTGATATTTTTCAGCCAGAAGTTGATACAGATCCTATCTCCTTTTTGGCAGAACATCCCAATTCCAAAGTCAAACAACCAGAATTTGTTCCTCCATTGGTCATCCCACAAATTTATTTAGCCATTGAATCTCCCATATCACACAGTCAACCTCCTAAAATATAATTTGGACCTACTGTTGAAATACATGCACCTGGTTTAATTGTGATTGAAGAAATCCCACAAGATGAGACACCTTTAACTCCAACCCATTTTGGGGAGGATCTTTACCTGTATGAGTCTTTTCCTCAATCACAACCATCTTCTTCTTTTTTATCCTGTTCCTATTCATATTCCCATCGATTCAAAAGGGTCTACATTTGGTCAAGTAACCATGCCAGAACCAACATCTTCGGGTAGGTCAGCTGTTCCAATTATGTTAGAACCTACCCTCGTTATCCTATCGATTTTTACAACTTCACTAGAGTCATATTTTCATGGTGGCCCTATGGTCCCATCAGGTTATAAATCTTTATTTGGCATTTTCTCTGGTGCATATTTAATCCCATGGAATTTACCAATGTCATCATCTGGTATTTTAACCGATAAACCTATAGTGAGTACTGAATGACTTGATTCTTTATACACATCATCAGGGCAATATCAAGCCGTTCCTTTTGGGTTTATTCCATCAAGTTCCATATCAACTGGACTCCCAGCATTTGGAGAAAAATATTTTTTGTCTTATTATTATCCTCATGTTGGGGGGCAACCTTGGTCACCCACTATGACAGTACTCTGTCACTTTTTGGTCAACCTAATGTCGAAATGAATGTTTTTCAATGGCAGCTCACTCTGCCTATCCAACCTCAAACGGTTGTACACTCGTATAAACTAGTTCAACCTGTTACACCCACATCATTTCCACTTGTTAATAAATATTTACCCCTGTTACAGAATCAAAATGTTGTACAAAATCCTTTTCAGGCAGGTCCTTCAACTCAATACACTCAAGTATTGGGTCCACGGACTCCAAATCCTTTGGTTAATTCACAACAACTTTTATCTAGAATCATTTATTCATAAGTTGGTTTACCATTTTATGGGATGTCACAGGAATAGCCTGGTTATACATATCCTTAACCGAATCCAAGTTATTCTAATTTGGCTTATAACATTGGTGGAAATACCAGTGGTAGCCTCAGGCACAAATACCTCAAACTTCATTTCAACCAGTATCATATCCAGGCTTTAGTCAACAGAATCATCAAGAATTTTATTTTCAAAACAACCCCTATCTGGGTTACCAGTAGTAGATTCCTTATGCTGGTGCTCAAAGGCCTGTTGCTCAAGCAATTTCATCATACCCTGGCTATGCTCAACCTGACCTTAATAAACAGTTTCCCTTTGTTGCAACTTTAGAGTTACCAGATTTAAATTGGCTAACCAATGATCTAATCAACTATTCTCCTTGGTGACCGATGATACCTAAAAAATTACCCTCGGATATTCCTAAGTTCAATGGAAACCCTGGGGAATACCCGTCGAATCAAGTCATGATTTATCATTTATGGTGTTCATAAAATTCCCTAAATGATGATTTTGTTCAACTACATATTTTCCAACATACGCTCAGTGGTCTGGCTTCAAAATGGTATATTGAATTACCTAGAGCTTCTTTTGATAATTTCACTGCCCTAGCTACCATATTTATAACTCACTTCCATTTACCCATACGATATGAAACTGGAATGGAACTCTTGACTAATTTCAAACAGACTAATGCTACTCACATTTCTGATCATATTCATGAGTGGAATCGTCGACGTGGAATGGCTAAGACATTTGTTTCAGAATAGATCCTTGCTGAGTGGTTCATTAAGTCCCTATTACCATCTATAACTGAGGATGTATCTAAGTTTGGATTCGTCACATAAGAGCAAGTTATCGCTCGTGCCCAATATTTAGACTTAATTTATACTTAGTCTAGCATGCTCTATGAAAAAATTCCTAATGTGGCAAGATATAATTTTACTGTTCCTCCTCAATTTCAGGAACCTCATGCCAGAGATGGCTTGATTGGTACTGCAAGCACAAATCATACTACTGCATCTGATCCTGCACCTTCTTCCAAAATAAATTTCTTGTTGTTTGACAAGGGAAAAAGTGAGAAGTAAGAAAAAAGGGAAATATAAGAAAAAACAAACTTCTAACCCACAGGAAATATCATTTGATCAATCATCTAGACCTAGGAAACCTTATTACTCGTGCATAATCTATAATGAGGAACACTTTGTTCGAGATTTTCCTCACTGCACCAAAGTCTCGAAAATCATTAAGACTTGCAATGCATCAGCTATGTTGATAGATTCGTTTCCAAATCCAGACACAAATTTAGTTGCTATGGATTGAGCTTCTAGTTCCCAAGTACTTATGTTATCTATCACAAAACCTTCAAAAGATATTTTGGTGTCAACGAGTAATAAATATTATGGTAGTCAGACCACTGATCAACCTAATACCTCAACTTTGAATCCGTCTACGGAATCAATACTGCCTACTGCTATTCCTGAATTGATAATTAAACCACCAAAGGGAGTAATTCACAAATCAACATATAATCCTCGAGCAAGAGTTGCGCAAAATTATATTATAGTTGAAGATTCAGCTTAATCCCCTTAAGCTATGTCTACTCTTGAGGTATTAAAAAATTTTCCCTCCAAAAAACAAGCTTTATTGTTGACTATTGGTGGAATTGATCTGAGTGATTCTAATCTTCTCGTCTTTAATCATACGGGCTATGTGCCGCAACTACTAGCATAATTGGCATTATCCATACAAGTAAATGTTCTAAATCACCTTGTTCATCGTACTATTATTGATCAGCGAGCATCTACATGCATTATGTCTCTAAATTGTTGGAAGTAACTTGGCTCGTTGTGCTTACCACAATCATCTATGACGTTGAAGGCTTTCGATGGACGTACATATAAACCTTGTGGTATTATTAATAACCTTCATGTTGAACTAGGGGGAAAAACAGTGAATGTTGATGTCGAGGTTGTTGACGGACCCCTTGACTATAATACTATACTTGGAAGGCCATGGGTATACGCTATGAATACAATTGTTTCTACATATTTTAGAATGATTGCCTTTTCATATAAAGGTACTATCACAATCATTGATCAACTATCCTTCTTTGCCTCTGCTTCATAGGTAACTGAAAGTGTTTCGTTTATTTACACACCCCAACTAGCACTTTAGAACATTGGTGTAGGACTCTTAAAGGATTACACTCTCATGGGAACCTTTGCAGTATTTCCGCCTGCGACGTCGACAGAAATTTCAAGTATAGAGACCTGCTACATGATCTCTTCCACTCCATCTGGCTTAAGGGAGAGTATGGGTGATTCTGAAATTGTTACATTGGATAAGTTTCTGCCGCCTAGCCCTATTGAGCTGGGATAGAAATAAATCTATCTGGCTTGGGAAACGAATCCGAAATCAATGTTGTTGGTTGTTTGGGTTGATCGTTCCTTCGATTTTGGTACTCCATGTGATCCATTTTCCTCAATTTTCTTGATAGATGAGAATATTTTGGAGGCCATGATGTTGGAACAAGAACCATGGGAAGATTATCATCATTATTCCCATCTTCCTCATTATGAATAAAATTATATTATTGAACTATATCATCCAACAATCAAAAATTTATTTTCAAATTATTTACCTATTAATGCAATTGATTCTGAGCGAAATCTGTCAAATATTGAAGAAAATATTTCTATCAATATTTTGACAAAACTTGGCATTGTAGAAAATATTCATGTCGGTGTCTTGTTATCCATCCGAACTCAAATCATATCAATCTCTATTTCATGAATTCTATGATGTATTTGCTTATTATTACGAGGAAATGCCAGGCATAGATAATAGTATTGTTGAACACACTATTAATATGTATCCTAGTGTCAAACTAGTGCATCAACAAATTCGTCTTGTTCATCCAAAGAAATCCACTGCCATCAAAGCATAAGTTGAAAAAAAATTTCATGTTGGTTTCTGTTATGTATATCTTATTAATTATTGGTTAAATTTAGTTATATTAGGTTTATTAAGTGGAAGGGAATGATCAATGATCATGCCTCTTCACCAAGGGACACCATAAGGCTATATTTAAAGCCTTGGTGATCCCCACTTGTAATCATCTCATCTTTTACAATAATAATATATAGTTATTCAAGTTTACCAGATTTTCTACACTCCATTGGTATCAGAGTAGTCACTCTTCAGGATCTGTGTGATCACCAAGAATTAAGGAATTATAAGAAAATTCCAGAATTGCAGATTTTTTTAAAACCAAGTGTTTTGGGCAGAAACATTTGTTTTTAAAAAAATAAGAAGGAATATATATATATATATATATATATATATATATAAAATAAAAGAGAGAAGGAAAGTTAACATAAAGGGGGGAATAAATTAAAAGAAAAAAAAATATTTAAAAGAAAATAGTTCCAAAAGGATAAAAAGAAAAAGAAAAAAGAGATATATGTAAAGAAGTACATATATGTTCATACTAAGACAAATTAAAATTAAAAAGGAACCATGAAGAATCACTAGAAGAACAAGGAATAGTTCGGAAACACAAAAAAGTCTTTCAAGACCTGCCAATAAAAATACCTCCTAATAAGGAACATGAACATCCAATAGAAGTCAAGATAGGATCCGATCCTATCAATATCAAATCTTGTCGCTATCCACATCACCAAAATATTGAACTCGAGAACATGCTCCACGATCTTTTTGAAATGTGGGAAGCAAGAGCTCGCCGCTGAAGAAACCTAGGCATTTGTCAATGTTGTCCATCATTATGCATGCTTTGAGGACAAAGCATCTTTAAGAGAGGGGAAATGTTATGTATATTTTATTAATTATTAGTTAGCTATATTTATCTTAGGTTTATTAATATGGAAGGGCATGATCAACGATCATGCCTCTTCACCAAGGGACACAAGGAGTATGAGGAGTATGTCGTCATCAATGTCGATGGCTGGATTCCAGAAAAAATTGCTGGATCTCGAGAAACAGATCAATAATAATTCAGATGTCTTTGGAAAAATATTAGTCGGTCTCGAAGGTATAGTTTCAGGAAACTCCAACGATATCAAAAAGGTTCATGACACGACAAATCGAATAGAAATAAAAATGTGGCTAAATCATAACAAGGCCACAGAAAATCGTAGCGAAGAAATGAAGAAGATGACAAAATTTTTCAATAAGTTAAATGATAAGATAGATAAGATAAGTCAGACACGAGAACCAATATTTTCAAATGTTGAACATAATCAACTGAAAAATGCAGCTAATTCAGATCAGAATCATGAATATAACATGTTTGAAAAAGAGCAATTAAATGAGGTTGAATTGGAAATCAGCTCACATGAAAACTATAGTGTTGAAATACCTAGAAGCAGAGACTCTGAAATCAACCATGAAATTTATAGAGCTGAGAAGCCAAGAGAAGAAAATGCAACTCAATCCACTAATAAAGGCATTGATGTAGCAGTAGAAGTTATTGAGAACTTTTATATAAATCGAAATCCAATGGCAGAAAAAGAAACAATTCTTTATGTGAAGGAGCCACATAAAGAATTCAATGTGACTGCTATCACAGATGAAACAATAGACATAGTCATTGAAAATGAAATAAACCATGAAAATATGGATTCTTATAAACAGAAAAATGTTTCATCCCTAGAATTGAAAGAAAAATGTGAAGAGACAAACACATCTGAAGCCACTGATACAGTGCCAGAAGCTATTAAGGCCTTCGGTGATGAAGCAGATATGGTTGTTAAGAAGGAAGAATTTGATGATGAGGAGAAGTTGCATTGAATGATAATTTTTGGTAGCTTAGCTCTAAATCTAAAAAGAAATCATGAATAATCAACAAAAGAACAAGGAATAGTTCAGAAACACGAAAAAAGTCTTCCAAGACTTGCCAATAAAAATACCTCCTAATAAGGAACATCAACATCCAATAGAAGTCAAGACAGGATCTGACCCTGTCAATATCAAATCTTGTCACTATCCACATCACCAAAAGATTGAACTCGAGAAGATGCTCCACGATATTTTAAAATGTGGGAAGAAAGAGCTCGCCGCTCAAGAAACCCAAGCGTTCGTCAACATTGTCCATCATTATGTATGCTTTGAGGACAAAGCATATTTAAGAGAGGGGCAATGTTATGTATATTTTATTAATTATTAGTTAAATATAGCTATCTTAGGTTTATTAAGTGAAAGGGCACGATCAACGATCATACCTCTTCGCCAAGGGACACCATAAGGCTGTATTTAAAGCCTTGGTGATCCCCACTTGTAATCATCTCATCTTTTATCAATAATAATATATACTTATTCAAGTTTACCAGATTTTTTACACTCCAGTTTCATTTACCCTATTCCATTAACTGAGTGGGTTTCCAACATTTTTCCTATCATGAGAAAACAAGGAACCATTAGAGTGTGCGTCAATTATCGGGACGTCAACATTGCTTGTCCAAAAGACAAATATCCTACTCCCTTTATCGTCTAGATAATTGGCAATTGTGCTGAATGTGAAATATTTTTGTTCATGGATGGATTTTCCGGCTACAATCAATCAATATCCGCCTAGAGGATCAACATAAGACAACATTCATCTATCCCTAGGGCACATTCGCTTATAGGAAACTACCATTTGGTTTAAATAACGTTGGGGCAACTTTTCAGAGAGAAATGGATTATGCTTTCAATGACATCAAGCACATTGTTCAGCCTTATCTAGATGATTTACCAACACATTCATGGAATATGACTGATCACCCGATGCATTTGAGAGCCATATTCTTATGATGCAGACACTAAAAAATATGCCTCAATCCACATAAATGTGTGTTTTGTGTTGGTTCTGGTCATTTTCTTGGATTCATCGTCTCAAAAGAAGGAATTTGAATCAACCCATTGAAGGTTCAGGCTATTCTTGATTTGCTTGCACCATCATATTTACTTCAGATACAGAAACTTCAAGGAAAGGCTAACTTCCTAAGAAAGTTCATTCCAAACTACGCCTAAATGGCTAAAGGATTTACTCGACTCTTGAAAAAATGGGTTCCCTTCCATTGGGACCAAGTTGCGCAAGCTTCTTTTGATGTTGTCAAGGATACTCTTTTCTGAGTGTCATTAATGTATCCCCCTAATTATCAGAATGATTATTTCCTATATATCATTGCGGCTAAAATGACCATTGCTATAGTTTTGGTCCAAGTAGAATATGAAATTGAACATCTGATCTATTATTTGAGTCGTAATCTCAATGATACGAAAGTTAAGTATTCATACGTAGAAAAGATTGCCTTGGAAGTTGTTCAAGTTTTCCAAATATTTTTCCACTATATTGTGCTTCAAAAGACCACCATCATTTCAGATTGTGACCCCATGACTTATATCTTATCACGTCAATTACTGGGGGGGAAATATTCAAAATGGATTGTCATTTTACAGGAATTTGATTTGGAATTCATCAAATCCAAGTCAAAGAAGTATTTAGTTTTGGCTGAGCTTCTCTATGACCTTCCTTCTGATAGTACTGCTACTACGTTAGAACCATTAACTCCTGACAGTCTCTGTTTCTGATCGGATCATCTTATCTTGATTCCTTGCTATGGAGATTTAATCATTTATCTACAAACTCAAACTTTTCGACCTGATACCTCTCACTCTAAACAATGACATATTCGATACCAAGCCAAATATTATCTGATCGTAGGCGATGCACTTTATTGTTGTGGTGTCGATACCATTTTAAGGAGGTGCCTCACTCATGAGGAGGCCAAAAAGGTCTTAAATGATTGTCATGCTGGGGCTTGTGGTGGAAATTTATCCGGATATGCTACTGTGCAGAAGATACTCTGCGTTGGTTAATTTTGGCCTACCATATTTCGCGACTACATCCTCGTGTTCAAAAGTTGTCATGATTGCCAGATTTTTTATCATAAAATCTGCAAACCGCCAACAGCAATGCACCCTATTGTCTCTGTGGGATCATTTTCGAAATGGGGTATTGACATCATGACTTGTAACCCTCATTCATCTGAGGGGCATGGTTATATTATTGTCGCAGTCGAATACTTTACCCAATGGGCCAGAGAGATGCCTACATTCAACAACATAGGATAGAAAACTACATTTTTTTTCTTTAATCACGTTATTGCATGGTTTGGGGTCCCACGGGCTATAATTACAGATCATGGGAAGCATTTTCAGAACCACATGATGATTGAATTAACTGCCAAGTTAGGATTGTCACATGATAATTCTACTCCTTATTATCTACAATCAAATGGACAAGTTGAGGCTATCGACAAGATTCTTAAATGTATGCTCCAATGAATGATAGGAGTTTGTAAAAGAAAATGGCATTTGATCTTGTACTCTGCCTTGTGGGCGCATTGAAACTCAGTGAGAAAGGCAACTAGATTTACCCCATTTCAATTGGTGTATGGTTTGGAAGCTATCTTACCAATCCAATGTGAAATAAAATCGTTAAAACTCGCAATCGACTTGTTACCTGACACCTTAGAAGAAGAAGCATGCCTTTTTAACCTCATCCATATTGATGAAACACGTCGTGAAGCCCAATTAGGCAATGAAGCACATAAGATATGTATAAAGGCATAATACAACAAAAATTTCCAGCCTCGCATTTTCTAAGAGGGAGACTTGGTCCTTCTTTATGATCAAGAATCTGATGTAATAGCTACAGGGAAATTTCATCCATTATGGTCAAAAGAGTTCTTTCTAAGGGTGCCTATGAGTTAGTTGATTCAATGGAATTCCATTGGCGCAGCCCAGTAATGGGTTGCATTTGAAGCATTACTATGCTTAATCATGAGCGTAGTGATTTTTTTGTATTATATTGTATATATATATATGTTGTTGATTTTCATTCACTATATCAATTTTTTTTTTAGAGTTTTCTTGACGTTAGTAATACGATTTACATTTCATTGCAGATGTATGAATCTTAGAAACCATTTGTTGGATATGCTGATGGTGCTAGTCATAGTATGCAAAATCTATCCTCTGCAGTGTGGGCCATTTTCACTCCAAATGGCGAGTTAGTGAGTTTTCAAGGGATTTGTATCGGTAGATAGATGAACAATATCACTGAGTATAGCACGTTGATCGAACTTCTCTCTGATGCCATTTCATTTGGTGTTAACTGCATCATCATAAGGTTAGAATCACAACTTGTGGTATTACAGCTTACTAGTGTTTATATTGTTATAAATCCAACACTTCATCATTTTTTTCGAAGAGTTCGACTTTTGGAAAGACACTTTGATTTTATTCAATATCAACACATTTCCAGAAATTTGAACACATTGACCGATTCTTTAGCTAATCAATTTTTATATATACATTTGCAACATATGTAAAGAAAACATTCACATCATTGAATAGGATTACACAATAAACATAGGAAAACACTAAAATCGAATAGATAGATAGTTATAGGTTTTTACAAAAATTTGTGCCCAAGACACATTGGTCATCTGACCTCAAAATGTATGAAAAATGTCAAAAATAAACTACTGGTGCTCATGATAACATGCTATAGATCTAGCTATCCTATGTAGAAACCACATCCAACGGTTAGGAACACCTATAGTGTGATGCTATAGTCGCATGGGTAATTCTCCGATTTGGCAATATGAAATCCAAAAGATCAACCCCTCTATGTTCTGCCGAAGCTAAGTTAGAGTCTCAGCCATATCAAGATCCTGAAGGGCTGCTTTCCTGACAACCCTCTCTGCTGGCACATCTACTTCACACTCTGGTTCCTCCACCGGTTGAACTCGACCAACATCTACATTACATAAAACATTTAGTTTATTCTTGGGAAAACATTAAAAATATAAAAACATTGTATAAACCTTTGGAAAATCAAAAAACATGGTAAAAATATTCTTACCTAATACACCCCACTTAGCACCTTCTGGTAAAGCTAGATCTGGATCTCCCTAGATATCAATGACTGCATATGCATACTCATCGATAGAGACAATATATCACTGGAACTAGGCGAAGAAAGCAGTCGAGAACACGATGGTCGATTGACCTGCATGCCTACCCATTAGTTCTACCCATCTCTGCATTCGTGGATCTCTAGGATTAGACACATCCAATGTCACATGCTATGGTTGCTTTGTTCAGTTGTTCTTTTATCTGAGAAATTACAACTTCAGACCAGTTGAAGATTGTTGGCTCCATACACTCTAGCGTGTACTGCATATGCGATCTATTTGCTACATGTACTGTAATAGTGCCAGCAAGTTTTGCGATCATGAAAAGGATAGTTCTCAAAGGAGAATCTCTAACATCTCAGATGTTTATTTTTCCATCATTTCTTCGCTCTGCTCCTGGATAGTAATGTTGCAAGACATAATCTCTCATAGTCTCTCCTCCAAGAATAGACCTTGAGAGTGAAATAGGCAAGCCTCTCCTCCACAAACTTGTGAGAAATTATACATCCTCTACTATTATGGGAACCACTTGGTAGTTAATATGAAATGCCTTGATAGCTGGATCCCACGCTCGAACTATGAACTCAAAGACTTCTATTTGTTTCCTCATCCCTAACAATATGAAGTAATTTAAAAGTCCACAATCTATTAGGGCTCTTACAGTGCCCAGATCATTTAGGAAAATCATATTCAATTCTTCATGCTCTCTTTCCCTCCATGTAATCTTCATTGTAATCTGATGAAAACCTGAAATGCAACCATAAGAACCATTAGATTCCATTCAATGCAAAAAATTGGGCAAATTTTGGGCATAATGCAAAAAACAAAAATGAATATTGCACCCAACGCAACCTAGTACAAGAGAAATTGTGTTTTATATGCAGGTAGGCTTCATTTTAGCTGCTATGCAATGCACTTTTTGATGTCCAAGGGTGCGTTTCCCTCTTTGGAAGCAGAATTTACCCTAGGGCCCCCAAAAACCTAAAAATTTGCACTGAAAGGAAATGAAATGATTATTCAAGGAAAGAGAGGGTTCATATCACTAAGCTAGATCAAAAAGAAATGAAATCAATCCATAGAAATGACCACAATCAATAGCTGAAGTTTGGGGGAAAAATCTGGTTCAGAGCTCCAACATGCAAATGGTAACTATGGAATGGTAAAAATGATTAGTAAAACTCTTTTTAATAGTCATTTAATTGTTTGAAAATCATATTTATTTCTATGACTATGGTTTTATTATGTTTTTATCATGAAACAAGTATTTTTAATCCATTTTTTTTTTTTGAAAAGATCTTACAACTGATGAATAGATAAGTCGTGCATATTTTTTCCAAGAATGATTTGACCACAAAATATACTTTTTCTCCTTATTTTTCGAGCTTTGCTAAAAATGAAAAAGGATTTGAAGTTCACTTTAATATCTTTTTCGAACTTCTATAACAGTGAAAAAGAAACCCCTGGAGTCTTCTTTCAACTCTTTTCAGACTCCGATAATGTGAAAAGATTGTCAAGCACTTTTCTTTTCGATCTTGTAAAAGTAAAGGAATTGATATCTACACAGTATAAGTTTAACCCTTTTCCAGAATAAGATAGATTATTTACAAAAAAGGAATATCTTGGTTGAACATGACTAAAGAGTTTCTCTCAGATATTATTTTACACTTTTTCGGATCTAAGCGACAGCTTTACGAAAAAGTACTTATGGAGTTTTCTTTCGTCCTCTTTTTCAAACTCTTTAAATATGAAAAAGGACCGGGTTGTCACTGTCATTAAGCTCATTAAAACATAAAATAATGACGGGCTCGTCGATCATGGAAATAATTGAGTTTCATTCATCGCTAGACACATTAAATTATTAAATAGCGATACTTTATTCGCCCGAAGGGTTGGATTATAGATGAAGAAAATGTTATCCTCCTCAAGCTTGTTAAAAAATAAAGAGGTGTTGGTGGAAAAATGACCGAGGAAAATTTGGGAATGTGAATAGAAATTTTTACGGTAGCATGTCACTCTTGAACATGACACTTCACTCCATCACCGTGACTGTTTGGGTTGGGTAATATTCTTGACGGTTCATTCATACCTATGGTTCATCATACCTTCACTTCGGTTTTGGGTCAATGCTACCAACTCATCTTAGTGTCGCTGATATGTTCAAGAGAAGTCATCTAGTGAATACTCATCCTTCTGCAATAATCATAAACCTTCATTCTCATGACAGTCATTCCTGAACATTGCTATATCAAGTCATACCTTTGTCTCTAAAATTAGTAACTCCCGTTTCACAATAAGGTGGCTTCCTGTCAACAAAAAATCATTATCCAGGAAGTTCACTTAGAAACACCATATTCCAGTACCATGAGGCTTGTTATATCATCGATAAGATCCTCACTTCCAGAATTTTGATTGAAAGACTTTTTTTGGCATTCAACATCAAATCATATATTCACACCTTAAGAAATGTACTCCAGTACCTTGAGATCCATTGACATCAATGGTGGTTCTCTTTCATTTTTTAAACTATTCACAATATTAGCTGGTAATCAAATGATGTCTTTCCATGTTCGACTACAAATCATATATTCGCATGGCTAGACTTGTACCTAAATGATTGAGTGAATGAGATAAGAAGACCCCAGATCTAGTTTCAGTCATCCATGCTATGATTTCAGTACTGTTGTACACATCATATATACGGTGACCTTACATACATATCATCATCCAAACATGGGCTTATATTTGTAGGCATGTCTGCATTGGGCAACATTCCAATGAAGACAACTTTTTGCACTATGTACATGTTATTAGATATTTTATGTGCTAAGCATGGGAATGCCTTCCATCAGCAATTTATGATCAAGAGGATATATCATGATGTAATGTATTGTAAGATTGATGCAGGTCGCCACTCTGCTTCATCTCCAGCCCATCACAGTGTAAAGCATCTCAATCAAAATATTTTTATTATTATTTTGACTTCATGCTTTAGGGGGAAATTGTTTTAGGTAAATTTGGGCACCATTCCCAATGACTTGGTTAACTGGACATCATCTCCAAGACCAATGAATGGGGTCTATCATCCCCTATAATTTTATTTGCTACATGCCCTAAGACAAAGAACAAGATAAATCATCCATGAATTCCATTTGCAAAGGTTTCCAAGATTTGAAGTTTATAATATATCATATGAGAGCTCACCAACGCTACGTCTAAAAGGACTAAGTGCATTGAATATGCAGGTAACCCCACTCAAGGGTGCTTTGCAAAGCACTTCTTGACACTCATGGGTGCGTTGGTCACATTGGGAGAGAAATTCTCATTGTTTCGGAATCTCCACTTGGCCAGTGCCTTCTAGAACAGTTCACATATGTCAAACATCAAATCCATGTGTCCATTTTATGCCTTTGAGAATGGGAACATGTATTTACTATTATCATAAATTCATTAATTGTAAAACTACCTTCAACTCCTCTATAAATTAAGCACAAATATTAGTGCTTGGGAAGGAAGAATTTGAGTAGAGAAATGTTGGTGGAATTTCAATTGAGGAATTGATTTGAGTGACATGCTGCTAGAGAGATGTGCATTGTGACGAGGTTGGGATGCTTCTGGAGATGGTGACACTAAATCAATGACTGGGTTGTAACCTCCCCTTCTATCCATTAATAAATATTGTTGCTTACTTTCTCAAATATGTATCTGTATAATCTCATGTGTTTCATATTATGAATTCTTATCTGATGTATATGGTTTATGTTTTATTGTTTTAACTAAATAAATTTAATAGACATATGTATTATTTCTATCTTTTGCTGTTTAGTGTTCATTCTTGCAGGAAATATTTTCATACATCTAGCTTGGATTTGAAGCTACAACAAGAGTGACAGAAGGAGAATAGGAAGCGCTTGGACTCCAAGTAAATTCTTTGATCTGTTTTGTGTCTATTTACAGTTAGGAAAAGTAGTTGTAAAGTCTTTAACCTATGGTTCTAGATGAGAAATACATCTAGGGAAGAATTTTTTATCCGTAATCCATAATTCCATATAACAATTCCAAAATTTGAGTCTTAGGGTAAATAATATTTCAGAGGATAAGTTGTTAGACCTATTTATTGGACTGTTAAAGGAAAAAAATGAACATGAGGTGCATCCCTTTGAACCTAAATCTATTTACCATGCTTTCATTCTAGAAAGGAAAGTTGAAAGTTAAAATATGGCCACTAGGAAATTGGTCACTAATAACTATAGAGAAATTCATGCCTCCTATCCTAAACTGATGAGAATGACTCCTTAGAAAATGGATGAAAGACGAGCAAAGGGACTATTTTCAATTGTAAAAGTAAGTATAGTAAGGGGCATAAATGCAACGAGGACAAATTATTCTACATAAGAGTGAATATGAAGAAGATCAAGAAGTGGAACCATCACAAGATCTACCTGTTGAGCTCCAAGAATGTTCTTTCTTCCACCACATTCCACTCCATTTCTTTTGTCCATTATTAATCACAAGCTCAAATGATCAGTGAAATTAGTTAAAATTTCTTTAAGAATGAATATCATGACTAACTTGCTATGTTTTTATGATTTTGTCATTGTAGTACTGTTTGAACTAGATCTAGCTACAGAATGAAGACATTCTGTAGCTAGTTGCCGATTCTGTAGTTGTCTTTATGTCTACGCAGGTTCCAAGTGTCATCTTGGAGAAAAACACATATGGGTGTATTCCATATCATTCCCTCATAATTTGTTTCTCTCCATGAAGTTTGAACGGAATTCTGTAGGCAGTTATGTACATGGGAACTCAAACTAGGAGAGAGACTCCTAATAGGACAAGAACAGTCCAGATGTCCTTAATTCTATTACGTGACCACCATCAGAGTCCTAGTTTGGTTTTTATTTGGAAAGAAAATTGTCCCTAGGTTATCTCAAGACAGTTATGTAATTTTGATTATAAATATGGCTCGGGAAACTGAGGGACAGGTTTAGATTTTGTGATTGATTGCTAGATTTCAGAAGTCCGAAAACACTCTGTTTTGAAGTAATTTCTCTCTAATGCAAGAAGTATCACTTTATTGAAAGCACTGAGTCAATCTTGAAGTAGATTTTGCGTGCTACTCCGGTGGTAGAGGGCCCCTGCCTCCTGAGCAGCCTTGTTTATACGGTTTATATAAGTATTTTAGTCTCGTTTTTCATTTCTAGCTTAAGTAGATTTCTGAAGTTTATGTTTCATACTTGTTTACATTAATCATCACAGCTAGACTTACTCTTATAAACTCTTCCAAAATATCATCACGATGAATAAGGCATAGCCGTGGTGTTGTAGGTTTTAGTTGCATTTCCTTTGTTAATTCATCGCATTAGACTTTTCTCTAATAAACTCTTCCAAAATATCCTTACGATGAATAAGGCATAGCTGTGGTGTTGTAGATTTTTGTTGCAATTCCTTTCGTTAATTGTCACAATTAGACTTACTCTAATAAACTCTTCCAAATATCATCATGATGAATAAGGCACAACTGTGGTATTGTAGGTTTTAATTGCTTGTTTACACTAAGTGGCATAGCCAGTCTTACTCTTACAAAGCTCTTCCAAAATATCATAACAATGAGTAAGAAGTAGTTGTGGTGTCTTAGATTTTAGTTGTATTTGCTTTCAGTTTTATGCTTATGTTCAGCATTGAATAATATGTATGAATTTCTAAGCTCTTCCAAAAGTATCATTCCTATTGATACGAGATGGATTACTTGGTCATAGACTAGTTGCATGTTAATTTAGTTACAGCACTCCGGAGGTAGAATGCATTTAGTTCAACTCTGTCACTACATTCCAAGTTTGATAATGGCATTTTAATTTAACTCTGTTCATTTTACTTCAAGTAGATTAGTAGCATTCTAGTTTAGTCTTAGCTCATTGTATTAGCATTCCAGTTTAGTCGTTATCCATTGCATTTTAGATTGTATTAGTTGTTAAATTTAGATCCCACGGTCTTCATTATTTACAAAGCCTCTTTTTTTCAACTATATATTAATACATAATTATCTGGACATAAGCTAGTATCAGTCTAAGGCCTGGAGTATTTTGCAACCTTTTTACCATTTCACAAATAAGCCTTTTCTCAAGGACTATTTTAAAACGAAACCTATAACTTTTGAGTAAGGCCTAATGGTGCTAAATTGAGTTGCAGAACAGAATTAGAAGTTAGTTTGGAGTAAAAATCTTATTGTGCTACAAATTTTATTTTCCAAATATGTTCCAATGAACCTTTAATCATGGATGAGATGTTGTAACATTGTAAGTTGATTTTTTATTTAGGAGAACTTCATTCACACTTAAATTGTCCATTTCTCAAGCTCTTCCAACACATCTTTAATGAATGAATTGGATAATTTCAAGATCATGTTGTGATTTATTTCCTTGCAATGAAGTCATTATCAAGCTTTGCATTTTTTGTTTTCCATCCATATTTTAGGCCTTGTTCTGCTTTAATATAACCAATATCTTCTTTTCACCAGCATTTAGTTCTTTCCCTTTTTCAAACATAAAACCATAAAACAAAAAACATCATAAAACACTAAACACAACATAGTGAGAAACAAATACACAGGCACATATAGTGCACCACACTTCAGCAGTTTACCAACCCTGGTTAGCAATTAATGAACTCAATTAGGAACACTAGGTTGAGCACAAACATTTTGCCGTCATTGCCAGGGAAGTGTAACTAGGTAGCCTTGTTTCTTAACTCCCAAAAACAATGATATGTGTAGAGAGAGAGACTCAAGGGGTAGAATCATAAGAAGCAGAAGCAGAAGTTTGATTCCTAGAACACCACTTGTTTCATCAAGACCTAGAGCCAGCACACCTCCAGCTCAGACCCACATTCAATCCTTTACTAATCCTAGACTTCCAGAAGACTTAAGATCAGATATTCAATTAGAAATACCTTCCACTTCATCCACTAAACCTGTTTTAGAAGAAGATTCAAGGACCCCTGATAGAGACACAAAATTTTCCACTTCCACAGAAGAATCAACTATGGCAGAAGAAGGGGGAGGAGGAGTCTTTAATGGATAACACACATTATTTGGAGGGGGTAGAGGTAGAGGTATAGGAGAAGGAGGTAGAGGAAGAGGTAGAAGAGAAATGGGAAGCTCTTTTTGGTTTCCTATAAATGAAATGAAAGGCAATCTGACTATGAAAAACTTATTTCACCTCATTCCTTCCAGCTT
Source organism: Pinus albicaulis (assembly GCA_034641835.2). Classification (NCBI taxonomy): domain Eukaryota; kingdom Viridiplantae; phylum Streptophyta; class Pinopsida; order Pinales; family Pinaceae; genus Pinus; species Pinus albicaulis. The sequence continues at coordinate 812,127,092 of CM076580.1, read as the reverse complement.
ACGCTAGATTATTTGAAGATCTGAAACCTTCTGTTGAATTTGAAGTCTATGTGACTTTATGACTACTGGTATAAAAACCCAGACTATTTCCTTCAACATTAGAAAGGTAACAGTGGTTTTATGAGTTTGATGTAGGCAGTTACTATATTAGGACACGGGAGAACAAATGGCTGACTGCAAGACGGGTATTTGGTGTGTATGCAGTTAATAATAAGGAGGAAGTGTTTTTGGTTAAGGAAGCTTACGGAATATTTGTTCGAGAATTCATTACAACAATAAAGAAGAAAAAATGAAGCACTAGTGAAACCTAGAAAATCTCTCTTATTGAAGACAATTAGGGATGAATGGTTAGATATCCTTAACATGATGAAAAAAGGATACCATCTCAGCTCACATTACACCCAAATATACGGTGCAACCATCAAACTTTCCAAGGAAATCAAACGTAGAAGATAGAGGCCACTCTGCAGAAATTAAAAATAGATACTAGCGCGGGGGCCAGTGAAAGTGAGAGTGAGGCAGAGATAGGGCATATGCTTGATGAATTCAAATTTGACATCTTGGGGAGTCTTAGTGAACAGATAGACACCCTTAAGTTACAAAACAAACAAAAAGATGAATCTGATGCCTTAGCAATCTTTTGTCCCAAATGTAGAAAGAAACATGCCTTGAGAGAGTGCCCTTTGGATGCCAAAGTTGTGGAGACTTGTGTAATTTGTTTAGAAAAACATGAGACCAAGAGTTGTCCTTCACTTCTTGGTCTTAGCTATCTCAGAAGATGCTCCTGCAAGTTTCACAGAATATATTTTGTCTCTAGAAGGCCTTGGCAAGGACCTCAAACATAAGGATTTCATGATCAAATGTATAATCAACCCCCACCAAACTGGAATTATTGGCAGCAACCTTGGCCCCAATTTCAAAATCAATCTCAAGCTTGGGCACAAGGACCACAAAATCCCTATGGAAGATACTCCCAGTACTATCAATATCCACCATCCTATCCACCATACTCAAATTTTCCTCCTCAAAATCCTCAACAAAATCCTCAATAGAATCCTCAAAATCCACAACATCAAAATCAACCACTCCCCTTACCATTTCCTCAGAAATCAAATCAGTTGCCTACTCAACCCATACCAAACCCCAATAATAAAAATCCTCAAAACACATACATTATAGAAGGCCAACAGTTTCCAACTTATTTAATTACTCCTCTAGACCTTAGTGATGTTCAAATTAGGTCTGGAAGAATACTTGAAAAGAGGAAACCTTCTATGATCATATAAGAACAAGATAACTCTGAGGAAGATTCTCTATGGGAAAATAAAATTCTTGAAGTAGACACATCTTTTCAGGACCCAAACATTGAAAAATCAAAACAAAAATAACCAATAATTTCAACTCCTGTATTAGAGCAGCCATCAACATCCACTCCTACACCTCCCTTTCCAGAAAGATTACAAATTGATAGAGGTGTAGAAAAATAAATTATGGTGCCTAATTATGATTTCCTAGATGAGCTAAGAAATGTCTGTATTAAGATTCCATTATTACAAGCTATCAAGGAAATTCCAATTTTAGCAAAGACAATAAAGGAGTTGAGCATGAAGAAAACAAGAAAAAGAATAAGAGAGACAAAGAAAATTCAACTGGCAGGAAAAATAGCAAATATCATGATGGGTAAGATTGCTATTCCAAAGTATCTAGACCCAGGAAATCCAGTTGTCAAAATTCACATCAATGGAATTGAGATCCAAAACACACTCATTGATTTAGGAGCAGCAATCAATATCATGAGTAGACAAATCATGGATAAACTGAAACTTCTTAATCTTCTTTTTACACCCACATTATTACAATTAGAAGACAGATCTGTGATTAAACCTGATGGGGTAGTAGAAGACATTTCAGTGTCCCTAGATTCTTGGGAGTATCCTGTGGATTTTATGATCCTAACTCCTAAGAATAATCTAGGAGGACACCCTATTATATTAGGAAGACCTTGGTTAGCTACAACTGATGCTTTCATTAGTTTTAGATCCGGTGATATGTATATATATGATGGTAGTTCAACTAAGAAATTTACCTTGTATCCTCCAGCAAAGACAATTACAGATTTAGATGATACTTAATGGATAGTGGATGAAGAAGACTTACAACCTCTCTTCACAATTTCAGAAATTAGTGAAGATAGCCAAATTTTGAATACTTTAGAGAATTTTGAATCCTCTTTGGAATATAAACATGAACAATTTCAAGAAGAATCCAACATTGAGTTTTTGTCATCAAGGCAGATGTCTCTCTATTCCATGGATAAATTTGGCAGCTCTACAATTGAGATATTTCCAGGCAAAACTTTAAACATAAACAAGAACCTAGAAAAATATCAACAAGAAGAGCTAGTCAAAATTTTACAGAGACATTCTTCTGCATATGCATGGGAGTACACTGATATGAAATGGATAAGCCCCAAGACTTGCACTCATCACATCTACATAGAGGAAAATTGTAAACCAATCAGACAACCTCAGAGACGGATGAATCCAAATCTTAGGGAGATTGTTAAGGAAGAATTGCATAAATTGTTAAATGTTAACTTTATCTATCCCATTTCAGATAGTCAGTGGGTTTCTCCTTTGGTAATTGTGCCAAAGAAAAATGGTAAATGGAGGGTATGTATTGACTACCGAGAATTAAACAAAGCTACTCTTAAAGATCATTTTCCCCTACCTTTCATAGATCAGGTGTTAGATACCTTAGCTAGAAAAAGTACTTCTCATTTCTAGATGGGTTTAGTGGTTATAATCAAATTCAAGTAGCACTTGAGGACCAAGACAAAACCACATTTACCTGTCCTTGGGGTACCTATGCTTACCGAGTATTGCCATTTGGATTATGCAATGCACCTGCAACATTTCAAAGGGCAGTATTAGGAATTTTTTCAGATCTAATACATGATTGTGTAGAAGTATATATGGATGATTTCACAGTTTATGGAAACACATTTGAAGAAGCCTTAATAAACTTGGAAAAAGTCTTAAAAAGATGTAGAGAAGCAAATATTTCACTTAGTCATGAGAAGTGTTTTATGATGTTTCCTGAAGGAATTGCTTTAGGACATCACATTTCAGGGGATGGGATTAGAGTTGATGAGTCAAAAGTTGAAGTCATCTCTAACTTATCTATTCCAAGTTGTCAAAAATATGTTAGGAGTTTTCTTGGATTTACAGGGTATTATCGAAGATTTATAGAAAACTTCACCAAGATAGCATCTCCACTCTTCAAATTACTTACCAAAGACTGTGAATTCAAATGGAATTCTGATTGCCAGTTAGCCTTTGAGACCCTGAAAACAAAAATTTCTGAAGCACCTATTTTAAGGGGACCTAATTGTAAGTTACCTTTTCATATTTCAACAAATGCCTCAGATACAACTCTAGGAGCAGTATTGGGACAACAAGACCTGATTCCTTAAGCCATCAACTATACTAGTAAAAATTTGACTCCTGCAGAGTTAAACTATATTGTAACTGAAAAAGAGTTTTTAGATGTTGTTCATGCCATAAACAAATTCAGACACTATATAACAGGCTATGAAACTTTTGTTCACACAGATCATTCTGCAATTAGATACTTAATGAAAAAATCAATTACTAATGGCAGAGTCATAAGATGGTTATTTCTTTTACAATAATTCAACATTACCATTATAGATAGGCCTGGAAAACAAAACACAGTAGCCGGTTTCCTATCTAGACTCCAAAACATCAAAGATGACACTCCAGTTGAAGATCAATTTCCTGATGAATATCTTTTTTCAATTTCTACCCAAACTCCCTGGTTTGCTCACATTGCTAATTATTTAGTTTCAGGAAAATTTCCTTCAATAATGAATGCAAGAGATAAAATAAAAATCAATCATGACAGTGCAAAATATTCATGGGTTGCTAATGAGTTGTACAAGACTGGTCTAGATTTTATCATTAGGAGATGTGTTCGGGAAGATGAGATGCCTGAGATTTTCAAAGCATGTCATGATGAACCTTGTGGTGGACACTTTGCTGATAAGAGGACATCCTATAAGATCCTTCATTTAGGATATTATTGGCCTTCCTTGTTTAAAGATGCTAAAGAGTATGTCAAAAGGTGTGACAGTTGCCAAAGGGTAGGGAAACCTTCTCCTTCAGGTGAAATGCCATTACAACCTCAGGTACATATTGAACCTTTTGAAAAATGGGCTTTGGATTTTGTAGGAACTATTAGTCCTCCATCAAGACAAAAGAGATATATATTAGTTTTCACTGATTATGTTACCAAATGGGTAGAGGCCAAGCCATTACTTTTTGCTACTGAAGCATCTGTAGTTAATTTTCTTTTTGAGGATATTTTTACTCGTTTTGGTGTCCCAAGGGAAATTTTTACAGATCAAGGAGCCCAATTCACATCAAGGCTAGTGGAACAAATGATGGAGAGGTACAAAATTAGACACAGAAAATCTACTCCCTATCATCCACAAGAAAATGATCAAGTGGAATCTACTAATAAGGTTATTGAAGGGATCCTAACAAATATTGTCCATTTACATAGAAGAGATTGGGTAGATAGGCTTCCTGAAGCCTTGTGGGCCTATAGAACTACATGGAGAAGCACAACAGGTCATACTCCTTATGAACTTGTTTATGGAAAGCAAGTTTTGTTTCCGATAGAGTTCCAGATTCAAACATTCAAAATGGCAGTTCAGCTAGGACTTGATCTATCAGAGGCACAAAAGCACATATTGGAGCAGATTAATGAATTGGATGAGATCATACAAGATGCAGTTTAGAAAACAAGTCTAGTCCAACAACAAAGGACTAGATGGCATGAAAAGTACATCAAGGAAAAGAAGTTTAAGGAAGGTGATTGGGCTCTCTTGTTTGATTCAAATTTCAAATATTTTCAAGGTAAATTTCAAACACATTGGCTTGGGCCATATGAAATTATAAGAATTTTTGACAATGGAGCAATAAAAATTAGGACAATAGATGAAGAAGAGGTCACTTTTCTTGTGAATGGTCATAGATTTAAGTTGTATCATAAGCCACTCTCAAGAGAAGAATTTGTCAAGAAATTCTAGGAAAGCAGTGATATAAAGTTAATGAAGAAGAATTTTTCTTCTTCATCAACTTAATTGAATTTTCTAAAGTCACTTTATTGAAAAAAAAAAAGTATAATCATGAAAACCAATCACTGATTGGCATGTTTATACAGAAAAGGTGGAGTGAAAATCATAATCTTTCTGACACTCTAGATTTTCAAATCTATTCTTTCTGCAAGTAGTTATTACAAAATCATAAGTGCAGATTCATTTCACTTTCATTTTCATTGTAGATTTTTAAAGTTTGATGTTTTTCTGCAATTGAATAATACATATCATGAATTGCAGGCCACTTCTCATACTTCACTTCATTTCATAAGATGTGATCCATTCCACTCCATTACTCACTTCATTCATATCCCATTACACCATATTTTATTATCCATCCTCACTCATTCCATACAACATTCCACTCATGCTCCAAACCATTCCATTTCATGTTTCAAGTTCTCTACAGGTACATTCTGCAATTAATCAGACATTCTGCAGCCAGACAGACATTCTGCAGCCAGAGAGCCTGAAAGCACTGTCTAGTAATCATTTGATCTGCAACAAAATGATCCTGCATATCCAAAAACAAGCGAAATCAAGAAGGTTATGAAGACTCAAAAATTAATGATTTTTAGGAGAGAACAAAGCATATGAAGATCAAAAGAAAATCAAAGCAAAGGCAAAGGTATGAAATGATTATAATGACATATCATGAAAATTTTTAGCAAAGTTTAGTTATATATTATTCAAAAAAGTTGTTTTAATTAATTTTGTTGATCATTCCTAACAAACCTCCTGCAAAAATTTCGGATAAAACTCCTTCTATTCCGCCATTTCAAAACCCATATCCGATCATCATTTCAAAATCTAAATGGTTAAAGTGCTGAAGTGATTGGATTAGTCACGTCACTAAGCATTTAATGATGATTTTTGAATTCGTTACAAAATATCTCCGCGGTCTTTCCTTCTGTGATATCTTTCAACTCATATACTTCATCCTCACCTCATTACATTCATTCCGTAACCACTTCATATCACTCTTTCTCGTAGCCAACTTTTAACCATTTCAGTCTGTGAGATAGAGGCATCTCTGTAACAACCATTGTCACCGTGAACAGAGGAAACATTTGTGGAGAAAAAAACAACTTGTTAACGACCATTTTCACCGTGAGCAGAATACTAGTGAATTGAAGATTGAAGAAGAGTTATGGGCCTCATCATGAGAACTGAACCAGTTGGCACTAAGTACTTGGAAGGCTATCCCCAAATCAGAGAAATCTTACAACAAGCAAGATGGTTGCAATTCCTTGAAAAATTCAGTGGCTTCCACAAAGAGGTTACTAAAACTTTTGCAAGATCCTTTAATGGAGCCGAGGTTGAAGTTGGAGATATTAAATTCACTGTCATAGAGGCATTTATTGCAGAAGCAATAGGATTGCCTAGACAAGGAGAAAGGTGGTTTAAGAACAGAGAATTTCATAACGAAGCATGGAAGCAGATACTCAAGTCACCAGGTATGGATGTCACCGTTTTTAAAAAGGGTATCCCTAGCTCTGCATTAAAGAACAAATGGAGGAATATGTTGCTTAACCTACAAAAATTCATCACTTGTGAAGGTAGATATGGTACTTTCTATGTTCACCATATTCGATTGATAATGCATTTTCTAGAAGAAGAACTCAACTTGCCCTTTTTCTTGCTTCATAGTTTAAAGAAAATGGCTTCAAGTGTTCAAAAGAGAATTCAATTTCTAGAGACAACCTTATACCACCATGGTTTAGTCAAGATTTTAATTGAACATCATTTAGCAAAAATGGGAGATACTTGGGATGACTTCTTGGTGATAAATCACTTTGAGGAACCAAAGGAACCTCCACCTAAAGATTAACCTACAAAAAGAAGCAGAAAATGGAAATACTCCAAAACTTAAACTGGTAAAACAATACAAGAAAGAAGTGAAGAAATGATTTCTGAAAAATTAGTTCAGATTAAGAAGCAGCTTAAGAAAGAGAGGATCATAAGAAAATTTACCAGAGAGAGAGGAGAAGGGCCATCTCAACCGAGGAGGAGCCACAGACTGAAGGGGATACTAAAGAAAGAAAAAGTTAAAAAAACTGGAGTCATAAACATAGAAGACGAAGAAACACCTACTGAGCAGGATTTTGATGAAGAAGCTCCTGAAATAGACCCTGCACAAGAAGAAATTTACAACTATGTTGAGTCATTGGAGAGAAAAGCTTCAGAAAGTAGAGATAGAACCCCTAGTCCACCAGAGTCTGAAATAGATATGCTAAGAAGAGATAAGTACGAGCTAGAAGTACTTAATAGGCATATCAGGACTGAAAATGATATTTTGAGGGAGAAAGTTAAATTAAAAACCAATATGAATTCAACCCTGTCTCTACAAATGGACAAAGTGGAAAAGGCCAATGAAAAATTGAAAAGGATAAACAAAAAGTTAATCAGGGCACTTACCAATTTAAGGTTCAAGTTAGTCATCAGGAAGCCCAGAAGGCCTTTAACTGCTAGGCAAAGCAGAAGAAGAGGGTTGGATGTTCTTGCAGAGGTCTCATAGTTCATAGAATAGTTGCATGAGGACATGAAAGAATCTAGCAGTGGGGGTATGTTGAGCTCCAAGAATATTCTTTCTTCCACCACATTCCACTCCATTTATTTTGTCCATTATTAATAACAGGCTCAAATGATCAATGAAATTAGTTAAAATTTCTTTAAGAATGAATATCATGACTAACTTGCTATGTTTTTATGATTTCGTCATTGTATTACTATTTTAACTAGATCTAGCTACAGAATGCAGACATTATGTAGCTAGTTGTCGATTCTGCAGCTGTCTTTATGTCTACACAGGTTATAGGTGTCATCTTGGAGAAAAACACATATGGGCGTATTCCACATCATTACCTCATCATTTGTTACTCTCCACAAAGTTTGAACGGAATTCTGTAGGCAGTTATGTACGTGGGAACTCAAACTAGGAGAGAGACTCCTAATAGGACAAGGACAGTCCAGATGTCCTTAATTCTATTACGTGACCACCATCAGAGTCCTAGTTTGGTTTTTATTTGGAAAGACAATTATCCCTAGGTTATCTCAAGACATTTATGTAATTTTGATTATAAATATGGCTCGGGAAACTGAGGGACAAGGTTAGATTTGGTATTTGACTGCTAGATTTCAGAAGTACGAAAACACTTTGTTTTGAAGTAATTTCTCTCTAATGCAAGAAGTATCATTTTATTGAAAGCACTGAGTCAATCTTGAAGTATATTTTGCATGCTACTCCGGTGGTAGAGGGCCCCTGCCTCCTGAGCAGCCTTGTTTATACGGTTTAGATAAGTATTTTAGTCTCGTTTTTTTCATTTCTAGCTTAAGCACGTTTCTGAAGTTTATGTTTCATGCTTGTTTAAATTGATCATCACAGCTAGACTTACTCTTATAAACTCTTCCAAAATATCATCACGATGAATAAGGCATAGCTGTGGTGTTGTAGGTTTTAGTTGCATTTCCTTTCGTTAATTATCACAGCTAGACTTACTCTTATAAACTCTTCCAAAATATCATCACAATGAATAAGGCAGAGTTGTGGTGTTGTAGGTTTTAGTTGCATTTCCTTTCGTTAATTATCACAGCTAGACTTACTCTTATAAACTCTTCCAAAATATCATCACAATGAATAAGGCATAGCTATGGTATTGTAGGTTTTAGTTGCTTGTTTACACTAAGTGTCACAGCCAGTCTTACTCTTACAAACTCTTCCAAAACATCATTAACAACGAATAAGAAACAGCTGTGGTGTCTTAGATTCTAGTTGTATTTGTTTTCAGTCTTATGTTTATGTTCAACTGCATTGAATAATACAACCATACTTGTTTTACAAACTCTTCCAAAATATCATTCCTATTGAACGAGATGGACTGTAGAATTCCATAGACTAGTTGCATGTTAATTTAGTTACATCACTCTGGAGGTAGAATTCATTTAGTTTAGCTCTGTCATTTCATTTCAAGTTTGATAATGGCTTTTTAGTTTAACACTGTTCACTGTACTTCAAGTAGACTAGTAACACTCTAGTTTAGTCTTAGCTCACTGTATTAACATTCCAAGTTTAGTTGCTATCCATTGCATTTTAAATTGTATTAGTTGTTAAATTTAAATACCACGGTCTTCATTATTTACAAAAACTCTTTTGTTCCAACCTCATATTAATAAATAATCATCTGGACAGAAGCTAGTATCAGTCTAAGGCCTGGAGTATTTTGCAACCTTTTTACCATTTCACAAATAAGCCTTTTCTCAAGGACTATTTTAAAATGAAACCTATAACTTTTTAGTAAGGCCTAATGGTGCTAAATTGAGTTGAATAATAGAATTAGAAGTTAGTTTAGAGTAAAAATATTATTTTGCTACAAATTCTTTTTTCCAAATATGTTCCAATGAACCTTTAATCATGGATGAGATGTTGTAACATTGTAAGTTGATTGTTTATTTAGGAGAACTTCATTCACACTTAACTTGTCCATTTATCAAGCTCTTCCAACACATGTTTAATGAATGAATTGGATAACTTCAAGCTCATGTTGTGATTTATTTCCTTGCAATGAAGTCATTATCAAGCTTTGCATTTGTTGTTTTCCATCCATAGTTTAGGCCTTGTTCTGCTTTAATATAACCAATAGCTTCTTTTCACCAGCATTTAATTCTTTCCCTTTTTCAAACATAAAACCATAAAACCATAAAACCAAAAACATCATAAAACACTAAACACAACGTAGTGAGAAACAAATACCTAGGCACATATACTGCACCACACTTCAGCAGTTTACCAACCCTGGTTGAAAATTAATAAACTCAATTTAGGAACACTAGGTTGAGCACAAACACTACCTCAACAATCTATTGCCATGCATTGGTCAGAATAAATTTCACAAAACCTCAATATATAGAAGGATATATAAAAAAGAAAATGGTAATAATATTGTTTAATTTAGGTTTCACCCATTACTTCATCAATTACAATATGGCATAACTTCTTAATTACTTTGTATGGACCAAAATTCCAGGTAATGATTACAGATGGAGCTACCATAAATTTTTTAAGAAAATTCCATAGTATTAAGTTGAATATGAGGGATTATTTGTTAAATATTCCCTTGATTGCAATCCAAATTCCTCGTGGTGATGTTGTATTAGGGGTCCACTAGTTACAATCATTATGAACAATGGCCCTTAATTTTCAATAACTTTTCATAATATTTTCCTAAAAAGGAAAGGAAAGAGAGCTTAGAGGTATTCAAGGGAAGCCTAATAAAGTTATAAGCTATAATATTATAATAAAATTGCTAAAAAGGGAAGCCAAGGTGTAATTGCATAATTGTGTTTATTAAATGTTCAAACATCTATATCCTTTGATCTAATGGATCTCTAAAAGTTATCAATAATCATTCTAAGGTATTTATAGATATTCCTAAGGATATTCCACCTACTTGAGACTGGGACCATGTTATTCATTTACAACCTGGAAGTGTACCACCTAACATTATACCTTACAAGTATACATATGCATAAAAGTGTGACATTAAGCATATGGTTCAATAAATATTAGAGGTTGGAATCATTTAACCTGGATAGAGAAATTTATTTTCTCTAGTGGTAATGGCTACCAAAATTATGGTTCATGGTGTATGTGTTTATATTACATACATCTCATCAAAATGAAAATTTACGATAAGTTTCCCATTCCCATAATTGATGAATTATTAGATTAAATGCATGGATCAATTATCTTTACTAAGTTGGATATCCATTATGGATATCATCAGATAAAAATGAGGCAAGAATACATTCCCAAAACATCATTTAGAACAAAGGAGTTCATTATGAGTTTTTTATTATGTCATTAGAAATTTTTTTCCTGAGAAAAGAAACCTGTAATTTTATTCATCCAAGAGAAGAAAAAATTTAAATTTTTCACATGTTGAAACATATTTGTGTAATTACGCATCACAAATAATCATAAAATAAAAGTACCAGAAAATAAATCCTAGCCACAATGGATTACAATAGGTCAAAAAAACCCCAACAAATGTAATCTCAGAAACTCAAAGACAAGTCAAATTTCTCCCTACTAGCTCATGAGAAAGGCTTGTAGAAATTATACAACAAGCATGTATATATTGGATTCACCCAATATAACAATGTGATAAATTTAAATACTGAATCACTTCTACAAATATTTTTCAAAATTAAAAACACAATCGCTAATCACATGAACATGAAGAAATAGCAATCACACACAAGACATACAATTTCCCGGGGAAATATTATAGCTGAAAACCACACTATATTCTATTATCTATTAAGCATCGATTATGAAACAATTACATACAAAAATATTCTCACAATAGCCCTTAGTACATTAGCTAATTGTCTCACACTATCATACAAAAACTAGCAAATTACTTAGCCAATTTACTGCCTCCAGAAAACCTGCCTTGCTTGTGCAATCCCTACTGAATGCAATCCATGATTGAATGCAATCCTGCCTACCCTGACTGTGCAAGTATCATGGGAACTCCAATGAGTGTTTTCCTACATGTGTGCAAGAAGATAATCCTACAACTTATAGTCAACTTCCCTTTCACCTAGAACTCAACTGGGTCTCCACTGGATCTAACATGCATGCAACTAATAATAATAAATCCTCAATGCATGTGAGATCATTGATTGTGAATTAATTAATATTTAATTAACTAGATCTCTCACTAGTGTGTCTTCAGTTACAACTAGCACAACTGAGTTTAACTCACTTAAATGATTTAAAATATTTACAACTTGCACCAACTCATGCACCACTACACTTTGAACTCTGTTATAACTAGAATTACTCTGCATGTCCCACCAACCAACCTCTAACTTGAAACCCACTAGATAACTAAATTTTCCACTTCAGTTAGCTATTTCAAGTCCACATTGAGAATAGATTATTGTTTAATGTCCATATAAATTAAGGGATAATAAAAATATACATGCACCCAAAAATAGCATTGTGGGCCCCACCCTACTATAGGTGCTTAATGCACTAGTGTGGCTACCGAATATTCTTGTCGAATATCCACACTACCTCTCAATAAGAAATGAATTATCCTTCACCCCGATCCTGTCTCTATGGTATTAGAATTTTCTCCTGGTGAGCGCCTTCGTCATAATATTTGCATCCTGATCTTACGTGGGAATGTATTGAAGCAACATGATCCTCCTCTACACAAAATATTTGAGATGATGTACTGGATATATATATGCTTAGACCTATCATGAAACATAGGATTAATCGAGAATTTAATGAAACTCTGATTATCACAATGAATCACTATCGGATCCATCTGAGAACCAAAAAAATGAACCAAGTTCTTTCTCATCTAGATAGCCTCACATGTAGCTTGAATTGCTTCCATGTATTCTGCTTCCATTGAATTGAGTGCCACGGATTGTTGTTTCCTACTATGCCAGGAAATTTCTATCGATACAATGCTAAAGATCCCCTTTGATGTGTTATTTCTATCCGATGGACTTACAACCAAATCTGCATTCGTGAAGCCATGCAAATTCATTCCATCTATCCTTTTGTACCATAGACCATACTTTGATGTGCCCCTCAGGTATCTTAGGGCAGGCTTCCCTTCGTTCCAAACGAGCTTGGTCGGCTTAACCATAGCTTTAATCATCTAGCTAACTGCATAGCAAATTTTTGGTCTCTTGTTCAATAGATACATTAGCGAACCCACTAATTGTCGATAGACAATAGCATCCACTACCTCTCCATAAGTAGAATCCTCTTTCCTCCAGTTTCCTGAAAGAGGAGAATCCATGGGTTTTCAGCTCTCCATGTTAAACTTACCCAACATCTTCTTTTCATACTTGCCTTGAGACACAAAAATTTCACCATCCCGTTGTAATATTTCCAATCCTAGGAAATAATGAAGGAGGCCCATATCCTTCATTTTGAACTCCCTTGCAAGATCCTCCTTGCATGAGTGTATCAATTTCTCATCAAAAATTAAAATCAGATCATCAACATAAAGAAAAATGATCAATATCTTACCCTCAACCACAATCTGTTATAGGTTTTCATCTGCTTCAATTTTGGTGAAGCCTAGTCCAGTGAAATAGCTGTCTATTCGAGTGTACCAAACACGAGGTGCTTTCTTCAGCCCATATAACACTCTTTTGAGCCTGCACACATGTGAATCACTATTGAAGATATATTATTCAAAAAAGTTGTTTTAATTAATTTTGTTGATCATTCCTAACAAACCTCCTGCAAAAATTTCGGATAAAACTCCTTCTATTCCGCCATTTCAAAACCCATATCCGATCATCATTTAAAAATCTAAACGCTTAAAGTGCTGAAGTGATTGGATTATTCACGTCACTGAGCATTTAATGATGATTTTTGAATTCGTTACAAAATATCTCCACGATCATCCTCTCATATACATCATCCTCACCTCATTATACATCATCCTCACCTCATTATATTCATTCCGTAACCACTCCATATCACTCTTTCCCGTAGCCAACTTTTAACCATTTCGGTCTGTGAGACAGAGGCATCTCTGTAACAACCATTGTCACCGTGAACAGAGGAAACATTTGTGGAGAAAAAACAACTTGTTAACGACCATTCTCACCCTGAGCAGAAGACTAGTGAATTGAAGATTGAAGAAGAGTTATGGGTCTCATCGTGACAACTGAACCAGTTGGCACTAAGTACTTGGAAGGCTATCCCCAAATCAGAGAAATCTTACAACAAGCAGGATGGTTGCAATTCCTTGAAAAATTCAGTGGCTTCCACAAAGAGGTTACTAAAACTTTTGCAAGATCCTTTAATGGAGCCGAGGTTGAAGTTGGAGATATTAAATTCACTGTCACAAAGGATTTTATTGCAGAAGCAACAGGATTGCCTAGACAAGGAGAAAGGTGGTTTAAGAACATAGAATTTCATAACGAAGCATGGAAGTAGATACTCAAGTCACCAAGTATGGATGTCACCGTTTTTAAAAAGGGTATCCATAGCTTTGCATTAAAGAACAAATGGAGGAACATGTTGCTTATCCTGCAAAAATTCATCACTTGTGAAGGTAGATATGGTACTTTCTATGTTTACCATATTCGATTGATAATGCATTTCCTAGAAGAAGAACTTAATTTTCCCTTTTTCTTGCTTCAAAGTTTAAAGAAAATGGCTTCAAGTGTTCAAAAGAGAATTCAATTTCTGGAAACAACGTTATACCACCATGGCTTAGTCAAAATTTTGATTGAACATCATTTGAGCAAAATGGGAGATAATTGGGAAGACTTCTTAGTGAGAAATCACTTTGAGGAACCCAAGGAACCTCCACCTGAAGACAAACCTACAAAAAGAAGCAGAAGATGGAAAACCTCCAAAACTGAAACTGGTAAAACAATACAAGAAAGCAGTGAAGAAATGATTTCTGATAAATTGACTTAGATTAAGAAGCATCTTAAGAAATAGAGAATAATAAGAAAATTTTCCAAAGAGAAAGGAGAAGGGCCATCTCAACCCAGAAGGAGCCATATACTTAGAGGGATACTAAAGAAAAAAAAGGTTAAAAAAACTGGAGTCATAAACATAGAAGATGAAGAAACACCTACTGAGGAGGATTTTGATGAAGAAGTTCCAGAAATTGACCCAGCACAGCAACAAGTTTACAATTATATTGAGTCATTAGAGAGGAGAGCTTCATAATCTAGAGACGGAACTCCTAGCCCACCAAAGTCTAAAATTGATATGCTAAGAAGAGATAGGTATGAGTTAGAAGTACTCAACCGGCATATCCAGAATGAGAATGAAATTCTGAGAGAGCAGGTTAAATTGAAAATTGATATGAATTCAACTCTGTCTCTACAAATGAAAAAGTTATACAAGGTCAGTGAAAAATTGAAAAAGAGAAATAAAAAGTTAACCAGGGCACTCACAAATTTGAGATTTAAGTTAGTCACAAGAAAGCCCAGAAGGCCTTTGACTTCCAGGCAAAGCAAAAGAAGAGGGTTGGATGTCCTTGCAGAGGTCTCAGAGTTTATGGAATAGTTGCATGAGGACATGCAAGAACCTAACAGTGGGGGTATGTTGAGCTCCAAAGATGTTCTTTCTTCCACCACATTCCACTCCATTTCCTTTATCCATTACTAATTACAGGCTCAAATGATCAATAGAATTAGTTGAAATTGATTTAAGAATGAATATCATGACTAACTTGCTATGTTTTTATGATTTTGTCATTGTAGTACTTTTTGAACTAGATCTAGCTACAGAATGTAGACATTCTGTAGCTAGTTGACGATTCTGCAGCTGTCTTCATCTCTATGCAGGTTCCAGGTGTCATCTTGGAGAAAAAAACATATGGGCGTATTCCACATCATTCCCTCATCATTTTTTTCTCTCCACGAAGTTTGAACGGAATTCTGTAGGCGGTTATGTACGTGGGAACTCAAACTAGGAGAGAGACTCCTAATAGGACAAGGACAGTCCAGATGTCCTTAATTCTATTACGTGACCACCACCAGAGTCCTATTTTGGTTTTTATCTGGAAAGACAATTATCCCTAAGTTATCTCAAAACAGTTATGTAAATTTGTTACAAATATGGCTCGGGAAACCGAGGGACAAGGTTAGATTTTGTATTTTGACTGCTAGATTTCAGAAGTCCGAAAACACTCTGTTTTGAAGTAATTTCTCTCTAATGCAAGAAGTATCAGTTTATTGAAAGCACTGAGTCAATATTGAAGTAGATTTTGTGTGCTAATCTGGTGGTAGAGGGCCCCTGCCTCCTGAGTAGCCTTGTTTATATGGTTTAGATAAGTATTTTAGTCTCATTTTTCATTTCTAGCTTAAGCATGTTTCTGAAGTTTATGTTTCATGCTTGTTTACATTGATCATCATAGCTAGACTTACTCTTATAAACTCTTCCAAAATATCATCACGATGAATAAGGCATAGCTGTGGTGTTGTAGGTTTTAGTTGCATTTCCTTTCGTTAATTATCACAGCTAAACTTACTCTTATAAACTCTTCCAAAATATCATCACGATGAATAAGGCATAGCTGTGGTGTTGTAGGTTTTAGTTGCATTTCATTTCATTAATTATCACAGCTAGACTTACTCTTATAAACTCTTCCAAAATATAATCACGATGAATAAGGCATAGCTGTGGTATTGTAGGTTTTAGTTTCTTGTTTACACTAAGTGTCACAGCCGGTATTACTCTTACAAACTCTTCCAAAACATCATTAACAACGAATAAGAAACAATTGTCGTGTCTTATATTCTAGTTGTATTTGTTTTCAGTCTTATGTTTATGTTCAACTGCATTGAATAATACAGCCATACTTGTTCTACAAACTCTTCCAAAATATCATTCCTATTGAACGAGATGGACTGTAGAATTCCATAGACTAGTTGCATGTTAATTTAGTTACAACACTCCGGAGGTAGAATGCATTTAGTTCAGCTCTGTCATTTCATTTCAAGTTTGATAATGGTTTTTTAGTTTAACATTGTTCACTGTACTTCAAGTAGACTAGTAACACTCTAGTTTAGTCTTAGCTCACTGTATTAACATTCCAAGTTTAGTTGCTATCCATTGCATTTTAAATTGTATTAGTTGTTAAATTTAAATACCATGGTCTTCATTATTTACAAAAACTCTTTTGTTCCAACCTCATATTAATAAATAATCATCTGGACAGAAGCTAGTATCAGTCTAAGGCCTGGAGTATTTTGCAACCTTTTTACCATTTCACAAATAAGCCTTTTCTCAAGGACTATTTTAAAATGAAACCTATAACTTTTTAGTAAGGCCTAATGGTGCTAAATTGAGTTGAATAATAGAATTAGAAGTTAGTTTAGAGTAAAAATATTATTTTGCTACAAATTCTTTTTTCCAAATATGTTCCAATGAACCTTTAATCATGGATGAGATGTTGTAACATTGTAAGTTGATTGTTTATTTAGGAGAACTTCATTCACACTTAACTTGTCCATTTATCAAGCTCTTCCAACACATGTTTAATGAATGAATTGGATAACTTCAAGCTCATGTTGTGATTTATTTCCTTGCAATGAAGTCATTATCAAGCTTTGCATTTGTTGTTTTCCATCCATAGTTTAGGCCTTGTTCTGCTTTAATATAACCAATAGCTTCTTTTCACCAGCATTTAATTCTTTCCCTTTTTCAAACATAAAACCATAAAACCATAAAACCAAAAACATCATAAAACACTAAACACAACGTAGTGAGAAACAAATACCTAGGCACATATACTGCACCACACTTCAGCAGTTTACCAACCCTGGTTGAAAATTAATAAACTCAATTTAGGAACACTAGGTTGAGCACAAACACTACCTCAACAATCTATTGCCATGCATTGGTCAGAATAAATTTCACAAAACCTCAATATATAGAAGGATATATAAAAAAGAAAATGGTAATAATATTGTTTAATTTAGGTTTCACCCATTACTTCATCAATTACAATATGGCATAACTTCTTAATTACTTTGTATGGACCAAAATTCCAGGTAATGATTACAGATGGAGCTACCATAAATTTTTTAAGAAAATTCCATAGTATTAAGTTGAATATGAGGGATTATTTGTTAAATATTCCCTTGATTGCAATCCAAATTCCTCGTGGTGATGTTGTATTAGGGGTCCACTAGTTACAATCATTATGAACAATGGCCCTTAATTTTCAATAACTTTTCATAATATTTTCCTAAAAAGGAAAGGAAAGAGAGCTTAGAGGTATTCAAGGGAAGCCTAATAAAGTTATAAGCTATAATATTATAATAAAATTGCTAAAAAGGGAAGCCAAGGTGTAATTGCATAATTGTGTTTATTAAATGTTCAAACATCTATATCCTTTGATCTAATGGATCTCTAAAAGTTATCAATAATCATTCTAAGGTATTTATAGATATTCCTAAGGATATTCCACCTACTTGAGACTGGGACCATGTTATTCATTTACAACCTGGAAGTGTACCACCTAACATTATACCTTACAAGTATACATATGCATAAAAGTGTGACATTAAGCATATGGTTCAATAAATATTAGAGGTTGGAATCATTTAACCTGGATAGAGAAATTTATTTTCTCTAGTGGTAATGGCTACCAAAATTATGGTTCATGGTGTATGTGTTTATATTACATACATCTCATCAAAATGAAAATTTACGATAAGTTTCCCATTCCCATAATTGATGAATTATTAGATTAAATGCATGGATCAATTATCTTTACTAAGTTGGATATCCATTATGGATATCATCAGATAAAAATGAGGCAAGAATACATTCCCAAAACATCATTTAGAACAAAGGAGTTCATTATGAGTTTTTTATTATGTCATTAGAAATTTTTTTCCTGAGAAAAGAAACCTGTAATTTTATTCATCCAAGAGAAGAAAAAATTTAAATTTTTCACATGTTGAAACATATTTGTGTAATTACGCATCACAAATAATCATAAAATAAAAGTACCAGAAAATAAATCCTAGCCACAATGGATTACAATAGGTCAAAAAAACCCCAACAAATGTAATCTCAGAAACTCAAAGACAAGTCAAATTTCTCCCTACTAGCTCATGAGAAAGGCTTGTAGAAATTATACAACAAGCATGTATATATTGGATTCACCCAATATAACAATGTGATAAATTTAAATACTGAATCACTTCTACAAATATTTTTCAAAATTAAAAACACAATCGCTAATCACATGAACATGAAGAAATAGCAATCACACACAAGACATACAATTTCCCGGGGAAATATTATAGCTGAAAACCACACTATATTCTATTATCTATTAAGCATCGATTATGAAACAATTACATACAAAAATATTCTCACAATAGCCCTTAGTACATTAGCTAATTGTCTCACACTATCATACAAAAACTAGCAAATTACTTAGCCAATTTACTGCCTCCAGAAAACCTGCCTTGCTTGTGCAATCCCTACTGAATGCAATCCATGATTGAATGCAATCCTGCCTACCCTGACTGTGCAAGTATCATGGGAACTCCAATGAGTGTTTTCCTACATGTGTGCAAGAAGATAATCCTACAACTTATAGTCAACTTCCCTTTCACCTAGAACTCAACTGGGTCTCCACTGGATCTAACATGCATGCAACTAATAATAATAAATCCTCAATGCATGTGAGATCATTGATTGTGAATTAATTAATATTTAATTAACTAGATCTCTCACTAGTGTGTCTTCAGTTACAACTAGCACAACTGAGTTTAACTCACTTAAATGATTTAAAATATTTACAACTTGCACCAACTCATGCACCACTACACTTTGAACTCTGTTATAACTAGAATTACTCTGCATGTCCCACCAACCAACCTCTAACTTGAAACCCACTAGATAACTAAATTTTCCACTTCAGTTAGCTATTTCAAGTCCACATTGAGAATAGATTATTGTTTAATGTCCATATAAATTAAGGGATAATAAAAATATACATGCACCCAAAAATAGCATTGTGGGCCCCACCCTACTATAGGTGCTTAATGCACTAGTGTGGCTACCGAATATTCTTGTCGAATATCCACACTACCTCTCAATAAGAAATGAATTATCCTTCACCCCGATCCTGTCTCTATGGTATTAGAATTTTCTCCTGGTGAGCGCCTTCGTCATAATATTTGCATCCTGATCTTACGTGGGAATGTATTGAAGCAACATGATCCTCCTCTACACAAAATATTTGAGATGATGTACTGGATATATATATGCTTAGACCTATCATGAAACATAGGATTAATCGAGAATTTAATGAAACTCTGATTATCACAATGAATCACTATCGGATCCATCTGAGAACCAAAAAAATGAACCAAGTTCTTTCTCATCTAGATAGCCTCACATGTAGCTTGAATTGCTTCCATGTATTCTGCTTCCATTGAATTGAGTGCCACGGATTGTTGTTTCCTACTATGCCAGGAAATTTCTATCGATACAATGCTAAAGATCCCCTTTGATGTGTTATTTCTATCCGATGGACTTACAACCAAATCTGCATTCGTGAAGCCATGCAAATTCATTCCATCTATCCTTTTGTACCATAGACCATACTTTGATGTGCCCCTCAGGTATCTTAGGGCAGGCTTCCCTTCGTTCCAAACGAGCTTGGTCGGCTTAACCATAGCTTTAATCATCTAGCTAACTGCATAGCAAATTTTTGGTCTCTTGTTCAATAGATACATTAGCGAACCCACTAATTGTCGATAGACAATAGCATCCACTACCTCTCCATAAGTAGAATCCTCTTTCCTCCAGTTTCCTGAAAGAGGAGAATCCATGGGTTTTCAGCTCTCCATGTTAAACTTACCCAACATCTTCTTTTCATACTTGCCTTGAGACACAAAAATTTCACCATCCCGTTGTAATATTTCCAATCCTAGGAAATAATGAAGGAGGCCCATATCCTTCATTTTGAACTCCCTTGCAAGATCCTCCTTGCATGAGTGTATCAATTTCTCATCAAAAATCAAAATCAGATCATCAACATAAAGAAAAATGATCAATATCTTACCCTCAACCACAATCTGTTATAGGTTTTCATCTGCTTCAATTTTGGTGAAGCCTAGTCCAGTGAAATAGCTGTCTATTCGAGTGTACCAAACACGAGGTGCTTTCTTCAGCCCATATAACACTCTTTTGAGCCTGCACACATGTGAATCACTATTGAAGATATCGAAACCTTCAGGATTCTCTATGTACACCTCTTCCTCAATGATCCCATTGAGAAACACAGCTTTCACACCCATCTGATGACTGCGCCAGCACATCCGCGCTAAGAGTGCAAGGATGGATCTTATGGAAGAGTACCTTGTGACAGGCACAAAAGTATCATCATAATCTATCCCCTCAGTTTGTGAGAAATACCAGGCCACAAATCTATCCTTGTATTTCTCCACACTCCCATCAGCAGCTTGCTTTACGTGATTTGTCGACTGGTCTTGGGACTATATCCCATGCACTATTTTGACAATGGAGTCATACTCCTCCACCATTGCATCAACCCAAGTAGGTTGTTGCACTGATTCCTGAAATGAAGATGGTTCAGCTACTATAAATTTTCTCATAAGAGCCATGTATCCAATAAATTATTCAGGAGACTGTCTTTGTCTATGCTGTGAAGTAGGGGATCCTACATTCTGTGTAACATCAAGTCTCAACCTATTAGCTTCCATGGTGCGCCTTCTTTCATTTCTGATGGATGGCTCTACATGAGTGATTTCCTCCACTCCATGAACCTCCTCATGTGTCTGATCCACATCTTGAGACTCATCCTTGGGAACTAGCAGTTCCTCCTTTGCATGCAAGTCCAGATCCCTCTCAAGGGACAACCACATGAATTTCTCCTCATCAAATTTTATATCCTGTTGCACAACAATCATTCTGTTGTTTGGAAAATACACACGATAATTTGGGGTGTTTCCGTGTACCCCACAAAAATCCCAACTTCAGCAATTAGTTATAGCTTCTTCCTGGCATCCTTGGTCACATGCACATAAACAGATGAGCCAAAAATCTTAAAGTGTTAAACATTAGGTTTCCTACCAGTGAAAGCCTCTTCAGGTGTACTCATGCCAAGTACTCTATGAGGACAATGATTTTGCACATAAATTGCAATGCTGCATTCTTCCACCCACAAATGCATTGGTAGGACCTGATCATGCAACATCGCTCATGATGTGCTTGCGATCATTCTGTTCTTCCTCTCCGCAACACGATTCTTCTGTGGGTTATGAGGCGCTATGAGCTCTCTTCGAATTCCTTCTTTGTTGCAGAAGTTCTTGAATTCGTTAGAGATGTATTCTCCACCACTAAGCCTTCACTTGCTTCCCCGACTCTTTCTCCACCAATGCCTTAAACTCAAAGAACTTAGAGAATGTATGATATTTCTTCTACATGAGGAAGATCCAACATTTACAAGAAAATTCATCAACAAATATTACATAGTATTTATTTTCTGTTGTTGAAGCAACTCAGAATGGTCCACACACGTCTGTCTGAACTCTCTCAAGGATCCTCGAAGCTCGGTTCTCCTTCTCATGAAAGGTGGAATTTACATACCTCCCCATGGTGCAACCCTTGCACTGATCTAACTAAGCAAGTGTTCCCATTGGAATTCCAGTAGAAATTTGTTTCATGACTTTTAAGGCTCCATGATGAAGATGTCCCAATCGCCTGTGCTATAATTCTCCCTCATCCCAACTAACCACCTTCTCCGCCTTGCCCATCGTGGAAACACAACCATATACCTCCAGCTTGTAGAGATTCTTAACTTGAATCCCTAACCTCTTGGCGTGACCTATTGTTTTATGTCACTAGAAAGCTTTTCCACCTCTAAAAACAATGTCATAGCCTCTATCCTCCAACATTGCGACTGAGACCAATTTTTTCTTCAGACCTTGTACATGCATTATATATTTTAATTGAAATGGTTTACCTAAATCCCTCTTAAAGGTAATGGTACCAATATCGGTAGCACTGTACGATCCGTCATTGCCCATCTCAATATGCATTTGGAGATCTTTCTCCTCCAAGTCACTGAAAAGTTTCTTGTCTCCCGTCATGTGAAAGGAAGCACCAATATCCAAATACCACACAGATCCCAATGTACTTGACACCATGGATGCGATCAATGAGAATTAAAGCTCAAATTATGAGGCAAGGGCCTCACCGACTGCAGATCTAGAAGCCTTCTTGTTCTTCTTATTTTGTGAACAGTTAGTAGAAAAATGCCCATGTTTGTGACAGTGAAAACACTTCACCTTGGACATGTCTTGCTTCTTGCCTTTGGAATCAAATTTGGAAGGGAAATTCTTCCCTTTCCCCTTCCTTTCTTTGGAAGCCAAAGAAAAATCCTCTTCATCCTCATTCTTATATGAAGATCCATCTCTAGTGTTCCATTTTAAATCCTCCTGCATGAAATCTGACCACAGTCATTCACAATCTGGAAAATAATCCCTTCCATTGATAGATTATTGATAAGTGTGCCAACTCTTAGGAAGTCCTAGGAGAGCCAAGCTCACCAAATCATCATCATAGACTGGTATTCCCACACTCCCTAGTTAATCCTGAAATTGGACAAACTTTGTGAGATATTTTGGAATGGTGTCGCCCTTTTCCATCTTGATCTTCTTGAGTTTATCTTTAAGCGCTAATTTCCTATGGTCGTTGCTGCTTTGGAATAGATCCGTCAAAGAATTCCACATAGCATATGGTGTGGCTTTCCCATGGAGGCTTGAGACAATGTGGTATCATAATCCCTTCAATAGGGTCCTCCTCGCCTTTTCCACTTTCTTTTTCCATGCATCAAGATTGGCAACATCTGCAACATCTAGCTTAGGAACATCTTTGTCAATGAAATCTTTCAAGCCATTGTCTTCGAGTATTGCCTCCATACTGTCCTTACAAGAAATGTAGTTCGAGATTCCCTTGAGTGCATAATATAAACTCAATCCATTGAAATAAATTTTGATCTTGAATCAGCTATAGTACTAAGAAATTCTTTTACAACTTTGAATTCTATAAAGTCAAAAACTCAGCTCCTGCTTCACTTCTGCAATTTCCTATGCTCTAATAACATGTATAAGTTATATAACAAGCATGTATATCTTGGATTCACCTGATCTAACAATGTGCTAAATTTAAATACTGAATTTATTCTACAAATCTCTATGGAATTAAAAACACAATCGCTAACCACATGAACATGAAGAAAAATCAATCAGACATAACACAGATAATTTCCTGGGGAAATCTTACAGCTAAAAACCCCACTATATTTTATTGTCCATTAAGCATGGATCATGAAACACTTTCATAAAAAAATCTTCTCATAAGAGCCCTCACTACATCAGCTAATTGTCTCACACTTTCATACAAAAACTGGCAAATTACTTAGCCAATTTACTGCCTCCAGACAGCCTGTCTTGCTTGCGCAATCCCTGCTGAATGCAATCCTTCCTGCCCTGACTACACAAGTATCATGGGAACTCCAATGAGTTTTTTCCTGCATGTGTGCAAGTAGATAATCCTACAAATGATAGTCAACTTCCCTTTCACCTAGAACTCAACTGGGTCTCCACTGGCTCTGAAATGCATGTATCTAATACTAGTAAATCCGCAGTTGCATGTGAGATCATTGTTTGTGAATTAATTAATATTTAATTCACTATATATCTCACTAATGTATCTTCAGTTAAAACTAGAAAAACTGAGTTTAACTCACTTAATTGAGTTAAACAGTTTCCAACTTGCACCAAATCATGCACCACTGCATTTCGAACTCCAACTAGAATTACTCTGCATGTCCCACCAACCAACCTCTAACTCAAAATCCACTAGCTAACTGAATTTTACACTTCAATTAACTATTTAAATTCCACATTAAGAATAGATTAAATTTAAAGTCCATCTAAATTAAGGGATAATAAAAATATACATGCACCCAAAAATAACACTGTCGGCCCCACCCTAGCGTAGGTGCTTAATGCAACTAGGTGCTAAATGAAACTAGGTGATAAATGCAACTAGGTGCTTAATGCACTAGTGTGGGTGTTGAATCTTCTTGTTGAATCTCAACAAGGCTGAGAACCAGGTCATAAAAAATAAAATAAAAGGGCATCAAGTCCCATCGAAGAACCCATGGAATCAACCATGCATCCAAAAACAAGTACGTCCTCTGAAAAAAGAAAATAAATGTTGCAGAAGGAGGTAGAGTCACGAGACACACAAATACACAATCATAATCGGCCTAAATATGATGGCAGAGATGCCTACAAAAGCCAAGAATGCCACAATAATCATATAGAATGTTGCCAACAGAGAAAACAAATACGATGTAATTAATCCCCAACCAAAATACGTTGGTAGCACCTACAAAGGACAAAAATCCTGACAATGAAATGGAAGAGGCATTAAATAGAGGCCCAAGTGGTAAGGGTGGTTTCCTATCCCTCTTATCTGTGAACTCTTCCCATGGAGGGTCGGATACAGCGACAAGACAATGCATAGAAAACCTGAGCAAATAACTCTCGAATAAGCCATGACATTAGAACGCGATGAAAATATAAACACCCAACACATTCGAGTTATGGCACCACGAACCAAAATTAGCACTTACAAGGGAGAAATGTTGTGGTAGATGGGTACATAGAGGCATGAAATAGGGATAAGGAAAATAGGCTTTCAATCACCCTGCACACACTCCCTTAACTACCCTATAACATTGGAATTACAAATTCACCTTCAATATTTCAAATCCAGACAAAATTTATCTTCAAACCCTTCCTTAGATAATTTTTGTGAGAATATTTTGATAACATAATAATCTACAAAAATATTGGGAATAACATGCACAACATGTTGACATGGTTTTAACACTATTGGAAGAGAAACAACTATATGAAAATCTGTCTGAGTGTTCCTTTGGTGTTCAAGAAGTGTTGGCTTGAGGGGGTCTAGACCCAGGTTCAGTGTAGTTTCACTACCAACAAAAGCCTCTATTACCATCCCTTTTGGCAATGAGTTGTTGCACAGACTGCAGTCTCACGCAAGGAAATATTGGGTGATGCTAGAACCAGGTTTTAGCATACATATGGATATTAGGACATGGATTTACTATTATGCTTCTTCCTTATGCTTTTCTATAATTCACAGATGAAATTATCTACGTTTAGAGTTTATTCCCTATTCATCAATTTCTACTATCGCACACTGTGCATTTATCATTATTATGCATTAATAAACCCAATACAACACATATAAACATCAAAAAATAATTAGCTATGCATAAACAATCATACACGACTTCGCAATACATGAAAAAACATTAAAGATAAATCATTGAAAATTTTCACAAATACACATAAATACTTCATAATCTTCCTTCTCTTTATTGCTAATGTGTCCTTTCAGTAAAATCCTTCTTTGACCCACATGCACAGTTGTGGGTGGTTTGCGCATACAGTTGCATACCAAGGCCTCCATTCACACAACTGTAGAGCCTTCTCTGAATATAGAAAACAGAATAAAACATAGATAATTCTTAGCTTGTGCTCATACAATTATCATTCCATTCTTATCTATCTATGACTCAACATGACTTCACTTTATATGGCTTTCTTTCTTACAATACCATGGTCCAAAAACCATGGGTGGAGCTCAAAATATTTCAAAAGAAACTTGATCCCTTTACAAAAGGAGGGGCTTTGACCCACTCCAAAGCCCCTAAAAATCTATGCGAAGATTTTAAACTCCACGATTGACTTATTTCCATTGGATCGTGCACTCCACTTCCTCAAAATGTTGAGTCTTTAACTCAAAAATGAACCAAGTTGGGCCCTGCCCAATAGGCCCCCGACACTCACATGTGACTCATCTAGTGCGCGCTGAATATTTGATGCAATGTTGGTGTAAGTGTCATTCATTGGCTCAATTATTGTTGTAAACTGCATCTGCTCTCGGCGCACCTCTTCCAGTGGATTTTCTATAGTCGACTCTGTGATGCTTTGCAGTACTTCCTTCTTCTTTCGGTGCATCTCCTTAAGCTTATCGTTAATTGTTTGAGACAGTTGAATGACTTCCTATTTCCATGGATGTGTTTGCACTGCGATTATCTGTTCTTTCCTTTACATCTCCTCGATCTGACTCTGTAGATTATTTCCTTCTTGAATGTGAGCAATTCACTTCGCATGTGTTAGGGTCCTCGCTATGACTTTGATCTCATAAAATTGTTTATGCTTTTCCAAAATCTCTACTACAATTAATTGAATATGTGGAACCTCCTCCAATGAGTTCCATATTTCCATAGTTTCTTCAAATAGCTTGCCACAGTCCTTCACTATGGTAGAGATACCTTCTAGTGTAGCCTTCGTATCTATTTCCCATTGGTTCTGCACCTCTAGTGGTGTGGTTGGCTACAACCTGATCTGTAGCTCATTAATATACATATATAGCTTGAACTTGAGCCTTTCCATTTCATTCTTGGACTCTTTTATTCTTGTGGAAAATTTCACAATATTTTCCTCTGGGGCTGCCTCGACTTGGATCTTGAGGTCGGGAAACTCATTGCACATCTTGGTGATAATCTCTTCTAATTTTTGTATGTGTTGAGTTTCCTCATCATGGTCCTTAAGTGCCTTATTCATGCCATTGAAAATATTCTTATTGTATTGATTGACTTCCTTAATGACCATTAAAGTGTGTTACTCATGCACCTTCAACTATTCTGTGAACCCTTGGTGAAAATCATGCAACGTCTAGATGGAAAACGCTACAAGATTGAAACTAAGGTGTTCCAATGCTTTGTGCACTCAGGATCCTCTGCATTATCAAAATGTAATGCCCCTCTAGGTACCTACAAAATTCCATGTTTAGAAGTTACCACTAAATCATACCCTTGTTTCCTTTTTGATACCACACTCGTTTGAGTCACGCTCGCTTGTGCCACACTCACTTGAGTCATACTTCCTTGAACCACGCTCGCTTTCACTTTCAATCATTGATACCTTGTTTTACTTCTATAAATACATATTTGTATTAATCTTAAATGTTACTCCATAAATTCTCAGAGAAATGCAATATTGTATCAACCATCTCATCGATGTCCTCTTCAATGAGGACCACCAACTCCGTTCCTGATGATCTATCGGATTTGTGCTTCTTACATGCACCTCTCACAGTAGGTATTTGTCTCATCTTTACAAGAGACTAGGGGTCTATTTTTTTTGTATCTTCAAGGGGATCTTGGCCACTATGGTCCTGTGTCTTTTGCCTCTTCACCATATTTTTCGATCCCCGCCTCTGTTTCTTTACCAGTATGTAATATCCCAAAATGGGAAAATCAGCAATACTTGCACAAAAAACACATTTTTCAGAAATATGAGAATCATCAGAAAAATGCAGCCCGTGAATCCATTAGATCTGACATTATTGAACTTATATATAAGAGGAAATCAGAAAAAATGACTTTTTCCTAGTTAAACAAGCCTCCCATGGTCAAAACAGCTTAAAAATGATGAAACCCCAAGACTGCAACACACATAAATTACTGCATAAAGAGACAGTGTAGTTATTTGAGGTTCATACTCAAAAATTGGAGAGGAAAATAATATCTTATATTATAGTACTCAATGAGGCATAAAAACAGAGATCTAGTCTCTTTTTACATAGATCCAAGATGACCCGGCAAGGGTTTCTTGACAGAAATGATATACAAGAAAGAAATGTTGTAGATCTATGGCTGAATCACGTTTTATAACTCAAAATTTACATAAAAATGGCTGAACATGAAAATAAATGGTTGTAGACTCTCCTACTATATTTCTGGGAAAAAGGTTGATCCTCCTCTTGGGAAACTAGCTCATAAAAGTGGGTTTTTAAACCCTCCCACTACACACCTTAAGAAATAATGCAGTTTCTACAAGGGAATGCATTTTTTCTGAAGGTAAATACTTGGCCTACACTAGATAGTGGAAAATGTAGCTCAGAAGGATCCTCTTAGATTTCTTAAACAAGATCTCCAAGAAAGAGGCGGGAATCCTTGCATGAGAAAACCCTTGCACTAAACAGTGCAGAAAACTTAGCTAAACATCCAAAGAATGCAAAGAAGTCTAAACAAACCACCTAAAATTTAATATTCAATCATCCCCATATGGTTTCCATCTCTCATTATATAGTTGGTGAGCTTCCTCACCAAGGGTCCCACCCCATTATGAGGTTTCTTCCATGCAAAGGATCCTCCACCAAAATTACGTTGTCTCCATGTGCCTTGCTCATATTTTTACAGCGTTGTTTGATTTAGTCAACCTCGACTAAATAAATCTTGACTGGATCAACCTTGACTGGATCTTCATGCCTTGTCTCCTTTCACACTCAAGGTGTCTTCATTTTGACTAGCTATATTGATTTGCATTCACATTGAGTTGTCTTTATTTAGGATCCACTCCTCATATAAAAATGTTGTTGACTTGGTCAAACTTGAATTTTTCCACACATTTAGACCCTGTTCACACATGTGGATGCTTGATCTAGTTATTATATGATCCATTTTCACATTATGAGGGATTTCTATTCATACTTAAGCAACTTATGAGCCTCCTTTCCCATTTATTCATCTATCTATATTTTGAAAGAAAAATTAATATTCCTATTAGCTGCATGCTAATTTAGGAATATTACAGTCTTCCCCTCCCAAATGTTTCTTGTCATCAAGAAACTGCAAGGGTGCTACAAAATCTCCCCTCCTCCTCTTGTGGCCTTCATGTCCAATAGTTTCCACCATTTCTTAAGATATTTTTCCATAATTCTGTCTCCCAATGGTTCCTCCCCAGTGTGCAAGTTGGCCTTTTGGTGGATAAACCAAATGGCTCTCATCATGAAAGAAAGGAAGG
The DNA here is from genome assembly GCA_034641835.2 of Pinus albicaulis. Taxonomy (NCBI): domain Eukaryota; kingdom Viridiplantae; phylum Streptophyta; class Pinopsida; order Pinales; family Pinaceae; genus Pinus; species Pinus albicaulis. The sequence continues at coordinate 812,097,430 of CM076580.1, read as the reverse complement.
TTTATATGGAAACCTTCTTACTGATTGATGGCCTCCTCAAGATAGAAGTGATGACAATCATGGGGAATTTTATCATCAATGAAGGACTCCCACCTCCATGGTATCATCCAAATGAAATGAATCACCTCCCAGCTTGGTAATTCATAGAAACATTCCTCCCAAATGCTCATGAGAGGTATGTTCCAAGTGATCAGAAAAATCATATCGCCTACCTCATAAAGAAACAAGTGATATATTATGGTAGTTGTTAGCACCTAATTTGAACGTTAGGCTAAAAGAAGGAAAATCAGGGTAACCTAAAACCATGCTTATCCTTGTAGCTAGCCCTACAAGGTCAGGAGAGGGCTCTCTCCGGGAAAAATATTCAATGAATTATAACTGATTTTAGGCTAGGTATAATAATTGGAAGTGTTTTTATAATTTCTCAGGGTTGTATGGAATAGATGGGGCAATTTGAATCTGGGGAATTAAAACAGAGATACAGGGTATTTCATGGGGCAAGGTAGGTGGGAATTTTAACAATTAAGTTTAAATAATGATGGAATGGTAAGACTGGTGAGAAGATAAAAATGGCATAGGAAATGGATCCTTTTCAAACAGCAGAAAACATAGAGTGTTGAATGATTTCCCAAGGAAGAGCATTATATAATGGATTCTACCTATCTATCTTGAAATCATTCAACCATAGATGTGAATGAATGGATGGTAAACATAACAATTAACAGATGAACACAAAGGAAAAACAATGCTAAAATCCATACCACAGGGATCTCACAAATCAGAGCTGCATTTCTTTATTAATTCCCTGTCAAGCTGTTACAAATGGAGCGCAGAGCATCCTAAAATGATTTCCAACTTATTCCACACCTTATCCCTGTCCTTACAATGATTAATAATTAAATTAAATAGACAGAGAGTAGGTCCATAGAAGAAGGAGTTTTTTCACCAGCTCAGGAACCGAAATCTGAACATAAGAAAAGACTAACAATCTACCCCTGAAAAGAAGGAGAAACAATACATTTTGACCATCTAGAGAATTTGCGGTTACACTGAACGAATGAAAATAGGAAGTCTGAAGATAGATCCCTTTTTCATTGTTTGTTGTAGATGTCTTTGGTTTATATTTAGTTCTTGGCCTTGACTATTTTTCTTTGTTGAAAATATATTTCATGCCGAGAAATTCCTTTTGAAACTAATAAAAATCACGTTTTCCCCTTTAATGAATAAAAACCCCTTTTTGATTGAAAAAGAGCGAAGGAAAAGGGAGGTGGGCCCAGGGAGAATCGCAATCACAATCGGGAAAGGGAGCGGGTCTAAACATTATGGGAATTTCCAATTGCGATTGGTGATGTGCGATCAATCACGTCGGCGGGGAGGAGGACGCAGGTTTATTACTGTGCAAAATGAAATATGGTGATGTGAAAATTTCATCAGAGGAAACCGATGTGCAGATATAGAACATAGTGGGACAAATGATAATGTGATGGGTGGAGACTTTGCGATAGAGGAAAAGTCCTTGTAAAACAAATAAAAAAATGAGTTTGCGCTTTACAAAGGAAAAAACCCCTTTTTCATTTGAAAAGGAGGAAGGGTTTTGGTGGGACCGGGGGATAGTCGCAATCGGAAATCGAAAGGGGAGTGGAGCAGAAACAAAAGGTTGTGGGAATGAAATATGCGATGGGCGATATGCGATCAATCACATTGGAGGAAGGGAGTGTGGATGTTTAAAAATGGTGGAGTGAAAACATGCGATGCGATGAAACACTTAGAAATATTTCAAAATCGTTTTATCACTTTTACAGAGGGAAATTTTTTTTATTTGGAGTGGGGTAGAAAGGCCTTGTTAGCCCCCTATAAATTTTCGACAAGCAAATAAGGGGCTAAGATGTTTCTGAGCCTTCAAGGAATGCATTTCCCCGGAAAACACATCATCCTTGAAGCCTCCTTGTGCCTTATTTCCTCTGATAAATTCCCCTTTGTTGATTCCCATCATAAAGCCTTTCTGTTTGTGAAGAGATGCCCAAATGCCCCCTTTTCCCTCTTATTTCATTCCCCTAAGCCTTTTTTTTCTATCCCCTTTGTCTCCCCTTCTTTTTCCCCACTTGCCTTTCATTTCCCCTCAAAATCTCCTTTAAATTATTTCCCCTACCCTTTGTAGGCCATCTTCCCCTTTGTTCCCTTATTACTTCCCTTCCTAACATTCAGATCACTTTAAAGGGACAAATACCCACTTTCCTATCTTACTATAGGCCTTGGACCCCTCTTCCCCTCTTTTCCGACTTCAATCGCGTTATAAACCATTTTAATACAAAATATGCATTTACAGCCTTCCCCCTTGCATACCTCGCTTGTTTTTTATAAAGTTTATTATAAAGTTTATATCACATTATATAACCGCCGCCTATCGCAAGTCGCGCATCGCAGTTTCGTTCGCTTGTTCATTGGATCCATCGCAAATATTTGCGATGCGACAATCGCTCGATCGCATAATCGCACCGTCGCATTATCGCATTTTCACTTGTTCATTCGAGTGATCCATCGCAAATATTTGCGATGCGATCCGATCGCGTCGCAAATCCTCCACCGTTGATTCCCATGCGAACCCAACCGTCATCGCATTCCCAACCGTTTCCCCTTACTTGATCGCAATCGCAAATTATAAGTATGCGTTCCCCCCTCGTCCATCGCGACTGCGATTCCCCGACTAAACCTTGGCCAACTGTTGGGTTTAAGATCCAACGGCTCGAAGCAAATCGCCACCCGCCTGCGGCTGGGTTCCTCCTCATTGCATGTCACTGCCTTCCCTTCGCATTCCTTTTCATTTTGTCACCATTGTTTAGTGAAAGCCTCCATTATGTCATCGCACTATCATATTTTTTTCCCTCCGCTCCACCAGTCTTCCATTGCATTGATTGTCTACACACAGTCGGGAGTTTTTGCAAAGTACAAGAGTTGAAACGCCACCATAATTATGCAGTATGGATGCAGCAATAAGTTTCCCACTGTCAGAGGAAAATAATTTAATGAAGGGTAGGTGTCCACACCAGCAGAATGTCTTCGTCTAAAGAAGGACAGATTGCCCCTACCGCTTGATTATATGCCATGCTCCAAAGGAGATCTCCGCTCAGAATGCAGTCCAAGGAGATCAAAGCATTTGCTGCTCAAGTATGGCAGACCATTCTGTTTTTCATTACCATTTTGTTTATTCACCAAAGGTACTACACCAGAATGCATCTGAAACATACCGGGAATTAATGAAGCCTGACGAAGACCCTTATTTTCTCCAAAGAGTGCCAAAAATTAAGGCTCAGAGTTCCAAATAGAATGGGCTTCGGCCCTTTCCTTTTTTTCTGAATTTAATGTTATATTTAGTGTTCTACCTACTTCCTCTGCTCTTTTTTAGCTATAAAACCTATGAGGAAGTTGTTGTAAAGGTGGTTGATGAGTTATCAGAGAAATGTAAGCAGTTCCTCCTGAGATAAGAACTCCGTGTATAATTGTAACATAGGCCGAGTGAGATGTATTCAGATTAAGTGACCAAATTATTGGCTATGTTGTACCTAATTGGTGTTGATATTTAATATAATGAGCACATTCCTTTGGATCCTGATCTAAAGCTGCGGTGATGTTTTTCTATCTCTGTGTTTATTTCATTTCATTTCAGTTCTTCTGGCTCGCATCAGAAATTTGGCGTAAGATTCACCCATGTTAGGTGCCTTATGTTGCTGCTCTCCCAGCCCTATATGTTTTCTACTTATATGTGTATATGAATATTGATTTAAATGGATTTAACCAGTGTAGTGGATGTTATTGCCTGCTCTCTGATGTATGAATTAAGGAAATCCATGTTTAGATGTTCCTTTTGGGATTTGATCGAATGTGTTGAGAACACTGGGAGGTCTAGAGCTTTGTCCCTGCCTCACTAGGATCTTTCCATTCCATTAAGCCTTTCTAAGATCCCTCGTGCTACCCCTGATTGTGTCCAAGTAGGTCTGGAGTTAAATGACCTCCGACCTGATCTATAGACATAATTAGATGGTTCTCCTTCTTTCATCTTTATCACTTTAGGATCCAAGGCTTTAGATGACTAGCCCAACTGAAAGCTTGCATGTTGAATAGCAAGTAAATCCTTTCTTGACTCCATTTCCCAATGGACTTGGTATTCCCTGGACTATTTCTCCTCTGTCTATATCCTTTGTTGCGCGGCCTTGTCTTATGACGAACCCTTCCTTCCTGATTCTCAACAACCAAACTCTAAATCAAACAAACAAACCCTGTGCCTATAACTAGCATAATATCTTAAACTTGAGCTTCAAAGCCATATGCCTTGACTATTATAGAGAGATCCCTCTCTGGACCTAGGAGGGCTAGATCCTAAGGTCTGAAAGTGGTTCTATGTTGTCTCATCTTTTGGTATTGCCAATCTTGCCAAAACATGGGAACCCCAACATAATGGCGACTCCGCTGGGGAATTTTAAGCATTTTTCATTCCATATCACAAGGACCTTAGAAACCCTTCAATCTCTGGTTAGATTGGATTTCAATTGCTGATGGTGGACAACATCCTACTTCAAACATTCATATACATCCACCTGGCGACTCCACATTCCCTATGATCCAAAGACCAAATGACTCCACTGGTAGAAGACTCTGAACTGGTTGAGAATAAGCAGTAGCCTTCTTTGTATAAATATAGATCCAAACATGGATAGAGATACAAAGTATGATGCTTTGTATGATAAATTATGTGAAATAACCGAAATGTTTGGTAAAGTGCTAGAAACGCATATGGCTAATATGAATGCAAATGATGACTATTCAGAACAGCCTATGCCTTCTCCAGAACAAGAACAAACTCAAGACCTAGACAATGAGCATGAAACGTATGATACTCAATAATCTATAGAAGATGAGGAGGAAGGTAATCAGGAATTGCCTGATTGCTTACCTATGCCTTGTGTTATGCTGATCAAAGAATATCAGGACCTTTTAGCAAAGGCTGATAGGGAAAGCTACCTTGAAGAAACACGAGACCACATAAAAGAGGCAGAGCCTGATGTGGAAGAAGAGGCTCAAAGAAACATCCAGCCTCCAAATCAGCTTACACAAGAGAAAGAAGACTGCTATTTTTCTGTCCGTAATGAGCGGGAAGCTCATTTTTTGACAGAAGAGGAGATTGATCAAATATTAAACCAGTAGTCCACCCTAGAAGTCTTCTATAGGACACACTCTCTTGCTCACTCATCTTATGAGTTTGATGATTCAGTTTCAGAAAACTCCTTTGTGGATCGGAATGAAGAAAGACCTGCTGAAATTCTGATAGGTTTGAAGGGTGATATTACTTACAATTATGATTTTCCTTTTCATGATCTGTTTGAGGGTGAGTGATTTCAAAGAGAAGCCGAGCTTGCAGGACCATCATCCTTAGATTCATGGGAAGAAAATCAGAGCCAGAAATTTCAGAGAGGTAACAAAACCAGTCAGCCTATCTATGACACGGATGAGGAGAGCTGCGACAATATATCAGCAGATGAAGATTCTTTGAATCTTCATTATGCTCTACCACAGATCATCAGTAAGGTCGGAAACTAGCAGTATTTCCTTTCAGAAGATGAAAAGGAAAGCAAAGAAGAGGTTTTTGAGCAGGTTGAAAGGAAAGAGCGTTCTTATAAAAAAGAGGAAGCAAAAGGGTACACCCCTGCTCAAGAATACATGAATCTTTTCATAGAGCTCAGCACACCGGATCAGAATATGTTAGAGCTCCAGGAGGACATATCTGCAGTCTATGATAAGTCCTCCAGTTCAGAAAATGAAGAAGATTAAGGAGATTCTCTTTCTCAGGAGAGTCTCATTCTTGATCCAGTGGAAGAAGAAGAGATCCTGGTTGAAGCCTGCCTGCCAGATACTCATAGCCAGGTATCTTTTCATGATCCTTATGCACTTTTCCTGCATACATTTGAAGAAGGATCAAAGGTATTCTTGAGTAGCATGTTGCAAACAGAAGGAAATTTTTTCAAAGCTGCTGTTATTGAAAAAAAAGAGTGGGAGCTGCCCTACCTATCCAGCATGCTCAAGGAGTTGAGCAAGAAGGATTAGCCATGGGATCACTTGATGGACTGGTTACATTAGAAGACAGTGTTTGTAAGCTAGTCTTGTAAATATGTCAAGTTAGAATAGGGTAGGTAGGAAAAGCTCAATAAAGCTCAGTCTATGAGCAGGTAGTTAGTTGTTTCATTTTCTGTCTTAGAATGTAGAGGAGAAACCTGTTAGACAGTCTAATCCTAGCAGGTGGTAGTGTAGGTAGTGAAACGTTGTGGGACCAACTATTTAATCTGGTCTCATGGAGAAATAAGGGTAGATTTAGAATATGTTTATTTTCTGTTTGTAAAATAAAATGATGTAAAGGGTCTGCTAGCTCAAATGCACCCTAAAGAAGAAAAATTCTAGGATTGTAGTGCGAGTAGGAAGTTTGATTGGGGAAAATGTTTCTGCTGATGTAACATATTCACATTGTGGCAGTTGATCAGAAAAAGAGATGTGTCAAGAAACAGGCAACTGGCCTACACCAAAGATTTATTTTCTGAATTCTTGACTTCTTCAAGAAGAAGCCATCCCCATGTGGAGCCACTGTTAGCCCCCTATAAATTTTTGACAAGAAAATAAGGGGCTAAGATGTTTTTGAGCCTTCAAGGAATGAATTTCCCTGGAAAACACATCATCCTTGAAGCCTCCTTGTGCCTTATGTCCTCTGATAAATTCCCCTCTACTGATTCCCATCATAAAGCCTCTCTGTTTGTGACGAGATGCCCAAAGGCCCCCTTTTCCCTCTTATTTCATTCCCCTAAGCCTTTGTTTTCTATCCCCTTTGTCTCCCCTTCTTTTTCCCCACTTCCCTTTCATTTCCCCTCAAAATCCCCTTTAAATTCTTTCCCCTACCCTTTGTAGGCCATCTTCCACTTTTTTTCCTTATTACTTCCCTTCCTAACCTTCAGATCACTTTAAAGGGAAAAATACCCACTTTCCTATCTTACTACAGGCCTTGGAACCCTCTTCCCCTCTTTTCCCACTTCAATCGCGTTATAAACCATTTTAATACAAAATATGCGTTTATAGCCTTCCCCCTTGCATACCCCGCTTGTTTGTTATAAACTTTATTATAAAGTTTATATCACATTATATAACCACTGCCTATCTCAAGTCACGCATTGCAGTTTCGTTCGCTTGTTCATTGGATCCATCGCAAATATTTGCGATGCGAACATCACTCGATCGCATAATCGCACCGTCGCATTATCACATTTTCACTTGTCCGTTCAAGTGATCCATCGCAAATATTTGCGATGTGATCCGATCGCGTCGCAAATCCTCCACCGTTGATTCCCGTGCAAACCCAACCATCATCGCATTCCCAACCATTTCCCCTTCCTCGATCGCAATCGGAAATTATAAGTATGCGTTCCCCCCTCGTCCATCGCAAATGCGATTCTCCGACTAAACCTTGGCCAACTGTTGGGTTTAAGATCCAACGGCTCGAAGCAAATCGCAACCCGCCTGCGGCTGGGTTCCTCCTCATCGCATGTCACTCCCTTCCCTTTGCATTCCTTTGCATTTTGTCACCATTGTTTGGTGAAAGCCTCCATTCCGTCGCCGCGCTATCATATTTTTCGCCCTCCGCTCCACCAGTCTTCCATTGCATTGATTGTCTACACACAGTCGAGATTTTTTGCAAAGTACAAGAGTTGAAACGCCACCATAATTACATAGTATGGATGCAGCAGTAAGTTTCCCATTGTCAGAGGAAAATAATTTAATGAAGGGCAGGTGTCCACACCAGCAGAATGTCTTCGTTCGAAGAAGGATGGATTGCCCCTACCGCTTGATTATATGCCGTGCTCTAGAGGATATCTCCACTCAGAACGCAGTCGAAGGAGATCAGAGCATTTGCTGCTCAGGTACAGTGGACCATTCCATTTTTCATTACCATTTTGTTTATTCACCAAAGGTACCTCACTAGAATGCATCTAAAACATACCAGGAATTAATGAAGCCTGACGAAGACCCTTCTTTTCTCCAAAGAGTGTCAAAAATTAAGGCTCAGAGTTCCAAATAGAATGGGCTTCGGCCCTTTCCTTCTTTTCTGAATTTAATGTTATATTTAGTGTTCTACCTACTTCCTCTCCTTCGCTTTTTCACTATAAAAGTATGATAGTTGTTGTGAAGGTGGTTGATGAGTTGCAGCATAGTGTGCCAGCTCCTCCCAGATAAGAACTCTGGTAGCATAATTATAACATATGAGTTTAGGAGAGGTTTTCGTATTTAAGTGACCAAATTATTGGCTATGTTTTGTACCCGATCAAAGGATATTTAACATAATGACACATTCCTTATTCCATCTATGCTTCACAACATGATGTTTTTCTATTCTGTTGACCATTTTCATTTCATTTTTCCTACCAGAACGTAAATTTGGCGTAAGATTCACCCATGTTAGGTGTCTTATGTTGCTGCTCTCCCAGCCCTATATGTTTTCTACTTATATGTGTATCTGAATATTGATTTCAATGGATTTAACCAGTGTAGTGGATGTTATTTCCTGCTCTCTGATGTATGAATTAAGGAAATCCATGTTTAGATGTTCTTGTTGGGATTTGATCGAATGTGTTGAGAACACTGGGAGGTCTAGAGCTTTGTCCCTGCGTCACTAGGATCTTTCCATTCCATTAAGCCTTTCTAAGATCCCTCGTGCTACCCCTGATTGTGTCCAAGCAGGTCTGGAGTTAAATGACCTCCGACCTGATCTATAGACATAATTAGATGGTTCTCCTTCTTTCATCTTTATCACTTTAGGATCCAAGGCTTTAAATGACTAGCCCAGCTGAAAGCTTGCATGTTGAATAGCAAGTAAATCCTTTCTTGACTCCATTGCCCAATGGACTTGGTATTCCCTGGACTATTTCTCCTCTATCTATATCATTTGTTGCGCGGCCTTGTCTTATGACGAACCCTTCCTTCCTGATTCTCAACAACCAAACTCTAAATCAAACAAACAAACCCTGTGCCTATAACTAGCCTAATATCTTAAACTTGAGCTTCAAAGCCATATGCCTTGACTATTATAGAGAGATCCCTCTCTGGACCTAGGAGGGCTATATCCTAAGGTCCGAAAGTGGTTCTATGTTGTCTCATATTTTGGTATTGCCAATCTTGCCAAAACATGGGAACCCCAACAAGCCTTACAGTGGGACCCAGGCCAATCACAATCAGAATTAGTAGATGAGTGGGAGTGAAGTGCCATGGGAAAAGTACCGATTGTGATGATGCTATGGCTTGTGAGCCGTCTGATCGAAAGGGCAGATCAATGGTGGAGATGCAATCAGGGGAGTGCATCAGGAGTCAATCACATTGGAAGAAATGAAAGGAGTGGGGACAAAGTTGCGATGCAATTACATGTGGGCCATCAGATCGTTGAGAAGACCAACGGTCAGGATATGATCGGAGGGGGTCAATCGGGAGCCGATGGACTATGTGATGCAATGCGATCGGATCAGAAGCAGGACTTTTGCGATGCGATCAATCGCATCAGGATTTCTAGGATGGGACAATTATAAAAGAACAAGGAATTTTTTCGGTAAAGGCATGAAAATTATATAAAAGGTAAGGGTTTTAAAGGGCCCAAATGAAAAAGAAAGGCAGGGTTAAGCCTTTGGGGACTTCTGTTCACTTAGGCATATTTTCCAATCCAGAAGTCATTTTGGGGAGTGTAATATACCATTGGAAAGCTCTTTCCAGGATCTTTCTAATGGATATACTTAGAACATGATTTTACACTAAAAATGTTGTGAAAAACACCTCTAAAAGGTAGGGAGGTGGCTTTGTGGAGATAACAGCTTCTGAAGTTCAAATTATTACATATGAAGACATAAAATTACATAAAATATGATAATAAAAGCAAAGTACCCTGTTTTCACCTCAAAACATGGTTTTGGGGTGAAAATTACATCAAGCTCAATAGAACAAGTCTTTGATCTTTCCAAATATTGTGCCTTTGAGTTTATTTGACCTCCTCATGACCTTACTGATATTTATTGACACTTGACTCATTAATTTGACCATGATGAGACCCTATAACCTAATGATACCAACCCTATGACCTACTAATATGACTTACAGAGTGAAAGTGACTCATGACTGAAGGCCATAGAGAGGAGAATTAGAAAGTTTTACATGAGGGAAAACTGATGAAAGACCAGTACCATCAATGAATCCATGACCTAATGGAATGATGAAAATTTATGGTATGGGACTCCTAATATGCAAATGCAAAAGAGTAGGTTTGATCACTGATGGCAGTATAACTAGACTGACACTAACATTGGCTCCAATGGGGATGGTAGCTCCTTGGAGGTTCCAAGAACACCGTAGACCAAGTAGCCTTATCCATTGGGAAATATGATCAAAATACTGAAAACTGACATAATGCAGATTGACTCTGACTCAAACTGTGACTGAAAACTTAAAAAAAAACAAGCAAACCTTACACATATCATTCAAATTTTATAGCCTTCACCTCGGGCCCCAAACTTCAATGACTGTGTAACTTAAATCTGACCAACAATGGCATGGTATATACAATGTGCGACATAAATTTGGATCCATCATCTTCAATAGTGGTAGTGCTTTAACAGCCTACCATTTACTGGTCCTCCAGGGAAATCTTGGCCATTCATCTCTGAGAGCAAGAAAGCATTCTGCCCCCTATATGCTGAAATCTTGTATGGTCCTTTCCACAGGTTTTTTATCTTACCATGCTTCCCCTTGTCTTAATTTCATGCATCCCATCTCAACACCACATCGTCCAACTGAAAATTTTCTACTTTGGTCTTACGGTCATAGATTTTATTTATCTTCTCCTGCAACTGAATAGCATTCTGAGACACTTCCTCTCTTTTTTGTTGAAGGTGGATCATTTGATTGATCCTTCACTGATTATCATCTTCTTCGCTGTCAACCTCTTTCAATAGTCTCATGATCAGAACTGTGAGTGATGTAGGAAAAACAACGTCAATACCATAAACCAATTCAAACAGTGACATGCCTATATATTTCTTCTGTTGACTCTATCTGCCCACAATGCATTGATGAGCTTTCGATGCCAGTTGCTCTTGTTTGTTTCCAGCATTTTCTTGATTATGTTTATCAGATATTTATTCGATGATTCTGCCAGGCCATTGCCTTATGGATAGTATGTTTTTGAATGGCCCAACACAATATTGTATTTATCGCAGAACTCCACCATATTTTTAGATCTAAACGCAACTGCGTTATCTATTATGATTTTGTGAGGGCAGCCAAAATGAAACAAGATATTTGATTCTAAGAATTGAATGATTACCATATTAGTGGCCTGCCTTGCTGGAATGGCCTCAATCCATTTGGTGAATTAATCTGTACTTTCCAAGATCCATCAATGCTATGCTGATGATGCAAGATGGATTTCCCCTATGAAATCAAGTCCCCGCTACTGAAAGGGAGAATTTACTGAAACTGGTTTCAAAGGAAGAGGAAGTAGTTTCATTTTCCTTTGGAAAACTTGACACTAATGGTACCTCATCACGATTTTGTACAAATCTGAAAATAAAGTGGGCCAATAATATCTTTCTCTAAACACTTTGTTAGCTGTAGTTTTCCAAAAAAAATGACCACCAAAATCACCTTTGTGAAAGTCATGCATCACCTGCTGAGCCTCATATTCAACCAAAAAATTAAGTAGAATATCTCTTGGATATTTCCAATAAAGAGAATATTTTAGAATATAGAATTTAGTAGACTTTAGTTTCAGTGATCTACCTTTGCTTCTATACATCCCGGGAGGTGTTGAAAGGTGCTGAAGAACATAGACTATGTCTGAATACCATGGGGATTGTAGAAAAATTTCTGAAACTGGAACAAGAAAACCTTTATCCTCATCTTTTGAGATTTCTGTAATGAGATTTACATCCAGAGCATGTAGGTTTGATCGGGCCATTAGCTTTTCCCAGCCTTGTCCTTTGATCATATTTGTGGGTTTGATCTCCAAATCATATTCCAACATTGCTGCTATCCACTTACCTATTCGACCTTTTGGATAAATTTATATCAGGACATCTTTTACTGCAGCATTAGGAACATATGCTATAGTATGTGAATGCAGAATGTATACTCTAAAATCCTTCAATGCTTTAATAAGGGCCAATGCTTGTTTCTCAATGATATTATACTGCAAAGCAACATCTCGAATAGTCGTACTGAAAAATGCAATGGTTTGTTCTATCAGATCTCTCTTTTGCATCAAAACTGCAACCACAGTGTGCTCCGATGCAAATGAAAATATAATGAAATCTTGAGTGTAATCAGGACTGATCAACACTGGGGCATTGGACAGAGAAAATTTTACCATATTAAATGACTTGATATCCTCCTCACTCCATTTGAAAGTGCTATACTTTTTCAACATGTTAGTCATTTCTCTTAAATGTTCAGCCAAATTAGGTATAAATCTGCGCAAAAAGTTCATCTTACCATTGAATGCTTGAATCTCCTTTTTATTACGCGGGAGGTCTATGTGCTAAATTGCTTCTACTCTTGAAGGATTGATGCAAATATCATCTTTAGAGATGATATGCCCTAGCATCTTTCCTTCATCCATAGCAAATAGAATTTTCTTTGGGTTGAGAGAAATCCCAAACTTTCTGCATCGCTGAAAAAGAAGCCTCAAGTGGTGCAAATGTTCATCATCAGAACCAGAAAACACTGTCAGATCATCCAAATAGACAACAAGAAAAACATCCTTTTCATTGGCAAAAGATATGTCCATTGCTCGCTGGAAAGTGGCTCCAGCGTTCTTTAGTCCAAATGGCATTTTGGCATACTGGAAGGTTCCCTAGGATGTTGTGAAGGCATTTTTGTCTTGGTATTTCTCATGCACCAATATCTGATTATAGTCTGAGTAGCCATCGAGTAGTGACATTCTTGATGCTCCAACTACTCTTTGCAGAATATGGTCCATCTTCGGAAGTGGATAGTTATCCTTTAAGGATACTCTATTCAGATTTCAGAAGTCTATGCACAACCTTATCTCTCCTGTCATTTTATGTACCGGGACCAAATTTGAAATCCAGTCAGAAAATCTAATTGGGACAATGATACCAGCTTTATACAATCTGTTTACCTCTTTTCCAATGGATGGCAGCAGCTCTGGGTTAATTCTTCTCAGCTTCTGTCTAAATGGCTTCTGATCCAAATTGATGGGAATAATATGCTGAATTATATTTTTGTCATACACCTTCAAATCTGAATAATCCCATGCAAACGCATCAGAGAATTCATAAATTAATTTAACATACTGTTCCTTTACCTCAGAGGACAATTCTTTTGATAACTTCACCAGCTTAGGCTTGTCAGTTGTTCCAAGATTAACATCCTCAAATCCTTTATCAGTAGGCACCAATATTGGTTTCTTTGCAACATCATCTTGATCAAAAATCTCCTCTAAAGGTATGAGACCTCTAGGAATGATGTTATCTTTCAGCTACAATATGTCCATCTGATTTTTTTCTATTTCTTGATCATCGACCTCATTATCACCTTCTATGGGAGTGTCCTTGAATTTTCCTTCACTCTGAAAAAAATCATTGATTTCATTGTCATCCAAAAACACTTGCCAATACCTTAAATTATCCAGAACAACAGGCCAATGTTTGACATAAATTTCAAAATTGTTGCTGGAATTCATGGGAATTTTCAAATTGCTTGTTGTTGTGGCAAGAGAATCAGCAATAAGATTCTGCATTCGGGGTATTGTTGTTAAATTGTACTCAGTAAATTTCCTCAAAATGTCTAGGACTACATTTTTGTAGGCCCTCAATCGTGGATGCTTTGTTTGGTACTCTCCTTTTACCTATTTGATTATTAGCTCGGAATCTCCATAGATAGAGATCCTCTTTGCATTTAGCTTCTTCAAAATTTTCAATTCTGCAATCAAAGCTTCATACTCTGCTTCATTGTTAGAGAAGTCAAAAGCCAACTTATAAGCACATACTCTAACATTACTAGTAACCTTTTCAGGCTAGAAAACAGGGCTCCGAATCCATATTCCTATACCAGCACCGTCCTTATCAATAGCTCCGTCAAAGTTCATGCTTCAAAGGCCTTCTTCTTCTTCTTCTAGATGCTGAAATTTTGCTTCTTTATCTATTTTATCTTGACTGATTTATGCATCTTTCTGCTGTTCACTGTCCTTTAGCTGCTGGCAGGTAGGAAGCTTAGAAATGCTTGCTACTTTATATTTTTCCTATTTAAGGACTTCCCTAAAATTTTCTAAAATTTCAGGTATCTCATCTACTTCTACCAACTGAACATTCTCACCATTCAAACCACCATCTAAATATAATACAAATGACTCCAGATATGTGTGGACTGCATTAATGGGATGATTAACTGGCTTCTCTTTGCTAGTGACCATGTATTTCATTTTATTCTCCCTATATAATTTTCTCAACTGACCGAACACAAGAATGGTGGCATAAGAGAAGTCAAGTTGTATGGTTCCTTTAAGTTTTACACCCCATGACCTGGACAGAAGCATTTCAAATCGTGGTGGAAAATTGGCAACAACCACATCCATCAAAACATTCTTGGCTAGGATTTGGTCTAAAGATACTACCAAGTATTTGATAAGACCAATACAATGGACCCTACCAGAGTCAAAGAAATACAAATCATGGTATTTGTGGGTAATATCAAGTCCCAAATTCTCCATAATGGCCTTGGGCATCAAGTTATGCGAGGCTCCGGAGTCCAACATAGCATTATGTAAAATGAACTCATGCAATCTAAGACTCAGGTAAAAGGGAGGGACTTCACTTTCTTCTGACTGAACTTCTATGGCTGGACCAAAAATAAGTTCAGGATAATCATCTTCAACATTTACCATATCTGATACAAAGTCTATTTTCAAAACTCTAGCCACCTGATATTTATAAGTGTTGTTTTAACCAACTCAGCCAAGGGCATGGACACCTTTAGCTTAGAAATTTCATTTTCCAAATTAAAATATGGGACTTTTTCTACCTCTTTGATGGGAGGATCTTTCTTCTCTACTTTCTCCTTTGCTGCACTATGATGGTTCTTTTCATTTGCAATGTTAGTCGTCGAGGATGCCTTGCTAGGAGAAGGATCAATAGGCTCTTTCCCTTTTCTTTGAGTATTTGAAGAATCATTTTTTGATTGCAGCTCTTTTCTTTTTTGAATAGGATTGATTGGAACGTCTCTTCTCCTCAAAGAATACTGCTTCTGTTGGGCTGAAAAAGCATTCATGTATCCTCTCTGATAATCATCATAATATTATTCTAACACTACATCATTGGCCAATATGAAATCTTCATCTTTTCAAATGTCTGTAATCGATGTATATTCTTCATCTTCTATGAGAAATATGGGTGCACCATCGGCGGTGAAGAAATGATTGGCTTCGACTACTCTCTCCATTCCCTGAACATAATTTTGTTGTAATGGAGTTGTGATCTACTGTTGTGGTGTTGCTTGGTCCTGCACTCTCTATTCTCTCTGCTTAATTTGGAATTATGGCTGCAGATGTCCTCTGAAATTTGGATTCCTGATTTGTGCTTTAGGTCTATCTGAAATATTCAACTGATCAAGCATTTTCTCCACTGTTCGGATCAAAGTGTCCATATTACTATCTGAATGGGAAGCTTCTTCTTTCACAGTTACTCTCTTTTCAGCTTTTTTTCGCGCTCTTCTAGCCAACAAATTTGTTTCAATGCTCACAGCTATATTCTGCATGTCTTCAAGTGTGGTAGGATCTCTTTCTCATAGCTAATACACCATATCAGCATCGAAACCATCTGGAAAATTGAGCAAAGCTAATCCCATAGGGAGTGTTAGATTGGCTAGAATAGCATTCTATATAGCATTAAATCTCACACAATAATCCTATACAGTTTCACCCACATTTCTTTTAATATTTTCATATTCAGACAAGATTTGAAGTGGGTTTTTCTTGACCTCCTACCAGTCTAATAATTGTCTATGTAACTCTTGCAAAGTTTGGATAGAGCCTGCTGGTAAGGCTCTAAACCATTTTCGAACTTCACGTCCAAAGCTTTGGACAAACAATCTTGTGGTTACATTTTCTGCCTCTACCTAATGAAGGTCAAAGAGGTCATTCATCTTATCAACATGTTGCTGGGCTATGATGCTTTGAGTGGCATCAAATATAGGTATTTTACTTTGGTAATTAGCAGGCATATCATTCAGGTTATGAGGTAAAACCAAGGGTGCATACCGGGCAGCCATGACTCGAGGTGGATTTATAATAGTATTTGTGCTACTAGGATTCAAGGGAGAGGTTGATGGAGGAGATGAAATCTGATAATTGAATTCTAAAATTGATGGGAATGGTGATGAATTAAGGGGAGGAACTGTTGTTTTTTATAACTCTGAAGGCTCAGGGATATCAGTTACAGTGACAGATGTCTGAGGGGATTTAAAAATATAACCATCAATTGATGTATTTTCCCTTTGAACTTCTATATCTACAAGAAATTCTAGATCTAAAACTGGGTCATCAAGTGCAGTTTCAAACTTATTTCTGAAAAAATAAAGCTCAAAACACTCATCAAAAGAAATGTCTTCTACAAAAAACCACTCACTAGGCTAGATATGGGATCTGAAAATAGGTCTAGGACTTAGTGATCCTTCTTGTATTTTGACTATCGTTGGAATGAGATTAGGATTTTAAAACACAAAGGGAGGATTTGGATCAGGATTGGCCCTTGTGTATATTTTTGAAGCCAGTGTGGTCAAATTTCTACTTTACAATGTTTTATTTCAGCCTAGAAAACTCTGAACCTCATCATCCAGAGTCCAAGAATTTATTTGGAAAATATTACTGGGGCAATCAGTCTTCTATGCTAAATAGTTCCCCAGTATGGTCGCCAAAAATGTTAGCACCGAATTTGAACCTTAGGCTGAAAGAAGGAGAATCAGGGTAACCTCAAAGCACACTCAGCCTTGTAGCTAGCCCTATAAGGTTAGGAGAGGGCTCTCTCTGGGAAAAATATTCAATGAAGTATAACTGATTTTAGGCTAGGTATAATAATTGGAAGTATTTTTATAATTTCTCAGGGTTGTATGGAATAGATGGGGCAGTTTGAATCTGGGGAATTAAAACAAAGATACAGGGTATTTCATGGGGGCAAGGTAGGCAGGAATTTTAACAATTAAGTTTAAATAATGATGGAATGGTAAGACTGGTGAGAAGCTAAAAAGGGCATAGGATATGGATCCTTTTCAAACAATAGAAAACATAGAGTGTTGAATGATTTCCCAAGGAAGAGCATTATACAATGGATTCTACCTATCTATCTCGAAAGCATTCAACTAGAGATTTGAATGAATGAATGGTAAACATAACAATTAACAGATGAATGCAAAGGAAAAACAATGCTAAAATCCATACCATAGGTATCCCACAAATTAGAGCTGCATTTCTTTATTAATTCCCTGTCAAACTATTACAAATGGAGTGCAGAGCGTCCTCAAATTATTTCTAACTTATTCCACTCCTTATCCCCCCTTTACAATGATGAATAATTACATTAAATAGACAAAAATTGAGGGGAGTAGGTCCACAAAAGAAGGATTTGTTTCACTAGCTCATAAACCAAAATATGAACATAGAAAAAGACCAACAATCTGCCCCTGAAAAGAAGGAGAAACAATAAATTTTGACCATATGGAGAATTTGTGGTTACACTGAATGAATGAAAATAGGAAGTCTGAAGAACAGATCCCATTTTCATCGTTTGTTGTATATGTCTCTGGTTTATATTTAGTTCTCGGCCTTGGCTGTTTTTCTTTGTTGAAAATCTCTTTCATGCTGAGGAATTCCTTTTGAAACTAATAAAAATCACATTTTCCCCTTTAACGAAGAAAAATCCCTTTTTTATTGAAAAAAAGCGAAGGAAAAGGGAGGTGGGCCCAAGGAGAATCACAATCGCAATCAGGAAAGGGAGCGGGTCTAAACATTATGGGAATCGCTGACTGTGATCGGCGATGTGTGATCAATCGCATCGGCGGGGAGGAGGAAGCGGGTTTAGTACTGTGAAAAATGAAATATGGCGATGCGATAATCGCATCAGAAAAAACTGATGTGCAAGGATAAAACATAGTAGGAAAAATGATAATGCGATGGGCAAAGCCTTTGCAATAGAGGAAAATTCCTTGTAGAACAAATAAAAAAATGAGTTTGCGCTTTACAAAGGAAAAAACCCCTTTTTCATTTGAAAAGGCGAAAGGGTTTTGGTGGGACTGGGGGATAATTGCAATTGGAAATCGGAAGGGGAGTGGAGTGGAAGAAAAGGGATGTGGGAATGAAATATGCAATGGGCGATATGCGATCAATTTCATCGAAGGAAGGGATCATGGAGGTTTAAACATGGTGGAGTGAAAACATGCGATGCAATGAAACACTTAGAAATATTTCAAAATCATTTTATCGCTTTTACAAAGGGAAAACACTTTTATTTGGAGTGGGGCGGAAAGGCCTTATGGTGGGACCTGGGCCAATCACAATCAGAATCGGTAGATGAGCGAGAGTGAAGTGTCATGGGAAAAATTCCAATTGCAATGATGCGATGGCTTGTGAGTCGTCCGATCAGAAGGGCGAATCGATGGTGGAGATGCAATCGGGGAGCGTGTCGAGAGTTAATCACATTGTAAGAAATGAAAGGAGTGGGGACAAAGTTGCAATGTGATTACTTGTGGGTTGTCGGATCGTTGAGAAGATCAATGGTTAGGATATGATCGGAGGGGGTTAATCAGGAGCCGATGGACTATGTGATGCGATGCGATTAGATCGGAAGCAGGACTTTTGTGATGCAATCAATCACATCGGGATTTTAGGATGCAGCAATTACAAAAGAACAAGGACATTTTTCGGTAAAGGCATGAAAATTATATAAAAGGTAAAGGTTTTAAAGGGCCCAAATGAAAAAGAAAGGCAGGGTTAAGCCTTTGGGGACTTTTGTTCACTTAGGCATATTTTCTAATCCAGAAGCCAGTTTGGGTAGTGTAATATACCATTGGAAAGCTCTTTCAAGGCTCTTTCTGATGTACATACTTAGAACATGATTTTATACTAAAAATTCTATGGAAAACACCTCTAAAAGGCAGGGAGGTGGCTTTGTGGAGATAGCAACTTCTGAAGTTCAACTTATTACATATGAAGACATAAAATTACATAAAAGATGATAATAAAAAAATGTACCATGTTTTCACTCAATAGAACAATTATTTGATCTTTCTAGATACTATGCCTTTGAGTTTATTTGACCTCCTCATGGCCTTACTGATATTTATTGACACTTGACTCATTAATTTGACCATGATGAGACCCTAGAACCTAATGAGACCAACCCTATGACCTACTAATATGACTTACAGAGTGAAAGTGACTCATGACTGAAGACCATACAGAGGAGAATCAACAATTTTTACATGAGGGAAAACTGATGAAAGACCAATACCATCAATGAATCCATGACCTAATGGAATTATGAAAATTTATGGTATGGGACTCCTAATATGCAAATGCAAAAGAGTAGATTTGATCACTAATGGCAGTATAACCAGACTAACACTAAAAATATCCATATCCTTTCCCATGCTCCCTTTGAAACATGTGGTACAAAAAATGTGGGAAATTGCTTCCCCCAAGGACACATCCAACCAATGAGTCTCTCCTCCAACCATGTTCCCAACAAAGATAATAACATCTTCATAATATGGGATCATAATCGAGGTCATGCTAACTGCCAATACAATAAAGGAGAAGGACAATGGTCCCTCATGTACAACCAGCACAGTTTTACTCCTAACTGCCATAAGATATGATATGAAAAGTGTCTTTCCCAACACTTGTTTGCTTTCCCATCCTTATTGCATGCTTGGAGAAGGTGTATGATAGTTGGTGCTAATGAAGCACACCATGAAGAATACAAAATCTCCCCAAAATCTCTTAGGGGATGGTCAACATCTATATTTCTCTTGGCTCCAAGTAGCCCATGAAGCTCATAAGGAAAGGTGCCCCCTCTTGGAGCAAAGCCCTGCACATGAGTGTTAAGAAAATACAAGCATATAGTAGATGCATCATGATGTTTAAAATTACAACTCTCACTATACACTTGATTCAAATCAGTGAGGTAACTCATGGATGAGCCTCCTCTCACACCCAATGAATAAGGAGGTGATGATGATAACTCTTCCCAAGAGCTATGTTCCTCCTAATCCAGCAAATGATCCATGCACTTTCTCATATGAGAGTGCATATCCTCTTCGAATTTTTCCCACATGGATCCATCTAAGATAGTATGATATGCTCTAATGAAACAATGGGTTTTGAAAGCAAGATCTCATAGGCTGCATTAAGTAGTTTATCCTTGAGCTTGGAGTCTCTAGCCAAATAGATCTGATCATGGGAATAAATGAATCCCTCAACTACTTTATACCTCCCATCCATCACTTTCGCATCAAGAACCTTACATGTGAAAAGGTCCTTAGAGTATTCCATCAAGATTTGGGAATCCCAATAAGGATCTAGGCTCCCCAACAATGATAGTGTTGTAGAAATATGAAATGCAGCCCCTGTCATAGCATGGCTCTCCTCTTTGAAATTCTTGATGTCAAAGTCACATGTTGGAGTACTATCAACTTCCTTTTGCTGCCTCCTTTGCAGCTGATCTTTCTCAAGACAAGATTGGAGTATATGGAAGTCAACCTCTCCTTGGAAAGTTCTTGTCTTCCAAAACTTCCTCAATTTGGTCCATGCATGCAAGAGTGTTGATATCCTCTTTTCATGTTCAAAAATATCTTTTGCAAATTAAAGTGTCATTGGCTGCCCCTAAGATATGGATTTGTCATATGACATCATGTCCATGCCATCATATACTTCTGAATTCTCCCTTTTCAGCACAAATAACTAAGTGGGAGATAGCAATGTCCATTTCGGAAAATTTATTATCTCTCCTTTGAATCCATTAAAGATTCTCTGCGTTGTGCTAGTTTCTCCCAAAGTTCCTTCCTTAGCAAAGTATGAAAATGTTGCCCATAGTTTAGAGAACACTTTAGTTTTCCTCCTATCAGGAGGTCTCCCTGGTGGAATGCCTCCATGTAAAGAGAAATCAAGGCATAGAGCATGATGTGTATGTGTGTGGATAGATTTTCCCTTTCCTTCATTACATATATCCTCTTGCCTTCTTTGTACATCAAACTTCTAAAATAGAGAGGGGTATATGCTCCTCATCATGTGATTCTTGCCCTCCTCTTTTCCTTCTTCCAACTTCAAGATCTCACCATTTGATAATGATGGCACATGTTGCACATGGATTGTGCCACAATGTCCATATGTGAGATTCTTTGGAACTCCTTGCAAGAGTGAAAGAGTTTCTCTCCTTGGAGCAAGTGCTCCATATTCCTCTCCATGAGGTTGTAGATGTGCTCTTTTAATGACTGCATTATCATCTTTGGCCTTCTCTTCCTTCTCTTCAATAGCTGAAAATTCCTCATCATCAATAAGAGACCTTAGATCTTGGTCTTCTTTTGAAGGAGGAATCTCCATGTCTTCCTCTTGAGAAGAAAGATCTTCATGCAATGGGGAATTTCCCCTTGGAAATATGTCATACAATTTTTCATCCCCTTCAATGGTTTTCTGAAATGGAGATGAATTTAGGGGCCCCTCCCAATACATGCAAAAGTTTTGTTTGATTTGGTTTCATAGAAAGTGTTTCATAAGAGCTCTCATCAAACCTTTCCACTATTCTTCTAATGAAATTTTCATAGGTAGATGTATTTGCATTCTTTAAAGAAAAAAGATTCAAACAACCACCAAGCATCAGCCTTACCCTCAAGATGCAATGCTGCTACCTTGATGGCTTCCTTTTCTGAAACTTGATGTTGTTGCACATAGGTGTATAGCTCCTTCACCCAAGCCCTAGCTGGACATTTAGGTGATCCATAAAAAGTAGATAAGAATAATCTACCCACACCGTGCAATCTTTCTTCCTTTATCTTGCAAAATTCTTGGAATTTCAAGTGATCTTTGAAATCCTTAGATTGAGCTTCATACTCCTACAAATAATCACCAAGAGTCTCCTTCTTTAGCACATTTCCTTTCAGCTTCTTCTTTTTCTTCATGAAAAAAGTCGTTGATAGAGCGTTGTAAAACTGATGATGTGGTTGAATTCTGTCGCCCATGAGATGAGGAATTAGAGCCTTACTCATGTATAGATCTTGCAGATATTATTGAGGGACTTCTATATCTTTCCCTCCTCACTTCTTTGATGTCTTTGCTTCTACCTTGCAGAGTTTGAGAGAGACGTTTTGAGAACCTCTTTCCTCTAGACAATAAGGGTTTTCTTTGATCTCTCTTGCAGATCTTCTCCTCCCCATGAGAATAATCCATGATGGATGAAGAACACAGGTTGAGCCAATATTAAGGCTCTGATACCACTGTAATATCCCAAAATGGGAAAATTAGCAATACTTGCAGAGAAAATGCATTTTTCAGAAATATGAGCATCAACAGAAAAATGTAGCCCATGAATCCATTACATATGAAATTATTGAACTTATATATAAGAGGAAACTAGAAACAAATGACTTTTTCCTAGTTAAACAAGCCTCCCATTCTCAAAACAGCTTAAAAATGATGAAACACCAAGACATCAACACACATAAATTATTGCATAAAGAGATAGTGCAGTTATTTGAGGGTTATACTTAGAAAGTGGAGAGACAAATCAGATATTCTATTATATTACTCAATGAGGCATAAAAGCAGAGATCTAGTCTCTTTTTACATAGATCCAAGATGACCCGACAAGGGTTTATTGACAGAAATGATATACAAGAAAGAACTGTTGTTGATCTATGGATGAATCACACTATATAGCTGAATATTTGCATAAAAATGGATGAACATGTAAATAAATGGTTTTATACTCTCCTATTAGATTTCCGAGAAAAAGGTTGACCCTCCTCGTGGGAAACTAGCTCATAAAAGTGGGGTTTTAACCCCTCCCACTGCACACCTTAAGAAATAACGTAGTTTTTGAAACGGACTACATTTTTGCTGAAGGTAAATACTTGGCCTAACATTAGACAGTGGAAAATGCAGCTCATAAATCTCCTCTTATATTTCTTAAACAAGATCTCCAAGAAAGAGTAGGGAATCCCCGCATGAGAAAACCCTTGCACTAAACAGTGCTGCAAACTTAGCTAAAAATCCAAAGAATGCAAAGAAGTATAGATAGACCACCTAAAATATAATCTTCAATCATCCCCATATGGTTTCCATCTCCTGCATTATATATTTGATGAGCTTCCTCACCAAGGGTCCCACCCCATTATGAGGTTGCTTCCATGCAAAGGCTTCTCCACCAAAATTATGTTGTCTCCATGTGCCTTGCTCATATTTTTACAATGCTATTTGATTTAGTCAATATTGACTAGATCAATATTGAATGGATCAACCTTGACTGGATCTTCATGCCTTGTCTCCTTTCACACTCAAGGTGTCTTCACTTTGACTAGCTAGATTGATCTTCATTCACATTGAGCTGTCTTTATTTAAGATCCAAGGCTCATATAAAATGTTGTTGACTTGGTCAAACCTGACTTTGTCCACACGTTTTACACCTTTTTCACACATGTGGATGCTTGATATAGTTATTATATGATCCCATTTCACATTATGAGGGATTTTTATTCATACTTAAGCAACTTATGAGCCTCCTTGCCCATTTATTCTTCTATCTATATTTTAAGATAAAAATTAATATTCCTATTAGTTTCATGCTAAATTAGGAATATTACATAGTATCCTTCTGAGCTTCCTTCTTGTGTTCCTTCTTTATTACTCTTCTTGTTTTCTTCTGCGCGTGTTCCCCAGTGGATTCGCTGGTTGGCTTTACTGTAGTGTTCCTCTTTGCTATAGTGGCTTTCCCACTGGTTCCTTCCTGTTGTGTCACCATGCCTTCCATGGCTGGGGTCAACCAATCACTGGAACATTGGTTTAAAAACTGCGTAATATCATCCTTTAGGACCAAATAAGATAATTCATACCATTTCTCTTCAAGATCCTTCCACACATTGATATAGATGCAATGAAAATCCGCCTTAAAATATGCAATTGTGCGATAATCTTCAAACACTACTGGTGAGAGCCTAAGTCATTGACTCACCATAGTTTGTAAATCCATCTCCAATAATACCCAAAACAGCTTCTTTTTCTGCACCCTATTCGAGTCATTAGAGAACCATAGCGAGGTGTACCTTGTAGCTCCACATATATCTAGATCCACAACAATGAACCGTGACTCCTCAGGCTCTTTCCATGCCATCATTGCTATCAAGATCAATAACCACACATAGTGGAATTGCTTTCCATCCTCCTGTGCATCTCGACAATCATTTAGAAATTCCCTACATAGATATCCAACCCAATTATACTGGAATCCTTTTCTACACCGCGCAACCAAAGAAACTACTAGTGCCAACACCTCATTTTCTCAACACTTCCTCATGATTTTCCGGGAAAAAATGTGTGCGAAGAAGCGCATAGCCCAATCATTGATAGTTTTAATATTGTGTCCTTGAGACTTCTTTATGATGCCATATGTTTCCTTCATCACCTCTGCAACCACCTTATCCTGGATTTTCAATACAAATAAGCCTGCAGGGTCTAGACCTTAGCATGGTCACACAATTATTCTTCTAATCAACATATCATCAATAGGGATTCACCCACCCAACCAAAGAAATCTTTCATGCACTAATGCCAAAATCTAGCACACACAAATTGTGTTGATTTTGTTGCGCCCAAAATGTGGAACATATAACATATTCAACAACCCAACCTGTTAGATCCTTACAACCCACCGATGTGGCTTTAATCTAGTAACATAAGTTTCCTCATAATATACTGCACGCAAGTATTGACTGAGCTCAAACTAGGGATACTTTCTCCTGTCATTGAAATCCTTGTCCTCCATTCACAATTGAGGTATCTTTGCTAACAATTCTCCCTCAAATGGTGTAAACAAAGTAAATTTGGCAGTGTCTGGGTCCTTCGTTTCTTTCGTAGTGGACTTCCTTAGTGGGATATATGGAAAAAATATAGAAAATGGCTTAACCTCCTCTGCTAGAATATCTTCAAGGATATCTAAGGAAATTCATCCTCATCACTCTCCTGGTTCTCCATTGGTTGTTTCATCTTATCAAGCCACTCCTTAGTTTATTTTTCCTTGGTAATCCTCTTCCTTGGAGACTGTCTAACCATGGACTTCATTGGTTTCTTTGTCTACACTTCTCCTACAGCAGAATGCTTCCTAGGTGACCTTAGCCCTATCACTTGTGATGTTGCAGTAGTCGTGATTCTATCTAATACTCACCTGATAAATTCTTTGGAAATATCCTCAAAATTCTTCTCGGACATGCAGCTAAAATTTCAACTCACACTTAGGTGCAAAATCACAATTCTAATTCTCAGTGAGAAAAGTTTCCAAATATAGACTAGGATGCAATGTTTATAGAAAATTTGAATTTCGGACCACATGAGTGTATTCATATTTACTTCATAAATGCAGATTTGGTGACAAATTTTCCAACTGTGCTCATTCAATGCATTGTCCTCGCTTCTTTTAACAGAAAATTTTCTGTCAAATGAACTATTTCACCTCCAACTGTCATATTTCTGATGAAATTATATGGACTTTCTTTAAAGCATGGTTATTCCTCCCTCATCGCATCTCCCTTCGACTGCGATATCTTCCTAAGTTCTGTGCAATAATCCATATTCATCAAAGTCCTTCTTTGATAGAGTAGTTTATAGTCCTGCGCCCCTTTCAACTACATGTGGCACTAAGACTGCTTCCCATTCATATAGTCAAAATGAAGTTCTAGGGACAAATTCATACCTTTATATATTTAATCTACTTCCATTCACTCATCCTAGAATCATCTGACTATCCAAATTCGCAAGATGAACTGGGCCTCCCTCTGAGACGTGTCTGATAATATATCGTCCCAACCAATTCATTTATATCTTTCCTAGGAACTTCATGAACTAGTTATCATATGCCAACACTAGGTATGCTTCCTTGAATATTTTATGCTTGATATGCCTATCATGCCAGGATTTTTCCCTTAATTTTTGTACTTTCTAATGATATCCTAGAATGAATATGCCTTCCTTAAGAGAAATAAATTGTTCCAACCTTTCTTCCATGGTATCACTGTCTATCGTATCTTTTACTGCTACAATTCTTAGACTAGGCACAATATATTCCATATAAATAAGTGCTTCATGTCCATAAACCTGCCTAAAAGTGGTATGTCATGTCATATTTTTGCATGTTTTTCTATAACCCCACAATACTGCTGGAACCCTGAGAGGCTAATCATTCCTGTTCCTATTGCATACTTTGGTTAGAGAATTTTTGTAATGTCCCTTTTTCAGGAATATTTCCAATCTACTCAATGGGAACACTGCATAAGGAAATATGGGAAGAAAAAATGTAGGAAAAAACTTGTTTCCTCTTGAATATGCTGTGGGGGACTTATTTATGCAATATTATCAGAAACAAATGGGTTTAGATGCACTAAACAGATCTCCCACAAACTGGTATCAATGAGATATTTCCTCCTAAGACATTAACAATCGACATTATTATCTAAACTAGAGATTGAATGAAGGGGAATTTACTGAATATGTCACCTCTAAAGAGAGGGTGAGATTCAGAGGCTATATGGCCCTTTTCAGACTCTGTCTATAGACTCTTGTTGAGAGGTAATATCCCAAAAGGGTTTACTCAGCAAATCATGTCTGAAAAATTCATTCTTTAGGTATTATGGCTTTAGATACCATATAATATGTATGAGAACACTCAGAAAAAAATAGAAATAACAACAACACTCTTTACTCAGCTTTTTAACATAAAAAAGGTGGGGAAAAGTAGCATTTTATGCACTAAAATGGATGTATAATCAAATATGCATAAAATGAAGGGTTAAGGTTCTGGAATATGTTATATTAGGATACAAGGGACTTCCATGTCAAATTTAAGCTCAAGAAAATGCGTTTTCTATGTTAAATAGTTCCTCCTTCCCGACTAGTCAAGAAAAACCCTGATTTCACATGACCTAAATTATGCAGAAAAGTGTTGAAGCTTGCAGAGTGTAATTTCTAAAGGGATTTTTTCTGATTTTATGCATAAATTTCAATATAAAATATCATAATGAGGCTCATGTGATTCATGAAAATAAAAACAGACATTTCCATGAAGAAAAACCCTGCAATGAGTTGCTGCAATGCATAGAAAAAGAATGCAGACTATTCCAACGTTATTTTCCTGAAGATTCAGCTGCTGTAAGTTAAAATTCAGATATATAACAGATCTATGGCTGAAACATCAGATCCATACTAGATCTAGAAACTACTCAGCCTCCTCTACAAGATTCCCTTGGGATTTCATCAGAATACTGCATGAATAAGTGTAGATCTCAATTATAAGCTACAAGACTGTATAATACATAGAATTTGTGAAGATGAATTTATTATAACTGAAATCAGATCTGAAATAGCTTATCACAGTAGCTACATCATATATTTACAAAGTGAGAGGCGAGCCTCAATCACTATATATCTTCTATTGCATAGAAACTGGAATAACAATAAAACCCAAGTGCAGAAACGTAGTTCTTGAGAGGGACTGTGTAGTAGCTATAGGAAAATGAAGCAAATGCTATATCATACAGATCTGAATACAAAATAAGAGTGAGATCTTCTTCCGGGTGGTCACAAGACACCCTCCCTAAGAGAAATCCCCTCCAAAACAACTAGATCTCTGCAGATCTAGGATACCACTTGCTACAAAAGATAGTAGCTGCAAAACCCTCAATGGGCCAACGCTGCTAATGAAAATGGAGCTTGGCCTCAAACTAGATAGTGGCTCATTTGAGCACATTCTCCTCCAAGAGCTACTCAAGGAAGGAGGGAGGATTCCTAAACATGAAATCCTCTTCCCTTAGGCTAAACAGCCTAAAGAGCTAGAGTTGATCAAGCAACCTCTATTTCAAAATATCATCAACAACCATCTCTTGAGCCCTCACCTCCTTTTTATAACTTGAAGGAGTGCACAAAACCTAAACCACTTCAATGGACTTAACCCCTTTCACATTGGAACCTTCTTCTAAAACTGCGCTGGTTCTCCAAGGTGATCCAGTTTCTGTTCACACACAAGTGGATTTTGTTACAAAAGGCCCAGATTTAGCCCTTTTCACATTGGACATGTATTTATTCTTTGACTTAAGGATTTTTTCTTGTCCTCCTTTAAATTTTATTCATCAATCATGAAATACAAAAATGAATAAGGAAAAATTGATGTCCAAATTAGCTGAAGCTAGTTTAGGGACATTACAGTCTCCCCCTCCCAAAAGTTGCTTGTCTTCAAGCAACTGCAAGGAAGAACCAGACTTCTCCTTCCCCTTATTTGGCCTCATCAATGGATCCTACCATGGTTGGAAATGGTAATCAATCAATATTCCCTCCAATGACCTTCTCTAAGTGCAAGATAGCAAGTGTACATCATAATAAATGGGGGTACAAGTGGTGATTTTCTTGTTTCTCAATGGCCTCATCAGGTAGGAGTGATGAAGAGCATGGGGAAAACGTTTCCCAATGCGTGTCTCCCACACCCATGCTATCATCCAAATAAAAGGAGCCATCCTTGATAGCTCATAAAAACAATCATTAATCACCATGATGTGCATTGAGTAGGGGCTACAAGGCTAGAAATGAGGGATGAATATATCCAACTCATGCTGTCCCTCTTCCCACTATTGATGGATGTGGAGCTATGGATCCTGGGCTGCAAAAATTTGGTCACCATGAAGCCAAAAGGAATCTAAAACTTCATGATATCCTCCATTTATTCTAGTGAACCTCCTTGCCCACCCTCTTATGCATACAGTGAACAATTTATCTTCACCATATGTGCTCCAAAAGACATGTGGACTGAGTGCCATATGATTTCTTGGATGGTGACAATAGTCCCTCCCTTGAGACCAGCGTTGTCCATCATCTTGCTGCCTCAAGTCATGATACCATAAGTGGCCATCCCACCACTTGCTTGCTGAAATAAGCTTCTTGAAAGCTTGGAAATGATAGAGGAAAGTAAGTGTTGGCTGAATGGAGATCAAGAAAAACATGTCTTGCTCTAATTCTTCCCATGTGAGAGGCCCTCCTTCATGATACAAACTCAATGCATGACCCTTTGTAGAAGATGATACAATTTACCATGCAGCAGCCACAAAAATTTCTCTCCTCTTCCTGAAATACAAATGAATATGGGAGAGTGCATTCCTAAGGGATACATTCATCCAATGTATCATTTCTTCTCTCCCACATATGCTCCCCATAAAAATAGAAACATCAAAAACATAGGAAGAAATAATAGAAGTCATGTTGGCTGCCATATGCAACAAATGTGAATGGCAATGATCCCTCATATGAAACCAACGCAGTTTGGATCTCAAATGCAAAAGGGACTACTGAAAAATGTGGTCTCCCAACCACTTGCATGTTGCCCCAATCTCTTCATAATCTTGGAGGAACTAAATGATAGATGAGGCAATGTAAGTATGTCCTCCAAATAAAAATCCCTCCCCAAGTCCTCCTAGGGAGAGTTAAAAAACACTGTTCATGGCCTCAAGTAGACCATGCAACCTCAAAGAAAGAATGCTCCTCCTTGGAGCAACATTCTGCACATGTATGGTTAAGGAAGAAATATGTAAATCAACAAGTAAATAAAAAATGTCCTTACCATAGCTTTTGCTCATGCGAAGGGAGCAACTCATAGATGAGCCTCCTTCCATCCTAAAAGAGAAGAGAGGAGACTGATTTAACTCTTCCCAAGAGTCATGTGCATGCATAGCCCCGATGCCAAATGTAAATGTGGAAAGGTGGTTACCCTTCCCCTATTTATCCTGCCACAATGCAGAAATCGAAATGAGAGTGGGGGTGGATGATATTGAGAGACTTTTTCTCTCCTCCTTGAGCCTACCCAAGACTCTCAGCACTGCATCAAGACCTCCCAAGGTCTCCACTTCTTTGAAATCAATGAGCAATGCCTCACCATGTGAAGCACTCACCTCTTCTTGATGATCAAGTGGCCTTCTTGGTGCAATGTCTCCAGGAAATGAGACATCATCTAGTGGTGACTGAATACATGAATGGAGAAAACCCTCCATGCTTCCACTGCGCAATCCAATCACCTCTTTAGGTGCATCAAACTTCTGCAATAGATAGGAATGAGATTGGCCCTCTTCCCTATCTCGTCCTTTTGTCTCCAAGGTTTCACACCTCCTCAACAATGGCATAGATGAATCATGTGTTGTGCCCTGATCCCCACATTTGAGATCCTAGGAATTTTCTTGCCATGCCACAAGAAACCCTCTAGTTGGAGCAATAGCTCCCTTCTCCTCTACTTGAAGTGGTAGATCATATCTAGATATAAAAAAATTATTGCTCTTAAGCTCTGCAACAAAATTGAGCAACCTTCCAATGGAATGACCCTCCTTTGAAGAAGAGAGATTTTTGTTCTCTTGTGCAAAGGTGTGGAAGAGTAATCTTGTCTTCAACAAGGCATGATGCAGAAATTCAGCTTCTCCCATGAGCCTCTAAAATGGATCTGCGTTTTTATGTAGTGCCTTACAATGCTCTGAAAAATAAAATTGGTTTCTGAGTTTCAGGGCTTGAGACTCATCATCTTTCAAGAAATCACTAAGAGTTTCCCTCTTAGTCACTCCTCCTTCTGGTTCTAGTTGTCTCATGGCAGATCTGAGTTCATGACTGCGCTGTATATCACAATGTGTGGCTACATGCTCACAAACACTGTGTGAAGATCTAGAGTTTGACTGAAACTCTAACCCCTTTGCAGATTTTTCAAACATCTCCCTTCTTGCTTGCTTACGATCTTCATGAATTCTCTGCATAGATTTAGGAAAGAAGCTTTGTGAGCCTATATTCCTTCCTCCTCCTGCTTCTTCTTCTGTCTTATTGATTAGAATAGGAATTGTAGGGTAATTCCTCTTCTATTTGCTCATGCACATCATAAGAAGTACTGGGTACTTCTTTTTCTTCTTGAAATTCTCTAGGAATTTCACTGTAGCTTCTTCTGCTTTGAAACCCTCTTGCAGTTTCACTGCACCCTTCTTCTTCCATCGGTTGAACCTCCTTGGAGAGGCCCTTCTCTAATCTAAAAATTGATGAGAGTAATATCATCCTCTCCATAAATCTATTCTCTTCTTCTGCTCTTAATTTACTAATAGCTTGATCTCACAGGCTATGCCAGAGATCATGCTCTGATACCACTGTAATGTCCCTTTTTCAAGAATATTGCCAATTTTCTCAATGGGAACGCTGCATAAGGAAATATGGGCAAATGAAATGCAGGAAAAATCTTGGTTCCTCTTGAATATGTTTTTGGGGACTTATGTATGCAATCTCATCATAAAAAAATGGGTTTAGATGCACTAAACAGATCTCCCACAAACTGGTATCAGTGAGATATTTCCTCCTAAGGCATTAACAATCGAAATTATGATCTAAAATAGATATTAACTGAAGTGTAATTTACTGAATATGTCACCTCTAAATAGAGGGTGAGATTCAGAGGCTATCTGGACCTTTTCAGACTCTGTCTATAGACTCTTGTCGAGAGGTAATATCCCAAAAGGGTTTACTCAGCAAATCATGCCTGAAAAATTCATTATTCAGGCATGATGGCTTGATATACCACAGAATATGTCTGAGAACAATTAGAAACAAATATAAAGAATATAAGCACTCTTTACTCAGCTTTTAACATCAGAAAGGTGGGGAAAAGCAACATTTTAAGCACTAAAATACATGTATAAGAAAATATGCATACAATTAAGGGTCAAGGTTATATAATATGTTATATTAGATTAATAGGGTCTTCCATGTCGAATTTCAGCTCAAAAATAGACGTTTTTCTATGCTAAAAAGTTCGTCCTTCCCAACTAGTCAAGAAAAACCCTGATTTCCCATGACCTAAATTATGCAGAAAAGTGATGAAGCTTGCAAAGAATAATTTCTAAAGGGATTGGATGATTTTATGCAGAAATTTCAATATAAAATATTATAATGAGTCTTATGTGGTTTATGCAAATAAAAACAGACATTTCCATGAAGAAAAACCCTGCAATGTGTTGCTGCAATGCATAGAAAAAGACTGCAGACTATTCCAGCATTATTTTCCTAAAGATTCATCTGATGTAAGTTAAAACTAAGATCTATAACATATATATGGCTGAAACATCAGATCCATACCAGATCTGGAAACTACTCAGCCACCTCTACAAGATTCCCTTGGGATTTCATCAGAATACTGCATGAATAAGTGTAGATCTGAATTATAAGCTACAAGACTGTATAATACATAGAATTTCTAAATATGAATTTATTATAACTGAAATAAGATCTGAAATAGCTTAGAAAAGTAGCTACATCATAGATTTACAAAGTGAGAGGCAAGCCTTAATCACTATAGATCTTCTATTGCACAAAAACTGGAATAACAATAAAACCCAAGTGCAGAAATGAAATTCTTGAGAGGGACTGCATGGTAGCTATAGGAAAATGAAGAAAATGATATATGATATAGATCTGAATACAAAATAAGAGTGAGATCCTCTTCCGGGTGGTCACAAGACACCCTCCTTGAGAGAAATATCCTCCAAAACAACTAGATCTCTGCATATCTAGGATACCACTTGCTACAAAATATAGCAGCTGCAAAACCCTCAATGGGCCAGCACTACTCATGAAAATGGAGCTTGGCCTCAAACCAGATAGTGGCTCATTTTAGCACATTCTCCTCCAAGATCTACTCAAGGAAGGATGGAGGATTCCTAAATAGGAAATCCTCTTTGCTTAGGCTAAACAACCTAGAGAGCTAGAGTTTCTCAAGAAACCTCTATTTCGAAATATCATCAACAACCATCTCTTGAGCCCTTACCTCCTTTTTATAACTTGAAGGGGTGCACAAACCCTAAAGCATTTTAATGGAGTTAACCCCTTTCACATTGGAACCTTCTTATAAAATTGCGTTGGTTCTCCAACGTGGTCCAATTTCTATTCACACACAAGTGGATTTTGTTACAAAAGGCCAAGATTTATCCCTTTTCACATTGGGCATGTATTTATTCTTTGACTTAAGGAGTTTTTCTTGTCCTCCTTTACATTTTATTCATCAATCATGAAATGAAAAAATGAATAAGGAAAAATTAATGTCCAAAGTAGCTGAAGCTAATTTAGGGACATTACAATTTTCCAAAATCTTGTTAAAATATTCAACTGTTCCATTTGCCTGAGGGTGACAAGGTGTGATCTTCTAATGACGCACTTGGAATTCTTCAGTTAATGCCTCAATGGTTCTATGCAAGAAAGGTGACCCTTTGCCACTTATCAAGATCTTCGGGCACCCAAATATGGACAAAATGTGCTCAAAGATGAACTTTGCAGTAGTATTTGCACTCTAGTGGCTTAGCTTTGGCCCATCTGGTCAAATAATTTGTGCAAGTGATGATATAAATCATTCCAATATTCTTCCCAAGTGGATTAATTGGTCCAAAAAATTTGATTTCTCACTTATCAAATGACTGCAAGGTCATTTTTCGGTTCTGTTATCACTCCCCCTAGCTTTCCAAGTCTGAGAGTGGTATTGAAGGAAGGTAACCACAGACCAGGCTTTAGGTCAGGTAGGTATCCCTACCAAGAATAGAGAAGGATCTCTCAATGTCACTTTTCAGTCAATGAAATGATTGAATATCTAATGATCTTATGCTAGTTATATAAGTTTAGTAAATAGGGTTTTGTTTTTTGGTGTTTCAGTGTTGGATAGGAATGGCATTAAGGAGACTAGGTCTAGGGTTTTAGGTCAAATTTCCTGGTCAAGTTGCAAAGATATAGATGAGGCCAAGTAGGTAGCTTGAAAGCATGGTTATTTTTTCATTGTGTATAGGATGAAATGATAGAAAATTTGAATGAGCACTGAGGTGAATTCATTCATTTAGAAGAGCATAAACATATAATGTAAAATCTTGTTAAGACAGAGCATGAAAAGGCATTATTTCTACCTATACAATGACAAGATAAAAAAATATACCATGTATATGAAAGGGGAAAACATATCAATAAACATGATAAGATAAAAATACAGAGAAAGAAAATATTCTCCAAGGCATACCTTTGGTTTCTCAACACAATTTATGCAACATTGTCTTTGATTTCATTCCAAAAAGCTTGTACAATAGATCCACTGCAAAAAATAACTATCCAACCAAAGAAAAGATGAAATTGGGTCTAATTATAGAAAATATGAACAATGACACCTCATAGGGTCGAAATCCCACCCAAAATGCATCATAAATACATGAGATGAGCCACTTCCTAGAATTTAGGGAGGTTAGAAACCATTCCCTCAAAATCAGCTAAAGACTAGGATTGTGTGTCCTCCACATTAAATTACATGTTTCCTCATGATAAGAGGCATAAACCAATTCAATTACTCCAATTCCAGATCAAAGGACATAAAAAACTCAAAAATCTAACTTTTTCTATTTTTGACAAGTGTGCTAAGGAATCCTATGTATATGTGTAACACCTTTTTACAAAGGTATAACACCTTTTTACAAATGCATAACACTTTTTTGTAGCTGATTTTGAGGTAATTTTAGGACTCCAAATCCAAATATGGAAGATAGGTTAACTAGCCATGTGTGTCTAGTTTCCAGAACATATTTAATTTTGAAAAGGGACCCATGGGAAGACCTCAAAAAGTTAATTCTCCCAAGCTTACTCTAGATGCGTAGCGCCATTTTAAAAATGTGTAACACCCTTTTACAGCTGATTTGATGGACATTCAGGATTCCAAATAAAAATCTATAAGATAGGTCAACTAACCCTACATGCCTAGTTTCCATAACATCTTGAATTTTGAAAAATGAACCATGGGAAGAGCTCCAAAAGTTAATTCTCCCAAGCTTACTCCACATGCATAGAAACATTTTATAGATGTCTAGTGCCACTTTGAGAGGGATTTTGAAGGAATTAATAGAGGAATGGGGCTGCAAGTGGAATGGTTGGAAAACTTAGGATGTCTTCTACAAAATTGGGTCATCAAGCACTTTAAAACCTTTCTCCAAACCCCTGAAAATTTGATTTGAAGACAGCCTATCCAAAAATACAGAAAATGACCTGGATCAACTATATTTTGAGCGTTTCTCTCCAACCATAACACCTGTGAATATACTCAAGGAGGTTTTTGTTCTTTGGCCTATTATTGAAAAAAAATCTTTCACTTTTGGAAAATTCATCCCCATTTCTTCAGAAACTGATTTTGATGCAAAATTGTCCCTCTGTGCAATGTAAACCCTAGAAAATAATCTCAAAGCTTTAAAAATGATGCCATGGGTCTGAGTCATTTAAAACCTGGAATGATGACCTCCCTTATGCTTAAATTTATTTTCACCCTCCATGCTACTTGTGAACACAATCGAACCCTCCTATATGAAATGAGTGGGTTGGTATGATGAATTTGGGAAGATAGGGAATATGGATAGGATAGGTTTAGGGGTTATGAGCGGGTATAAGGAGGTTGAGGAAAATTCCAAAAAAAAATTAGATAGTAGCATAATGTGTTAGTTCAAAAATAGAGGTGGAATCACTTGAAATGGGTATGGGAAAGTGGGCCAAAATAGGAAAACATAGATTTTCCAGTTTTGCTATGAAAGTGTAGGGAGTTAGGGTTTTGATGATAGAAGGGTAAAGGGAACTGTGAGTGGTAGGTAGTATTGGGGTAGGGTTTCTGAAGGGCTTGTGAAGGATGAGAGAAGGTATATATGGTAGTAAAAAGGGTATCCAATGGTTAAAACCAATCAAGGAATGAGAAACCCTAGAAGGTAGGAGAGAAAAACCATAATGATAACACACACTCATACAATGATGAAATGACTTTAAGAAGGATTTGAAAGGTCAAATTACTGGTTTTTGAGGTCACAGGAGGTTTGCACAGTAGTTTTGAAGCTTGAAAAGTTGATTTAGAAGCCAAATTCCAAAAGCATAGCACACTTCCAGATGTGTAGCACATGTGTTTAGATGCATATTAGAGCCTTCCAGATGTGTAACAATGCATTTTTAGAGAAATTTAAAAATGTAACAAGCTTTGAAATAAGAAAAATTTTCTTACTTTATTCTCCTACCTATGCTAATTCCCTTTAAAATACTGATATGATGAAAATGAAGCCTTTTTGGACTTGTTTTGATGACATAATTGGAATTTTAGTGGTGAAACAAGGACACTTAGACATCGACCTAGAAGGAGATGGAGTCACTAATCTATGACCCTAGATGAAAATGAATGAGATGACCTATTAGACGATTATTTCCATGAATGGGATGAGGGGAGTAGCATTTTATACCTAGACCATATGCAGTGACCAAAATTTATTTGAAAACTTGTTTGAAAAGACAAAATTTTGTCCTAGGACTACTAGAAAGCAAACTGAAAGAGTATATTTGATAACTAAACATATTGGCACTAGCATTGGCTCGATTTGGGGATGGAAGCTCCTTCAGGAGGTGTCGATAACACCATAGATCAGGTAGCCTTATCCATTGGTTGATGGATTCAAAACAAGAAAATGAAAAACTTCGATGAAATGAAATGAATAACTAAAATAAAAATGACTTTGAAACGAAAACTGACTTGACTAATGAGTGAACTTAATTATTGCAGTAGACCATCAGGATCTTAGGGCCTTCACCTCAGGCTTCAAATCCTAATGATAACTTCCCACCTATTGAATATATACATACAATCATGCGGTATGATCCCTCCAGTGTAACCAATTCAGAAAATGGCTACTTACTTGAATCCTGCTCACACTTTCCTCGAGAAAGAAAAAGGAACAAAAGATAGGAAACTCAAAGTGTCCACTGAACATGTGCTCATGATCCATAAATACAAGAAAATTCATCTTCCAAGATGGTTGCAACAAACTGACCAAAGGATCATGAAGAACATCCAACATAAGCTTTTATGGATGACTTAAAACAGGAAAACAAACCTCCTTCCAAACTGTTGGTTTGTCTATGTGATAAAACTAATCACCTTCACCAATGAATTTTGCAACGTCCACCTTCATTACTAGATGTAACAAACTAAAAATATGTTGTTCAATAATATCAGGAGAAAGGGAAGCTTGTTATTGAAATTATGCATTTGAAGCCATATTATCAAAAGCAAAAATGTCTGCATCCATGGGATCCAGGACAAACTCCTATTCTTCAGTAGAATCTTCAATTTATAAACATGGAGGAATATCATCATTTGAAAATGGCTCTAAAACAACCTCTTCTTTTTCATTTCTTTCCTGCAACTTATGATGGTCAATTTAAACCCTAACATATTCAAAACTTGAAGGTACATGTATCTCTCTTTCGGAAAATGTATTCAGGAGTAATCCTTCATGTGAATTTGAATTACGAGTTTCTAAATTAGAATATTCATTGCATATTTTCAAAAGATTAAATTTAATGGACTCTTAAATAACTGTTATAGAAAGATAAAACTCTACGTCAGATACCCCTTTATTCCCATCGTCTTCGGCTTCATTCCCATGCTGCTGAAAGTAAAAATTTTCAAAAGGAATTGTAGTTTTCTTTTCCTCGACCATTGACCAAGAATATGAATAAACCAATGGATTTTCTATTTCATTTTCTTGTTTAAAAGAGTTCTCATGCTACTGATCATGAAAATGGGCATACCTTCTAGTAGTTGAATCCATCTTGAAAACAATGAAGTCACCAAAAAATTCTTCAAGCTACTAGTTTTTGAACAGTGGAATCGCCATGAAAACTCTAAAATTTTGGGTTGTTCGACACTGGAGTCACTAGGTGAAAAATGCACAAGATTTCTTGTGCCTGACCATTATTCACCATCAATAATCAGAGCTAATATTTGTTGTTATTTCCCGGGAAATATTTAACCTTCTCTCCCCGGCACCGACCCCAAAAATGTTATCCCTGCACCCACGTTCCCAAGGTTAAGAGTGGAATTGAAGGAAGGTAACCACAGACTAGGCTTTAGGTCAGGTAGGTAGCCCTACAAAGACCAGAGAGCACTCTCTCATTGTCACTTTGTAGTGAATGAAACATTTTAATATATAATTATCTTAGGCTAGGTATATAAGCTCAGTAAAATGGTTTTTTGTTTGGTGTTTCTGTGCTGGATAAGAATGAAAATAAGGAGACTAGGTCTAGGTTTTTAGGTCAAATTTCAAGATCAAGTCATAGACATATAGATGAGGCCAGGTAGGTAGCTTGAAAGTAGGATTATTTTTTCATTGTGTATAGGATGAAATGATATAAAATCTGAATGAGCACTAAGGTGAATTAAGTTATTTATAATAACATAAAAATATAATGTAAAATATTGTTAAGGAAAAGCAAGAAAAGTCATGATTTCTGCTTATAAACTGACAAGATAAACACATAGAAGTGTGTATATGAAAGAGGAAAACATAGCATTCAACATGATAAGATAAACATAAAAATAAAGAACAAATGCTCCAAGGCATACCACAGGGTTCTCAACACAATTTTTGCAACACTTTCCTTGATTTCATTCCAAAAGGCTTGTACAATATATCCACTGCAAAAAACAACTGTCTGACTGTTAGTATGAATCTTAATCGCAAGTGTACGAAAAAGGCTCAGTTTAGCCGTGTAGAACAAACAGCCCTAACAGCAAATATGGCTACCAATATATTTAGATCTACAATTAGGTGACCAAGATAATTGTTGAAAAAATATATATCTATGCATTAAAAGACATTAAGCAGTAAATGAAAACAAGAGTTGCTCCATGCATCCAATAGAAAAGACAAGAATATGTTTAAATAATTTTGTATTTATGGCACCTGGAAGGAGAACATAGGAGGATGTTACCAATCCTCCTCAATGCGATGGGTTCTTTTAAGTCCTCAACACTTCAGATCTAAAATCCCTCTCTCTTGATGGTGTAGAAAACCCAGAAAAAAAATGTAACTCAAAGGTAGCGAACAAGAAAAATGGTAGAAAAATATGGCAATGATGGTGGATCAAAGTCAGACCAAAAATGTAGATCTAGACTGATATTTAGGCAACAAAAGATAGTGAATGAATGGAAAAACCCTTCTATTTATAACAAAATATTGAGTTATTCTAGATATTGGTGCATAATTAAAATATTATTAACCAAATCAAGATCCAACTTTTATGGAATATTTTATTATATTTGTTGGACAGAAAAAGAATTTGACTTGGGTCAAATCCATTTATTTGTAAATAATAAATAAATAAATGATTTATTTATTAATTTAAGGATGTGGTTGAGTAATAATCAAATAAATAATGATTTATTTAATTATTTATGAATTATTTAGTCAAATTTAACAAGGAATATTATTTAAATAAGGTTTAAATAATTATTCCTAGAAAATAATAATTTGTCTAATTAATTTTCCTGTTTTGGGTTAAATATGACTGGGAATATTAATTAAACTATTGTTTAACTAATTATTCCTTGCGGAAAATCAAACAAATGTAGATTTATTAAATATTTCCTCATGGGGTTTCTTGTTTAGACCATAAACAACTTAATAAAGGTGGTTTACTAAGTTATTTTTCATAGTGAAAGCAATTTTACTTAGGGTAAAATTGGCCTTACATGGTGTACTTAGGTCCATCTAATAGTAACAGGTTAGATGACCAAAAAATGGTGTAATTGATTTCCCCCTAGCATGCGAGCGTTAGGAGCTAATCATATGACCGAAGTACGTTGTAAGAACTCAATCACTAGACACCGAAGGGGAACTTAGAGAGAGCGAAATATAAGGTAGACCGAAGTGCTAAAGGACTAGACCTTGAGGAGGAAAGACTTACAAGTGTGACAAGTCTCTTTTATGAGTTAGTACCTATGCTATAGGCAGTGGGGGAGGCATACATATGCCCGTCGAGACAAAGTACAAAGAATAATGTGTCCAGTAAACAAGGGACTGAACTATATAGTACATGATGGCATAAACATGAGCCAGATAAAATTATGATCATGAATCCAACATATATACTATGTCTGGGATAACAGCTAGGACTTATAAAATAATATTTGAGCACATGAGATACAAATACAACCCAAATTCCCCTATAAACAAGAAAGGGATCTTGAAAATCTGCCTGATACATGCAAACAAAAAGACGTTGCAAGCGGTCAAGGCCAACATCATAAAATATATGGAGCTGCATCAAAGGATATAATGAAGAGGTCATCTGGGCATGTGGGGGGCTACCTATAGGGCCACCCCCTCATGAGGGCTGAAAAATCTCACACACACCCAGGAATCGCCGGTATC
Source organism: Pinus albicaulis (assembly GCA_034641835.2). Classification (NCBI taxonomy): domain Eukaryota; kingdom Viridiplantae; phylum Streptophyta; class Pinopsida; order Pinales; family Pinaceae; genus Pinus; species Pinus albicaulis. Next base: position 812,056,837 of record CM076580.1, on the reverse strand, counting down.
ATTTGCAGCATCACTGAACCATCAAGTATACAGATATGGATCATGCTAAAAGGAGATGGCGCTGAGAAGCAATCAAGTCAAAAGGAAACAAGGAGTCTTGTTGCCTGATCCGAGGTACCGAACAAGAGTGGAAGTTGGAACCAAGGTACATCGCCGTATAGACCTGTCTTCTAGAATGAATGATCTGATGTCGACAGAAGGAGGCCCACCATAGGTGAGGAAATAAGGGATCCTCAAGTAAATCACGAGAAAAAATAGTAGAGTGACTGACAGACTGACACCAGGGATGATGATGAAATGGGGGGTACTGAGTAGTGTATGGATGACTTCCCTTTTTATAGCATAAAGGGCATGGATGACCTGGCAGTGACTGACACAATATAATAACGGATAGGGGATAGTAGGACTAAAGACAATAATGTCCGACACGAGAGAGGAACCAAGCAACGAAGGATGGAGGATTATAGTGGGATACAAAGGGACTCGGCATAGACTCCATGGATGCGATGATGACTCAACTCGGATGCTTTAAACAAGGGTGAATCAATGATGCTACCACATAGAAAAGGTCTAATGGGGACTAGAAAAACATGAGTACAAGATGGTTACTCACGACGAAAATCAACACGAGCTTGGACAAGTATCGAGGAAAAGTGGTGCCCAAAATATAAGTGTTGCAAGTGAAGAAATTTGATTTTGAGGAGTGGTGAAGTAACCTTTCTTGGACAAAATTTGTCCTAGTGAAGTATCAAATCACAAAAAACTAATAGATACCCATTTGAGGGTTCAGTGAGAAATTTCCAATGGTACAGACGGTTTGTCAAACTGAGTTGCGGTTTGGCCACAACGAGTGAAAGAAAAATCAAGGGTTTCTCTTTTAATAAGGCATTTTCCCTCCAAATTCACTCATTTGCAAGTGGAGCTATGGTGAATGTAGAGAGGAGAGAAGGCCCTAAATCTTGTGGTGAGCGTAGCATACAAACTGACCAGTGGAATTGAGATCCGTCAGTTGCAGGTAAGAGGCCTAATCCTACTCTTTCATTTCAGTGGATTGAAAGTTCAGTTTAGGTCCCTAGAGCTTAGTAATAGACCCCTACTCCTCTTCATGGCCGGGTCACACTTTTTTTGGGAAAAAACTGTGACTTGGGTAGCAGGTTTTGGGAAGAAAACTATGACCTATCCCAATATTAGGCCTGAAGAGTGCGACCTGACAGAGAGGGGTTTTTTTGTACTATTTTTTGGCTGAGAACTACGTTTTTATGTTTGGATATAGTATTTCCTATCTGTACATTGAAAAATATGATGGTTTTCTGCAGATATGGAAGAATTACGTATCAACTGGAGAGAGAGAGACCTGGGCACATTATGGTTGGAGTTCTAGGAGGATTAGGGTGTCCGCAGTGCATTGGCAAAGTTAGGGGTTCTGAAGTTTATGGAGAACCCTCTTATGAGAGTAGGAGAGTCCTTGTTGGCCCATATTTTCAGTTATTGGGATTTGTACCAAGAGGTATTTATAGTGTAGGGGAACTGGATCAAGTTGACAGTCCAAGATATATATTTTCTAACTGGTCTCCCACCACTTGGGATGGTAGGGAATACTCAACTGGTGTTACCGCAAGGGCAGAACATCATGGAGTTTGTAGAGCGCCATTGTTGACTAGGTATCCTTGTCAAATGGACACGGGTACCCATCGGGGATCTAGAGAGGCTAGAGACTCATGTTGTGGCCACGGTAGTGTTGTGGATCTTGGGCAACCAGGCACTCCATCACATCACTAGAGGGGATATGATCCTTGTGGAGAGTGTGTTGAGTGGGACCTACTATGGGTCGGCCCAGATGATGTTGTCGTCGTTGAAATGACAATTTTTTCTATGCAAGCGGCAAGTGAACCATGACTATGCATATGGTAAAATTTTGTGCTCGCTCTTCTTCGAGAAGATCCCGACAGTTCGACCTCCAATACAGCTCCAGGATGGGGGCCCTAAAGAGCCCAAGATGCATCGGTGGGGGTGACTACTATGCAGAGGAGGAGGCAGGGAAGTTGAACGGGTGTTCCAACCTAAGTTATTTTCTCATTGGGATCAGATGCCATTGTACATAGACGACTATCCCTATAGTGGGATGAATTATCGTGGGGACTCGTATTTTCCACTGCCGCCTGGTTGAGTATGGGGGCCCGATGGTAAGTGAAAAATTGCTAATATTTTATGGGAATTGTAAAGTTTCAGAATATTGTATATGGTACTGATTTTGTCACTTTTCTTATGCAGATAAAACACTAGTAAAACCAGCTAGGTATATGGGACAACCTGCAGTATCAGGAATTGTTGGACCTAGTGGATTGACAGTGCCACAAAATGAGGATGCAGAAGCTCTCCTGGAGGATATCCATCGTTAATGTGAGAGGCTTCTAACGAATGTTTCAGAGCGCAACTGGCAAGACTTAGATGACCAGTACATAGAGCCATGTATTTTTCTACCCTCAGAGTGGCCAGGGGTCATGCGGCACATGGCGATGGCTAGACAGGGGATGCTCGATCTACGAGCTGCAAGAGTAGAGCCATTGGCTCGGGATCCTCTAGATAGTGATTCGTGTGTAGGAGCAGGTGGTGCCCCTAGTTTTGGGTTTTTTGTAACATGTTATGGGCATGTCATATGTATTAGAGTTAATGGAATCTAAAACATGTTATAGGAAACATATTATGGATATGCATCGTTTTGATGGTTTTTTATGTTATTTTCTTGTGTTAAATGCATGTGCTAAATGCCAATCTAGAATATTGTTTGCAATGCTATCTACATAGTGATTTTATGCTCTAGGTACATGACTGAATGTAATGATTTCAAATTCATGCATCAAAAGCTTTACTCGTAGATATCTTCTAAAAAGGATAGGATTATGCACATGATATACACCATTCAATTGCATGACAAGAAGTAGGGAATATAAATGAACATGAAGGTGGAGTATGTGGTGGGAAAGGGAATTAGCTAATAAACCTCTCATTGCATCATATTTGGCCTGATTATTTGTGGCAGTACCAATTCATACACCGTTCAAGAGAACAAGCGAATGTAAGGAGGTAAAAATCACCCAACCTATCGAGGCTAGATTCCGGGAGTAGCGACGTGCACCATCAGCATAACCGATATAAGGTTTGGATGGGAGGTCCATTTGAAAGGTTCCACAAGACAATAATTTGGAAGATCATGAACAATTCCGGCAACCTGAGCACAAAGTAGAAATCAAAAAAACACTGCGAGAGGAAGTGATCTAGGTAATATGTCTACTACTCACACACCGATGGTTAGGTGGTGTGTGGGAGCTATCAAAGGTGTAGCTTGTGCTCAGGCCGTGAAAGTCACCATAGACATGGATGGTGCCATTCCACTTATGGGCGGGAAATATGAAGTCAAGAGTGAACAAGGCGTCCATGATGTCATCATCACAAAAGAAGATGGAGTGATGGGAGGAAGGGAGACCACATGTCACGTCAAAGCTACCTAACTCATCATCATGAGAAGTAAGTTTCACATGCACATCATCATGAGGAATGACAGAAGAATAAGAAGATAAGGGATCCACCAATGTTGAGCCCAGGGTGATCGCTGAAGGGATGTCAAGTGAAATGGAAGGGGAAGTCTCCAAGGGAGTTTCCACCGAGGGTCTCATGGATGATGATAGGTAGAGGATGGTGGCCATAGGCTCCATCATCTCGACATCAGGAGGTGGAATGTCAATGGGAGAAGGTGAATCCTCAACTTGGCATGAAGCATACTGTGTAGGAATGGGAGAGGTGGACTAGTTCTATTCAATCTCGTACTCCTTGTTAGTCATCAGTATTTTTCACCTGTTGATGATGACTAGTTTCCTAAGATAATTTTTCTAGAAAATTTTCTCCAAACTGTCTAATCTATCATCTAGAAAACACCCAAAAAAAAAAATTCCCTCCTACCCCTTCCACTCAGCCTATGATGAGAAAAAACCCATTTGTCAATTCCTATCTGGTTTCAGCAAAATAACCTTCATCAAAGTTGACATAGCTGAAATTTATCTGTTTTCATTTACCTTTGTTCCACATGCCATCATGATCCAAAGGTTGAAAAAGTGTCTGCAACCCTATCCCTGGTCATCTGTCATTTGAAAATCTAATCATACCAAAGAAAACACTCAGAATATGTAAATATTTCCCCTAAGTTAGATAATGGTGTTTTAGGGAATCGTTTCCTTGGAAAAAACATCCTGAGCCAAAAATCCTCTATTTAGTGCCAGCCAGCCCTGACTTAGCACCTAATATTCAAAAAAAAATCTTGATCCATCCATAGGTCATGCCACTAAGAGGTCATTCTGTCTCAGTCCAGAAGAAGTTCAACAAAGATCCAAAACAGAAGAAGATAAGTATGTTCACTGTCTAGAAGAACATGCTTAGGTTAGGCAAAATCTCCATAAGACCCCAAGGAAGCTCTTCAGAGTTCAAAGTCATATGTTTGTTACATATCTGCAAGGGTGTGATTGCAACAATGATAAATGTGTAAAAGATCAAAAGATCAAATTCAAAAGGGTCCTGCATGCTAAATTAGCTTGCCCTCAGTAAAACAAGTTAAATACAACAAATGAAGGGCTGCTAATGGGTGTAGTCTAAAAGCCAAAGTTGCCTAAAAAAAGAGAGCAGCCTCCAAGTAAGTCAACTATGTCTAGAAAGAAAATATTCTACATATACAAGTCATATGGTTTCTGTTCTAGAAATTCGCAGGGATAGTTTACACATAGTACCTATCTCAGAACCTATATCATGAAGCAAATTGTTGCCTATTTGACATAATACCAATCAGAGGCACATGGTCTACAGAAAGGTGATAGAGTTTTGAAATAGATGAAATGACATATTCACAGTAAGAACCTCCTCCTTTAAAAAATCAGATGGTTAAAAGCAAAGAAATGACCTCCATTGAAAAGTAGATGGTTAGAAGACATCATGGTAAAGGCTCCTCCAATCAAGAGCAGATGGTTGAAAGCACAGAAATGACCTACTTCATTGAAAAGAAGATGATTAGAAGCACAGTGTAACCTCCTTCATTAAAAGTAGATGGTTAAAGGGATAGTGAGAACCTCCTTCATTTAAAAAGAAGAGGGTTAAGTTGTCAAAGTGATTTCAGAAATTGTGAGTCACCTCCTTCCAAGAGATGGGAAAAATATGCATCAGTAGTGTTTTCAAATGATGTGTGAGAAATTTTCTTATCAAAAATACAAAGGTGAAAATCAGTGGTGTGTAAATAAGAGTTCATAAGTCAAAAGCCCATTCCATATCACAAGCTAAATATTATTTGAGAGAGATAGAATGATGGTGTTAATAGGCTCTGATCCTGCATTTATGAAAACCTTCCCCAAAGGATAAATCACAGGTTACAATTTTGACTAAACAAGCCTCTTATGAATGGGGGAATTGATAGACCAAATCTTGGGTTCTATTCATATCTACAGAATGGTATAAGTATTTATACAGGTGAATGTAAAAAATACATTCTCATTTTTATAAATCCATTGAGGTTTATCATAGGCAAAATTCCCCCAAGTGATAAATGAAAGGCAAACTTCAAGGAACCCCCTTTTTAGATCATTGAAAAAGGAGAGGCCTTACTATTAAGATAGATATATTTGAATTATTTAAGGGCCCTTTCCATTTGAAATTAGCGACACAAACATGTTTTCACATAAGCGTAGGTGGTCACACTTGCAGGGTTTCTCTCTCAGTACAAACACAAGTTTATACACAGTAAAAAAGAAGACATCAGAATAAGGTGCCTAACAGTATTGAAAAACTTACAAAAAGGCCTCCTTCACAAAAGAACAATAGTGGGCCCAGTCTTGGTTTAAAATACCTCCTTACTTCAACAAAAATGGGTACATAGAGTTTCAAAAGCTGCAGTGGTTGATATTTTTATAAACCGCTTCAAAAGGGCACAAAGTCACTTTTCAAATTTTCCTTCAAAAGCAAAGGGGAAGTTTGTCCTTTTAAATCAAAACAAAAGAAAATTGGGATTTTTGAGTATAAAGTAGCTCGACTGTGAGTCATTCATCACTTTGCAAGACCCAATTCAAGGAAAAGAAGCAATTTTTGAGCGATTTGGAGAGTTTTTTCGAGTTTAAGGTTGCGCGGCATGCTTGTCACAATGCATGACGCGCCTGTAGTAAGGAATCAGTATAATTTCTGAAGCAGAGCAGTGTTCCTGTAATGTTGTGTGGTGCACCTGTGTCAAGCACCCAGGCCGACCCTACAAGCCCTTCTACACAGTGCGTTATGCGCTAAACGCCCGCCCACTTCAAAATTTCTCCAAACGCTTTTCTTTTCCCACTGCACCAACACTCAAAGGGTCCAAAAACTCATTTTTAAGGTATTCCTCACTTCTTGGTCAGGTTTGGAGTTCAAGAAGGGTTTTTTTTTGTGATTTCATAGATGAAAAGTGGTTAAAGGAAAGGGTTAAAGGTGCCGATATTGAAAGAATTTTTGTTCTAGGAATAGCTAAATATTCACACAATCTTTATAACATAAAACAGATTTTTTGTAGAGGGTCTCATAACCATCTTGAAGGTGTATGTTGACACAATGTCTTTCATGAGTACCTTCTTTCCAAATAGCCACAAAAGATCATTGATTGTAGAGAAAAACAGTAATCATTCAGGGAGACAAAATTTGTTTGATAGGGCTTATAACTAAATGGCAAGAGGGTTGTCTTTATTATAATCTCCCACATAAGGGCAGTTTTAGTCAAAGGCAGAACAAAGTGTTTTTCTTAGGGATATAGTCTTTGTTTTAAAAACAGTCCCTTAAAAAATAGTAATATCAAAGAGACAGTGATTTTAAAGGGACCTCTTTCTCGCTTCAAACAACCACAAAAAATAGTGAATTCAGGGAGAGGATTCATATTGTCAAGGTTAGAAAGATTTGGTTTCATTTGAACAAGTTCGTTGGCTAACTAAGGACAGACTTAGTTTTTCTCAAAGAGCAAAGGGTGTGTTGATTGAAAACTTAGTTCAGTGATCACTTAAACAAGTTTGCCTTGGTGAGTCAGCAAAGGATCCCAAAAGAAAAATGGCTCCTAAGAAAGATAGCAAGAGTGGTCCTCACAAAAGGTATGAGCCTTTTTCAACTCAAGAAATGAATGCATCCCCTTCAGTGCTCTTTAACTTTCATGAAGTAGGATGCTTGGAATTTTTCCAAAGGGTTCAAGAAGTGAAAATTCATCTTCCTTTTACACATCTATTTTCTTTAAGGCTGCAAGGGAAGCATGTTCATCTAGCAGGTTTAGACTTCAAGCTCTCTCCTAAAGCTATCTCCAGAGCTACCAAAATTCCATATATCAGAGAAAAATGGTTTAAGCAAACCTACCTAGATTCATATCAAAACAAACCCTTCTAGAAACCAGAACATCGGAATGCATGCCCATCTATTTTTCCTTTTTCCTATTTGTTGACCAGCTATGCTCCTCTCATGAAAATCTTCATGAAATATTTCACATGCGAAGGGAGGTTTTCCCGGGTTTATGCTTATCATATCAGGCTACTCATGCACTTCACAAGAACTCAATTGCTAAGCCTACCCTTTTTCCTTTATAGAAGCATTGACAATATGGCTTCTACCGTTCAAAACGAGCCTTCCTCTCAATAGCAAGCTTGTCTTTTTCATCATTCCCTTATCAAGATCGTCATCCTCCATCAACTTGAGAAAAAGGGAGTTTCTTGGGACTCTTTCATTTCACATCCTGATTTTTCCACTGCTTCTTCATCTCATGTGCCTTCCTCACAATCCATTCATCATTTCTATCCTTCTTCCAAAAAATTGACTCCTAAGAAGCAAAAATATCCTATGATTGAAAGTGAAGAAGAATAAAGTGAGAAAGAGCAAAACAACGAAGAAGAGCAAAGTGAAAGGAGGCAAACAAGTGATGAGGAGGGACAAAATGAAGAATCTAAACATGACTGTGAGCATAAACAAGAAAATTATGAAGAGCTGGAACAAGTTGATGAAGAACACAACAGTCACAAAGAGGAAATTGTTGGCAGCCCACATAGTAGTGAGCATGATAGTTATGAGGCACAAAATAGTGAGGCTAAAGAGCCTAACAGTCCTGAAGAAGGCAGGGACAAAAGTGAACAAGGAAGCCCTCAAGGAGACATACAAGGTGACAACCAAGGCACTTATGAGAAGGGTCAAGATATTCCTCAAAGGGAAACTTTTGATGAAAAACAAGAAAGCCCACCAACCAGCAAGTATGATGACAAGAAAACTTCAAGCAATGAGCATTCTAAAGAAGGCAACATAGAAAAAAAGGGCCAAATCAGCTACCATGAGCATAGCAGTGATAAAGACCAACAAGGCATCCTTCAAAAGGAGGAAAAAGTGACAAAGATGATGGTGGGAGAAGTAAAGTTAAAGACCAAATAGAGCATGTGCTAGCTGCCTTTCCTAGGAAAGGGGCCATGATTTCTTCTCCAAAGGTAACAAAGCCCCGAACTTCAAGAATGAAGTGGCTGAAGTTGTAACTCCCAATGTTACTAGAGCACTTTGAAGCAAAGGCAAGTTTTTCAAGCAATCCATTGTTGAATTACCAAAGAAGAGGAGAACCAAGAAGGCCACCCAAGGCAAGGGAAAAGAGAAGGAGGAAAGTAGCCATGAGAGAGAAATGGATTTTGATATAATTCAGATAAACAATGATGACAATGAAAATGAGGCTAGAATCCTTGAGTCCCTCTTGCGAAATAGAGAAGAACAAATTCATGACCTAAGAGCTGATCTAGAGAGGTCTAAAGACCTCATACATTTTCTGCATACACAAAACAAGAAAATGAATGTCCACATGGCAGTTTATGAGGCACGGGCTTTCAAGTACCAAAGGGAAGCCTCCAAAGTGAAAATCAAGTTGGAAGAACTTATGGGAAAATTCAATGACACTGAAGAAGAAGAACAGCCAAGGAGGAAGAGGCCTAGGACTATGGGACTCAAAAGAGCTTTGGACAAACAGAAAGAGGAAGAGGCAACCCTTTTCCAATATTTTCCTCTTACTTCTTTATTCACCCAAGAAATAGAAAGAAATAGAGAAGCATGGATTGAAAGGGTGAATAAACACTTGGAGGATAAGTTGGAAAGAGCTAATAGAGACTTAAGCCTTCAAAGGAAAATGACCAGGCATGAAAAAAAGCTAAATCAATTTGCACGAAGGAAATTGAAGGTTACACAAGTGTTGTACTATACAACAACCCTCCCTTTTTCTTAATTTTAGAATAAAATTCATTTAGAAATAGGGTCCCTTTTTTCTTTTTTATAGAAATAAAAGAATTAGAAATAAAGATTCATTATTTTGAAAAAGATCATCTTTTTTTGTATACAAACCAAATACAACATTCAAAACTTCTGACCCAATCAAATATAAAAGACCTTATCATAAAAAACAAGTTAAGTGTAAAAGTCCAATGAATAATAATCGCAATCGGAGATCGGAGAAATCCTTAGAGGAAAATTTAACATAGAAACTCAAAATCTCCGATGCAATTAGTTCAATCGTAAAACTTCAATCGCAAAGGGTTTAAGTTATCTATTTACATATCTTCAATGTGATGCGACCAATCGCAATCGCATGATTAGAACACTTTTTAATAAGTTCTATGTGGTCAATTTCAAATTCTCCGATGCGACGCGCGTTATTATAAAAAAAAACACTTTTCAAAAGGAAAACAAACAATTGTTCGTTTAAATAAAAAAGACTTTTATATGGTAGACCCCACCATCGGAAATCGGAGAAAGCCATTAACAATTCTTTTCGATTGAAACTTCCCTATTGCGATCTATAACCATCTAATTGGAAATCGAAAAAGTTTGCAATCGCAATCGGAAAATCGAGAAATATGTATTATGATATTTATGTACCATTTGAAAACTTTCGATGCGATTGATACACGATATTTATTACGTTCAAAGAATTCAAGATAGGTAAATATTATAATATTTCACAAAGCGTCAAATCTCCAATTGTACGTTGGTATTCAATAGAAAATTAAATGAATATTGGTTGATGATTCAGTTTTAAATACATGAGTGTGACCCAAAGAGAACATTTACGCGCTATACGAGACCAATAAATAATGAATCATGGGTTCATAATTGTTCCTTTCAAGTTGCTTGTTTATCACGACTGAAAGTTTATTGTCTTGTAGAATCAAGGAACACTAAACCCTTTCATTCACAGACAAAGGGAAATAGTATCAAACACAGAAATGTCGAAGAGAGCGAGGAAAACCAAGACTGTTGTTCCTGTTAAGTTTTTTGAGACTCCTACAGTCTCAAAATAGAAGCCAACAAAACTGAGATTAGTTACAGATACATCATGCGAAGGGCTCGGAAGAATGATGTGGGAAGGAGTTTATAATCTATTGGAGAAAGAAAACCCCAAATTCACAGTGGAAAAGGCATCAGTTCCAGATGAAGATAGCTCGGATTCTGACTCCGAGATTACTGAAAAATCACTTGAAAATTCATTTCTACATCGAATTGCAGCCAGAGCAAGCATCATGCCTTATTATGATGTGATTCGATGGGTCATCGATAGTGTGAAAATAAAGGCCAGAATGCTTGTTTCAGCTTCTGGAGTGTCTTTTGGGTCGTTTAAAGCAGAAGGCATTAAGGCAATGTATCATCTTCCGGATCCGCAGAAGGTTTATAACAAAGAATTTATCAAAGATTTTGCTGATAATAATAAATTTCAATCTGATCCTATCAACGATTGGAGGAAAAATCTTGAGAAGCACAGAAATGAAGCATCCGGTATGTATTCAATAGATTACCTTTTACCTCCGTATTGCTATGCCGCTGCCATGATGTGTAGATTATTTGGTAATGAAAATTCTGCTAGGTTTTCTATACAAATGGTCCCATTAATCTTAGCTGCTGTCAATTCCGACATTATGGACTGGGCTGTTATTCTCTCTGATAGAATGGCTAATAGAATACTCGAGTACAGACAAGATAAAACCGCTGGAAATTCCACTCCTTTTTTCTTTTGTGCTTATATTCTAGATGCCCTTTGTTTTAATTCTGAGTTTCCCTTGTTAGGATGGAAATGGACTCCCAAAGATCCCACCCCGATTCATATATATCATAAACTTCTTTGGAAAGTTCATTTACAAGAAAATTTCACATACATCAGGATTTTTGGGAGTATCGTGGAACCCCATGTTCTCCCTCTTTTTGTTCCAGACAAACTTCTTGCCCAGGAAATCTCCTATCAATTAACAGTTGAAGGAATATCCAGAGCTCTAAACAATAGTAAGAAAAGAATGTGGCCTCCATTCCCATTCAATTGTGTTCAGTTTACTTTGAATGACTTCAAACATGTAGAAAAGGAAGTCGCCAAAATAAAGGGTTGTAAATTTCCAACCATTCCAGGGAGACAGTATGATCCACGACAGATAGCTTTTAATGTTACTGCTTCAGTTTCGATTGCTCGATTTGAGCATGAACCAGATGAGTTTGATGATTTTTTTATTTCGTTGAATGATTTTCCTCAAGTTTATGATTTAGCCAAGTCTAAATTCCAAAAGGAAGAAATGAATAAATTTTTGTTATTTAGAAGTCAAATATTGTTGAGAGTTCCTCTAGACCAACTGAGAATTCCTATACAAGGGTCAGAGACAGAGAGTTCATCTAGAAAAACACCAGGAGAAACATATGCCGGTAAAGTCATTACACAATCGGTTATTAACCAGCCAACTGTACATACTGAAAAGTTGAGCACCGATGGAAAACCTGATGCTCAGAAAGGGAATACTGATGGCAAATCCGATCGAAATACTGATCAGCAGTCCACAGCTCAAACAAAAGAAAAATGCACAAGTACTGATACTAATGTGCATAATCAAAAAGGAGAATCAGATAGAAAAACCATTGAGCAGGGAACAAATACAGAGAAAACAGATACACAATCGGAAGGGAAAGAAAATACTGAGAAAATTATAGACTCTGCTGATCTTAATGTTTCTTCTCAATTTTTGAAACAATATGATCAATTTGCTCAGCAATTAGGACTGCAGGATAAAGATAAAGAGCAAGTAGAGCAGGATGTAGAAATAATTCTTGAACATCCTACAGGGCAGATTGTATTGAAGATTGAGGAGATCCCTTCTTTGGATGTATTTTATAGCCCTAAACATAAGGCTGTTGTTAGAAAATAGAGAAAAAGAAGGAAGATAGATCACGACATGTTTTCCACTCCACAGGAAGAGTTCATGAATATTGTCTACAAGAATACTGAAGTGAATCCATCTGAGGATCTCACTAAGTTGTCTCAATATGCAAGAGCATATATTGCTGCAACAATAGATAAAGCTGCATAAGTCTCTCAGTTGATGACACAAAAAGATCTCCATATAGCTTTTCTTGAAGAACAAGCCAATGAAAGTCAACAAAAGATTGCTCAATTGGAACAACGATTACAGGATCAAGAAATCAAATCTAAAGAGTTAGAAGAACAGCTTACTACAGAAAAGAAGAAAGTTGATGAGCAAGTTTTAGGCAAACAACAACAATTAAATCAAGAAATTTCCAAGTTACAAGATTTATTGCAAAGTGAGAAGAATGCAAAGATCGTACAGGAAAAATAATTTCAAGCAGCTTTAGAGAGGTTCAAAGATTTCCCTAAATTAAGTGAATTCAAATCGGAAGCTCTTGAAGTTAATAAACTTTTGTCTCAGCAATTAAATGAATTTTGTACAAAATTATCACAGGCAGAACCATTTTGTGATATTACATCATCCTTGATCCAGAACATTATTACTCTCAGGCAAGAAATTAATGATGCTGATGAAAAGATTTCTGAATTTCTTACTTGGCAAGATACAAAAAAAAGAAGAGAAGCTAATCTTCCTAGGATAGAAGAAAGACATAAAGAAATCTTGTTTACAGAATGGGAACATCAGATAATGAAAGCCGAGAGAACAATATCAAGAGCTAGGAGCATGATGAGTAATATAACGCAATTTATCAATGACAGCCTGTATTCAATTAATCTCATTTCAGATTGTGTTCCTGGCAGTTTGCCTAAAGTGAAAGAAACCGAAAACAGATGGAAAGAAGAAATGATGAATAAAAGTCAAGAAATCAACAAACTTCAAGCAATATCTTGGGAAAATATGTGGACTTATTTAATTAAGCCAAAGAATCAACAAATGGCTATTAAATTCCTTTCAAATGCTGTTGATTGTTTAATTCCAGAATTTTTCGATGCCACATATGCTGGACAGTTACATTCCGAGATGAGTCATCCACCGAGGCTCCAAGATATGCTGAAAATTTGCAACTTGGCTACATCAAGCGAGAAAGAAAAGAAATGAATCAGTTTCATTTTTAAGATAGTATTTCTGTTTTTAATTTGATAGATTGTAGCAGTAGCAGTAGGATTATGTTTTTATGTAATTTCTTATTTAAATCCCTCTCATGCATTTAGAGAAGGGATCCGGAGTTGTAATATTTTTGACTTGGAGCTTACATTTTTGTACTCCATTGCCTCTTATATTTTATAAAGGATCACATCTGGTGATTTTGTGCTGAAATTATCTTTGAAGTGTTGCATTTCTATACCTTTGGATTTGATTTTACATCAGAGTTACTCGATTAGAGTATCAGATTTCATTTGAAAATCTTCAAGATGAATGAGGTATTTCTATTTGTTCACTGTTGATTTCCTTTGTCATATGATATTCGCTTTAAAATTTGCTATCATTTATATATATTTGGTTCTCATAACGTTTCTTTCTATATATCATTTCTGAGTATAATTGAAATGTTATCTTTCATAAGCATATATAGATGGTATACAATGATGAATGCAATATGCTAATATAACTCTATTTAATTTCTTAAACAAAGTTATCTTTATTTGTTTCTGCATATTTCAATTTAAATAATAATACATTTTCATGGTTATTGTTAAATTGGAACAATCTTAAGTTGTATTCACAGATAATTACCCGGGTTAGTGTTAGAATTTCTTTATCAGCATTTAGTTTAATTAGATAGTTTTATTTTCAGTCAATTTAGTCCCACTTTCACTCATCCAAATCAACCCATCACCAACCCATTTAGTTATAAGGAAACTGGTCCTTTAAATCCAGTCGGAGCCACCATAACAAACGGAAAAGGAGCTGTCCGAAGGTCCCGACCGGGTGGTTTTCTCCAATGTTTGAAGCAGAGATTTTATAGGCTTCAACATTTTTGGTGCTAGAAGGAGGGCCTGAGCTATGAATGGCAAGTAAATCTTTATCCACAGGCCATTCTAAGAGCAAAACACCCTCATCAACTTCTTCAATTTATTCTGAAATTCAAAATCCTAGAGAAGAAATTGCGAAGAATATTCATACACCCACTACCAAAATCTCAAAACATTCAGACAAGCAATCTTGTGAGTCTCCTGAAGTTCAAGATTTAATTCATAAATTGAAAGGACTCTCATTATCCCTTGAAGAGTCTGAAATATCTGAAGGTAGTGTAAGTTCAAAATTTGTTCCTTCAAAACCTCTTACTAGGCTGCAAAGTGAAAAACTTGGTATTCCTCCGCAAGAATTTCCTTTACCTAGTAAGGGCAAAACAAAAAGAATTCAATCGGAATCAGAAAGTGATATAAGTTCATCATCTCATATTCAACCACCTGTTTCCGAAACCACAACTCAACAAAGTACAGTTGTTTCCACATAATCTCTTCAATCATCATCTTCTCAATCATCATCCGCTCAGTCATCATCAATTTCAACATCATCTATTCCAACAACTTCTATTCAAACACCACCAGTTTCTACTACTCCTCCAATAGTTGTTCCAATAATGGCTAGACCATGGGCTACTCCAGGGGCAGTCAACATGGCTACACCTTTACATGATTTACCAGACAATCCTAGAAAATGGCTTCCAAAATTTAGTCCAGATCTTAACATTCAAGCTGAAGAACATATCAATAACTTTATGTTGGCTGTAAATTTGAATGGAGTCACACATGAAGATGTTGTAGTCAGACTATTCCCTTATACTCTTCAAGGAGCAGCAGGATCATGGTACTTTTCATTACCTTCGGGATCCATAACAAGTTGGGCCATTTTTGCAAATCATTTTTTAACCAAATTTGGAGATGACCGATCAATAGCTACTTTACTCAATGACCTCTCAAATTTGAAGATAGAACCCAAAGAGCCCATTAAAGATTTCAACGCTAGATTCAACAAACTCTTGAAAAAAATCCACACAGATTCACAGCCTAGTGAACAAGTTAGAAGTGAATGGTATATAACTGCCTTACCATCAAACATAGCAATTTTTGTAGATAGAGCTGCAAAACCTACATTAGCCGAGAATATGAATGAGGCTATTGCAGTAGAAAAATGAATTATTTCTCTAGAAAATAAAAATGCTATTGAGGAAAGGAAATCAAAGAAAATCAGCTTCAAAGATTATTCAAAGAAAAAGGCCAAATATCCATATGACATGGAGGGTTTACAGAAAGTTCTTAAAACCATGTCAAATGAAATGGTTGAAATTAAAAAACAAGTAGCTAAAACTTCTACTAAAAAACCATTCTGAAATTTCAGAAGAAATCAAGTTGAATCTAAACCTCCTAATGCAATCTCTAATGCAGAATCAGAGGAAGAAGAAGAAGAAGAAGATACATCTTTAGTATCAGACGAGGAAGATGAGAATGAAGAAATAGCTGAATTACATGGAATGTGGGATTTTATTCTCCCTAATTCTGATAGTGAGGTAGAACAAGAAGCTATGCCTGTAAGTACTAGGAGTAAATCTTCAACAGGGCCTTTACAAACAGCTCCTAAAAAGAAAATCATAACTCCAAGTACCAAAGACAAATCCCCTGCAAATAAAGCTTCTCCATTACGTACTCAAAATCAGCCATCTTCTTCTAATCCTCCCACATCGACAACAAATACTTTAGTAGTGTCAGAGCCTATGGAGTATAACATTATTGAAGACATGAAAAAGATTAAAGCCAACATTTCCTTACATGAACTCAGCAAACTAAAACACCAGCAGAAGTTGTTATTGAAAGAATTAAACGCTACACCAATTGCTCCTTTACCAAGTGGTGTAGTTGCAAAAGCAGCTAGGGGAGTTGGTAAGCCACCAGATAAGGTAGATGCTACTGATACCGTGCTCATTGGAGAAAATTCAAATTCTCAAACTCCTCCTTTTCTTCTGACTTATGAAATGTACAATAAGAATCTGCATAATTGTTCGATTGATTCTGGAGCTTCCTCTAATATATTGCCTACTTCTGTTTGTGCCAAATTGAATATCGAACCACAGAAATCAGCAGTTCATATTTTTTAATTGGATCGCTCTAAAGTTCAAGTTGTAGGAGAAATCAATTCAGTTACTATCAGATTAGCTTCCGATCCTAGAATTTTCCAAAGAATTGATATTTTGATTGCTGATATTCCTGAATTCTATGGATTAATCCTAAGCAGGGACTGGTCTGCGAAACTTAATGGTTATATCTCTACTGATTATTCACATATGTGGTTTCCCTACAAAAGGAAACCAAATCAAATCAAAATTGAACGAGAAAAACATATGACCCACACTGTCACTGAATTTGAACAACCTAATGAACCTGTGGCATTCAATAACAATATTCTTGGAGGTTATTCTGCTGAATCATTTCTTGGAAACTTCGAAGCACCCCAATCACCTTTTTCTATAAATACTTTTGTTTCTCAAATAGAAAATTTTTCACAAACCGATTCTTCCAGAATCGTAAATACTTCTGATGTAATTGTAGATAATTCAATAGATAAGTCTTTATTTTGGTCGTTATATTTTGATGGATCAAAGTCTAGCGATGGAGATGGAGCACGATGCATTTTAATTGATCCAGATGAAGAGAAAACCATGCTGTCATGTAGGCTAGAATTTGAGTGTACTAACAATACCACAGAATATGAAGCCTTGGTTCAAGGACTTTATAAAGCAATAGGGTTAGATGTTAAATACTTGAAAGTATTTGGTGATTCCGAAATTGTCATAAAACAAGTTAGGAATACTATTCATTTCCTTTCAGGACATCTTAAACACTATCAAAACCTAGTACAACATCTTACCACTCATTTTTTAGCATTCAATATTTCTCCTATTCCTAGAAATCAGAATACATCAGCTGACTTGTTAGCTAATGTTGCATCTAAACTCCTACCTGTTGAAGATTGCAGTCCTGATAGATTTTCTGTATAAATAATTTTTCGTCCATCTGTCCTAGACAATGTTACAAATTGGAGAGTTTTCTATCATGATCAAGATATTTTCAATTTCATGACTTCAGAGAAATCATATGATGAGCAAATTATTGATGAAAATGATCATGATTTACAAATTGCTTCAAAAGGTAATGAAAATCCCATTCCGAAATCTGTTGTTAAATTGGAGGACTTATATGATATTAAAGACAGATTGAAGAAAGTCACTAATACCAAACTTCAAAGTTCCACTTTGAAGTTTGAATTAGTGAATCTTAGTTCTGATTCTAAACCTCAAAACGTTAATTTACGACTCAACTTAACACCAGAGGAAAGGAACACTTTCATTAAACTCTTGAACAAATATAAAAACGTATTTTCTTGGAATTATGATGATTTAAAAACGTATGATACTTCGGTTATTCAACACACAATTCCAATGCTTCCTGATATTAAACCTATTCAACAAAAGCTAAGCAAGGTTCATCCAAATCTTGAAGGAAAAATCAAATCAGAACTTAATAAACTTTTAAAAACCAAAATCATTTTTCTTGTCAGGCACTCCAATTGGGTTTCCAATATGGTACCTGTAAGGAAGAAGAATGGTGATATAAGAATCTGTATTGATTTCAGAAATTTAAACAAGGCATGTTTAAAAGACAATTTCCCATTGCCAACCATGGAACGGATACTTCAAAAGGTAGCTGGTTCTGAACTTATGTCCTTTCTCGATGGATTTTCGGGCTATAATCAAGTTTTAGTTCATCCAGATGACAGATTGAAAACAACTTTCAGAACAAAATGGGGAACTTATGCTTATCAAAAAATGTCTTTTGGTCTAATAAATGCAGGAGCAACTTTCCAAAGAGCCATGGACATAGCGTTTAAAGGTCTGATCAATAAGTCAGTTGTTGTTTATCTTGATGACATAACGGTATTTTAAAAAAAGAGAACCAATCATCTACATGATCTAAAGCAAATATTTGAAAGATGTAGAAGGTTTGGTATTTCCTTAAATCCAAAGAAATATTTCTTTGCTTTGGATGAAGGAAAACTTTTAGGATTTGTTGTGTCAAAAGATGGTATATACATTGATCCAGATAGAGTAAAAGAGATCTCTGATATTTCTTTACCTCATAACAAAAAATCAATGCAATCATTTCTTGGACAGATCAATTTTGTAAAAAGATTCATTCCTGATTTTTCTTTAATTGTTTTACCTATGCAAAATATGATCAAGAAGAATTCAGTATTCAAATGGGGGCATAAAGAGAAAGAAGCCTTTGAGGCAATCAAACAAGCGATCATTAATGCACCAGCATTGAGTACCCCGGATTTTTCTAAAGATTTTATTTTATATACCTTAGCCACCGAGACATCCTATGCAGTTGTTTTAACACAGCTCAATGATCAGAAAATTGAAGCACCAATTTCTTTCTTTAGCTCAAATCTGCAAGAAGCTGAGCTGAATTATTCCGATGTTGAAAAACAAGCCTTTGTTGTGTTTAAATCAATCAAGCATTTCAGACCTTTTCTCTTGAAAACTCATACAAAAATCATTGTCCCATTCTCTGCAGTGAGACAATTATTAATTCAAAGAGAAGTAGGAGAAAAACGAGCTAACTGGGTAACAGCTTTGCAAGAATATGATGTTTATATTAAACCAGCTAAGATTGTTAGAGGACAAGGTTTTTGCAGACTATTGGCAGGAGCTCATAACATACCAGAAAATCAAGATTCAAATCAAGATATTCAAGTAAGTCAGATAAGTGTTACAGATTCTGAATCTCAGTATGTTGATCTCATCTATTACTTGAAAAATGGGTATGCCCCTTCTAACCTCAGCTATAAGAGAAAACATGCTTTAAGGTTAAAGGCTATTAAATATGAGATCATTGATAATGTGTTATTCAGGAAAAATTATGATTCAATCCTATTAAGATGTCTTGAAAAGACTGAAGTTGAAAAGGTTTTGCAGGAATTGCATGATGGACCAGCAAAAGGTCATTTTGGAGGTGATACCACAGCTCACAAAATAATTCGTGCTGGTTATTACTGGCCTACCCTTTTTAAAGATACACATGACTATGTAAGGAAGTGCAGAATTTTCCAAACTGCAAGTGGAAGACAAAGGAAACCATCTTTTCCTTTGCAACCAGTGAGTATTGAGCAACCATTTGAAAAATGGGGGCTTGACATTATTGGTGAGATAGTACCTCATTCTTCCAAACAACACAAGTACATCCTTACTGCAACTGATTACTTTACAAAATGGGTAGAAGCAATCCCTTTGAAGGTAGCCAATTCTGATGCAATTATTGATTTCATAGATCAATTCATCATAACCAGGTTTGGTGTACCTCAAGCTCTTGTCTTTGATAATTCATCTTATTTTTCCGGAAATAGTTTAATAGAATTTGCAGTCAAAAGAGGTTTTAAACTGAAATATTCAACAAATTATTATCCACAAGGTAATGGTTTGGCTGAATCCACTAACAAAAATATTATCAAAATAATTAAAAGGACTATTGATCAAAATCAAAAGAATTGGCACAAGTCTTTAATCTTTGCATTATGGGATGATCGTATCACTGAAAAAGCTTCAATAGGAACTTCACCTTTCAATTTAGTTTATGGAAAAGAAGCTGTGATACCATCAAATTTAACTCTTCCATCATTAGCCCTAGTGCAATTTATTGAAGAAAATCCTTCTTCATCCATTCAATTGAGATATGATCAAATCCTTAAACTAGAAGAAGATAGAGACAAAGCTAAAATTATTCATGAAAAACATCAACAGCTTGTAAAATCTTCTTTTGATGCAAGTTCTACCGGCTCAAATTTTTTTTCAATTGGTGATCTTGTTCTGAAATGGGATAAAGCACATGAAGAAAAAGGTAAGCATACCAAGTTTCAGAAAATGTGGCTTGGACCATTTCAGATCGTTGAAAAGATAGGCTCAAATACATTCATACTCCAAGATCTAACAGGTAAGAGAGAATCTCTTCCTGTAAACGGGCTTATCTTGAAGAAATTATTTTCATAAGGAGGTAACCCCTTCTTAAACTGTACATATTCCTTTCTACAAAGTTTTTAATTATTTTTGCAAATAAAGGTTGTTAATGAGTCTCTAATTGACTGTGTACTTGTTAGAAAAATTCTTAGGAAGAATATTATAAATATTTATTTTGTGTAAATAAGAATTTTTAAAGAAATGATCATAGTCTTTTGATAGTTTTAAATAAAATGTTAAACTTTGAAAGATTATTCCAATTATTTGCATGATCTTTTGAAAACTTGAGGGAAATGTAAATCATTATAATTTTATTAAGCAGAGAAAGGTTATCTATAAAAGTAAAGATTATTCAAGTCTTGGTACTCAAAAAACTCTGAAAATTTTCATCCATTGATTCTTAAGGATAAAACTATTTCACCCCATCCATTTAGGTTGTGATTTTTTAGAATGTAATTCTAAGAAATTATGTAAAATTTTTTAAGAGATAAGAGGTCTCATCATGAGCCGACTTACCATATTCATAAGAAGTAATGAAACTGACATTACCAATACTGCACATCAAAACAGGGTAATGGCTTATAAATATAAGACAAGGGGTCTCATCATGAACCAGTTTGTTCAGTTTAATTACAACTATTGAATGGCATTGTTATTAACTGGCTACCAAACCAGAACAATGGCTCTTAAAAAATAAAAAATAAAAATAAATAAAAGACAAAAAAAACATGAGATAATATCTCTGATGAATTTATCTTTTAAAAAGTCATAATCTTAGTTGGATGGGACAATGAATAGTCAATGGTTAAAAGGTAACCCTGTCGAAACTATGAAAGTTTGTGGGCAGAAGAGGCAATACCTATGACAATAGAGTATATTATAAAACCAAACTTGGATAAATCCACTTACTTCATTATTAATACCAATCAAAGCTTGAGATAACCCAAAAATATTCTTATTCTCAAGAAACTAGAAAGAAATTGTAAATAATTTTTATTCTTTTTCATAAGTTAGATTTTATTTTTGATTATCCTATGATAGTTTTCATTATCTTTAAAAATATTTACTTACTAAAAATATAGTATTCATTTTATTTTTTTAGAGATAACTGGTTCTTTCAGTGAATCGCCAATTGTTGTACTATACAACAACCCTCCCTTTTTCTTAATTTTAGAATAAAATTCATTTAGAAATAGGGTCCTTTTTTTCTTTTTTATAGAAATAAAAGAATTAGAAATAAAGATTCATTGTTTTGAAAAAGCTCATCTTTGTTTGTATACAAACCAAATACAACATTCAAAACTTCCGACCCGATCAAATATAAAAGACCTTATCATAAAAAACAAGTTAAGTGTAAAAGTCCAATGAATAATAATCGCAATCGCAGATCGGAGAAATCCTTAGAGGAAAATTTAACATAGAAACTCAAAATCTCCGATGCAATTAGTTCAATGGCAAAACTTCAATCGAAAAGGGTTTAAGTTATCTATTTACATATCTCTGATGCGATGCGACCTATCGTAATCGCATGATCGGAACACTTTTTAATAAGTTCTTTGCAGTCAATTTCAAATTCTCCGATGCGACGTGCGTTATTATAAAAAAAAACACTTTTCAAAAGGAAAACAAACAATTGTTCATTTAAATAAAAAAAAACATTTATATGGTAGACCCCACCATCGGAAATCGGAGAAAGCCATTAACAATTCTTTTCGATTGAAACTCCCCGATTGCAATCTATAACCATCTAATCGGAAATCGGAAAAGTTTGCAATGGCAATCGGCAAATCGAGAAATCTGTATTATGATATTTATGTACCATTTGAAAACTTTTGATGCGATTGATACAAGATATTTATTACGTTCGAAGAATTCAAGATAGGTAAATATTATAATATTTCACAAAGCGTCAAATCTCCAATTGTACATTGGTATTCAATAGCAAATCAAATGAATATTGGTTGATGATTCAGTTTTAAATACATGAGTGTGACCCAAAGAGAACATTTACGCGCTATACGAGACCAATAAATAATGAATCATGCGTTCATAATCGTTCCTTTCAAGTTGCTTGTTTATCACGACTGAAAGTTTATTGTCTTGCAGAATCAAGGAACACTGAACCCTTTCATTCACAGACAAAGGGAAATAGTATCAAACACAGAAATGTCGAAGAGAGCGAGGAGAAACAAGAATGCTGTCCTGTTAAGTTTTTTGAGACTCCTACAGTCTCAAAAGAGAAGCCAACAAAACTGAGATTAGTTACAGATACATCATGCCAAGGGCTCGGAAGAATGACGTGGGAAGGAGTTTATAATCTATTGGAGAAAGAAAACCCCAAAGTCACAGTGGAAAAGGCATCAGTTCTAGATGAAGATAGCTCAGATTCTGACTTTGAGATTACTGAAAAATCACTTGCAAATTCATTTCTACATCGAATTGCAGCTAGAGCAAGCATCATGCCTTATTATGATGTGATTTGATGGGTCATCGATAGTGTGAAAATAAAGGACAGAATGTTGGTTTCAGCTTCTGGAGTGTCTTTTGGGTCGTTTAAAGCAGAAGACATTAAGGCAATGTATCATCTTATGGATCCGCAGAAGGTTTATAACAAAGAATTTATCAAAGAGTTTGCTGATAATAATAAAGTTCAATCTGATCCATCAAAGATTGGAGGAAAAATCCTGAGAAGCATAGAAATGAAGCACCCGGTATGTATTCAGTAGATTCCCTCTTACCTCCTTATTGCTATGCCGCTACCATGATGTGTAGATTATTTGATAATGACAATTCTACTAGGTTTTCTATACAAATGGTCCCATTAATCTTAGCTGCTGTCAATTCCGACATTATGGACTGGGCTGTTATTCTCTCTGATAGAATGGCTAATAGAATACTCAAGTACAGACAAGATAAAACCGCTGGAAATTCCACTCCTTTTTTCTTTTGTGCTTATATTCTAGACGCCCTTTGTTTTAATTCTGAGTTTCCCTTGTTAGGATGGAAATGGACTCCCAAAGATCCCACCCGATTCATATATATCATAAACTTCTTTGGAAAGTTCATTTCCAAGATAATGTGTATAGAATATGTCATGGTTTCCTTATCCTTATCTTTCAAACCATTTTCAATCGCTTCCCTCCTAGATTCTCAGACAAAGTTAAAGTTGACTTATCCTCAATAGGAGATTGGTTTGGAGAAGAAAAGTTCACATACATCAGGATTTTTGGGAGTATCGTGGAACCCCATGTTCTCCCTCTTTTTGTTCCATACAAACTTCTTTCCCAGGAAATCTCCTATCAATTAACAGTTGAAGGAATATCCAGAGCTCTAAACAATAGTAAGAAAAGAATGTGGTCTCCATTCCCATTCAATTGTGGTCAGTTTACTTTGAATGACTTCAAACATGCAGAAAAGGAAGTCGCCAAAATAAAGGGTTGTAAATTTGCAACCATTCCAGGGAGACAGTATGATCCACGACTGATAGCTTTTAATGTTACTGCTTCAGTTTCGATTGCTCGATTTGAGCATGAACCAGATGAGTTTGATGATTTGTTTGTTTCGTTGAATGATTCTCCTCAAGTTTATGATTTAGCCAAGTCTAAATTCCAGAAGGAAGAAATGAATAATTTTTTTTTATTCAGAAGTCAAATATTGTCGAGAGTTCCTCTAGACCAACTGAGAATTCCTATACAAGGGTCAGAGACAGAGGGTACATCTGGCAAAACACCAGGAGAAACATCTGCCGGTAAAGTCATTACACAATCGGTTATTAAATAGCCAACTGTACATACTGAAAAGGTGAGCACTGATGGCAAACCTGATGCTCAGAAAGGGAATACTGATGGCAAATCCGATCGAAATACTGATCAGTAGTCCACAGTTCAAACAAAAGAAAAATGCACAAGTATTGATACTAATGTGCATAATAAAAAAGGAGAATCAGATAGCAAAACCATTGAGAAGGGAACAAATACAAAGAAAACATATACACAATCAGAAGGAAAAGAAAATACTGAGAAAATTATAGACTCTGTTGATCTTAATGTTTCTTCTCAATTGTTGAAACAATATGATCAATTTGCTCAGCAATTAGGACTGCAGGATAAAGATAAAGAGCAAGTAGAGCAGGATGTCGAAATCATTCCTAAACATCCTACAGGGCAGATTGTATTGAAGATTGAGGAGATCCCTCCTTTGGATGTATTTTATAGCCCTAAACATAAGGCTGTTGTTAGAAAACAAAGAAAAAGAAGCGAGATAGATCAGGACATGTTTTCCACTCCACAGGAAGAGTTCATGAATATTATCTACAAGAATACTGAAGTGAATC
Source organism: Pinus albicaulis (assembly GCA_034641835.2). NCBI lineage: Eukaryota > Viridiplantae > Streptophyta > Pinopsida > Pinales > Pinaceae > Pinus > Pinus albicaulis. Next base: position 812,032,209 of record CM076580.1, on the reverse strand, counting down.
CATCTGAGGATCTCACTAAGTTGTCTCAATATGCAGGAGCATATAGTGCTGCAACAATAGATAAAGCTTCAGAAGTCTCTCAGTTGATGACACAAAAATATCCCCATATAGCTTTTCTTGAAGAACAAGCCAATGAAAGTCAACAAAATATTGCTCAATTGGAACAACGATTACAGGATCAAAAAATCAAATCTAAAGAGTTAGAAGAACAACTTACTACAGAAAAGAAGAAAGTTGATGAGAAAGTTTTAGGCAAACAACAACAATTAAATCAAGAAATTTCCAAGTTACAAGATTTATTGCAAAGTGAGAAGAATGCAAAGATTGTACAGGAAAAAGAATTTCAAGCAGCTTTAGAGAGGTTCAAAGATTTCCCTAAATTAAGTGAATTCAAATCGGAAGCTCTTGAAGTTAATAAACTTCTGTCTCAGCAATTAAATGAATTTTGTACAAAATTATCACAGGAAGAACCATTTTGTGATATTACATCATCCTTGATCCAGAACATTATTACTCTCAGGCAAGAAATTGATGATGCTAATGAAAATATTTTTGAATTTCTTACTTGGCAAGATACAGAAAAAGGAAGAGAAGCTAATATTCCTAGGATAGAAGAAAGACAAAGAAATCTTGTTTACAAAATGGGAACATCAGATAATGAAAGCCGAGAGAACAATATCAAGAGCTAGGAGCATGATGAGTAATATAACGCAATTTATCAATGACAACCTGTATTCAATTAATCTCATTTCAGATTGTGTTCCTGGCAGTTTGCCTAAAGTGAAAGAAACCGAAAACAGATGGAAAGAAGAAATGATGAATAAAATTCAACAAATCAACAAACTTCAAGTAATATCTTGGAAAAATATGTGGACTTATTTAATTAAGCCAAAGAATCAACAAATGGCTATTAAATTCCTTTCAAATGTTGTTGATTGTTTAATTCCAGAATTTTCCGATGCCACATATGCTGGACTGTTACATTCCGAGATGAGTCATCCACCGAGGCTCCAAGATATGCTGAAAATTTGCAACTTGGCTACATCAAGCGAGAAAGAAAAGCAATGAATCAGTTTCATTTTTAAGATAGTATTTATGTTTTTAATTTGATAGATTGTAGCAGTAGTAGTAGGATTCTGTTTTTATGTAATTTCTTATTTAAATCCCTCTCATGCATTTAGAGAAGGGATCCGGAGTTGTAATATTTTTGACTTGGAGCTTACATTTTTGTACTCCATTCCCTCTTATATTTTATAAAGGATCACATCTGGTGATTTTGTGCTGAAATTATCTTTGAAGTGTTGCATTTCTGTACCTTTGGATTTGATTTTACATCAGAGTTACTGGATTAGAGTGTCAGATTTCATTTGAAAATCTTCAAGATGAATGAGGTATTTCTATCTGTTCACTGTTGATTTCCTTTGTCATATGATATTCACTTTAAAATTTGCTATCATTTATATATATTTGGTTCTCATAACGTTTCTTTTTATATATCATTTCTGAGTATAATTGAAATGTTATCTTTCATAAGAATATATAGATGGTATACAATGATGAATGCAATATGCTAATATAACTCTGTTTAATTTCTTAAACATAGTTATCTTTATTTGTTTCTGCACATTTCAATTTAAATAATAATACATTTTCATGGTTATTGTTAAATTGGAACAATCTTAAGTTGTATTCACATATAATTACCCGGGTTAGTGTTGGAATTTCTTTATTAGGATTTAGTTTAATTAGATAGTTTTATTTTCAGTCAATTTAGTCCCACTTCCACTCATCAAAATCAACCCATCACCAAACCATTTAGTTATAAGGAAACTGGTCCTTTAAATCTAGTCGAAGCCACCATACCAAACGGAAAAGGAGTTGTCCTAAGGTCCCGACCGGGTGGTTTTCCCCAATGTTTGAAGCAGAGATTTTCTAGGCTTCAACAACAAGGAAAGCTCAAGGTGGCCCGAAAGAGGCGCCCGGTAGAAAAAATGGGAAAAGGCACATCAAATATTGAAAATTTGGCCTCTGCTTCTCTACATGCTTTTGAAAACCCATGAGGGGTATGCTCTCCAAAATTGGGCATAATTCGACAAGTTTTTGTTTTTTGACATTTTTGGTCTTTTTGCAGAAAGTCATGGGCATCTCCATTTTAGTTTGAAGCATCCTCAAAGGTTGAAAGTGGTATCATTGGATTAATTAAATTTAGGGGCATATACTCAGCAAATTTTAGATCAATTGAAGATGTTTTGGTCCCCCAAAGAGGCGAAAAACAATCACATTTTCAACACTCTGCCTTGCATATCAGCAAAGGCTGATTTCTGGGTTTTTCCACACAGGTCAGTTTGTCATAGGCTTTTAGTGATCAGTTTGGGAAAAAAAAAGTATTTTCAGAAACTAGACATCTAGGGCTTTCCAACAAGCTATCACAGGCCTCATTTCGACATCAGGAGCTCCTTCAAACGTTGCCCACAAGACAGGGAAGTTTCTGCTGCTATATTTCTGAAGCATTTTTGTGAAAAATGCAGTTTTCTGAAGTGGCTTTTCCAAATGTGCGTTTAGCCTTTTTTGGCCATTTTCAGTTGGGAAAATTCAATTTAATTTTCTTTTGTAGCATTTTTAGGATATTTTTATAGATATTTTGTGCCTTGGTCTTTGCAAAGCCTCAAGGACAAAATCAGATATTTGTGATGGGCCAATGAGCTTGCTAGTTGCACTAGGAGGTTCTCCTTCACTTTGGCCTATATATTCCACGAGATTTCATTGTAAAAAAGGCTAAACTTGATGATATAGAGCAATATATGGTTATACAATCTTGGAAGAAATACTTCGTCTCATGCATTGGATAGTTTCTTGAATGTTTTGGATGATGAAATAGGACTACTGTAGGATTCCTTGACTTGGTAAAATTGTATAGTGTTCCTCTCTGTTATGTTTCCTTAGTTTTCATACATATTTTCATATTCTCTTGCTTGTTGTAGGATAGTAAAGAATAGATTTGAGACATGCCCATGGAGGCACCTCAGATTTCCTGATTCATTACAGCTTCTATGTTTGTCTTCTTTCTTAGTTATGTCAAATGAATTCTTAAATGCTCTTTGATACCCTAAGAACTTGTTTTCAGTTGCATTAATTTTTATTCTGGGTGCTAATTAGTATGATTCATGGTACGCCCTGTTTACTCCTTAGTTAACCAAAACCCCATTACTGAAACATTTCTCTGAATGTTAGATTGTCGTAGTTGAACCAAAGAGGTCTTGTATAGATCTTGGACTTTGCCTATACTCTGCAATCTTAGTTCAAAGTGCCCGATAGCTCACTATGTCTAGGAGTTCCCTCTTAGTAGCTTGATTTATTTGTTTGTATTAATTGTATTTCCCCAAAGTCGGATAGCGATTTTCCTAAATTTAGAGAGTCATATATCTCTATGTATCGCTTGAATGTTTATTTTATGCATCTATCAGTTTGAAGTTATATTTATCGTGATTAATGGTTAACCCTACCACATAGATGTTTGTTATAGAACCATTTATGTTTAAAATTCTTTGTCCTTCACAAAACCTAGTGTCCATCCCATTTCATTCCACCTAAAGATCCATTTTACGTTGATCAATTCGGCCCTTCAATATACCTTGTCCACCATCTGAGGATTTCTTGACCTGTTTGACCCCATAGCCCAGTTAATCTAACAATATTTTTATCTATTTAAAACTTTGATTAGTTCCTCCCTCAAAAACCTTAAAACAGACTAAAAACACACTTAAAAACTAGCCTAAAATCAAAAAACATAAGAAGCAAACAAATATACATCCCTTGCACAAATAGAGAGAGCCCTCTCTAAGTCCAGGAAAGCTAGGTCCTTGGGCTCCAAATTTGGTTTGATGTTACCCTATTACTTGGCTTGCCAATATGCCAAATCACAGGACCCTAACATAATGGCGATCACAGTGGGACTCTCAGTGATAAACAAACTTAGACTTCCCTAAAACTTTTAGCAGCCTTAGGAATACTATCTGGTTGACTTATCCCACCTCTCCCTAACATAATGGTGATCACGGTGGGACCTTCTGAGTTAGTGAGAATCTAAGTACTCCTTAGTAACTCTCAAAGTCTTAGTCAAAGCTAGAAAATCGAGAAGTATTATCCAAGAGTAGAATCTAGTTGTCTCACCATCCTAGCAAAATGATGACCCAGCTATAGAATACTCTTACAAACCTTAGGGCTACATAAAAACTTAGAAAATCCCAAAACATCCTTAGATTGGCTTTTGACAGTATTGGTGGTGGACCATACATATATATACCTTCAAAAGAACAAAAAATCCACCTGGAGACTCCACTAGCCTCTAGTAGGCCTAAAACTCCATAAAAAACCAAAAAATTTCATAAACCATACTATTTTGTTGACTCATCTTTCCCTAAACTCAAAATTAATGGTGCAACCTCTGAAATCAGTGAAAAACTAAGTATAACTTAGCGATTCAGAAAACTTCACCTAAACATTGGAAATCAAATAGAATAAACTTGCAAATAGAATCATAGTTTTCCCAACAATCTAGCAAACTGTTGAAACTAAGTGTTAAATCTTTCTTGCAAGTCTCCACATCAAAGTTTGCTACCAAACGTTTTCCCAAAATCATCTTTGTCAATATTGGTGGTGGACCATAAATCTCAAGAAAATCCACCTAGCGACTCCACTAGCCTTAATTTTTGTTTCAACCATTCTTCACATTAACAAAATCCCTAGAGAGGCCATCCATCCAAAAATAATCACAACTATCATCCTCTCTAAACTTTGATTTTGAGATCTGGCTTCACGAAGAATCATAGTTGATAACCCAGAAAATATTTTGTGGCAAACTTCTAAAACTGGTAACTTAGCTACTGATAGGACCATCCAAAAAGCAAGCTTTGTACCTGAACATCTTACATCCTTGCAGGATTCCTAGTTTGACTTGAGTTTAGCGAAAACCATTTTTAGAAGCAAGTCACAAAGTAAAATCAACCTTGACGATCTTGAGTCCTTAGATTTGCAACAACGTCCTAGCAGAGAAGCCGCACCTACTACACCTTCTGATTTTCAGCTTCTCCACCACTTTGGCTCTCACTGCTCCAAATCTGCTCAGAATCATTTCACAAGTCCAAGTACCTCCACCACACCCCTTCAGACCACCACTGTTCAAATCACCTCATCTCATCCTACAAGCCCTCATACTGTAAATATACCATTAGCTCCCACCATGGAAACTTGGTATGCACCCTTAGTATTACCACAGCCTTTGGCACCTTTGCAACATGACTACCAATCCAAAATGCCGCACTTCACCAGGGTTGAGGCTACTACCACCCAACAATAAGTGGATAGAATTAGTGATGCCTTTGAATACATGGAAATAGAAGATGAGACCATAAGAATGAGGATGTTTTCCCAAAGCCTAGGTGGAGAACCCAAGAAATGGTTTAAAATATTAGCTCCTAACAGTATACATGATCTCCCAACCCTCTACCAAACTTTCATAAACAGGTGGGAAATCATGAAAAACCCCATCCAAATCCTTTCCGAATATAACAATCTTAAAAGGGATAATGGGGAAAGTTTTTGGGACTACTGCACTAGGTTCAATAGTGTTTATAATGCCCTCCCTCCTCACTTTAAACCTCCACTTTGCTCAGCATTAGCAAAGTTTCCCGAAGGTTTCGACCCAGATATGACATACTAACTAAGAGACAAGGTCCCTGCAACTTTAGAAGAAATGCAAAAAGTGGCTATGAGTGTGAAAGCCAACCTAGATAAAAAGAGAGCTAGGATGAGATCAGAAAAGAAAGTCACATACCGGGATGAGGTCGCCCCTTCAGTCTCTTCCTTAGATCCTAGAATAGATATCCTGGTTAGATCCATGGAGAAAATATGGGAAAAAATAAGCGAAAAAGCACCACTTAGGGACAACCAGCCTAATCCTCAAAACAAGAACCAGAACCAAAACTTTAGAAGAAACCCACCTCAAAAAAAACTAAGGGAAAATGACCAACAGATCAGGCCACTTGTCAATGAAAACTATGTTGATGAGGAAGAAAGAGATATAGAACCAATTGATGAGAATCACTTAAACTTGATAGGTTCTGATAGTGAAAATGAGGTTTTTCTAACAGAAGAAGAACAAGTTGTATTTTCCCCAAATCAAAATGAAGCAAATTATGAGGACCCCGAAGATCCTAAGATAGGATTTCAAAACGCCATACTAGAAGCTCATAGGCAATATGATCTTAGGAGTAAGAAAAACCAGGAAAACTCTAAGAAAAGTAGCTCAGACATTGTTATTACTAAAACCCCTGATATCATTCTTAAAATAATGGTGGATAGTAACAAAATCATTGCCAAGACAACTGACCAAAACAAAGATAAATCTATTCAAGAAAGCCTTGTCCCAAACTGTCCTAATACCTCTACTAATATTCACAAGATATCTGTGTTGAACAAAATCCCAAATCAAAGTCAACAAATTAAGAATATAGAGAAAGTCATGGCTAAAAAAAATAAAACAAATCTATCTAAAACACAAGCGCCATTCAGTTTTGAAGGGGAAATTGCCAAAATAAAAATAACCATACCCCTCACTGAGCTACTAACTATAGATAGGTAGAGATCTCAAATATTTAAATTTATTAACATAGGAAATGAGGTGGATACTTTAAATCTGACTGATGAAAAACTCGAGCTTTTATTCGGTCCCAAAATAAAAGGTGAATACCAAGAAGGAACTGTTTCCCCTTTCTACGTAAGTTTGAACATCCATGATAGGATATTACATAACGCCATGTTAGATTCTGGTGCCTCCCATAACCTCATGCCTAAAGCAGTCATGGAGAGTTTGGGTCTAGACGTAACTAAACCTTACAAAGACTTGTACTCATTCGATTCGAGTCAAATCAAATGCTTAGGCCTAATAAAGAACCTATGTTTTCTTTAACAAAAATACTGGCTAAAAACCTAGTCATGGACGTAGTAGTGGCCGATATTCCTCCCAAGTATGTAATGCCTTCAAATGGACATGTCATTTGCTACCATCCCGGTTTTTAACCAGACTAGGAGGTTGTACCGATAAACTCACATGAAATATATGGTGAGAAACCTAGATAGGAAAAACAACACTCCCATTTATTCCATTCATTCCAATTTAGATTCTTTTATCTTATACAATGAAAGTGATATAAATGAACATATAAAAGAAAATGAAGAAGATTTCAAACCATCAAAACAACACTTCCCATCCCCAAATAAATAAAATAATGACCAAAGCTCCAAGAAACCTAAAAAATAGCTTTGTAGCATGAAATAAAAAGAAACTCTTTGGAGTGTAAGCTTTGACAGTTCTTATGGAAAAACTAGCTCGGGGGCTGGCATCTGGATACACAATACTAATGAAGGTCATTCTTTCAGATTAGAATTCCAATGTACCAATAACATTGCGGAATATGAGGCCCTTCTCCTTGGTCTACACATACTTAAGGACTTAGGCACTAAGAAAATATCAGCGCAGGGAGATTCAGAACTTGTAATTAGAAAAATCAAAGGTGAATACTCATAAAAAAGCCCAAGACTGAGAGAATACAGGAATGTGGCATTAGACATCCTCAAAACCTTCAAAAAATATGAACTCACTTATATTCCTAAGATTCAAAATAGCCTAGCCAATGAGCTCGCCTTTTCCGCAAGCAATATCCAAATACCATGTTTAAACGAGCAATATAGTATTCAAGTCAAACATTGGCCTATGGTACTAGACAATATTGACCATTGGAAAATATTCAAAGATGACGATCAAATTGATGATTTTTTACAATCTAGGAATGAATTTGAAGTAACCAAAACAGACTTAGAAAATGAAGAAAGGAATCTTGGCAAAGATGAAGATCAAGAGCCAGATTTACCTTCTTTAACATATATAAACTTGATAAATCATCCATATGAAACTGAGACAGGTGAGGACATAGACCAAAGAGAGCTTGAAGTCTTACTGTGAAAATGACACCATACCTAGAGGGCTTGCACCCTTATAGGAATTGTTCGATTCTAACGATGTGGCCAAAAGGCCAAAAATGGAATCTACTAAGGTTGACATAAAAGAATATAACATAGGAAGCATGGAAGAACCAAGAATGATCAAACTGTCCAAAACTCTCCCTCCTCACATAAAATAGAAATAAATCAAGTTGTTTAAAAATTTTAAAGATGTGTTTGCATGAGGATACCAAGATTTGAAATCATACGACACAAGAATCATTCAACATAAGATTCCCCTCAAAGAAAACCAGAAGCCTTTCAAACAGAATTTGAGAAGAATAAACCCAGTCTTACTACCTTTAGTTTGTATAATTTATATAGCTAATGCATTATACATCCAAGATTATCTTGATCACACACTATTTGACTTCATGCACAATATAGAATCTCTTCTGTTATTGATTATTACTTGTGCAAATTAAATCAATTGCATGCACACATTGAAACCATAAAAATTCACACATATGAACATAATGTTTTAATGGGAAATCCTGAAGCTAAAAACCCCAACTATCTGTATATAATATATGTCATAGAGATCATGTAACAATCCTCATACAAAGCTGATCATATCAAGCTCTCAATACAATACAATTACTACACACTAATCAGGCTAGATCTTGCAAATCCATGCACCGATCTTTGCCACCTGCTAGCCTACCTCTATTGCGCAATCCTTGTTGAATAATAGCTTTGAATGAACTCGAATTGGTCCAGCCTTTCTCACGCAATCCTCATTGGCATCTCCATCAATGTGTGGTGCAAACTCATGCAACACTATGGTCACAACTGATAGTCAACCTGCTCTTTCACCTACCTCTCCACTGGTCTCCACTGAAACTATCCATGCATTGTAGTTAACTGATGTATTATTCAGTTGATTAATGAGTTAATAATTAGTGAATTAATTGATAATTAATTCAAACCACTCTCACTAGTGTATCAATTAGTTATACTAGATACAACTAGCTCAACTATGTCTAACTGAGTTAAACTGAACACAACTCCACCAACTACTTCTACTAACTCCACCAAACTCTGTCACATGAGTTCTAACTGAAGTCTCCATGAAATAGCTCCACTTAGCCCTCAGGAATAGCGTAATTCCTTCTATCAGCTCCTGTGCCACATCTGTGCACTTAACTGAAGTGCTCTAAGAGAATAAGATAATGTTTATAGTCCAAATATTATTAAGAGCTAATAATATTCAACATATCTATTTTTAGACTGGAAATCTAAAAATAGATTCCGCCTAGTATGTCTAAAAATAGAAGTCCATCTATTTTTCCAACTTGACCAACCATCCACAAATAGCATCCTGCAACTCATATAATATGATCGACATGTCTAAAAATAGACTTGCGCCAAAAATAGCCTGTGGGCCCTTAGTGAAGGTGACTCATTTCACTAAGCTCATCATCTTGTTGCAATCTCAACACTCCCTCTCAACAAGATAGGGATTATCTACCACCCTGATCCTACCTCTATGGTATTCAAATTTTCTCCTGGTGAGCGCCTTCATTAAGATATCAGCATCCTAATCCTCTGTAGAAATGTAAGAAAGTAACATGATCTTCCGCTGCACACAATCTATGATATGATGATACCATATGTCAATGTGTTTAGATCTATCATGAAATACTGGATTAACCGAGAGTTTGATGCAACTCTGATTATCACAATATATCACAGTAGGATCCAAGTGTGAACTGAACAACCCAACTAGGATCTTCCTCATCCATATAGCCTCGCATGCAGCCAAAATTGCTGCCATATACTCGACCTCCATTGAACTGAGTGCCATAGATCTCTGCTTCCTACTGTACCAAGAAACTGTTGTTGACCTGATACTGAAAATCCCTCCAGATGTGCTCTTTCTGTCCATTGGGCTCCATGCCCAATCTGCATCTGTGAAGCCATGTAGCTTCACCTCATCCTCCTGTCTGTACCAAAATCCATATCTTGATGTGCCTCTGAGATATCTCAATACATGCTTCCCCGCCTTCCAAAAGAGTTTGGTAGGCTTAACCATAGCTTGTGAAATCTATTTAACAGCATAGCATATGTTAGGTCGTGTATTGACTAGATACATAAGCGATCCCACCAATTGTTGATAAACAGTGGCATCCACTACCTCTGCTGATGTAGCATCCTCTTTCCTCCAACCACCAAGAAGAGGAGTGTCGATAGGCTTGCATCCATGCATGTTGAACTTCTCCACTATCTCCCAGGCATACTTGCCTTGAGACACAAACAGTCCATCATTGCGCTGCCATATTTCCAATCCCAGGAAATAATGAAGGAGGCCCAAGTCCTTCATCTCAAACTCTTTTGCAAGATTAGCCTTGCATGAGAGTATCAACTATTCATCACCCATCAGAATCAATTCATCTACATAAAGTACAATGATCAGCAACTTACCCTCCACCACAATCTAGTATAGGTTTGGATCCGCCTCACTCTTGGTGAATCCAATACTGGTGAAATAACTGTCTATCCATGTGTACCAAGCACGAGGTGCTTGTTTCAACCCATACAGCGCTCTTTTGAGCCTGCACACATGTGACTCACTGTTGAAGATCTGGAAACCTTTGGGCTGCTCTATGTACACCTCCTCCTCAATGACTCCATTGAGGAATGCAGTATTCACATCCATCTGATGAATGTGCCATCCCATCTGCGCTGAGAGAGATAGGATGCTCCGTATGGAAGAATACATTGTGATAGGTGCAAAGGTTTCCTCATAGTTGATCCCCTCAATCTGTGAGAAGCCTCAGACAAAAAATCCTGCCTTGTACTTCTCGACGCTCCCATTAGCATCTTGCTTCACTTTGTAGATCCATATCGAACCTACCACTGATTTCCCTTCTAGCCTTGGGACAATATCCCATGCACTGTTTCTGAAAATCGAATCATACTCTTCCACCATGGCATCTACCCATGCAATTTCCTCCACAGCTTCCTCGAAAGAGGATGGTTCTGTCACGATACACTTGCTCATCAGATCCATGTATCAAGTATATCAGTCAGGTGACTGTCTCTATCTGCGCTATGATCTAGGTGCTCTACAATCTTCTCTGCATCAAGATTCAGTCGCTCAGCTTCTATAGTGTGCTTCCGCCCTCTGATGGTTGGCGCTACATGAGTGGTTTCTTCCACTCCATGAACCTCCTCTTGTGGCTGATCCACATCCTAAGGCTTATCCTTAGGAACTAATAGCTCCTCATCTGCATGCAAGTGTGGCTCCCTCTCAAGCGAACACTCCATGGATTTCTCCTCATGAAATTTGATATCCCGTCGCACAACAATCTTCCGACTATCTGGAAAATACACATGATAGTTGTGGGGTGTTTATGTGTACCCCACAGATATCCCAACCTCTTCGGTCGGCTCCAGCTTCTTCCTGGCATCCTTCATCACATGAATGTAAACAGGTGAGCCAAAAATCTTCAAATGAGAAATATTAGGCTTCTTACCAGAAAACACCTCTTCATGTGTACTCATGCCAAGTACTCTATGGGGACAACAGTTTTGCACATAAACCGAAGTATCGCATGATTCGGCCCACAAGTGTATGGGATGGACCTAATCATGCAACATCGCCCGTGCATCACCCACAATCATTTTGTTCTTTCGCTCATCAACCCCATTCTGCTGTGGGTAATGAGGCACTATGAGCTCTCTTTGAATTCCTTCTACGCTGCAAAATTCCTTGAATTCACCAGAGATGAATTCACCACCATTATCTCTCCTAAGAGCCTTCACCTGCTTCCCCAATTCTTTCTCAACCAGTGCCTTGAACTCACAGAACTTTGAGTATGTCTCGCTCTTCTTCTGCATGAAGAAGATCTAACACTTATGATAAAAATCATCAACAAATATCACATAATATCTGTGCTTTGTTGTCAAAGTACTGAGAAAGGTCCACACACGTCTGTGTGAATTCTCTCAAGGATCGCCATGGCACGACTATCCTTCTTGTGAAAGGTGGATTTCACAAATTTTCCCAAAGTACATCCCTTGCACTGATCTAACTACGCAAGTGTACCTTTGGGAATCCTCGTAGAAATCTGCTGCAAACTTTTCAAAGCACCATGGTGAATATGGCCCAATCTCCTGTGCCATAGTTCATTCTCATCTCGGCTCACCACTCCTTCTGCTTTGCCTGCCATTATTGCGCAGCCATCTACTTGCAACTACTAAAGGTTATTAACTCGAACCCCTATCCTCTGGGTTTCACCAGTTTCCTTACTGCACAGGAAAGCCTTTCCCTCACTAAAGAAAACATCATATCCCTTGTCTTCCAACATCGCCACAGAGATCAGCTTCTTCTTCAATCCTATAACATGCATGACATCCTTCAAGATGAAAGGTTTTCTAGACTCCCTCTCAAAGGAAATGGTCCTGATACCAGTTGCACTATATCTACCATCATCGCCCATCTTGATGTGCACTCCAAGATCCTTCTCATCCAAATCAGTAAACAAATCTTTGTCTCTGGTCATATGGAAAGATGCACCACTGTTGAGAAACCACACTGAACCCATCATACTTGAGACCAAGCATGCAATCAACAAAAAATCCAGCTCAAACTCTAAGGCTAAGGCCTCTCCAGCTGCAGATCCAGTAGCTTTCTTATTTTTCTTCTTCTATAGACAATTAGTGGTGTAATGTCTGTGTTGGTGACAGTGAAAGCACTTCACCTTGGACATGTCTTGCTTCTTTCCTTTCACACCGGATTGAGAAGTATTATTCTTGCTCTTCCCCTTCCTTTATTTGGTATCCAAAGCACAATTTTCTTCATCTTCATTCTTCGATGAAGATCCATCCCTGGTACTCCGCCTTATCTCCTCCTACACAAGATCTGACCAAAGTCACTCCCATCCTGGCAGTTTCTCTCAACCATTGACAGAGTCCTCATAGGAATGCCAACTCTTCAGAAGCCCAAGGAGAGCCAAGCTCACCAATTCCTCTTCATCTAAGTAACCCCCACACTTCCCAACTAATCCCTGCACTGGACAAACTTCGTGAGTTACTTGGGTATATTGTCGCCTTTCTCCATTTTTATTTTCCTGAGCTTATCCTTGAGCGCCAACTTCCTCTGGTCACTCTTGCTTTGGAACAAGTTTTTCAAAGCTTTCCACATCAAGAATTTAGAAGCTTTACCATGAAGGTTGGACACTATGTGATCCTTCACACCTTCCAACAGAATCCTTCGACATTTTGTTGTCTTCTTTTGCCATGCGTCAAGTGCAAAAACATCGCTAGAAGCAGGTTTTGGAATTTCTGCATCTATGAACTCCTTCAACCCATTATCCTCTAGCATCACCTCCATCCTATCCTTCCATGTAATATAATTCAAGCTTCCCTAAAGGGCATACTCCAATCACAATCCGCTGAAAGACATCTCAAATTCGACACCAAGAAAACACAACTGCAAATTTGAATTCCACCAGCACAAATCTCAACCTCTTCAATGCTTTGCAGTTGCTCCAATGATCAATATGGCTCTAATACCATGTATAAATTATATAAATAATGCGTTATAGATCTAAGATTCTCCTGATCACACACTATTTTAATTCATGCATAATACAAAATCTCTTCTACTATTGATCATTACTTGCGGAAATTAAATCAATTGCATGCACACATTGAAACCATAAGAATTCACACATATGAAAACAATGTTTTAACGAGAAAGCCTAAATCTAAAAGCCCCAAATATTTGTATATAATATATGTCATAAAGATCATGTGACAATCCTCATACAAAGCTGATCATATCAAGATCTCAGTACAATACAATCGCTACACACTAATAAGGCTAGATATTGCAAATACATGCACCGATATTTGCCACATGCTAACCTGCCTCTACTGCACAATCCTTGCTGAATATTGGCTCTAAATGAACTCGAATTGGCCTATATTTTCTCATAAAATCCTCATTGGCATCTCCATCAACGTGTGGTTCAAACTCATGCAACACTATAGTCACAACTGATAGTCAGCCTGCTCTTTCACCTACCTCTCCACTGGTCCCCAGTGAAACTATCCATGCACTGTAGTTAACTGATGTATTATTCAGTTGATTAATGATTTAATAAATAGTGAATTAATTAATAATTAATTCACACCACTCTCACTAGTGTATCAATCAGTTATACTAGATACAACTAGCTCAACTGTGTCTAACTGAGTTAAAATGAACACAACTCCACCAACTACTTCTACTAACTCCACCAAACTCTGTCACATGAGTTCTAACTGAAGTCTCCATGCAATAGCTCCAATTAACCCTCAGGAATAGCATAATTCCTTCTGTTATCTCCTATGCCACATCTGTACACTTAACTGAAGTTCTCCAAGAGAATAAGATAATGTTTATAGTCCAAATATTATTAAGAGCTAATAATATTCGACATATCTATTTTTAGACTAGCAATCTAAAAATAGATTCCGCCCAGTATGTCTAAAAATAGAAGTCCATCTATTTTTCCAACTTGACCAACCATCCACAAATAGCATCCTGCAACTCATAGAATCTGATCAACATGTCTAAAAATAGACATAGTCTAAAAATAGACTTGTGCCAAAAATATCCTGCGGGCCCACGTACTGAAGGCGACTCTTTTCACTAAGCTCATCGTATTGTTGCAATATCAACATAGTTGAGAAGGAAATAAAAAATATTTATGATGTTGGGATAATAGTGTCCCTCAGGTACTCTGAGTGGGTTTCAAATCTAGTATCAGTTAGGAAAAAAACTGGTGAGATCAGACTTTGTATCGATTTCCGAAATCTAAATAGAGCCTGTTTGAAGGAAAACTATCCATTGCCCAAAATGGACCACATACTTCAAAAAGTGGTGGGTTATAAAAGAATCTCATTACTTGATGGCTTTTTCGGTTACAACCAAGTGCTGGTTTTCCCCGTTGATTCAACACAAGACTGCTTTCACCACACCTTGGGGAAATTTCATGTAAGTTAAAATGCCTTTTGGATTAATGAATGCTGGCGGCACATTCCAAAGAGCCATGGACATAACCTTCTCAGAAGACATAGGTTATTTCATATTCATATATCTTGACGACATCACAGTATATTCCAAATCAGATGAAGACCACCTGGTTCACTTGAGAAAGGTTTTCAACAAATGTAGAAAACATGGTTTATCCTTGAACCCCAAGAAAACACTTTTCGGTCTCGAAGAAGGAAAAATCCTAGGTCATATCATTTCGGAAGATGGAATAAAAATAGACCCTAAGATAATTGAAGGCATGTTGCAAATAAGTCACCCTAGAAACATAAAGGAATTGAAATCCTTTATCAGAAAAATTAATTTCTTAAGAAGATTCATCCCAAATCTTGCTGAAATTCTGAGAAATATCACAAACATGTTAAAAAATGAGGTTGGGGTTAAATGGACTACAGAAACCAAAAAATATTTTGAATTGGTTAAAAAAACCATAACTAAAACACGAGTACTAATATGTCCCGATTTCACCAAAGATTTTTACATTTTCTCATTTGCATCGGAACATACAATAGTTGTAGTGTTATTACAAAATAATGCAGCAGGGCAAGAACATCCCATAGCCTTTTTTACAAATCCCTAAGAGGTGCTCCCTTAGAATATAATATCATGGAAAAACAGACATTCAAATTAGTAAAAGCACTAAAATATTTCCAAGTTTATATCTAGCATTCTCATATCATTTCTTTTGTTCCTCATACCATTGTTAAAGATATATTAAATCAAGATCTCAATGGTAAAAGGGGAAAATGGATCGTTATCATATTAGAATATGACTTGGAAATCCGACCCACCAAATTGGTTAAGGGACAAAGACTCACAAGACTAATGGTTGAAACCAACCTCCAAGCATTAGATATAAATTTTGTTCGCACCTTAGAAGAACAGGAAGAATGCATAGCCCCTCATGTTGAAGAAGTGTTTTTGAATTCACCTTGGTATGTGGATATTCTTTATGTATTATTTTATCTGAATTCTCCTCCAAATTTATCAAAAACAAAAGAAAGATTCCTCAAACAAAAATCTCTAAATTTTTGCATTTTAGATGGAATTATGTATTGGAAAAATCCCACTGGTATGCTACTTAAATGTTTTCTTGAGTATGATGCAGAAAAAATTATGCACGAAATGCACGAAGGAGAATGTGGAGGTAATCTCTACTGGAAAACCACAACCAACAAAATCCTTAGAGCCGGTTATTATTGGCCTACCTTATTTCCTAACAAACAAACTGGTTATGACATGCCATAAGTGCCAAATTTTTTATGGCAAGAAAAATCTTTTACCTTTTCCCTTACATCCCATCATAGTTGAAGGACCTTTCCAGCAATGGGGTTTAGATTTTATTGGGGAGATTCACCCTTCTTCATCCGCTCAACACAAATGGATCCTTATAGCCACTGATTACTTTACCAAATGGATAGAAGTCATACCCTCCAGGAATGCCACCGATTCAGTCATCATTAAATTCCTAGAAAGATTATCACGGATAATGCTACTGCCTTTTCCTCCAAAAGAATGGTTGACTTTTGTTACAAATATCACATTTCCTTAGGACATTCCACAACTTATTACCATCAAGTTAATGGTTTAGCTGAGTCCTCTAACAAAATCCTATTCAACATCATTAAGAAAATTCTGGAACAAAATCAAAAGGCATGGCTTGGAAAAATAGTGCATGCACTATGGGCTGATAGACTAACCACCAAAAAATCAATCGGTATGTCTCCCTAGAAACTAGTGTAGGGCATGGATGCCATTTTCCCAACATATTTAGGGGTTCCAGTAATGAAGCTATTGCAAGAAGTTCAAATAGAAGAAAATAACATGCAAAGGAGGATAAATCAGACTATCCATTTACAGCAAACAAAAGAAGAAGTTTACGAAAGGGCTCAGTTAGCGCAAAATAAGATAAAACAGATTTTTGATAGAAGGACCAAGGAAACTGATTTTCAGATTGGGGATAAAGTGTTAAAATGGGATTCCAGAAGAGAAGATAAAGGTAAGCATGGCAAGTTTGAAAACTTATGGAAGAGGCCTTTAATCATCAGTTCGGTTAGCGGAAACAATGTTTTTTTCCTACAAGAACTTGATGAGACTGAAACTTTTGGAGGTCTTGTGAATGACAGGACACTAAAACATTATTTTTGTCAAGAGCTCTAGTTTTAAACACTTTCAATCATTTTACATACCACTTTCTGAAGAAATAAATCGAAAACAAAAAATTCAACAACAATAGAAAAGTAGAAAAAGAGGGCAATTTGGAAAATAGAAAAAAATCCCCATGTTCAAAAAAGAGTCATGTTGAAAGTGCGCAAGTCTAAATGCCACTACTAGTGATCAAAAGATGTCTTGTTCAGTTATCTATCCTAATCATAACTGAACATGTTTTAAATTTATTGCTGATAAGTTAGTGAGAGAAGGGATAGTCAAATTGTGTAAGCTTGACTTGTCAATGAAAGTAGATTAGGAAAAGATACTGGTTCCACATGATCAAAACATAACCAAAGAGGAAAACAAGGATGAAAAGAAAACTATGTATCCTAGCCCTGATTTTTCTAGATCTTATTTTCATGCAAAATAATATTTGTGTGGAGCTTGTCTTTTACGCCACAAATACATGACAAATCATACTGTCTAATCCTGATTTGGCCATTTCTCAATTTCATGTTTTAGTTTAGTCAATCAAATCATGTCAAACAGCTTAATCTTGACAGTCGATCTAGTATAGGTAGAGAAAAAAAGGATTTCATCAGTTTAATCTAAACTCCCGGTGGATATAAGTGTAGAGTTAGATAGTGTCATTTTTCAAAAATATTATACCAAAGGATTGCTAGTCTAAATGCACCCGAAAGAAGAAAAAATGTTAGGGAATGTAGATTGGTAGGTAGAAAATGACTTTGATGCTAATCATGCTGTCAATTTTTAGAAATAGCATCAAGAAAGAAATAAATTTGCGCCAATGGATAAGGCACTGGTCTTCAAAAGCCAGAGATCTGAAATTATAGACACCTCCTGAAAAGGAGCTGCCATCCCCAAATGGAGCCACTCTTAGTCATTAGTATTTTTCACCTGTTGATGATGACCAGTTTCCTAAGCTGAGTTTTCTAGAAACTGATCTCCAAACTATCTAATCTGTCATCTAGAAAACACCCCAAAACAATTTTTGTCCTCCTACCCCTTCCAGTCAGCCTATGATGAGAAAAAACCCATTAGTCAAGTCCTATCTGGTTTAAGCAAAATAACTCTATCCAAAGCTGTCATAGTTGAAATTTATCTTCTATCATTTACCCTTGTTCCTCATGCCATTCATGATTCAAAGGTTGAAAAAGTCTCTACAACCCTATCCCTGGTCATCTGTCATTTGAAAATCTAATCATACCAAAGAAAACACTTAGAATATGTCAAGATTGCCCCTAAGTTAGATAGTGGTGTTTTAGGGAATCGTTTCCTTGGAAAAAACATCTTGAGCCAAAAAGCCTCTGTTTAGTGCCAGCCAGCCCTGACATAGCATCTAATCTGCAAAAACAAATCTTGATCCATCCATAGGTCGTGCTACTAAGAGGTCATTCTGTCTCAGTCCAGAAGAAGTTCAACAAAGATCCAAAATAGAAGAAGATAAGTATGTTCATTGTCTAAAAGAACATTCTTAGGTCAGGAAAAATCTCCATAAGACCCAAAGGAAGCTCTTCAGAGTTCAAAGTCATATGTTTGTTACATCTCTGCAGGGGTGTGATTGTTGGCAATATGATGCAATGAGTTGTCCTTGATGGCAAACTACTTGATGAAGTTGTCCTTGATGGAAACTGACTTACTAAAGTTGTCTTTGTATAGAAACCCATGTATTATAGATGTAAGAATGATGTATCTACAGAAAATAATTCCAGAGAAATGATAAATATAATATGTCACAATGTATATGTGCTTTTGTAAAGGCCAAGTCACGTATACAGGCAAATAAATACGTCCCAAGTTGTGTATGCCCTTTTGAGCTCCAAAATTATAATACCAAGGGGAATTACCATGGTTTTGGCACATAGTATTGAGCGCTATATGGTTTATTTGATTCCGTCGAAGAATACCATCGGAAGTTGTGTGGTTTTGACTCATGGTATTGGTAAAAGCTAAATCTATTTAAGGAGAAGAAGATCATAGTGCAAGGTGTGAATGTGGAACGGTTGTTGATGAATAAATTTCTCTAAGGAATATCTGCATGGATGAAATCTATTCTTAATTTATAGATATGAATCTATGATGCACCCATGGATATGATGATGGTTCAAGATCTCTAGATTTGACGATGATGAATCTCTGGTTTGATCGATGGACGAAATCATGAAGAACTGGTGCAATTCTGTTGAAGAAAATGAATAAATCTGGGTAAGTTTTATAGATCTGGTATGTTCTATAAAATTTATTTCTACAGATCTATACGCTAGTTGGTTTTAAAATAATCACGTATATACGCGGGTTCTCTTCATGAAAAGCGCGTATGGCAGATAGGGTTTCTGAAGAATAAAATACACAGAAATATACACGGGTTGGTTTGCAGGAAAGCGCGTATGTACATGGCTTCAGTGAATAAAAGTAGTGTACGCTATTTGAATTAATGTATGTTCAGGGTTGATTTTGTATCTGCATATCTATTCTGAATTCTGGTTTATTTCTGACATTCTGGTTATAGTGGTCTCACTGTCTATTTGAAGTATTGGGCAAAGTATGTTTGTTGATGTAAGTGAAGGGTTGTGTTGAAGCTGTTGGATCCAGTATGAAAATTGATGAAACATGGTTAGCAGTAGATCTAGGGGTTGAAGCCTTCAGTATGAAAGAAGAAGCTTTCTGTCAATAAATGCTGGTGATTGATTTCAGGGGGCCGAAGCTCCCTTCCAGGAGAGGTTGGTAAACAAGATCAGGGGGTTGGAGCTCCCTTCCAGTTGTAGCTGGAAAACAAGAGAAGGTTGCAGCCTTTAGAAGGTAGAAGAAAGTGTATTGGTATGAGTCTGCATCAGTACTATGTTGTAAAATTTTTTCTATATAATAAAGATTGAAAACAGAGACGACAACAGCAATGGTTTTCTCCTGAATTGGGTTTCCACCTTAAATATTGGTGTTCATGTGTGTGATGCTTTATTCTGTTGATTACTGCTCATAACTTGTTACATAACTTATAAATCTATTTATAAGACTGCTTCTGAGAATTTTCTCTAAATCTGGAAAGTTAAATCAGCATACGCTAGTTTCCTTCTGCATTTCCACGTGCATACGCTAGTTTCGTTCATAAAAACCGCGTATGGAAATCTGCTCAAAGAAAAAGTTGAATTTATATTATAAGCTCTAAATACTGATTCACCCCCCCTCTCAGTATTTTTCCAACAATTGCTATCAGAGCAAGTCCTTCTGAAAAAGCTTAACCACTAGAAGGAAGATCAAGCAAGATGAGCAATCAAGATGGAACATCATCTATCAGGCCTCCGCTCTTTAATGGAAAAAATTTAATCTTATGTAAAACAAGGATGAGATCCTATCTTCAGTCTCTAGGAGTATATGTATGGGAAATTGTTGAAGGAGGATATCAATATCCAGTTGCAGTACCAACAGATATGACGGAAAGAAATAATTATGAAACAAATGCAAAGGCGGTCAATGCTCTATTGGGAAGTCTAACTGAATCAGAATTTGTCAAAGTCATGCAGCTGAATACAGCAAAGATAATATGGGACAAAATCATTCTAAGTTATGAAGGTGATGCAAAGGTAAAAAGTACTAAACTCCAAACCCTCAGAATTCAATATGAGAATCTAAAAATGGATAATGAGGAGAGCATTGCCAATTTATTTTTACGTCTTGATGATATTGTAAATCGTATGAGAAATATGGGAGAAATAATAACCGAATCTACTTTGGTTGAGAAAATTTTAAGATCACTAATGGAAAAATTTGAGTCAAAAGTTTCTGCTCTTGAAGAAAAGCAAGATCTTCAAAATCTTACTGTGGTACAACTTCATGGCATACTAACTGCATATGAAATGAGAAGAGGAGGACCATCTGAAGTCAAAGAAGTAGTCTTTAGAGCTTATACAAAAGGGAAGGAAGTAAAAAAAACAGAAGGATCAGGATATATCTCAGAAGAAGATGAGATAAATTTTGTAAAGAAACTTCAACTTGGCACAGGACGGTTCAAAGGTAAGCTTACTTTCAAATGTTTTGATTGTGGAATAGTTGGTCATTATGCTGCTAAGTGTCCTCATAAATAAGCACATAAAAAAGGGAAGGAAGTAGAAAGAAGGAATAAGAATCGGTTTAGCACTAGAAAAAGTTTCTATACTCATGAAGACAGTGATGGGTTATCTAATAGTGAGGAAGAATGTGAACAAGATCTTAGAATTCTCATGGCATTTGAAAAATAATATAGAGAAGAAAAGGATACTTTTGTGGATGCTCTAGAGGACAGTGATTTTATTTATGAAAACAATCAACTCAAAATATGCTTAGAAGAAAGTAAATAACCATAGAGACTTTGAAAAATCATCTTGAAAAAATGGAGAAACACAATGAGAAATTAGAGTGTGAAGTAGTAAGTCTAAGAAAAGAACTTGAAAAAGTAAAGACTATGAATCTTAGATTTTCCAAAGGATGTGAAACCTTAGATGATATTATCAAGGCATGACGTTCTCCTCTTGTAAAGACATGTCTTGGATATATCGGAGAATCTTCTCAGGCTTCAGCACCAAATTATCTAAAAGCAGCTGCAACTGGTATACAACATGCTGCCACTCAGCAAGGGGATAAAGAATCTTTACATGTAAAGCATGATCATCTCAATTAAAAGAACACTAACAAGAATATTTTTCAAAGAAACACCAATCAACAGGTAAATTCAAGAAGAAGATTTCATGATCGTAGAAATTTCTTCTTCAATGGACAATGTTTCTCATGTCACAATTTTTTTCATAAATTTGTTCATTGTGTTGCATATAAAACCATCATGACAAGAGAAGCAAGAAAGAAAAGGATTGATATTGAAACAAAGAATAATACCTATAACAACTTTTCTCCTCTTCAAAATGAAGTTGAATGTGCTTATTGCAATAACTTTGGCCATGAAGAATTTGAATGTAGGCGCAAAGTTCAGCCAAAAGAACATGTTCCTTCAAGCTCTAAAGTATGGAAAAAGAAGGAATTACAGGTTGAAAATTGTGGCATAGCGTTATTTGCAGAAGGTGAAGAAAATGAATGGTACATTGATAGTGGATGCTCAAGACACATGACAGGTGACAAAAACAAACTTCTTGCATATAGTGCTCTAGAAAAGGAAAAGAATGTTATATTTGGAAATGATACTCCTGCGGTCATTAAGGGAAAAGGGTCTATTTTTCTAAAAGAAAAGGTGAAAGCTAATGATGTCATGTATGTGGATGGATTAAAGCATAACCTGTTAAGTGTAAGTCAAATGTGTGATCAAGGAACTGAAGTTGTCTTTAGTTCAAAAGAATGTGTGGTACGTGATCTTGATACAGGTAAAACAATTATAAAAGGAAAAAGAACTCCAAGCAACCTGTATGTATTGAAGAACTACAAAGAACAATGTTACTTGAGTAAATCTTCAGAAAACTGGCTATGGCATAGAAGGTTGGGGCATTTGAGCTTCTCTCAAATCAACAAATCAAGCAGACTTAAAGTTGTTCGTGATCTCCCCAATATTACTCTACCCGAAAATATCATATGCAAATCTTGCCAATTCGGTAAGCAAACCAGAGTACAATTTAATGCTAAGGAAGGAACATCAAGTAAGCCTCTTGAACTCATTCATACTAACATATGTGGACCTGTGAAGAAAAAGTCATCACGTGGTGAACAATACTATATCTTATTTATTGATGATTTCTCTAGAATGTGTTGGATTGGGCTGCTTAAACACACAGATGAAGCATTTGAGAAATTTCAGATCTTCAAAGCACTAGTTGAGAATGAATTAGATATAAAAATCAAGTGTCTCAGATCTGATCGAGGAGGAGAATATACATCAGATGAATTCCTTGAATTTTGTGAACAACATGGCATAAAAAGACAGTTTTCTGTAGCCGGCACTCCACAACAAAATGGTGTTGCAGAAATAATGAATAGAACAATTCAACAAATGGCTAGAGCTATGATTTATGATTCCGGAACACCTGACACATTTTGGGGAGAAGCAGCACATACAGTAGTAAACATTCTCAACAAGGCACATGTTCGTGTAAATAGTGATAAAACTCCATATGAACTCTGGTATGGTAATCCACCCACTGTAAAGCATTTTAGAATTTTTGGAAGCAAATGCTTTATCAAAAATAATGATGAAAAACTTGGCAAGTTTGAACCCAGAGTAGATGGAAGAATACTTCTTGGTTACTCCTCTAGGAGTAGAGCATATAAATGTTACAATAAAAGACTTCGGAAGATTGTTGAATGTATTGATGTTGTTATTGATGAGTCTCCTACAGCTCCAAAAGAAGAAAAACAAACAACAAATGAAGATGATGATGACATATATCCTTCTACATAAAATAGGAATGATATAGACAGTGAACCCAATGAAGAACTCAAAGATGATTTATCTGAAAAATCTCCATCCAGATATGTTCAAAAGAATCATCCAGAATCTCAAATTTTGGGAGAAAAGGGATCAGGTGTACAAACAAGAAGGACTCTTGTGGGATCTTCTAGCAATCTGGCATTTCTTTCCACTATTGAACCACACAATGTCAGTCAAGCTAGAAAAGATGAATTTTGGATTCAAGCCATGAATTAAGAGCTTGATCAAATTGAAAAGAATCACACTTGGGAATTAGTACCAAGACCTCATGACATAAATGTCATTGGAACTAAATGGATATTCAAAAACAAGTTAAATGAGAATGGGGATGTTATAAGAAATAAAGCTAGACTTGTTTGCAAGGGGTATGCTCAACAAGAAGGTATAGACTTTGAAGAAATTTTTTCTCCTGTAGCCAGACTTGAAGCCATAAGAATGTTTCTTGCTTTTTCAAGCTTCCAACAAATCAAAGTTTATCAAATGGATGTTAAATCTGCTTTTCTCAATGGTGATCTAGAAGAAGAAGTTTATATAGAACAACCAGAAGGATTCATTTTGGGAAATGATGAAAAACTTGTTTGTAGACTTAAAAGGCTCTATATGGTCTCAAACAAGCTCCAAGGGCATGGTATTATCGTCTTGACAAATATCTTCATCAACAAGGATTTTCAAAGGGGTCTGCTGATAGCAACTTATACACAAAAAATGAAAATGATAAACTATTGATTGTGGTTGTATATATTGATGATATCATTTTTGGAAGTAATGAAGAGTCTATGAGTCAGAAATTTGCTTCTGATATGCAGCAAGAATTTGAAATGTCTTTACTTGGGGAACTAACATTCTTTTTTGGCTTGCAAGTGCAACAAGCAACAGATGGCATATTCTTATCACAAGAAAAATACCTCAAGCAAATCTTAAAGAAGTATGGCATGGAAGATTGCAAACCTGTAAGTACACCAATGATAACCGGATGTAATCTCAGTTCTAATGATGATTCCCCCACGGTGAATCAACCAGAATACAGATCTATGATAGGAAGTCTACTTTATCTCACTGGGACTAGACCAGACATTATGCATGCAGTTGGAATTGTTGGACGATTCCAAGCTAATCCAAAAGAGTCTCAACTTCAAGCTGTCAAAAGAATATTCAAATATCTACAAGGAACTCAAGACTTTGGACTATGGTATCCAAAGAATGTTGATCTCACTCTTCATGCTTACACTGATGCAGATTGGGATGGAAATATTGATGATCGGAAAAGCACTAGTGGTGGTGCATTCTTTATGCGGCCCTGGTTAGTATCTTGGTTCAGCAAGAAGCAAAGCTCTATTGCCTTATCTACATCAGAGGCTGAATATGTGGCTGCTGCATCATGTTGCACTCAAATTCTTTGGATGATACAAACCTTACAAGACATTCAAATCAAATGTTCACCTCCTATCTCCATTATGTTTGATAATACAAGTGCCATCAGCCTCTCAAAGAATCCCGTTATGCATTCCATGACCAAGCACATTCCCATCAAGTATCAGTTCTTACGTGAACAAGTGCTTGAACAAAAGGTGAAGTTGGAGTATGTTCCCTCCAAAGATCAAGTTGCTAATATATTTACCAAACCTTTACCCAGGGAAGCGTTCAAATATCTCAGACAGAAGCTGGGAGTTGTCTCTGCCTCTCAGAAGATCAGATCTGCTTAAATTCAAAAGATTAAATTGGATACGCAGATTTCCTAAAGGACAGTCACGTATATACGTGAGTTTATACACAGAAAACCGTGTATGAGTGTTTGCTGACAAAAATTTTTCTAGGTCAGCATTCTTCAGCACAGCTGTAGTGTTGTTGGGTCTCTCTAGTGATGTTCCAGCTCTCATATTTCTACTTCATTCTTTAATACTTCTGATAAATATGCCTTGATGATTTGCTGTAGAAAGTGTTTAGGATGCATAGGCTAAGGGGGAGAATTGGTCATGTGAAAAGAATGCATTGTTGGCATTATATTTATTTGTTGTAATCTGATCTCATGCTTGAGAATATTTGATCTTGATTGTATAAGTCATCTCTATAATTTGATGAAAAAGGTCATGTTGAGTCAAAATATGTAAAACCACTTGGTTGGGTACTTGAGTCACATATGTAAATCCACTTGGTTGGATCATTGATGTAAGTATGAGTCCTTGGTGATAGGGAAGGTCATAGAGTCATATACTTCATTGAAAATTTATGTTTGAAGATGTAGCATGATCTCAGGGGGAGCATGGTATTGTTGGTACAAAGGATCTTGATCTACCCTTTGCCCTTGATGTCAAAGGGGGAGAATGTTGTTGCTGCATTTATTTCTATTCATGGTTGCCATCAAGTCCAAAGGGGGAGATTGTTGGCAATATGATGTAATGAGTTGTCCTTGATGGCAACCTACTTGATGAAGTTGTCCTTGATGGAAACTGACTTACTGAAGTTGTCTTTGGATAGAAACCCGTGTATTACAGATGTAAGAATGATGTATCTACAGAAAATAATTCCAGATAAATGATAAATATAATATGTCACAATGTATACACGCTTTTGTAAAGGCCAAGTCGTGTATACACATGGAAAAGTATGTCCCAAGTCGCGTATGCCCTTTTGCGCTCCAAAATTATAATACCAAGGGGCATTACCATGGCTTTGGCACACAATATTGAGTTTTGTATGGTTTATTTGATTCCGTCCAAGAATACCATTGGAAGTTGTGTGGTTTTGACTCATGGTATTGGTAAAAGCTAAATCTATTTAAGGAGAAGAAGATCATAGTGCAAGGTGTGCCTGTGGAAGGGTTGTTGATGAATAAATTTCTCTAAGGAATATCTGCATGGATGAAATCTGTTCTTAATTGATAGATCTAAATCTATGATGCACCCATGGATATGATGATGGTTCAATATCTCTAGATTTGACGATGATGAATCTTTGGTTTGATCGATGGACGAAATCATGAAGAACTGGCACAAGTCTGCTGAAGAAAATGAATAAATCTAGGTAAGTTTTATAGATCTCGTCTATTCTACAAAATTTACTTTTACAGATCTATACGCTAGTTGGTTTCAGAGAAAGCGCATATATATGTGGGTTCTCTTCATGAAAAGCGCGTATGGAAGATAGGGTTTCTGAAGAATAAAATACACAGAAATATACGCGGGTTGGTTTGCAGGAAAGCGCGTATGTACGCAGCTTCAGTGAAGAAAAGTAGCGTATGCTATTTGAATTAATGTATGTTCAGGGTTGAGTTTGTATCTGCATATCTATTCTGAAGTCTGGTTTATTTCTGACATTCTGGTTATAGTGGTCTCACTGTCTGTTTGAAGTATTGGGCAAAGTATGTTCGTTGATGTTAAGTGAAGGGTTGTGTTGAAGCTGTTGGATCCAGTATGAAAATTGATGAAACGTGGTTAGCAGTAGATCTGAGGGTTGAATCCTTCAGTATGAAAGAATAATCTTTCTGTCAATAAATGTTGGTGATTGATTTCAGGGGGTCGAAGCTCCCTTCCAGGAGAGGCCGGTAAACAAGATCAGGGGGTTGGAGCTCCCTTCCAGTTGTAGC
The DNA here is from genome assembly GCA_034641835.2 of Pinus albicaulis. Taxonomy (NCBI): domain Eukaryota; kingdom Viridiplantae; phylum Streptophyta; class Pinopsida; order Pinales; family Pinaceae; genus Pinus; species Pinus albicaulis. The sequence goes on along the minus strand of CM076580.1, from coordinate 812,004,951 downwards.
TGGAAAACAAGAGAAGGTTGCAGCCTTCAGCAGGTAGAACCCTGTGTACTGGTATGAGTCTGAATCAGTACTATGTTGTAAAAAAATTTCTATATAATAAATATTGAAAACAAAGACGACATCAGCGGTGGTTTTCTCCCGAATTGGGTTTCCACCTTAAATATTGGTGTTCATGTGTGTGATGCTTTATTCTGTTGATTACTGCTCATAACTTGTTACATAACCGATAAATCTATTTATAAGACTGCTTCTGAGAATTTTCTCTAAATCTGGAAAGTTAAATCAGCATATGCTAGTTTCCTTCTGCATTTCCACGTGCATACGCTAGTTCCGTTCATAAAAACCGCGTATGGAAATCTGCTTAAAGAAAAAGTTGAATTTATATTATAAGATCTAAATACTGATTCACCCCCCCCCCCCGCTCAGTATTTTTCCAATAGTGATTGCAAGAATGATCAATGTGTAAAATAGCAAAAGAACAAATTCAAAAGGTTCTTGCATGCTGAATTAGCTTGCCCTCAGTAAAACAAGTGAAATACAACAAATGAAGGGCTGCTAATGGGTGTAGTCTGAAATCCAAAGTTGCCTAAAAATAGAGAGCAACCTCCAAGTCATATGAATACATAAGGCTGATGTTATGCTGACCAATAGTGTTCTCAGCATCTCCTCCCAAGGAAAATCCAACCTGCCTCTGCAAACACAGTCAAGGGAAGTCAGTCAACTATGTCTAGAAAGCAAATATTCTACATATACAAGTCGGATGGTTTCTATTCTAGAAATTCATAGAGATAGTTTACACATAATACCTATCTCATAACCTATATCATGAATCAAATTGTTGCCTATTTGACATAATACCAAGCAGAGACACATGTTCTGCAGAAAGGTGATAGAGTTTTGAAATACATGAAATGACATATTCACAGTAAGAACCTCCTCCTTTAAAAGAGAATATGGTTGAAAGCACAGAAATGACCTCCTTCATTTAAAAGTAGATGGTTAGAATACATCATGGTAAAGCCTCCTCCAATCAAGAGTAGATGGTTGAAAGCACATAAATGACCTCCTTCATTGAAAAGCATATGGTTAGAAGCATAGTGTATCCTCCCTCATTGAAAGTAGATGGTTAAAGGCATAGTGAGAACCTCCTTCATTTAAAAAGCAAAGGGTTAATTTGCCAAAGTGATTTCAGAAATTGTGAGTCGCCTCCTTCCAAGAGATGGGAAAAATATGCATCAGTAGTGTTTTCAAATGATGTGTGAGAAATTTTCTTATCGAAAATACAAAGGTGAAAATCAGTGGTGTGTAAATAAGAGTTCATAAGTCAAAAGCCTATTCCATATCACAAGCTAAAGCTTATCTGAGAGAGATAGCATGACGGTGTTAACAGGCTCTGATCCTACATTTATGAAAACCTTCCCCAAAGGATAAATCACAAGTTACAATTTTGACTAAACAAGCCTCTTATGAATGGGGGAATTGATAGACCAAATATTGGGTTCTAGTCATATCTACAGAATTGTATAAGGAAGTATTTATACAAGTGAATGTAAAAAAGACATTGTCATTTTTATAAATCCATTTAGGTTTATCATAGGCTAAATTCCCCCAAGTGATAAATGAAAGTAAAACCTCAAGGAACCCCCTTTTTAGATCATTCAAAAAGCATAGGCCCTACTATTAACATAGATATATTTGCATTATTTAAGGGCCCTTCCCATTTGAAATTAGGGACACAACCATGTTTTCACATAAGCATAGGTGGTCACAATTGTCGGGTTTCTCTTTTAGTACAAACAAAATTTTATACACAGTCAAAAAGAAGACATCAGAAGAAGGTGCTTAACAGTATTGAAAAACTTCCAAAAGGGCCTCATTCACAAAAGAACAGTAGTGGGCCCAGTCTTGGTTTAAAAGAACCCCTTACTTTAACAAAAATGGGTGCATAGAGTTTCAAAAGTTGCAGTGGTTGATATTTTTATAAACTGCTTCAAAAGGGCACAAAGTCACTTTTCAAATTTTATTTCAAAAGAAAAGAGGAAGTTTGTCCTTTTAAATCAAAACAAAATAAAATTGGGATTTTTGAGTATAAAGGAGCTCGATCGTGGGTCATTCATCACTTTGCAAGACCCAAGTCAAGGAAAAGAAGTGATTTTTGAGCGATTTGGAGAGTTTTTTCGAGTTTAAGGTTGCACGGCACGCCTGTCACAACGCGCAGTGCACCTGTAGCAAGGACTCAGTGTAATTTCTGAAGCAGCGTGGCGCGCCTGTGTCAGGCGCCCAGGCCGACCCGACAGGCCCTTCTGCGTGGCGCATTCTGCACTAAACGCCCGCCCACTTCAAAATCGCTCCAAACGCTTTTCTTTGCCCATTGCACCAACACTCAAAGGGTCCACAAACTCATTTTTAAGGTATTCCTCACTTCTTGGTCAGGTTTGGAGTTCGAGAAGGGTTTTTTTCTGTGATTTCATAGATGAAAAGTGGTTAAAGGAAAGGGCTAAAGGTGCCAATATTGAAAGAATTTTTGTGCTATGAATAGCTAAATATTCACACAATCTTTACAACATAAAATAGAGTTTGTGTAGAGGGTCTCATAACCAGCTTGAAGAAGTATGTTGAAACAGTGTCTTTCATGAGTACCTTCTTTCCAGATAGCCACAAAAGATCATTGATTGTAGAGAAAAAAAGTAATAATTCAGGGAGAAAATTTTTGTTAGATAGGACCTATAACTAAATGACAACAGGGTTGTCTTTATTATAATCACCCACAGAAGGGAAATTTTAGTCAAAGGCAGAACACAATGTTTTTCTTAGGGATATAGTCTTTGTTTTAAAAAAAGTCTCTTAAAAAACAGTAATATCAAAGAGATAATGATTTTAAAGGGACCTCTTTCTCGCTTCAAACAAACACAGAAAACAGTGAATTAAGGGAGAGGAATTCATATTTTCAAGGTCAGCAAGAGTTGGTTTCATTTGAAAAATTTTTTTGGCTAACTAAGGACAGACTTATTTTTCTCAAAGAGTAAAGGGTGCGTTTATTGAAAACTTAGTTCAGTGATCACTTGAAAAAGTTTTCCTTGGTGAGTCAGCAAAGGATCCCAGAAGAAAAATTCCTCCTAAGGAAGATAGCAGGAGTGGTCCTCACAAAAGCTATGAGCCTTTTTCAACTCAAGAAATGAATGCATCCCCTTCAGTGCTCTTTAACTTTCATGAAGTAGGATGCTTGGAATTTTTCCAAAGGGTCCAAGAAGTGAAAATTCATATTCCTTTGACACATATATTTGCTTTAAGGCTGCAAGGGAAGCATGTTCGTCTAGCAGGTTTAGACTTCAAGCTCTCTCCTAGAGCTATCTCCAGAGCTACCAAAATTCGAGATATCGGAGAAAAATGGTTTAAGAAAACCTACCTAGATTCAGATCAATACAAACTCTTCTTAAAACCAGAACATTGGGATGCATGCCCATCTATTTTTCCTTTTTCCTATTTTTTGACCAGCTATGCTCCTCTCATGAAAATCATCATGAAATATTTCACATGCGAAGGAAGGTTTTCTCGGGTTTATGCTTATCATATTAGGCTATTCATGCACTTCACAAGAACTCAATTTCTAAACCTACCCTTTTCCTCTATAGAAGCATTGACAAAATGGCTTCTACTGTTCAAAAGAAGCCTTCATCTTAGCAGCAAGCTTGTCCTTTTAATCATTCCCTTATCAAGATCGTGATCCTCCATCAACTTGAGAAAAAATGAGTTTCTTGGGACCCTTTCATTTCACGTCCCGATTTCACCACTGCTTCTTCATCTCATACGCCTTCCTCACCATCCACTCATCATGTCTATCCTTCTTCCAACAAATCCACTCCTAAAAAGCAAAAATCTCCTATGATTGAAAGTGAAGAAGAATAAAGTGAGAAAGGGAAAAACAGTGAAGAAGAGCAAAGTGAAAGGAGGAAAAAAAGTGATGAGGAGGGATAAAATGAAGAATCCAAACATGAAAGTGAGCATAAAGAGGAAAAATGATGAAGAGTTGGAACAATTTGATGAAGAACACAATAGTCACAAAGAGGAAACTGTTGATAGCCCACACAGTAGTGAGCAAGATGGTTATGAGGCACAAAATAGTGAGGATACAGAGCCTAACAGTCCTGAAGAAAGGAGGGACAAAAGTGAACAAGGCAACCCTCAAGGAGAAATATAAGGTGATAGCCAAGGCACTTATGAGGAGGGTCAAGACAATCCTAAAAGGGACAATTTTGATGAAAAACAGGAAAGCCCACCAGCTGTCAAGGGTGATGACAAGCAAACTTCAAGCAATATGCATTCTAAAGAAGGAAACATAGAACAAAAGGGCCAAATCGCATACCATGAGCATAGAAGTGATAAAGACCAACAATGCAGCCTTTAAAAGGAGGAAAAAAGTGACAAATATGATGGTGGGAGCAGTAAAGTTAAAGACCAAATAGAGCATGTGCTAGCTTCCTCTCCTAGGGAAGGGGCCATGCTTTCTTCTCCAAATGTAACAAAGCCCCAAACTTCAAGAAATAAAGTGGCTCAATTTGTAACTCCTAGTGTTACTGGAGCACTCTAAATAAAAGGCAAGTTTCCCAAGCAATCCATTGTTGAATTACCAAAGAAGAGGAGAACCAAGAAGGCCACCCAAGGCAAGGGAAAGGAGAAGGAAGAAAGTAGCCATGAGAAAGAAAGATATTTTGATATAATTCAGATAAATAGTGATGACAGTGACAATGAGGCTAGAATCCTTGAGTCCCTCTTGCAAAATAGAGAAGAACAAATTCATGACCTAAGAGATGATCTAGAGAGGTCTAAAGACCTCATACATTTTATGCATACACAAAACAAGCAAATGAATGTCCACATTGCAGTTTATGAGGCATGGGCTTTCAAGTACCAAAGGGAAGCCTCCAAAGTTCAAATCAAGTTGGAAGAACTCATGGGTGAATTCAATGACACTGAAGAAGAAGAAAAACCAAGGAGGAAGAGGCCTAGGACTATGGGACTCAAAAGAGCTTTGGAGAAACAAAAAGATGAAGAGGCAACCCTTTTCTGATCTTTTCCTCTTACTTCTTTATTCACCCAAGAAATAGAAAACAATAGAGAAGCATGGATTGAAAGGGTGAATAAACACTTGGAGGATAAGTTGGAAAGAGCTAATAGAGACTTAAGCCTTGAAAGTAAAATGACCGAGCACTACAAAAAGCAAAATCAATTTGCTCGAAGGAAATTGAAGGTTACACAAGAAAAGCTCAAGGTGGCTCGAAAGAGGTGCCCGGTAGAAAAATTGGGAAAAGGCACATCAAAGCTTGAATTTTTGGCCTCCGCTTCTCTACAAAACTCATGAGGGGTATGCTCACCAAAATTGGGCATAATTCGACCAGTTTTTGTTTTTTGACATTTTTGGGCTTTTTGCAGAAAATCATGGGCATCGCCATTTTAGTTTGAAGCATCATAAAAGGTTGAAAGTGGTATCATTGGATGCATTAAATTCAGGGGCACCTACTAAAATTTCATATCAATTGAAGATGTTTTGATCCCCCAAAGTGGCAAAAAACAGTCACTTTTTCAACACTCTACCTTGCATATCAGCAAAGGCTAATTTCTAGTTTTTTCCACACAGGTTAGTTTTTCATAGGATTCTATTGATTTGTTTGAGGGAAAAAAAAAGTATTTTTAGAAACTAGACATCTAGGGCTTTCCAACGAGCCATCACAGGACTTGTTTCAACATCGGGAGGTCCTTCAAAAGTTACCCACAAGACAGGGAATTTTCTGCTGCTATATTTCTGAAGCATTTTTGTGAAAAATGCAGTTTTATGAAGTGGCTTTTCGAAATCTACGTTTAGCCTTTTTTAGCCATTTTAAGTTGGGAGAAGTCAATTTTATTTTATTTTTAGCATTCTTAGGATATTTTTATAGATATTTTGTGCCTTGGGCTTTGCAAATCCTCAAGGACAAAATCAGATATTTGTGATGGGCCAATGAGCTTGCTAGTTGCACTAGGAGGTTCTCCTTCACTTTGGCCTATATATTCCAAGAGATTTCATTTTAAACAAGGCTGAAATTGATGATATAGAGAAATATATGTTATAAAATCTTGGAAGAAATACTTTGTCTCATGCATTGGATAGTTTCTTGAATGTTTTGGATGATGAAAGAGGATTGCTGTAGGATTCCTTGACTTGGTAAAATGGTATAATGTTCCTCTTTGTTATGTTTCCTTAGTTTTCATACATATTTTCATATTCTCTTGATTTTTGTAGGACAGTAAAGAATAGATTTGAGACATGCCCATGGAGGCACCTCAGATTTCCTGATTCATTACAGCTTCTATGTTTGTCTTCTTTATTAGTTATGTCAAATGAATTCTTAAATGCTCTTTGATACCCTAAGAACTTGTTTTCAGTTGCATTAATGGTTATTATGTGTGCTAATTAGTATTATTCAAGGTACGCCCTATTTACTCCTTATTTAACCAAAACCCCATTATTCAAACCTTTCTCTAAATGTTAGATTGTCCTAGTTGAACCAAAGAGGTCTTGTATCGATCTTGTCCTTTTCCTATACTCTGCAATGTTAGTTCAAAGTGCCTGATAGCTAAAAATACTATGTCTAGGAGTTCCCTCTTAGTAGCTTGAGTTATTTGTTTGTCTTAATTGTTTTTCCCCAAAGTCTGATAGCAATTTTTCTAAAGTTAAAGAGTCATATATCTCTATGTATCACTTGAATGTTTATTTTATGCATATATCAGTTTGAAGTTACATTTATTGTGATTAATGGTTAGCCCTACCACATAGATGTTTGCTGTAGAACTATTTATATTTAAAAGTCTTTGTCCTTCACAAAACGTAGTGTCCATCCCATTTCATTCCACCTAAAGATCCATTTTACCTTGATCAAATCGGCCCTTCAATATACCTTGTCCACCATCTGAGGCTTTCTCGACCTGTTCGACCCCATAGCCCAGTTAATCTAACAATATTTTTATCTATTTAAAACTTTGATCAGTTCCTCCCTCAAAAACCTTAAAACAAACTAAAAACACACTTAACAACTAGACTAAAATCAAAAAACATAAGAAGCAAACAAATATACATCCCTTGCAGAAATAGAGAGAGACCTCTCTGAGTCCAGGAAGGCTAGGTCCTTGGGCTCCAAAGTTGGTTTGATGTTACCTGTTACTTGGCTTTCCAATCTGCCAAATCTCGGGAGGCTAACACTCCCAAACGACCTATAAAGAGGCATGGTAATGCGTAAGCTGGGGACAGTGGTGAGAATAATGGCCATGGAGATCACATAAAGCACAAGGTTGGTTGGTGTGAATATTCTTAGGGTTCTTGGCTGTATTCGAGGAAGAAACAGGGGCTTTAGGGACCGTAGAATTAGGGAATGCAACATTAACCATGGGCTTCATATGAGGCAACTCAGGATAGGTATGGGTGGCATGACCAATGACATCACACAAAGCACAAGGCTTTGGAGGCAGAGGAGGAGTAGGTTCAGTCAGGTTAGCCTTGTCTTTTGATGCCCTCTTGCAAGCTTTTCCCTTTTTACTCAAAGTTTTCGCAATAGGAGAAGGTTCCTGTTGAGGTGGCTGAGGCATTGTAGCAATGGGAGAAGTCATGGGGATCAGTTGAACCATGGTGAAAGCAAGATAAGGCTTAGGTTGACTAGGCAGGGTAGCGGCTGGAGGATCGAGGTACCCGATGGGAATCCCTAGGGTCAGGTTAGGAAGAGATAGGGTAGCCATGATAGGTACCGATTACACTCTAGGAGGGGAGCTAGGAACGACGTCTGATCGAAAGGGTAATGGCCAGGTGGGATGGCTCCCAGATGGTTAAGACCTAGCAGAACCATTCCAGGATGGTAGAGATGCTCGTAGATACCAGTTGTAGCTGAAGGGCCAGGAGGAGGGGGTCCAGAAGGCTGAATTGAAGGGCTATGAGTAGGCTACTAAGGGAGAGGCTTCTGAATAGCTGAAGCAGACCGCTTGAGGGAAGCCCGAGATGATTGCATCATGCAATGATTCTATTAGGTCTCTGTATTTTTCAATATTGGAAAGAAAAAATGATGTAGAGCCTACATCAAAACCACTTTGGAATCCTAGGATCCAACCCTCCTGGATTCAGAGAGGGATCTCTCTATATAATTGTTTTCAAAGATATTATCTTTAAGGCTTATGATATGATATTAGGCTAGTTATAAAGTACAAGGGTTTTCTTTGTTTTGGTTGGGATGGATATCATCAAAATGAAGGAATTATTTTTTAGGGGTAAAGGTGTGAGCAGGTTGAAAGAATAGTTCAGCTGATAGGATAGGTAAGAAACAGTGTCAATCCATTGGGCTATGGAGTCACAAGAGGATTTAATTGCACAAGTTTCAAGAGTGGTCCATGGGGAAAGTCATCTATATCAAAAGATCTCTTTAGATTGATTTTGTGGTATGGAACACTAGAAGTGTTGTGAAAGAATCAAAGCTAATAATCATTTAAGAATATATTAAGCTTACTAAACAAGAAAAATCCTTTCAAAGTAACTGTTTGAAGCAAGCCAAAGGACAAGCCAAACCATAGACTTCTTTGGGAAAACTTTTAATAAAGCACACTTTTTAGACAACAATCCAGAAATCTAACAGATTGCCTTCAGAAAGTAGAAAACATATAAGAGAACAAAGGGTAGCGTAAGATCAGGTAAGGACTTTGAACCTATCCTACTTTCAGGATACTCTTAGGGAACGTTTCAAAGCCACTGTTGGAGATAAACTAGAGGACAGGGCTAACCATAGACTTCCCTAGTTTAACTTTACTTAGTAGACTTTTCAAGAACTTTCAAAGATAATATCTCAAGTTGTACTCAGGAAACATAGGCTCACCAACACTTCACTAGTTATACTCTATTGAATTATCTTGAAAGCAACAATTAGAAGAAAAAATAGAGATAAAGATTTATCAGTGAGAAATAGGGTACTTTACAGTAAACCCTAATCTATATTTGCTATTATTTATCAGAGAAAGTGGAAAGTATGGAAAAAATAAGCAAAAAAATAGTTATAGTAAGAAAAACATCACCATTTACATAGACCAGGATCCCATAAATCAGCTTGTATATTTGAGGTTAAAACCAGTTACAATCTTCAAGTCTAGTAGGTCATTACATCTTCAAACTTCTCATCTCAGAATATCTTTCTTCAATTTCAAAACATAGCTTCAGAAACCTCAATAACTATTTAAATTCAATGAGTATTCAACCAAAATTTACAATGAACTCCTCATATGGTATTTATAGATGAATTGAGGAGGTGGAGTGAAAGAACGATCTGATTCTTCAATTAATATAGAGTAAATGATTCTCAACCTTTGGGAAACCTTATGGAGAAGATTTCTAATACCCTAAGTCTACTAATTGTTTTTACATTAAGTTTCATTAACTCAAGCAGCGTTTTTTGACTTTGAAGGTTTTTGGTAGGCTGGTAATTAATTTTTGAGCTGTCTTTGGAAATATCTCTGATTGCGCATTAAGTTTGTAGGTTTTTTGTGTAAATAGGCCTGTAGGTGGAATTTCTGGCTTTCTGGGCATTAATTGCTTCAATGATCTAGAATTTTGAAGCGGTCCTTTGCTGATTTGTCTTACTTTGTCACTTTAAACACTGATTAGGCCTTTGATTATGCTTTAAGGCTTTCTCTATCATCTTTTTGCTTCATACTATGTCTTTATCTTTAATCTTCACATTAAGCCTTAAAATATTCAGGCTTTGGACCTTAATCCTTTCTCTTTAATATTTGATTCTCTTCTAATATTCACTGTTTGTGTACAGATCTGTAGCACTGGAGGGATTTGCTTGTGTAATCGAAATTCATGATATATTGATTAAACCTGACAATCTGGCCCTTTATGTCCCTTTCTGTATTGAATTTGGCCTATGAGGATCGTCATCCTTGGCCACGTCCCATTATTGGACTGTGGGACAACTTCTATGACTTATCTGCCATTAAACCTACAACAAACATCAAATTATTATTAAATCCTGCGTTTTGTGGATTCAACTACTTCGGATGGCTTGGCGGAGGGCGAAGGGGTAGTGCGGAAGGAGGATAATGCATCAAGGTGGATTCCATGGCAGAAACCATGAAAAGCAAGGTTCAAATTTTCCTATGGTGCAAAGAATAAGAAGAGTGGCTTTGGGGAATACCAAAGGTTGTATTCGAGCGGGGCAAAGGTGGTAAGTGGTTTGGGACCGATCGAACGCGATACGATCGAGAGGTCAAAACGTGGCTCCTAAAAACCACCCATTTTGCGTGAAAGATGTACAGTGGGGAGGTTTGGAGAAATGGAATGTGAAAACTATTGCTTGCCATTAGATCTGGGGTTGGTAGATCTACGGCCACAAGGGAGCGCGAAGGGAAATAAAGTGGGCAAAGGAAAAGTATGGTGGGGCCAGGTGACATGGAATGGTTTGTCGTATAGCGAGAAAGGCTTGAGGTGGGGTAACATTGGTTTACTATGTAAAATGGTTAAAATCCATGCAGGGAGAAAATACATAGAAAAAGGTGAAAATGAGAGGATGCGGAGGCGCTGAGCGGTGTGACCAGGAGGTGACATCATCGTGAGGGGACTAGGTGTACAGAGAAAAAGTCTTGGGGGTGTGCCCTCACAATGATCCTCAACCGTAGATATGATTTGGGCTGGGGTCAAAAGGGTCAACTACGGGGGCACCAAGGAGTACAAACAATCCTTGGTTGAGTGCCTCCACCATGATCTTGAGCGGTAGGATCGAGGAGATGGATGGTCTAGATTAACCCAGAGAGGCAGCGATGCATCATGGAGAAATGTTGTTGGAGTGATTTTTCTATGAAGGGAAGGAGTTAAGGAGCATTTTGAATAGGATCCATTGGATCGAGATGATCAACGGTGGGGATGGATGTGGGTTTTAACAAGTATGGCAGGGGGAAATACAAAGGAAAATGTAGTTTACAAGGCACGCAGGGGTAAATAAAAGGTAAGGGAAGGGGGCTTAAGGAGTGGGAAGGTGCGGTTATGTGGAGGAAAAGGAACCAGGAGTGAAGGAATAAGGGGCTAAGCCAAAGGGGGATCACATCAGAGAGGAAAAAGGGAGTGATGCGATGAAAAGTGATAGCACCGATGCGATAGAAATTGCTGATGCAATAGTGAATGTCGATGTGATGGTGAATGTCGATTTGATGGTGAATTTTGATGTGATGGTGAATTCCAATGCGGTGGAGAATGTCGATGCAATGGTGAATGCCGATGTGATGGAGAATGCCGATGTGATGGTGAATGTTGATGCGATGGAGAATTTCGATGCGATGGAGAATGCTGATGCGATGATGGATGCCGATGTGATGAGGAATGTTGATGCGATGGAGAATGCTAATGCGGTGATGGATGCCAATGTGATGATGGATGTCGATGCGATGGGGAATGCCGATGCGATGAATAATGCCGATGTGATGGTGAATGCTGATGCGATGAGCACATCGGAATATCGTAAATCGGTGGAAAAAAATAGGCAAAGGCATGAAGAATTTTAAAAACGTTGATATGCGATTGCGATGGGAGCTTAATTCCTTAGTGCGTGGTTTCGGGCCTTGGTTTTGTGGTGAAAAAGGGGCCAAGGGCTTAGGTAAAATCGCTTAAGGCCTTATGTTAAAAAGGTCGGAATAGGCAAAAAAATGGGTTTTGTAAGCCCTTTTTAAAGTTCCGATAGGGTGAAAAAAGGATAATTTAAACCATAAAAAAGGGGGTTTTATGGGTTTAAAGGGGATTTTGATGAAATGGAGTATGAGAGGGAAGAAAAATAGGGATTTGATAGGAGAAAAGGGGGTTTTTGATGAAGTGGTAAAATGAGTAAAGATGGAAGAATAAAAGGTTTAAAACAATTATTTTTAAAACTAGCAGGACTCCTTTGAAGGCTTTGTTTTAGTGAAGATAACAGTGAGATGAGTTCTTTTGGACATGAGGCACAAAAAGGCTTCAAGAACTCATAATGTTTGCTCAAAAATTGTTTGTTGAAGACTAAAGACCTGTTTTAGCCATCTTTTGATATGACAAAAATTTACTGATGGCTAACAGTGGCTCCACTTGGGGATGACAGCTCCTTGGAGGTGTCAAGAATTTCAGAGATAAATCTCTGGGATGCAGACCTGTGCCTTATCCATGAAAAGCTCTTTTTCCTTGATCATGCTGCTTTAAAATGATGATTAGTATTTTATATCAACAAACAAATTTCTCCCAAACATTCTACCTACACAGCCTACTTTCCTAAATTTTTTCTTCATAAGGTGCACTTGGACTTGCAAACCTTTGACATCAACATTTTATTCTTTTATTGAAAGCAGGAACTAATCTAAGACTACCCTTATTTCTTCCATGAGTTGATACTAAACATTTGTTCTGGATAAATTCTCTACCTAAGCTACTATCTGCCAGGATTAAACTATCTGACAAATTTTATTCTCTATATTCTAAAACAAAAATTTAAATACAAACGAACCAGGTTTAAACTATTTGATTTTCTGCAAGACTATGGCATAAAAACAAGCTACTCATAGACTGAATTTTTACAAAAATTTAAAACAAAATTGTGAAGGCTTAAGATCTGAAAGTTAAAAGCATCCTTATTTCTTCTTATGACTCAGATTTTGATCCGGTTTTGAGCCATCCTTTCTTTTGATTCTTTGGTTTGAGTTTTCAATGCATTAGAACCATTATTTTCTTTTTCTTTGGCTCAGATTTTGGTCTGATTAGAGCCATTTTTCTCTATCCTAATCTAATCTATTGATAAGGCAAGATTAAATAGTTTGGAAAATCTTCTTCACTAATATATCAATAGTAAATTGAAATCTATATAGTCATGATTAGGATGTATGACTAAATAGTAGAGCTCTCTTTTGGCAGTGGCATTTAAGCTTGCACACTTTCAGACTGTTCTTTTCCTTTTTGGTATGGGGTTGTACCTTTCTTCTTTTATATTTTCCCTCTTTTCTCTCTTTGTGTTGTTTTTGTATTTTTCTCTTTTTCTTTCAAAGAAAAAAACAAAAAACTAATTAAATTCTCATAGGCTAAGCTTTATTGAAATTCCTACCTAACCTATCCTACTCTAACTCTGAAATATTTACATGTTTAGCTGACAAATTATATTTTCCAACAAATCTAATCAATCAGATGGTTCCATGACTGGTCTTTGTTCATCTCTTTGAGCAGGCAGAAAAAGTGTAGCCATTTGATTGGTAACAAAAATGAGTAGAACATATGACTGCTTGTCAAAGATAACCATGGTACATATTGAATTTTATTCTTTGAAATCAAGAATATCACAGAAGGTGACAACTTTTTATGTATTTGGCTCCTGCAAAGGATCCATATTTGAGAATTTGAGCCAATTGGGACCTCCACATATTCTTCCATAGGATCAACATAGAAAAGATGAGAACTCTCTTCTTTTTGGTCCTCCATGATCAGTAAAGTGTCTAACTCTAAGACATTAGCTCTGGGGACTTCATCTTCAGTATGTTCCTTGGCAGCATCATCATACTTCACCTACAAATCAACAAGCAGTGAAATTTATTCTTTCTCTAAATCTATGCTTGCTTCTGATGTAAATTCAGGCTCTTTGGATGACAAATTTATATCAACAATGGGAGAAGGTTTCTCTTGAAAAAATGATATATCCTCAGTAGGACAGTCTTCTGTTTGTTTTTACCCCCCAAAGACTTGCCAATACCTTTCATTGTTTGGGACAACAGGCCTGAATTTTTCTTGAATTATGTATTGTTTGCTTTCATAAGGTCTCATACATGTACTAGCAATAAGGGCTAACCTATTGGCAAGAATTTTTTGGTTTTTAGGGACAAGGGTAAGTTGGAACTCTTCAAATGATTTTAACAAGTCCATGGCATCATCCTTATAGGCTCTAAGTCTGGGATTTTTAACAATATATTCCTCATTCACTTGCCTAATTACCAATTCTGCATTCCCATGAATTTTTATTCTCTGGGCTCTTAATTTCTTCAATAAGTGCAGCCCTAAAAGGAGTGCCTCATACTCTACTATGTTACTTGTGCATTGAAAATTCAATTTATAGGAATGGCCTTCAACATGATTTTTTTCTGGATTGCAAAGCCATAGTCCTGCACCTGCGCTAGTTTTACTACATGACCCATCAAAACTCATATTCCATAGTGGACTAGTTTCAGATTTAACATTGATTTCCCTACTATCCTCTTTGTCTTGGGTGCCATTATGTTGTTCTATGGGATAGGCACTATTTTGAAGATTATCTTGTTCAGATGAAGGTTTGGAGGGTAGCTGTTTGTTTAGTATTTGATCAATTTATTCTTCTGTCAAAGGAGGGATTTATTTTCTAGCACAGGTACAACAGTTGTCATTTTATTTTTTTAACTGGTTTTGAGTCTGGATGTATTCTTGAGCCTCTTATAGTGAATCTTAATTTGTGCTTGCAGGAAAAAATTGAGGATTTTACATTTTTTCCTAATCTTCTCATGTTTTAAACAACTCCTCATGATTGTTATAATTGTTATTTTGAATACAGGGTTCATGAGTTGTTTCTTCTATATTATTAGGATGCCACTCTACTTGTGTAATTTGAAATGAGTTATAACCTAGAGAGAGAGTCCCTATATGTGCTAGTTCTCCTTCCACATCAAATTCTGTGTTTTCTGAGTGGCTACTTGTTTCCTCAAAGAACTTCTCACTATTAGTATTTGTATTTTTTTTGTAAAGATCTCTTAACAGTAAAACACAAGTTATAGGTAGGAAATTAGGAATTTATTGACAACCTTCCTCATCATCTTCTATAAAGTCTTGATCATCATACATGTCTTGCTCATTGTCTAGGTATTGTAGTGGTTGAGTTTGTGTTTGATCAGGGAAAATCATGGGTTGCTCTAGATCATCAATATTCAAATTATCCTCACCTAGAAAGGATGATGAATCATTATTTATGTTGGCAAGGATATCTTGAGGAATTTCTTTTACTTCTTGATTAATCTTTTCCTCCAATGATTCATCTAGGTTCTTGTGGTAGTTGTCTTGGGCATGAAATTCATGGATGGCTGCTAAGAGATCCTCAGCATGCCAATTTCCTAAATCTTCATAAATTCCTGCAAGGTATTCTATGATGCCCTTAAATTGATTACAACAACTTCCCTCTAATGATAGGTAAGGGGATTTTTCCTTATAATGAGCATAAAATACTATGTGGAGGTCTCTTAGAGAAAACAAAATACCAGTCCTCAACCATTCATACCATTCTCTTACTTCTCCTTCTAATGTCAACATGAAAATTTTCATAAGGCATTCTTCATGCCATTCTACCTTTAACCTCCATACATGTATGTAAAATTTGATGAGATGTAACAATTGGTCATCAAAATTTTCACCTTGAAAAATAGGAAGGTTATCATCCCAACACACCTGGGGCATCTTATGTGGGAACCCAGGGATATGATCTCTACTCATTGGGAAATATCTTCATTGTATCCTTGGAATCATGTTTGTAAATAAGAAACAGGTCACTATATCTTGTAAACCAGTTCAGAGTCTTCTACCAGTGGAGTCATTGGGTCTTTTTGGAGTTGTGGAGTCACCAGGTGAAGGATTTTTACTTATTTTCAAGGTTTGGTTGTTTTTCACCATCAAAAATCAATAATAACAAATCTTGCTGACACTTGATTCATTGAAAAATAGGGGTTTTTTGAGTTTTGAAGTTATCTATTACTCAATATTCCCCAGTATGGTCACCATTCTGTTAGGTCTCTATAGTTTGCAAGATTGGCAAGAACAAACGCTGCAGAGCCTACATCAAAACCACCTTGGAATCCTAGGATCTAGCCCTCCTGGATTCAGATAGGATCTCTCTATATAAGTGTTTTCAAAGATATTGTATTTAAGGCTTATGATATTATATTAGGCTAGTTATAAAGTACAAGGGTTTTGTTTGTTTGGGTTGGGATGGATATCATCAAAATGAAGGAAGTATTTTTGAGGGGTAAAGGTGTGAGCAGGTTGAAAGAATAGTTCAGCTGATAGGATAGGTAAGAAATAGTATCAATCCATTGGGCTATGGAGTCACAAGAGGATTTAATTGCACAACAAGTTTCAAGAGTGGTCCATGGGGCAAGTCATCTATATCAAAAGATCTCTTTAGATTGATTTTGTGGTGTGGAACATTAGAAGTGTTGTGAAAGAAGAAAAGCTAATAATCATTTAAGAATCTATTAACTTTACTAAACAAGAAAAAGCCTTTCAAAGTAACTATTTGAAGAAAGCCAAAGGACAGGGAAAACCATAGACTTCCTTGGGCAAAATTTTAATAAAGCAGAATTTTCAGATAACAATCCAGCAATCTAACAGATTACCTTCAGAAAGTAAAAAACATATAAGAGAACAAAGGGTAGCCTAAGATCAGGTAAGGACTTTAAACCTATCCTACTTTCAGCATACTCTTAGGGAATGTTTCAAAGCTACTGTTGGAGATAAACTAGAGGACAGGGCTAACCATAGACTTCCCTAGTTTAACTTTGCTTAGCAGACCTTTCAAGAAATTTCAAAGATAATATCTCAAGTTGTACTCAGGAAACATAGGCTCACCAACACTTCACTAGTTATACTCTATTGAATTATCCTCAAAGAAACAATTAGAAGAAAATATAGAGATAAATATTTATCAATGAGAAATAAGGTACTTTACAGTAAATCCTAATCTATATTTGCTGTTCTTTATCAGAGAAAGTGGATAGTATGGAAAACATAAGCAAAACAACAATTACAGTAAGAAAAACATCACCATTGAAATAGATCAAGATCCCATAAATCAGCTTGTATATTTGAGGTTAAAACCAGTTACAATCTTCAAGTCTAGTAGGTCTTTACAGCTTCAAACTTCTCATCTCAGCCTATCTTTATTCAATTAAAAAACATAGCTTCAGTAGCCTCAATAGCTATTTACATTCACTGAGTATTCAACCAACATTTACAATGAACTCTTATTATGGTATTTATAGATGAATTGAGGAGGTGGAGTGAAAGAAAAATATGATTGTTCAATTAATATAGAGTAAATGCTTCTTGGCCTTTAGGAAGCCTTATGGAGAAGATTTCGAATATCATAACTCTACTAATGGTTTTTACATTAAGTTTCATTAACTCAAGCTGTGTTTTTTTACATTGAAGTCTTTTGGTAGGCTGGTAATTAATTTTTGAGCTATCTTTGGAAATATCTATGACTGTGCATTAACTATATAGGTTTTTTGAGTAAATAGGTCTGTAGGTGGCATTTCTGGCTTTCTGGGGATTAATTTCTTCAATGATTTGGCATTTTGAGGCGGTCCTTTGTTGATTTGTCTTACTTTTTCACTTTAAACACTTATTAGGCCTTTGATTATGCTTTAAGGATTTCTCTATCATATTTCTGCTTCATACTGTGTCTTTATCTTTAATCTTCAGATTAAGCCTTAAAATATTAAAGATTTGGACCTTAATCCTTTCTCTTTAATCTTTGATTCTTTTCTAATCTTCATTGTTTTTGTACAGATCTGCAGCGCTGGAGGGCTTTTCTTGTGTCATCGACATTCACAATATATTGATTACACCTGACAATCTCGCCCTTTATGTCCCTTTCTGTATTGAATTTTGCCTCTAAGGATCATCATCCTCGGCCACATCCCATTACTGGACTGTGCGACAGCTTCTATGGCTTATCCGCCATTAAACCTATAACAAACATCAAATTATTAATAAATCCTGTGTTTTGTGAATTCAACTACTTCGGATGGCTCGGCGGAGGGTGAAGGGGCAGTGCAGAAGTAGGAGAATGCATCAGGGTGGATTCCATGGAGGAAACCATGAAAAACAGGGTTCAAAACTGCCTGTGGTGTAAAGAATGGGAAGAGCGGTTTTGGGGAATAACACAGGTGGCATTCACTCGGGGAAAAGGTGGTAAGTGGTTTGGGACTGATCGAACATGATACGATCGATAGGTCGACACGTGGCTCCTGAAAACCACCCATTTTGTGTGTAAGATACACGGTGGGGAGGTTTGGAGAAATGGAACTTGAAAAGGATTGTTGGCTGTTAGATTTGGGGTTGGTAGATCTACGACCACAAGGGAGCGTGAAGGGAAATAAAGTGGGTGGAGGAAAATTATGGTGGGGTTGGGTGACGTGGAATGGTTTTTCATAAAGCAGGAAAGGCTTGAGGTGGGGTAACATTGGTTTACAGTGTAAAAGGGTTAAAATTTGTGCAAGGGAAAATACACAGAAAAAAGGTGAAAATGAGAGGATGTTGAGGCATTGAGTTGTGGGACCGGGAGGTGACATCATCATGGGGGGACCGAGTGTATGGAGAAAAATTCTTGGGGGTGTGCCCCCGCAATGATCCTCAGCCGTAGATATGAGTTGGGCTGGGGTCAAAAGGGTCAACTGTGGGGGCACTAGGGAGTACGGACAATCCTTGGTCGGGTGCCTCTACCATGATCCTAAGTGGTTGGATCGAGGAGACGGATGGTCTAGATTAACCTGGAGAGGCAGCGATGCATCATGGAGAGATGCTATCGAAGTGAGTTTTTTACAAAGGGAAGGACTTAAGGATCATTGTGAACATGAGTTATTGGATTGGAATGATAAACGGTGGGGATGGATGTGGGTTTTAACAAGTATGGTGGGGGGAAATACAAAGGGAAATGCATTTTACAAGGCACGCGGGGGTAAATAAAAGGTAACGTAAGGGAGCTTAATGAGCGGGGAAGGTGTGGTTCTTTGGAGGAAAAGGAACCGGGAGTGGAGGAATAAGGGGCTAAGCCAAAGGGGGATCGCATCGGTGGGGAAAAAGGGAGTGATGCGATGGAAATTGATAGCGCCGATGCGATAGAGAATGTCGATGCGATGGTGAATGATGATTCGATGGTGAATGCCGATGCGATGTTTAATTCTGATGCGATGGAGAATGCCGATGTGATGGTGAATTCCAATGCGATGGAGAATGCTGATGTGATGGGGAATGTCAATGCGATGGAGAATGCCGATGTGATGGAGAATGCCGATGCGATGATGGATGCCGATGCGATGGGGAATGTCGATGCGATGGAGAATGTCGACGTGATGATGGATTCCAATGCGATGATGGGTGTCGATTTGATGGGGAATGCCGATGCGATGAAGAATTTCGATGTGATTGTGAATGCCGATGCGATGAGCGCATTGGCATATCGCAAATCGGCGAAAAAAACAGGCAAAGGCATGAAGAATTTGAAAACTCTGATATGTGAATGCGATGGGAGCTTAATTCCTTAGCGCGCAGTTTCAGGCCTTGGTTTTGTGGTGAAAAAGGGGCCAAGGGCTTAGGCAAAAGCGCTTAAGGCCTTATGTTAAAAAGGTTGGAGTAGGCCAAAAAATATGTTTTTTAAGCCTTTTTTAAAGTTCCGATAGGTAAAATAAGATGTTTCAAACCATAAAAAAGGGGTTTTCATGGTTTAAAAGGGGATTTTGATGAAATGGAGTATGAGAGGGAAAAAAGAGAGGAATTTGACAGGAGGAAAGGGGGTTTTTAATGAAGTGGTAAAATGAGTAAAAATGGAGGAATAAAAGGTTTAAAATAGTTCTTTTTTAAAACCAGTAGGACTCCTTTGAAGGCTTTGTTTCAGTGAAGATAACAGTGAGATGAGTTCTTTTGAACATGGGGCACAACAAGGCTTCAAGAACTCATAATTTTTGCTCAAAACTTGTTTCTTGAAGACTAAAGACCTGTTTTAGCCATCATTTACTATGACAAAAATTTATTGATGGCTAACACATTCGATGAGATGGGATCAGAGATGAGAGGAGGAAGACCAGGGAATGTACCAAGCAAAGAGGAGTCTTTGTAGACTCCGGGTGAGACACAGGTCAAAGGATCAACAGTTTGCTTACTGGCCACCGAAGAGATAGTGGACTCAGGTGAGGTCTGAGACTTTGGTTCGTAATATGTCAACTAGTCAATGCTCACTATCTTTCCGTTATGAGGGAATGACATCTTGCGGTGGACCGTGGAAGGGACAAAAAACATCACATAAGTGTAGCTACGACCCAATAGGATGTTGTAATCTAAGGGGGCATCTATGACTTCTACGTCAATGCAAACAGTCTTGCCCGTAAGAGTAATAGGACAATTGCGGAATAAGCCAATGGGTTGGGAGGCATGGTCATCCCACGCTCGGAGAGTGATCATGGAAGGAATAACTCAGGTGATCTAAGTTGCTTCCAAATTGAAGCGAACATCACATAGGTGGATGCATCCTCATCAACGATGCATGGGGAAATGTTGGAGTTCTTGATCTTGGCAAAGTTCTCAAGGTGACGGAGAAGAAGGAAGGGGAGGATGTTCTGATCGGTCAACATCGAAGATGATCAAACGATCATGTGAAGGATCTACAATTCCCATGGAAAAGGGCACAAAAGACTGGATGAGTTCCAATGTTGAGATGGCAATAGGAGATTGTTCCAAATCATCTACTATGTTATACGAATGGGAAGCTTTTCCAGAAGCAACCTTTCGGTGTAGTGGTCCCTTAGGGATCTTGGTATGAACCTCTGCCTTAGGCTAAGGGATATGCAAAGGACCATTAGTTGTCGAAAGAGGCTTTGTAGAACCTGAAGAAGAGGGCTCGGGGACATATGTAGCGGGAGGCTTGTTGTACTCACGGGACCAAGTCTAAAGGTTGAGGTCTACGGTTATAGGTTGGTTATAAATCATCAAGAGAATCCAGTAATCGGAGGTACCAGACAGAGGAGGTTGAGACGTGGTTGGGTAGCCATGAATACTTGCTGAGGGAAAGGATTAGTAAACACAACCAACTGACTAGGCGTAGTACTAGGAGTGATGGAAGGGGAGGCTTGTTGTCCTCATAATGCTACTTGAGACTCCCACATCTGCTTCATATGTGGTAAAAGATGAAAATAGTGCGTGTAATGACCATAAACACCACAACAAGAACAAGGCTTATTCATGCGAACAATTCTGTCCTGCTTGGGCTGAGTGCCCTATTGCTGGTTAGTAGTGTTAGGGGCATTATTTTGAGGATTAGGTCCAGGATTACCAGGAGCAGATTGATTTTGAGTGCCTTTCCTCTTCTTTTTGGAAGGAGGAGGATTAGTCGTGCCCTGCTGTGCATACACCCACCCCTGAGGGGGTGGTGGCTACTATTGCGAGGGTTGAGAAGGCAAGGGAGGAGGAGGTGCTAATGCTAGAGGAGCTGGAGCACCAGGATATGGATATGGGTAATTAGGAGGTTGGGTAACAGTGTGGTAAATAGGAGGTTGGAAAAAAGGAGGAGGCATGCCGTATCCTAGATACATTCTACCGGGAGGGGGAAAAGTGTAGGAGGTGTTGGCCCTCCACATGAGAAATCCATAGCCCATGGGGTGAGTGTATGGATGAGAGAGCTCCAATGATGCGATCGACGGCATAGAGATGCCCTGGTGCATTGCCACCACCCAGGGTCCTAGGAAGATCCCGAGGTAGAATGGTATAAACATATGGGATTGAGTGTAGATTAGGTCATATTTTAACGCAATCTGGAGAGCGGCTTCTTCGGTTTGAGGGAAATGCGATGCAACATCTTTGCCTATAGCAAGCAAAAGGGATCTAAGGAACCAGTCCATGTAGACACAGGATTTTAAGGTAGGGGCTCGACATAGGCTGTTTCTTCTCCGCCATTCCTAGACATGATCGGATAGGTGGGTCACATAAGATTGATAGAAAGAAGTCAAA
Source organism: Pinus albicaulis (assembly GCA_034641835.2). Classification (NCBI taxonomy): domain Eukaryota; kingdom Viridiplantae; phylum Streptophyta; class Pinopsida; order Pinales; family Pinaceae; genus Pinus; species Pinus albicaulis. The sequence continues at coordinate 811,983,155 of CM076580.1, read as the reverse complement.
ATTTCAGTACCAATGTCGTAACGAAGGGGAAGCTGGAAATAAGAAAAAAATCCCTGGCAAGAGTCGCAAAGGTGGTATGAGAGGATGAGGCCTGATCAACATACCACTTAGAAGCTTTGTCAATAAGCATACATTGGAATAATAAAGACAAATAGAGTCATCGGTAATGGAGTTAGACGAACACCACATGTAGAAATATCGAACATGATTTGTAGGATCTTCTCCAGCAAACCTTAAAACTTGGGGATGTAGAAGGGAGCTTGGTCGGCATAGCAGGCCAACTAACATCATGGTGTATAGGGTCATTGATCAACTGGTTAAAATCGGGAAGACTGAGGCTTGCCATATAGGGGATCAAGGGAGCAGCCGGGGTAGTTCCTGTTGTGGTCCCACTAGTAGTATTCCCGACATTATGTTTGGGAGCTACCACTGCATTAGGTCCTGAACCGGACATGGTGAAGGTGACAAGAGAGAAGCTGGGGGGAGGCGGAACCGAGGAAGGGAAATCAATGAACCGAGGAAGAAGAGGTCGGAAGTGCGGACTCGGTGGAGGACTGTCCGAATCCTACACGAAGGGAGTAAGTATTCCAACCAGAAATTAAGATGAAGGCCAAGACCAGAAGTCTGGGATAAATGCCTTGTTGGCCACAATGGTGAAGGCATAAACACGACAGAGAAGAGGGGCTATGAGAATTTGAAAGGGGTGCAGATAAAGTGGTCTAAAATGTCAAAACAAGGAAAGAGATGAAATGCAGGATCAATTGATTTCAATGTTAAAGTCTTTTCTTGGCGGTGTTAACCAAGCTCTTCTTCACTTAGGGTGTGTGTGTAAAGTGTCTAAATTTTAATTTTTAATCCCAGAAGTTTGTAGAGAAGAAAGAAAAAGTGTGTTGTATAATTGTAAATAAACCTATATATAATAGTATATGAAACTGAAATAACAGAAAATAAATAGCTAATAATGCAATAATCTAAACATAAGGAGGTGGACCTCTCAACAAGTAGCGTGTAGGTGGGAAAAAATATAGTCAAAACACACCAAAATAGCTAATAGATATAAGGTCGGGAGGGACAGGGATCTGGACGAGATCTCTTTGAAAATAGGTGTGAAAAAACAAAAAAATGGGATGAAAAAATTAACAAATGGTATTCAAAAACTATGCAGAGGAAAACGGAAGGGATGCTAGAGAAAAACCAAAAAAAAGCTAAAAGGTGTCTTGGATGGATACATCTCAATATGAAGGATACGAAGGTAAGAGTATTAGATCTAAAAAATGGTTGAACACTACGGTACAAACAACACACGTGAGGTAAAACTCTTCCACAAAGGTGGAAGTGCGGCTTAAGGGTTAGGTTCACTCATGTGAGCAAACAAGTATAGGTCAGCAGGTGGAAGCAGAGGTCATACAACACGAGAACGAGAGGCAGAAAAACTGACTTTCGGAAGAAAAACTCTTGCAAAAAGGTCTGAGTGTAATTTCTAACTTGGAATTTCTATAGAGGTCGTGGTTTAGCCTGTTGTACGCACCTAGAGCTTAGTTCATAGGTTTTGGCCCAAAATTATCTGTACTTATGGCCTCTAGGAGTAAATTTTAGAAGAATATTTCATCATTTGTGGCTGATGCACATCTCTTTGTCTTTATAGGTCCAAAAGCTTATGAGAGTTTAGAATTTTCAATGTTTTAGGTTTTTATAGATTAAAAAACAACATCAAGAAAAAACAAGAATATGAAAGAAATCTTTAGGGTTTGAAGCATTTGGATATGGGATCTAAAAAATACGGTAGTAATAAGCAAGCCATGGAGTCGTGGTTATTGAAGTATGAATCTTGGTGGGTATTAAAGAAAAATACTTCAGCCATATAAAAAATAACTATTAGCCAGATGTATACCAATATGTTGAATGTGAAATTATTAACATTAGGATAAATGCTTAAAAATCTAGATCTATGCATTAAAATACCTTAAGCAGTAAATAAAAACAAGAGTTGCTCCATGCATCCAATAAACAAGACAAGAATATGTTTAAATAATTTTGTATTTATGGCACCTGGGAGGAGAACATAGAAGGATGTTACCATTCCTCCTCAATGGGATGGGTTCTCGTAAGTCTTCAACAATTCAGATCTAAAATCCCTCTCTCTTGATGGCATGGAAAACCCATACAAAAAATGGAACTGAAAGGGAGATCCAAGAAAAATGGTAGCAAATATGACAATGATGGTGGATCAAAGTCAGACCCAAAGTATAGATCCAGAGTGATCTTTAGGCAACAAAAGGTAGTGAATTAATGGAAAAACCCTTCTATTTATAACAAAATATTAAGTTAGTCTAGATATTGGTGCATGATTAAAATATTATTAACCAAATAAAGATCCAACTTTTATGGAATATTTTATTATATTTGTTGGAGGGAAAAAGAATTTGACTTGGGTCAAATCCCTTTATTTGTAAATAATAAATAAATAAATGATTTATTTATCATTTTAAGGATGCAGTTGAGTAATAATCAAATAAATAATGATTTGTTGTTAATTATTTATGAATGTTTTAGTCAAATTTAAAAAGGAATATTATTTAAATAAGGTTTAAATAACTATTCCTAGAAAATAATAAGATAAATAATAATTTATCTAATTAATTTTCCTTTTTTGGGTTAAATATGACCAGGAATATTAATTAAACTGATGTTTAACTAATTATTCCTTGAGGAAAATCAAACAAATGTGGATTTATTTAATATTTCCTCATGGGGTTTCCTGTTTAGACCATAAACAACTTAATAAAGGTGTTTTACTAAGTTATTTTTCATGGTGAAAGCAATTTTACTTAGGGTAAAATTGGTCTTACATGGTGTACTTAGGTCCATCTAATAGTAACAGGTTAAATGACCAAAAAATGGTGTAACACCAACCAAAGAAATCACTAAAGTGGGTCTACTTATAGAAAATATGAACATTGACACCTCATATGGTCAAAATCCCATCCGAAATTCATCATAAATACATGAGACATTAGGGGAATTTTGAGGTCTAAAATGGGCCTCCTAAGGAAATTATAAAATAATAGTGGAAAAAATCAAATAAGATTTGATGACATCATCAAATTTTAGAGGGAAAAATGGAAAAACTACTTTTTCAACTCATATTTTCAACTTATCTCCCAAAGTTTTTACTCAAATTTCGAGCGGGAGTACTCGTTGGATGCGAAATTTAATTCCCCATCCAAGGAGTACACATGTTGCATACTTTCGATGGGTCCTACTACACGAAAAATGAGAAATACATAAAAAAAACGTGATTACAATCACGTTTTTTATGTATTTCTCATTTTTCGTGTAGTAGAGTTCATCGAAATTATGCAACATGGGTACTCCTTGGATGAGGAATTAAATTTCGCATCCAACGAGTACTCCCGCTCGAAATTTGAGTAAAAATTTTGGGAGGTAAGTTGAAAATACGAGTTGAAAAAGTAGTTTTATTATTTTATTATTTTTTAATATTTTACCCTTTTATTTAAAAAATGGTGAATCATCCCCCATGGTTGACATCATCATCTTGAATCCTATTGGTTGTTATAAAGTTTATTTTTGTTGTACATTTTTCTTATGAGGTCCATTTTAGACCTCAAAATTCCCCTAATGATGAGTCACTTCCTAGAATCTAGGGAGGTTAGAAACCATTCCCTCAAAATCAGCTAAAGACTAGGAGCATGTGTCTCCCACATTAAATTACATGCTTCCTCATTATAAGAGGGATAAACCAACTCAATTACTCCAATCCCAGCTCAAAGCACAAAAAAACATCGAAATCTAAATTTTTCTGGGCCTGATAAGTGCCCTGTGGAATCCTATGCAGATGTGTAACAACTTTTCACAGAGGCATAACACCTTTTTATAGATGTGTAACACTTTTTTGCATATTATTTTGAGGGAATTTTAGGATTCCAAATCCAAATTTGTAAGATAGGATAGCTATCCTTGTGTGTTGATTTTCTAGAACATCTTGCATTTTGAAAAATGACCCATGAGAAGGACTCCAAAATTTAATTCTCCCAAGATTACATCAGATGTGCAGCGCCATTTTACAGATGCGTAACACATTTTTATAGATGCATAACACATTTTTGTAGCTGATTTTGAGGGACGTTTAGGACTCAAAATCCAAATCTAGAAGAGAGGTCAACTAGACCTATGTGTCTAGTTTCCAGAACATCTTGAATTTTTAAATATGACCCATGGTAAGGCCTTCAAAAGTAAATTATCCCAAGCTTGCTCCAGATGCGTAGCACCATTTTATAGATGCATAGTGCCACTTTTAGATAGCGTCTAGAAGAATTACCAAAGGAATTTCGGTCTGCAAGTGATATGGTTGGAAATATTAGGATGTATATTATAAAATGGAGTCATCAATCATTGCAAACCCCTTCTCCAAACCCCTAAAAAGGTGATTTGAAGACAGCCTATCCAAAAGTGCATAAAATTTCCTTGAGCAACTGTATTTTAAGCATTTATCTCAAAAAATAAAACTTGTGCATAAAATGAAGGAGGTTTTTGTGATTTTACCTATTATTGACAAAAACCTATTTCACATTTTCCAAATTCATCACAATTTCTTCATAAAATTATTTTGATGCAAAATTTTCCCTGTGTGCAATACAAACCCTAGAAAATAATCATGAAGCTCTAAAAATAATGCCATGGATCTGAGTTTGATCAAACCTAGAATGATTACATCCCTTATGAACTTTTGTTTCACCCTCCATGCTACTTATGAACACTTTCAGACCCTCCTATATGAAATGAGTGGGTAGGTATGATGAATTTGGGAAAATAGGGGATATGGATAGGGTAGATTTAGGGGATGTGATGGGGTATAAAGAGGTTGAGGAAAATTCCAAAAATATTTGAGACAGTAGGGTAATTTGTTAGTTCAAGAATACATGTGAAATCACTTGAAATGGATATGGGAAAGTACGTCAAAATAATAAAACACATAGATTTTCTAGTTTTGTTGTGAAAGTGTAGTGAGGAGTTAGGGTTTTGATGAAATAACGGTAAAGGGAACTGTGAGTGGTAGGGGGTGTTTTGGTAGGTTTTGTGAAGGGTTTTTTAAGTATAAGTGAATGTTTATATGGTAGGAAAAATTTTCTCCAATGGTTAAAACCAATCAAGGAAGGATAAAACCTAGAAGGTAGGAGGGGAAAACCCTAATGATAGCACACACCCATACAATGATGAAATGACTTGAAGAAGGCTTTGGAATGTCAAATTACTGGTTTTGGATACTAGAGGAGGTTTTCAAAATAGTTTTGAAGCTTTAGAAGTTGATTTAGAAGCCAAATTCCAAAAGTGTAGCACACTTCCAAATGTGTAGCGCAGGTGTCCAGATGCATAGCAAAGCCTTCCTGATGCCTAACACAATATTTTTAGAGAAATTTGACAATGTAACAAGATTCGAAATAAGAATTTTTTTCTTAATTTATTCCCCTAACTATGCTAGCTCCTTTTAAAATACTGATATGATGAAAATGAAGACTTTATTGCCTAGTTTTGATGACATAATTGGCCTTTTAGTGGTGAAACAAGGAAATTTAGACATAAATATAGATGGAGATGTAGTGACTGATCTATGAACCTAGATTAAAATGAATGATATGACCTCTGAGATGATTATTGCCATGAATGGGATGAGGGGAGTAGAATTTTATACCTAGAGCATATACAGTGACCAAAATTTATTTTAAAACTTGTTTGAAAAGACAAAATTTTGACCTAGGACTACTAAAAAGCAAACTGAAAGAGCATATTTGATCACTGAACATATTGGCACTAACAGGTTCAAGGTAATTTCATCTCTCCTATATGGTCTTCCTATTTTTTGACAAGCATCGCATGATCTACAATATTCTTTCACATCCTTGTGATATGTAGGCCACCACAATCCAACTCTAAAATATTATGCGCAGTGGATTTTCTTGCATAATTTCCCCCTAGAACTTTGCGATGAGCTCCAACCAAAATAATTTGTCTTTCATGCTCAAAGACATGTCTACACAATATTTTATTTGGCCCCACTTTATAAAAATCTCCAGCAATCAAAGAAAAATCAATTGCATTGATTACTAGCTCCTTTTTCTACTGTGTGGTATACTCCGCAGGTGCCACCCCTATATTTAAAAAATGAATAATGTCTGCGAAGTGATCAACTACCACCTTTATTACAAATAAATGTGCATTTGGAAGCTTCTCCTCAATGCTCATGGGTTCTTCGCCAGTCTCTATACTTGACATATGATTACATCCCACATTTAATATTCCCAGCTTAAATATAACTTAAAAGGCATACTTCTGAAATAATAACAACAATATACAAATATTCCCTCCCATCACAGGCTTGTTCACCAAATACTTCAGCGTGGAGTGATCCGTGCACTTTTTGAAGTGCGCTCCTAATAATTAATGCCTGAATTTCTATAGTATATATACCATATCCAATCCTTTACATTTTGTTGTAGAATAATTCTTCCCTTCCTTGGACAATCTTTTCTTTGCAAAACATATGGGGTGATCAATATCTCCATCGCCTATCTGTGCCAGTATTGATCCCAATGCTATGAAAGATGCATCAACATGAATTTGAAACTCCTTGTTTTAGTCAAGAAAAACTAGAATAGACACATTTACCGTCTTCTCCTTTAATATGTTGAGAATTATTTGGCTTTCTTTATCCAAGAAATAAGTAACATCGTTCTTCAATAGCTTTTCCATTAGGGAAATTATCTACACATATGCCTTAATAAAATTTCTATAGTAGCTAGTATGTTCCAATGTTGTGCATAGTTGCTTTACTATCTTAAGTGCTTCTCGGTTCAAAATAACAACAATTTTCATGGTGTCTACCATCAATCCTTGTCTACAAGATACATGCCCTAATAGTATACCAAAAGGTACAAAAAATAATAATTTCTTCAAGTTCAATGATATCTTATACTATCTACAGTTATCTAACATCAATCTTAAGTTCGAAGCTTGGTTCTTCAACAGTCTAAATATTGTCCAATAATCAAAATAAAATTACAAATTTTTTTTCATGTACTTCTTAAAATCTATGACTATTGCTCTAGAGAATATCGCAGGAGAATTATTGAATCCAAAAGGCATGACTATATACTGAAAATACCCCCATTATGTGGAAAAATTTGTCTTAATCCTTCCTTCTGGTGCAATTCTAATATAATGGTAAACTGAAAACCCATGTGTAAAATATTAGGCCTCCTTCCCTCCAACATTATCTAGTACTTCATCTGGAAAAAGTGTAGGGAATGGGTCATGCACACATGCATCATTCAACTTCCTTAAATCAACACAAATTATTATTTCACCCTTTTGCTTCTTCTCCTGAAAAACCATATGACTTACCCATTTAGATTCTTCCATAGGTTAAACTATGCCAGCTTTAAGAATCTTGTCCAGTTCCTCATTCACCTTTTCCTTGTACTTTGGGTTCAATCTATAGGGTCACTAGTTTTCAGTCTTCAAATCTAATTTCAGAGTGATCCTCATAACTCTAAGGTATCTAAATATTAGCTCAAAAAACTTCATGGGAAAGAGCTCTTGATATTCATGCAAAAACTCTGCAACCTTGTTGAATGTATCTGCATCCAAATAATACCCAATCAGTGAAAATTTTGGCTCCTTTTCTATCCTTATTGTTAGTGTCAATATGTTCAGTGATCAAATATGCTCTTTCAGATTTACTTTTTAGTAGTCATAGGTCACAATTTTGTCTTTTCAAACAAGTTTTCAAATAATTTTTCATCACTTCATATGGTCTAGTTTAGAAATGTTGCTTCCTTCATTCCATCCATGACCATCATCATCTCAGAGGTCATGTCACTCACTGTCATTTAGAGTCTTAGGTTAGTCACTCCATCTCCATATATGTTTGTTGTCTAGGTGTCCCTTTTTTGCCACTGAAAATTAAAAATATATCACCCAAAAGGGCGAACAAGGCTTCATTTTCATAATATCAATATTTTAAAGGGAGTTAGCATAGTTAGGAGATTAAAGTAAGACAATTTTTCTTATTTCAAACCTTGTTACATTCTGAAATTGTTTCAAAAAGGAAAAACTTTCCTAAAAGTTTTTAGTTTCACTTGTAGAAATTTATAAACACAATAATGTATTTCCGAACTCCCGTGATCTAACAGTTAAATCCACTGTTAAATACAGAATCATTCTACTCAATTCTTTGTGAAAATTAAATTACTAATTGCAAACACATGAAGAAAAATCAATCGCACATAACAAGATGTTTTTACCAGGAAATCTTAAAGCTAAAAACCCCAACTATCATATATTATGTATATCATGGAATCATGAAACAACCTTAGAAAAATCTCAGCTCTTATATCTCTTAGTATAATATACAATCGTCTCACACTGTCATACAAAAATTGGTTCACACATGCACCAATTTATTGCCTCCTGACAACCTGCCTCTGCTACGCAATCCCTGATGAAGAAGGTCCCTGAATGAATTCAATATTTCCTTGCCTTGACTACACAATCCCCTTTTGAAACTCCAATGTGTGTGTAGATGAATTGAATGCATCACTATAGTCACAACTGATAGTTAAACACACCCTTTCACCTATCTCTCCATTGGGTCTCTACTGGATCTGACATGCAAGTAGTTAACTATTGTATTTCTTCAGTTGCAAGTAAGACACTCCTTATGAATTAATTAAATAAATTAATTCACTGATCTCTCACTATATTATCTTTAGTTACAACTAGCACAACTGAGTTTAACTCACTTAACTGAGTTAAACTACATAAAAACTCACATAACTAATCTTCCAACTCTGTTACAACTCTGCCAGAATCAGTTACAACGAATTCCATTGTGCATGTCCCACCAACCAACCTTGGAATGTGTAAGTCCTTCAGCTAACTGGTTTGCCACATCAGTTAACTAAAATCAAGTGCTTCAAGAGAATATGTTATTATCTATTGTCTAATTTTCATTAAGGGCTAATAATAATCGACATGCATTCTATTTTTAGATATGAGATCTATAAATAGACTTTGCCCATGATCTAAATATAGAAACTCATCTAAAGATAGAATTTTCTCAACTATCTAGAATTAGTCTTCTGCTAATTTTAGAATATGTGCACCATTCTAAAAATAAGCATACACCTAAAAATAGCCTACAAGCCCCACCTAGTGAAGGTGCTTAATTTTCACTAGGATCATCATCTTGTTGAATCTCAACACTCCCTCTCAACAAGAAATGGATTATTCTTGTCCCCGATCCTGTCTCTATGGTATTCAAATTTTCTCCTGGTGAGCGCCTTTGTCAGAATATCTGCATCCTGATCTTTCGTAGGAATGTAATAAAGCAACATGATTTTATGTTGCACACAATCTATGATATGATGATACCATATATATATATATATATTCTTATATATATCACAAAACACATGATTAATCAAGAGTTTAATGCAACTATTATTATCACAATGAATCACTATAGGATCTAAATGAGAACCAAACAAACCAACCAGGATCTTCCTCATCTAGATAGCCTCACATGCAGCTTGACTTTCTTCCATGTATTCTGCTTCTGCTAAACTGAGTGCCACAGATCTCTACTTCTTGTTGTACCAAGAAAAAGCTGTAGATATGATACTGAAAACCCCTCCTGATGTGCTCTTTCTGTCTGTTGGGCTTCCTGCCCAATCTGCATCCATGAAGCCATGCAACTTCACCTCATCTTTCTATCTGTACCATATACCATACTCATATGTGCCCCTGAGATATCTCAGGACATATTTTCCTGCCTTCCAAAAGAGCTTGGTAGGCTTAACCATCACTTGACTAAGTTGGTTCACTGCATAGCATATGTCTGGTCTTTTATTAATTAAATACATGAGTGAACACACCAACTATCAATAGACAGTAGCATCCACTACCTCTACCGATGTAGCATACTCTTTCCTCAAATTTCTTGGAAGAGGAGTATCCATTGGTTTGTAGTCCTCCATGTGAAAATTACCAAGTTTCTACCCAAAATACTTTCCTTGAGACACAAAAATTTCACCTTCTCGCTGCCATGTTTCCAATCCAAGGAAATAATGAAGGAGGCCCATATCCTTCATCTCAAACTCCTTTGAAAGGTCCTCCTTACATGAGTTTATTAGTTTCTCATCACCAATCAATATTAAATCATTAACATAAAGAACAATGATTAAAAGGTTACCCTCCATCACAATCTAGTATAGGTTTGCATCTGCCTCACTCTTGGTGAAGCCAAGTCTAGTGAAATAATTTTCGATTCGAGTGTACCAAGCACAAGGTGCTCGCTTCAGCCCATACAATGCTCTTTTGAGTCTACACACATGCGACTCACTGCTGACGATCTCAACTCCTTCAGGCTTCTCAATGTACACTTGATTCGGATCTTGGGGGGGAGGCCCCCCAAGATCTAAAAAGTTGAAATGGATCTGACACGATCTGCAAAATTAGAATGCCAGGAAAAAAAGAAAGAGAGAACACAAAGCAAATAAAACCACAAAGAAACTTGTTTTATTAAAACTAAGAATAACTGTAGAAACTACATTGTGGTGGAAAATCTATCCTTTTACAAACAAAGGCTTGTTATTTATAGCCTTTTTTGAGTTACAATACCATGCGTAGATACCATAGGTGGATACCATGGGTCAATACCATGGGTAGATACCACTTACAATACCATGGGTAAATTCCATGTGTGGATGAATACCATGGGTGGAAACATACCATGGGTTAATGAATATCATGGATAGATGTCATTTAAAATACCATAGGAAAATAAAATTCATGATTTGATGCCATTTACAATACCATGGATAAATTCCACGGGTGGATGGATAACATGGGTGGATGAACATCATGGGTGGATGCCATTTTCCATTAGGATCATTCCTCCCTCCTTAAGAAGCAATGGTCCCCATTGTGTGAAGTTCCCTCCTGAGAAGCCTTTGTTGAATATGAAGAGCCACTGGAGAGAAGGGTTTTGTGTAGTTAACCCATAACCGTGATGAACGAAGATCCGAGGATAGAGATACCCTGTAATTCTTGTGACCAACTGTGATATTGACAGTGCGCGGCCTAGAAAATGGACTTCAATGAAGTGTGGGTTTGTGGATTAACTGAAACCATCACAAACGAAGATCTAAGGATAGAGATACCCTATAATTCTTGTGACCAACTGTGTTACTAATAGTGTGCGGCCTAGAAAATGGACTTCGATGAGAAGGATTTTGTGCGGTTGACCCATAATCGTGGTGCTGATTGTTGATGAAGTAGCAGGTTCCTACATAGCTTAGGGTGGGAGGAAACATCTCCAAATAACCCAAGTTGAATGCTACTATGCTGAAACCGATGAATGTGAAGCAGGTGCCTACTAAAGCGGGGTGGGAGGGCACGTCTCCAAAGGGAACTCACTCCAAATGCTGCTCCAAATTTAAAATGAGCATAACTCGGTCAATATAACTCAAAATATTTATTATAACCTATTTTTGGAAATGGAATGATCATTTTGCATCTTCCCATATATTTGAAATCACTATCTGGAGATTCTAGACTCTCATATTCGTTTTGGAACTGTCTCACCATCACAAAATTTCTGAAAAAATAGTTGATTTTAAATCAACGATAACTCCCACATCCGGACTCTGATTCAATCGATTTTTTTTTTTTTGAATTTGGGTGTTTTTTGGCAAGGAATCTAGATCTGGTCTTATATTCATGTTCAGATCTGATCTTCAAACTCGCCGCCCAAGAAATTCATGGAGTTTCCTGAATATTGCTGCCAAAAATTAAAACTGAAATATGCTTCAAACCCTCATTCCCATGGATTCGTAACCTGAATCTGATACCAGTGATCCAGATCTTGGGCGAGAGGCCCCCAAGATCTAAAAATTTGAAATGTATTTGACAATATCTGCAAAATTAGAATGCCAAAAAAAAAGAGAGAACACAAATAAAACAAAACCACAAAGAAAATTGTTTTATTAAAACTAAAAATAACTGTAGAAGCTACATTGTGGTGGAAAATCTATCCTTTTACAAACTAAGGCTTGTTATTTATAGCCTTTTTTGAGTTATAGTACCATGTGTAGATACCATAGGTGGATACCATGGGTCAATACCATGGGTAGATACCACTTACAATACCATGGGTAAATTCCATGTTTGGATGAATACCATGGGTGGAAACATACCATGGGTTAATGAATATCATGGATAGATGTCACGTACAATACCATAGGAAAATAAATACCATCGGTTGATGCCATTTACAATACCATGGGTAAATTCCATGGGTGGATGGATAACATGGGTGGATGAACATCATGGGTGGATGCCATTTTCCATTCGGATCAACACTTCTTCCTCAATGATCCCATTAAAGAACACAGTCTTCAGATCCATCTGATGAATGTGCCAACCCATCAGCACTGAGAGATCAAGGACGGTCCTTATGGAAGAATACTATGTGTCAGGTGCAAATTTTTCTTCATAATCAATCCCCTCGATCTATGAGAAGCCCCAAGCAACAAATCTTTCCTTATAATTCTCAACACTCCCATCAACATCTTTCTTTACCTTGTAGATCCATCTTGAACCTACCACTGATTTATCAACCGACCTTGGAACAATTTCCGAAGCATTGTTTCTGACAATGGAGTCATACTCCTCCACCATTGCATCTACCCATGTGGGTTCTTGTACTTCTTCATGAAAAGAAGATGGCTCTGTCTCAATATACTTTCTCATTTGAGCCATGTATCTAGTGAATCGGTCAGGAGATTGTCTCTATCTACACTATGAATTAGGGACTCCTACATTATGTGCCGCATCAAGCTTCAATGTCTCAGAGTACACCTTCTTCCAATTCTGATGGTTGGCTCTGTGTGAGTGGAATCCTCCACTCCATGATCCTCCTCCTATGGTTGATCCACATCTAGAGGCTCATCTTTGGGAACAATCAGTTTCTCCTCTGCATGCAAGTGTGGATCTCTCTCAAGCGACAAATTCATGGCTTTCTCCTCATTGAATTTTATATCCCGTCACACCACAGTCATTCAAATGTTTGACAAACACACACGATAATTATGGGGTGTTTCTCTGTACCCCACAAATACCCCAACTTCATCAATCGGCTCCAGCTTCTTCCCGACGTTCTTGGTCACATGAACATTGTTACACAACATTTTGTCATTGTCCCTGCAATCCCTCATCCCGTACATTGGAGGACTATTCTCATGACCTGTGAACTATACAATTTCCTAAAACCACCTTCATGGCATCCTCTTGCATAAGGACAAACATTCTCCTAAAGAACATTTCCTCTAAAAAACCCTAAAAACATATGTTTTAGCCTTCGTGCGACTAGCCAGTTCATCCCTTGTGCCAATGGGGGAAATCCACACTAGAGGGCGTGCCAACTGGCACTCTGTCCCTGTGTTTCACTCGCGCCAAGCTTATTAAGGGATGTTTTAAAAAAATAAATGGTGGAATTTTGATTCTAACAAACTCCAGGATGAATCATCAAAAGGAGTTGAGTGGTTTGGCTCCGGATCTCCATGTATAGGAAGTGGTTTTCCACCTATCATGGAACATTCCTAAGAGATAGGACCTATCCCATGATTATAGGGATCCCAACTTCCTTTCCTCCATCTATAAAAGCTTGCCCTCTCCATTAACAAGCTAGCTAAACTTGTAGGAAGGAAACTATAGCTAGGAAACTATTAGGAGCTCAGCCGAAGAGAATCCTATAAGAGAGAGAGCTTCGTCCAGATTCCCGACAGGCTTTGTTGAGACACACTCCGCTGCAATCCCCGCCGAAGGAAGATCATAAATTCAAAGCATTTGGTCGTAATCTCCCTTTTGTCATTTATAATATAAGCGAATATGATTTTGGTTCCATTCTTTTGTTCATTTCTTTATGTAATGCAATGAATTATATCCTCTCTGATTGATATATAGTTACATGCTATACATGTTATGTTGTATGTCATCGTTTCCCTGCATGTGTACAGGTGTTCGGACGTGTCAAACAAAAGGATTGTGACCTGTCAAGCGAGGGATGGGAAACATTATCTTTTCTCCAATGACAACTGTGTGGGATTTGAGGTAGGCTACTCATCATGATCTTTGTATTTTTGTAACTAGGAACCAACGTCATTATGTGACTTGATTGTTGCTATACCCGATATGGGCTAGTGGGATCGCCTCTATCTGCAGAGGGGATTTACCTCCTAAAAAATTTTCCGACTCTGCTGGGGAGTCAGTTGGAGTTAGTATTTCCTCTTTTGGGTGTTTTTGGATTTTGATTGATTTATTTTTTCTTTTGGTTCACCTCCCTTGGTGTCAAACCCCTATTCAGCCCCCATAAGACCAGATCCAGTCTCTGTTTGTCCTTTTTCATCTTTTTCCCATAGTAAACTCGATTTGTGTAGTTTAGCTCTTGACAGTTGCGCCAACTGGCGCTTGTTGCTAGTTAGGCCCATGCACCAATGCTTTTTTGGCGCAGATTACAGCCAAACAGGTGCGCCAACTCTGTTTGGTGTTAGTGTTTTCTTGCTTTTGGGCTCTCTAAGATTGAATTTTGGTCCTGGTGTCATTTTTTTGATTGATTGAGTGCCTTGAAGTCATTTTTGAATGTGTTTGGCCCTTGTCCTCTGGTTGTTTGCCCTTTACTATTAGTTTTTCATTCTAGCCCTAGGGCTTCTAGGTGCTTCAATGTGTTGAGCCTCCCATGGGAGTTTTGGGTCCTTGCTTTCCCGGTCAACTTCATTTTCACTTCTTGGAATTTGTTTTGCTGGATTCCATTGTATCATTGCATTAGTTGAGTGATTGTTCTCTCTTTCATTCAAGTTTCACTTTGTGTCACTCCAAGCCTAGATTACACGGTTTGTGCGAGTCTTTTTTGAGATTCTTCTTCGTTTTGAGGGATTTCATCATCAGTTTGAGTCTTGATTGCGTGCATTCATTTTGAGTGAACTTGTTTGTTTCATCTCTCTCACTGTCATTTCTTGAATTGGTGTTTTCATTCATTTAGTGCATTTTCTCTAAAATATTGAAAAATACAAAAACAAATTTCTTTGCATTTTGATTAGCCTAGTGAAAATTGAAAGCTCTTTCGCGTTACTAGTGTTATATAACTCTAAGAGAGAAGTTTTCTAGTTTCATTAGCTTGCATTGGAAACGGTAGTGGATGTTTTTTGTGCCTTTTGTTTTGTTGTTATTTGAAAATCTCTCAACTCTCCCATAGATAGCTCTTGATTGAACAAAATGATGTTTTGTGGCATGTAGTTTGCATTTAGAGGTTTTATAAGATCCAACATTCGATAGGGCCTTGAAATCGAAACGTAAATTGAATATCAACTTTAAAGTTTACTGAATTAACCTAAGGCAGCATTGAAACTTAACGAAACATCTAGTATTCTAAGGTAGAGACGTGTTCCAGTGTCGTTAAGCCTAGCAGCTATCGCTCGTCATCTCGCTTCAGACATCACTAGTACGGACTTGTGCTTACCTTACCTTCATGTATATAAATGGAGACCCCATTAGGTTGCAAATCCTTTATCCATAGGAAGCAGAGTCTGCTGCCTTTTACCCGTGATACACCGAACACAACATTCAGGGAGATTACCTACACGTACGTTAAGTCCTTTGTTGATTTCTCTCTCATTTTTACCAAGGTGTATATGGCAGTTCACGGATATATGGTACACCCATTTACCTAGATTACCAGAGAAGTCACTTTAATCTTTACTGACTCTTTTAATTGAAAATATCATTGATCTCTTGTCCTTTCAAGCTCTTGTCCAACCTGAAAGCGATAGATTCACCTTTTGCTTGTTTCTTGACTCTTAAAATATGAAACAACAAAGTTTTGTTTCAATGTTTTAAAAATTAACTACCCACGAAATATTCCTAGTTAAAGTTAGTTTCCTTAGGGTGTTGTTTTGGGTCGTTTTTGATGGAAAATTTTCCAGATTTTTCCAATCGAGGAGTTCCCTCTAAAGGGAGTCCTAGTCCTTTTCCTACTTTTGGAAATTTTGGTGCTCCTTATATGGCAATGTTGTCCCTTACTGGGTTAACTATTGGGTTACCTGTTTGGTTGTTTTCAACCTCTGTGTTCCCAAGTGTTCCAGCTACCGTACCATCCACTCCTCTTCCTGAGAAACACCATGTTGATTCGAACGTGGACCTCTCCGCTTCTTCACCTATTTCTTTGTCCTCATCTTCTACTTTGCCTGGTGAAAGTATAGATTCTAGTACCCAGGTGGCTAAGAAGAAGAAGAAGAAGTCAGATAAGTGAGAGGCTAATTTTGTTGTTGTTTCTTCTAAAACACCTGATCTTGATGAACCTTCCAAACCTCCTTTGAAATTTAAGTTCCCTTGCATGTTGTGGCAGGGAAACCATATTATTTGAGATTTCCCTGGCATTCCCAAGGCACTTGAAGTATGGTCCAATGGTCGTCCATCGTTGCCTTTAGCTTCCGGGAGTCAGCTTGGGGGCACGTCTTCAGCCAGTGCTGGTAAAGCTCCTAAGAAGCAGGGTAAACTTGCCAATCCCTGTAAGTTGTGTGATGAGCACCATGCCATTTGCCTTTGTCCATATAAGGATGAAGCCAAGAGAGTTTTGGACAACTCGATTGTTTCTGCACCTTGCCTTCCGGCTGGTTACAAAAAGATTTCTTTGAGTCCTTCACCAATCGATCATTCAAGAGTCATCCTTGCCTGATCCTGCTCCCCTGGAAATTCACCATCATGAATCCATCTCTCACCAACCATTGGTAGTGGGATCGGTTGAGCTAGCCCTGTCTACGGTGCACCAGGTCTTTTTCGTTGAGAGTGGATCTCACACCCCTCATATTCTTCTTGTTTCTTCAGATTCCTCATACTTGGAGAAATATTCTCCTGTCCCTATACCTCAAGAAACTTCTCCTCCGCCTCCCGTGATGGAGGTCCCAGAGGATACCCCTCCCGCCCCCATGATGGAGGTCATGGAGGATGCTCCTTCTTCTCCCGTAACACTAGGGGAAGACCATCTCGATTCAATGGTAGCCCCTCCAAGTAGTTTGCTCTCTTCCTTCGATTGGGGTCGATTTGCAAGTTATCGCCTTCCTTCTTATGTGCCCTTTGACATCACGGTACAGGCCTCCCATATGTTTGTAGCCAACACCATTATAGATTAAGGCACGTATGTTAGTATTTTATCCTCAAATACTTGGCATGCTTTCGGTTCGTAGCCGCTTGTGCCTGGTACGCAGAATCTGCTGGCGTTTAACAAAGGAATTAGTCAACCATTAGGGATCCTTCTGAAGTTTCCTATTACTTTGGGAGGGAAAACTATCCACATGGATGTGATGGTTGTTCCTGGCCCCTTGGACTTTAATTTACTATTGGGTCGTGATTATACTTATGCCATGGGAGTGCTTGTCTCCTCCCTCTTTCGTGTGATGTGTTTTCCTCACCAAGGTTGGATCGTGACCATCGATCAACTTGCATTATTTGGTCCAAATATGGTAGCTAGACCACCATCATCCCTGCTAGATCTTTATCTGCTGGTTGTGTCATCCCCTCCGCATGTCAATTATGTGGCTACCTGTCCCATGCCCACATTTAGTGATAGTGTTGTTGTGCATCAGGTGCTGGGGGCATTGGGTCCTAATTTCCAAGATGTTGTTCTCCCATCCGGTGCGGAACTCTTGGAAGCCATGACTTCTTATTCATCATGATGAGTTCTGGTCGGAGCAGGGTTCTTTTTCTTATGTCAAGCTCCTTAAAAAATGAAACAAGGTTGTCGGAGCAGAGTTTTTTTTCTTGTGTCAAGCTCCTTAATGAATGAAACAAGGTGATCGGAGCACAGTTCATTTTCTTGTGTCAAGCTCCTTAAAAAATGAAACAAGGTGGTCAGAGCACAGTTCGTTTTCTTGTGTCAAGCTCCTTCAAAAATGAAACAAGGTTGTCAGAGAAGAGTTCATTTTTCTTGTGTCAAGCTCCTTAAAAAATGAAACAAGACGTCATGAGGATAGTTCTTTTAATGTGTCAACCTCATTAAAACAATGAAACACATTCCCGTTCAATTCAAGTCTTTGATTACATCTCGTAAAATCCCAGTCGAGTCTTTCTCTTCATCTCGTAATTTGAACCTTCACTCCATCTGTCTTTCATATGGAATGAAGCTTGGGGGGCATGTACCTCGAATTGAGTCACCATGCTAGGGACATGCTTACTTTTTCAAGCATAGTTTGTTTTTGTTTCAAGCTTGTGTAAAAATGAAATTGATTTCAAGCATAGTTTATCTTTGTTTCAAGTTTGTGTAAAAATGAAACCAACTTCAACAAGAGTTTCCTGATTTCAAGCTTGCGTAAAAATGAAACCATTCCCATTTTACCTTTGGTGATTGCCATTTTATCAGCTTGTTTTTCCAGATGATCCTTGGTTCTCTCATTCCATTGTCCCCATCTTCTCGGCCAATCATATTCCTTCACTTGATTGTTTTACCCATTCCTAAGGAACCGTTGCAATGAGTGGTCTTGTTAGCCAGAATCTATCTTGTTCTGAGTAGTTCCACCATCACCAGAAGTAGTTGCTGCCCTTTATACCACTCTTTCTTTCAGGAGGAGTCACCTTTTAGCTCTTTCCCGACTCTCTAAAACTGAAAATATTTCTGAGTCGCTTGTTGCTTTGAGCTTGTTAAATTGGATGCAAAACGATATCTACCCAGTATATGTTTACCCATTTTTTGGGCTTGGATAGATTATTTACAAAAAAGGAATACCCTAGCCTATCGCGACTAGGAGGTTCTCTCAAACATAGTTTTCTACCTTTTTGGATCTGTGGGACTATCTACGAAAACAGACTATTGGAGTTTTATTTTCTGTTGTTTTTTCAAACTCTCTAAACATGAAAAGATGTAAAGTTCTTCCTTTGTTAGACTCGTTAAACACTGATGACATTGGACTCCATCGTAATGACTTTACTCGAGTTCCTCCTTTCTAAGGCTCGTTAAATGTACTAGGTTGGATTTTTCCAAAGGAAAAACTTATATCGCAAGAATATGCTATCCCCTTCAAGCTTGTTTCCAAAAATAATTGGGGTACTTGCCAGAATTGGTGGGGGGAAATGAAACCAATATCACCATCATGTCGGCAGTATATCGCTCTTGAACATGGCACTTGTCTGCATTCGTGTCGGGTTGGGGACATCTCATCTCATTATCTGCTTGCCTTTGTGGGTTTGGGTAATCTATTTTGACCTCTTATCTGCTCTTTTCCATGCCATCATGACCTCATATCCTTTGATTTCAAATACTACCAAATCCAGTGTCGTGTCACTGATATGTTCAAGAGAAGTTGGCCTCTTCATTTTTCAACCTCCCTTTGATTCTCTGTCGATCTTGATTCAAAAAAATTATGTCCCTCTGTCTTATGTCGATGATGTGGGAAACATTATGGCCCACCATCGATCAACATCACTTCCTGTCGGCTTCAGCTCAATATCCAGGAAGTTGTTCTAGAGACTCCCTTCAGGTACCTTAGAGCCTGCATGCCTCAATGGCAGGTTCTTCGCATTCGACGCAAGTTTTTCATTACTGGCCTTCAATCGAATTATTCTGTGGGTGTTTGATGCCAGCTCACTGTTCACATTCCATGGATTGTACCTATAGTACCTTAAGGGCCATCCTCATTATTAGTGGTTCCTCTCACGTCTGTTAACGACTTTCATTATTTGCTGGTAATCAAACGATGTTCTTGCATGTTCAACTTCAGCTCACTTATTCACATGCTTGAACTTGTACTCTGTTTAGGTCGATATGGAGCGCAAGACCCCAGGTTTTGTCTAATAAAATCCATGCTGTAGATTGTTTGTGGATTATCATGACTAGTTACATGACTCATTTGATTGGATGGTTGCGACCATACCTGAGTCTACTTATTGATCCCT
Organism: Pinus albicaulis; assembly: GCA_034641835.2. Classification (NCBI taxonomy): domain Eukaryota; kingdom Viridiplantae; phylum Streptophyta; class Pinopsida; order Pinales; family Pinaceae; genus Pinus; species Pinus albicaulis. The sequence continues at coordinate 811,963,136 of CM076580.1, read as the reverse complement.
CTTTGCTGGATGGTTGCATCCATACCTTGGATCCCGGTTATTGTACACTCTATTATGGATGCCTTCACCGATACCACATATCCTGTATCATAGATATTAATTGTATTTGTATTTTTAGGTATTCCGATGGTAGTGTTTTCAGTTGGGCACATTCTCATAAAGCATTTCACCCCTCCCTCTCTCTCGAACCTTATGCTTTAGGGGGCATCTGTTACACAAAATTTTATCACCGTCCCTGCAATCACTCATCCCATAAATTAGAGGACTATTCCCATGACCTGTGAATAGTAAAATGTCCTGAAACCACCTTCATGGCATCCTCTTGCATAAGGAAAAACATTCTCCTGAAGAAAATTTCCTCTGAAAAACCCTAAAAACAAATGTTTTAGCCTTGGCGCGACTAGCCAGTTCATCCCTCGCGCCAATGGGGGAAATCCACACTAGAGGGCACGCCAACTGGTGTTCTCTCCCTGTGTTTCACTCACGCCAAGCTTATTAAGGGATGTTTTTAAAAAATAAATGGCAGAACTTTGATTATAACAAACTTCAGGATGAATCATCAAAAGGAGTTGAGTGGTTTGGCTCTGGATCTCCATGTATAGGAAATGGTTATCCAACTATCATGGAACCTTCCTAAGAGGTAGGGCCTATCCCATGATTATATGGATCACAACTTCCTTTCCTCCATCTATAAAAGCTTGCCCTCTCCATTAGCAAGCTAGTTGAACTTGTAGGAAGGAAACTATAGCTGGGAAACCATTGAGAGCTAAGCCGAAGAGAATCTCATAAGAGACAGAGCTTCGTCCAGATTCCTAATAGGCTTTGTTGAGACACGCTCCACTGCAAGCCTCACCGAAGGAAGATCATCACGTCAGAGCAATTGGTTGTAATCTCCATTTTGTCATCTATAATATAAGTGACTCTGATTTTGGTTCCATTCATGTGTTCACTTCTTTATGTAATGCAATGAATTATATCCTCTCTGACTGATATATAGTTACATGCTTTATTTCTTATGTTGTATGTCATTTTCTCCCTTCATGTGTATAGGTTTTCGGACATGTCGAATGGAAGGATTGTGATCTGTCAAGCGAGGGACGAGAAACATCATCTTTTCTCCAACGACAACTGCGTGGGATTTGAGGTAGGGTTATGAAGTGTTGTGAGTTATCTTCAAATTCCATCTTTTCTACATAAGACTTTTAATTCATTCGAGATATATTCACCACCATTATCTCTCTGTAGAGCCTTCAATTCCTTCCTCGACTCTTTCTCTACCAATGCTTTAAACTCATAGAACTTTGAGAAAGTTTGATCTTTCTTCTGCATGAAGAAGACCCAGCATATACGAGAATATTCATCAACAAAAATAACATAATACCTATGTTTTGATGTTGAATCAACTGAGAATGGTCCACACATGTCTGTGTGATGTTGAAGCAACTGAGAATGGTCCACACATGTCTGTGTGAACTCTCTCTAGGATCAGCGAAGCACAGTTTTCCTTTTCATGAAAGGTGGTCTTCACAAACTTACCCATAGTATATCCCTTGCACTGATCTATCGATGAGAGTGTACCCTTGGGAAGTCTAGTAGAAATCTGCTGCAAATATTTAGGGCGCCATGGTGAAGATGGCCCAATATCCTGTGCCATAATTCACCCTCATCCTGGCTCACCACTTCTTCTTATTTTCCCACCATTGCAGCACATCCATCTACCTCCATGATGCAGGAGCATGAGGCTTAGAGAAAAAATGCTTCATTAATTATTCCAAAAATCCAAAAAAAAATTACAAGCAAAGGTGTTGGTACCTTTAGCTGTCAATTTACAGTTTTACTAGATAGGGTTGAACTAGTATTTAGGAAGATTGAACTTTTTTGGATTAGATTCAATATATTTAGCCTTCAGTTGATAGATTTAAGGAATATATTATGTAATTATATTTTATCTAAGTTAGAAGAATTCGATCCTCAAGAAGAGGTCAACTATTATGTAAAAGACTATAAATGTAACCTATGAGAAGGAGAAAAATCGAATTGGGCTGTAGAAGAATTGATTGAGAGGGTTTTGCCTCTGATTTAATAAAATTGCAGAATTTCACTATCTGTTGTATTCTTGGCAAATTCCCGAAGGGTTTCATATCTTCGATATTCATTGGATTTATGTTTCTATGTAGAATTTAAGTGTATTAACTTTTGTGTAAAGAATTCAGAGGAATTTGAAGAAATTCTATTTTCTTTGAATTGAAATTGGATATTCAATAAATGATCTATATTTATTAAGTTACAAAGTGGAAAGGGAGGTTTCCAAGAGGAGTTGAAGTTACATTGTAAACCAGCGAAAATCCATGTTTAAACGCAATCAAAAATGGAAGTTTGTAGACCAAGCAGTTTTGGGAAAAACCGGTCACTATTGTCGCGCCGCTTTTGGGGTTGCGAGTGGTTTTTTCTATTTGAACGCAATCGTATCAAATCTCAACATGTCACAGTGGAAATACCACCTATTTTGTGTGACTTTTGGCTGATAAAGTACGGGGGTTGTTGGAATGCGATAGCCGTCTGATCGTAAAATTCAGAGATCCGATGGTGTTCGCATTGAAAGTCGCATGGAGTTTAATAAAAAGGTAAGGACCCAATGGACTATTCCAATAGAGTTTTATTAAAGATTTTAAAGTCTGAAACCCCGTTTTCGAAGGTTTTTAATTTTTTTTTCGAAAGGTTTAATATTGTTTAAAGTGCATTATTATGTTTTCAAATAATAAGGGGACTTTTTTTTTTGCATGTCATTTTTGTTAAACTAATCAATCAAATTTAATAAATTTTGATGACCGAGAGTGGAAATAAGGATCAGGAACAAATTCCTCCTGAATTAGAAAAAATAGTGACAAGATTTGAACAGCTCTGCTTAATTCCTGCGCCCACATTGCCATCACTCTAGCTTGTAGAGATTCTTGACTCAAATTCCTATCCTCTTGGTTTTACTCGTTGTTTTATGTCGCAGGAAATATTTTCCATCGCTGAAAACAACATAATAACCTCTATCCTCCAACATCACAACAGAGACCAAGTTCTTCTTTAGACCTAGAACATGCATAACATATTTCAACATAAATGGTTTATCTGACTCCCTCTCAAAGGTAATGGTACGAATGTCGGTCGCATTGTATCGTCCATCATCACCCATCTCTATATGAATTTGGAGATATTTCTCCTCCAAGTTAATGAAAATATCCTTATCTCCCGTCATGTGGAAGGAAGCACCACTATCAAGATACGACACTGATCCCATTGCACTTGAAAGAAAGCGTGCAATCAAAGAGAAATGAAGTTCAAATTGTGAGGCAAGGGCCTCACCAACTGCAGCTCTAGCAGCCTTCTTGTTCTTCTTTTTCTGTGGGCAATTAGTGGTGAGATGCCCATGTTCGTGACAGTGAAAACACTTCACCTTGGACAAATCTAGCTTCTTGCCTTTAGCCTCGGATTTTGAATGGGATTTCTTCCCCTTCCCTTTCCTTGCTTTGGAAACCAAAGCATAATCGTCTTCATCATCATGCTTTGATGAAGAGCCATGCTTGGTGTTCTGCCTGAACTCCTCCTGCACTAGATCCGACCACACTCGTTCCCTATACATAAATTTTTCCCATCTGTTGACAAAGTCTTGATAATTGTTCCAACCCTTAGGAAGACCCAAGAGAGCCAAGCTCACCAAATCATCATCAACAACTGTAATTCCCACACCCCCCAGTTCATCCCTACATTGGAAAAAATTCATGAGATACTTTGGAATATTTTCGCCCTTCTCCATTTTGATTTTTCTAATTTTATCGTTTAGCGCCAATTTTCTATGGTCATTGCTGCTTTGGAAAAAATCTGTCAAATACTTCCACATTGCAAATGGAGTGGCTTTCCCATGAAATCTTGACACAATGTGGTCTTTCACACCTTCCAACAGAATCCTTCTCATCTTTTCTATTTCTTTTTCCAGGCATCAAGTAATGCAGCATCCGTCAAAGTGGGCTTAGGAAAATCGCTATCAATGAACTCCTTCAAGCCATTATCTTCAAGCACCGCTTCCTCCTGTCCTTCCAGGCTATGTAGTTTGAGCTACCCTCGAGTGCATACTCCAACCACAACCCATTGAAAGCCATTTCAATGTTTACTCAACTATCGTACCAAGAAATTATTGCAGAAAATTTGAATTATTCCACCAACAAAACTCAGCATTGCTTCAATATTGCAATCTTCAGTGATTAACACTTCTCTGATGCCATGTAGAAATTTATAAACACAATAATATATTTCTCGACTCCCCTAATCTAAAAATTAAATCCATTGTTAAATACAGAATAGTTTTACTCAATTCTTTGTGGAAATTAAATTTCCAATTACAAACACATGAAGAAAAATTAATTGCACATAAGAAGATGTTTTTACCGGGAAAGATTAAAGCTAAAAACCAAAACTATCATATATTATGTATATCATCGAATCATGAAACAATCTCATACAAATATCAACTCTTAGAGCTCTCAATACAATATACAATCGTCTCACACTGTCATACAAAAATTGGTTCACACATGCACCAATTTACTACCTCCTGACAGTTTGCCTCCACTACACAAGCCCTGATGAAGAAGGTCCCCAAATGAATTCGATCTTGCCTTGTCTTGATTGTGAAATCCTCACTGGAAACTCCAATGTGTGTGTCGATGCATTTAACACATTACTATAGTCACAAATGAGAGTCAAACACACCCTTTCACCTATCTCTCTAATGGGTCTCCATTGGATCTAGCATGCAAGTAGTTAACTGTTGTATTTCTTCAATTGCAAGTAAGACACTACTTGTGAATTAACTAAATAAATTAATTAACTGATCTCTCACTAGTGTATCTTTAGTTACAACTAGCACAACTGAGTTTAACTCACTTAACTGAGTTACACTAAATAACGACTCACATAACTACTCTTCCAACTTTGTTACAACTCTGCTACAATCAGTTACAACGAAGTCCATTGTGCATGTCCCACCAACCAACCTTGGAATGCATAATTACTTCATCTAACTTGTTTTCCACATCAGTTAACTGAAATCAAGTGCTTCAAGAGAATAATTTATTATTTATTGTCTAATTATCATTAAGGGTTAATAATAATCGACATGCATTCTATTTTTAAATTTGCGATCTATAAGTAGACTTCGCCAATGATCTAAAAATAGAAACTCATCTAAAGATAGAATTTTCTCAACTATCTAGAATTAGTCTCCTGCTAATTTTAGAATATGCTCACAATTCTAAAAATATACATACACCTAAAAATAGCCCGTGGGCCCCACCTAGTGGAGGTGCTTAATTTTCACTAGCATCATCATCTTGTTGAATCTCAACATCACTAAAAGACAAAAAAGGCCATTTCAAGATGTTATAAAGAGAAAAGAATGCTTATTAAACTCATTTTTTATTTTCATGTTTGGTAGATTTCCTCTCTTACCTTCAAATTTCTCCATAATTGTCAAGGGTTGGAATAAAATCAAGAAAAATTCTCTAAAGAGACCTTTGTTACGCATCTGGAAGTGTGCTATGCTTTTGGAATTTGGATTCTAAATCAACTTCTCAAGCTTCAAAACTATTTTGAAAACCTCTTGTGACCTAAAAAACTAGTAATTTGACATTCCAAATTATTCTTCAAGTCATTTAATCATTGTATGAGTGTGTGATATCATTAAGGTTTTTCTCTCCTACCTTCTAGGGTTTCTCCTTCCTTGATTGGTTTTAACCATTGGAGACCATTTTTCCTACCATATAAACCTTCACTCATCCCTCAAAAACCCTACGAAAACACATCCTATCACTCACATTCCCATTTATCCTTATTTCATTAAAACCCTAACTCCTCACTACACTTTCACAGCAAAACTGGAAAATATTTGTGTTTTCCTATTTTGACCCACTTCCCCATACTCATTTCAACTAATTCCACCTGCATCCTTAAGTTAAAACATTACCCTACTATCTAAATTTTTTTGGGATTTTTCCTCATCATCCTTAGACCTCATCTTAGCCCCTAGAGTGACCCTATCCCTATCCCCTATTTTCCCAAAATCCAGTTTCCCTACCCACTCCATCTAGTTAGTGTTTCATCATGTTCACAAGCACTATGGAGGGTGAAAAGAAGATTCATAAGGGAGGCCACCATTCCAGGTTGGAGCCAAATCAAACCCATGGCATCATTTTTAGAGCTTCATGATCATTTTATAGGGTTTACATTGCACACAGGGACAATTTTTCTTCAAAAACAATTTTTTAATAAATGGAGATGAATTTGCCAAAAGTGAAAGAGGTTTTTTTCAGTCATTGGAAAAATAAAAAAAAATCATTCAATTTATACATAGGTGTTATGATTTTAGATAAATTCCAAAAAATAATTTTTTTCCAACCCTACAATCCTTTGGGAAGGCCTCCAAACTCCCTCTCAAAGTAGGCGCTATGCTTCTGCTCAAAGTGCATTATGCTTCTGCATATTTTAGCGATCAAATTTAAACTTGGATTTTAAGAAAATGGGAAAGTATTTTAGAAAAAAGGGAGGTTTTAGTTCATATCATTCCAAAGAATAAAAACCTCTCCCACTTTTTCAAAAAAAATTATGGTTAGATAGATATGGATCCATATTTAAGCCTTATTTTGCATATTGTGTTTTTTTGGAAAATTCTGAATTTTGGCAATTTTGGAAAATTCTGCCTTTTTCCTAGGCCACCTAAATGATGAATGGATCACATGGTTGGATGAATTTTGATGAATAAATCACATATTAGGAACTATTTTTGCATGAAAATCTCTATTTTTTCAAAAAAATCCAAAAGCCACCAGTTTTCTATGCTTCTGCCACAGTTTTTGACATTGCACTACGCATCTAGAGTAAGGTTGGGGAAATCAACTTTTCGAGGCCTTCCAGTAGGTTGATTTTAAAAATTAAATATTTTTTGTAAGCTAGAAAAACAGTGCTAGTTGACCTATCTTCCATATTTGGATTTGGAGTCCTAAAAGTCCCTCAAAGTTAGCTACAAAGTGGCATTATGCATCTGTAAAATGGCGCTACGCATCTGCATAGGATTCCTCAAGACACTTTTCAAGCCCATTAAAAGTCATATTTTTGAGGTTTTGTTGTCCTTTGAGCTGAAATTGGAGTAATTGAGTTGGTTTTTCCCTCTTGTCATGAGGAAACATGTAATTTAATGTGGGGGACACATAGTCCTAGTCTTTAATTGAATTTCAGGGAATGGTTTCTAACCTCCCTAGATTCTAGGAAGTAACTCATCTTATGTAATTATGATGAATTTTGGATGGGTGTTTGACCCTATGAGGTGTCATTGTTCATATTCTATATAATTAGACCCAATTTATTCTTTTATTGGGTTGGATAATTTTTTTTTTCTAGTGGAGCTATTATACAAGCCTTTTGGAATGGAATCAAAGACAATGTTGCAAAATTTGTGTTTGAGAATCATGTGGTATGCCTTGGAGAATTTTTTATTTCTCTGTATGTTTATCTTATCATGTTTAATGATACATTTTTCTCTTTCATATAAATGCTTCTATGTGTTTATCATGTCAGTATATAAGCATAAATCATGTCGCTTCATGATCTTTCTTAACAAGATTTACATTATATGTATATGTTCTTCTAAATGAATGAATTCACCTAAATGCTCGTTTATATTTTCTATCATTTCTTCCTATAGACAATGAAAAAATAAACATTTTTTAAAGCCACCTACCTTGCCTCATCCATTTTATCTGCAAATTGATCTTGAATTCAGACCTTAAACCCTAGACCTAGTCTCCTTATTGTCATTCCTATCCAACACACAAACATCAAACAAAAAACCCTATTTACTGAGCTTACATGCCTTGCCTAAGATAATTAAATATTCAATCATTTAATTGACTGAAAAGTGACATTGAGAGAGCCCTCTCTGGTCCTGGTAGGGTTAGCTACCTGACATAAAGCCTAGTCAATGGTTACCTTCCTTCAATCCCACTCCCAACCTTGGGAAGTTGGGGGTAGTGATAACATTTTTGGTGTCGTTGCTGGGGAGTGAAGGTTAAATATTTCCCGAGAAAGAATGAAAAATATTAGCTTGGATTGATAATGGTGAATAGTGGTCAAGCACAATAAAGGTTGTCCATATTTCACCTTGTGACTCTAGTGTCGAAGAATCGAAAGGTTCATAGTTTTCATGGCAACTCCACTATTCAAAAACTGATAGCTTGAAGAAATTTTTGGTTACTTCATTGTTTTCAAAATGGATTCAACTACTAGAATGTATGCCCCTATGAATCATGCTCACATTCCTGGTTTTCCAAATCGAATTTGTTTCATGTATTGGAAAACCTATTTGCCCAAATTCATATATGGAAATGAGGATGATGCTATTATACACCTAATAAAGTTTAATTGGAATCTAGATAAGCTTGGGATTAGGTTTCATGAGGATTGTTTGATGAATTTTTTTATGGCTACCCTAGAAGGGAAAGAAAGATCATGGTATGAAGGGTTGAAGGCAAGTAGCTTATTATCTGTGAAAGATTTCCACACAACATTATTTGAGTTTTATGGAAAGTCTCGCCATTCATTCTTGTTGTTCAAATATTGTTGTGAATCCTGTGAAGTTTTCATTCAATACCTTGAAGAGGATTATGGTGATGAAGAGTGTCTAGATTATGAGATCATAGAGGCCCTTCATGAATTTTCTTCTCAACAAAAATAACAGAGATTAGCTACCTTGATACAAAGGATCATTCACAACACACATCAACTCCTTCTTTGCTTGAATATGAAACATATATGCATCCTAAAAGTCAAGTTATATCCCATGAATTTAACAAATTTCTGCAGCCTTTTCCATCTTTTCATGATGAAGAGTATGATAACTCTTTTAAGAAAGAAAAGGAAATATACAATCCATTGGTTTATTCATATCCTAGGTCAGCGATCGAGGAAAAGCAAATTACAAACCCTTTTTAAAATTATTACTTTCAGAAGTATGAGAATGTAACCTAAGATGATGGGATTAAAGGGTTATGTAACAGAATCTCATCTTGTCATACTAGTTATTGAAGATTCCATTAAAGGTAATATTTTGAAAATACTTTAGAAACTATTAATTCAAATTCACATCAATGATTACTCTTGAATACATTTTCCAAAAGAGAGATACATCTACCTTCAGATTTTGAGGATGCTAGGCTTGAAATTGACCATCATAAGTTGCAGGAAAGTAGTGAAAAATAAAAGGTTGTTTTAGAGCCATTTTCAGATGATGATCTTCCTTCAAGTTCAAAAATTAAAGATTCTACTGAAGAATAGGAGTTTGTTCTAGATCCTATGGATGTGCACATTTTTTTATTTTGATAATAAGGCTACTTTAAGCACATATTTTCAAGAAAAAAATTCCCTTTTTCCAGATATTATTGAAGGCCCTATTTTTAGTTTGTTACAGCCAATAATGAAGATCGATGTTGCAACATTCATTGATGAAGGTGACCAGCTTCAACACATAGACAAACCAACATTTTGGAAGGAGGTTTATTTTCCTATTTTCAGTCATCCATAAAATCTTATGTTGAATGTTCTTCATGATACTTCGGTTAGTTCGGTGTAGTCATTTGGAAAGATGAATATTCTTGTATTTATGGATCATGAGCACATGTTCAGTTTTTGAGTCAAAGTCATTTTTGTTTCAGTTAGTCATTTCAGTTTGTCGAAGTTTTTTCAGTTTCCAATTTTTTACTCCATTGCCCAAGGTACAAGGCTATATAATCTATAGTGTTCTTTACACCTCCTGAAGGAGCTTCCATCCCCAAATAGATCCAATGTTAGTGTAAATATGTTTGGTGATCAAATATTCTCTTTCGGATTTACTTTTTAGTAGTCCTAGGTCAAAATTTTGTCATTTCAAACAAGTTTTCAAATAAATTTTGGTCACTGCATATGGTCTAGGTCAGAAATTCTTCTCCCCTCATTCCATCCATGGCCATCATAATCTCAGAGGTCATGTCACTCATTTTCATTTAGAGTCTTAGGTCAGTCTCTCCATCTCCATCTAGGTCTGTTGTCTAGGTGTCCCTGTTTTGCCACTGAAAAGTCCAAATATGTCACTAAAAAGGGAGAAAAAGGCTTCATTTTAATCATATAAGTATTTTAAAGGGATTTAACATAGTTATAGGAATAAATTAATACATTTTGTCTTATTTCAAACCTTGTTACATTGTCATATTGTTTCAAAAAGGAAAAGCTTTCCTCAAAGAATTTGATTTCACTAAAAGAAAAAAAAGGTCATTTCAAGATGTTATACAAAGAAACGAAGGCTTATTCAACTCATTTTTTATTTTATTATTTGTTAGAGATCCTCTCTTACCTTTATCTTTCTCCATAATTTTCAAGGGTTGGAATAAAATCAAGAAAATGTATCTAAAGAGACCTTTGCTACGCCTCTAGAAGTGTGCTATGCTTTTGTAATTTGGCTTCTAAATCAACTTCTCAAGCTTCAAAACTATTGTGAAAACCTCCCGTGACCTCAAAAACAACTAATTTTACATTCCAAAACCTTCTTAAAGTTATTTCATCATTATATGTGTGTTGGCTTGAGGGGTCCTAACCCAGGTTTGGAGGTTCAAGGTTTGCCAACAAACCCCTATACTACTGGCTCTTTCGGCAATGACCTACTTGCGCAAGACAAAGTCTCACCCAAAGTAGTATGGGTGGGTGCTAGAACCAAGTTTATGCACCCTGGGAGAGGGTAGGTAAGTCAAGAAAAGTTGCGTTCAATCTTATACTAACCAGATCCTGTATCACAGAGCCTAGATCTACATATTTCCTTCGCACCCACGTGCGCAAAAACAATGATATTCACGAAAATCGACAGATCATGTACAAATAGAATACTAATGCAGCTATTTCAGTGAGTCACGCATAAAGTAGAACAGAACAGATTCAGATTGCAACATAAACAAATAACACATTTTTAGCGTAAAACATAACAGTATGCATCAATTAACCAGACATGATAGACTTTCATTAACAATAATTCCAACAGATTTAGATATTCAAAAATTCTTCCGCATTCATTAATCATCAGATCCTTGTTCCAATACCCCAATACCCAACTTGCGCACATAGTAGCAGGGTCTGGACACAACAGGACAGAGAAGCTCCACACACATAGCAGCAGGAGTCCTTCCCCCAAAAAACCCTAACCAGATCTATCAGTTCGCACTTAGCATTAATCTCTATTCCCAGTCTGTCTTACAACTCAAAAAAGTTCAACTACTTATACTATTTTAGTCTATGCATCCAATGGTCCGAAAACTGTGGTTTGTGGACACTTGGTCTACCCTTGACCCATTTACAATGCATTAGGGGCTTTGACCCATCCCAAAACCCCTGCATTAGACTAAATATAATAAAAAATATATAAAATGGACCAGTTTCGTAGCTTGCAGGAGACCCTTTTCCAAAAGTCCCCAAACACAATCTTGTGAATCATCCCAAGTCACTGCAGTGGTGGGATATCCACCTGTGCGTGCAGTGAATTGACAACAACAATCAATGGGGGAAAAACTTCTTGGCTCTGAGCAGCAGTGCTCTGCACAATATCCACGAGATTCTAGGATGTCGGTCCTTCTGTCGCCATGGTGACACTCTCCATTGTCTGATTTAGTCGCTTGACTGCAACATCAATATCCTATGATAGCTGGAGGGCTGTGGCATTCCAAGGCTTCAATCATTCCTTGATGGCATGCATATTGCATCATAGTTCCTCAATCTCATCTTGGAAAGCATTTCTGGTCCTCAAACATGCCATATGCTGTGCAGGAACTAAGGAGGGAAATGTAGCCTTGACCTAATCAAAAGCTTCTTCCTTTTACTGCAAGTCCTGATTGATTCTTTGGAGGACCGGATCACGCTAGATCTTGGTCCAAAGCTACATGGCATCCTCGAGTAACCAGGCACCCTAAGAAATTTGTCCTGTAGTGGTTTTGGTAGCCTCCGTCACTAGCACAACGTGCTGGGATCATACCTCGGAGGTGTTTCGAGCTGCAATTTGACCTCTAAGTAAATGTTTTTCTACTCCAGCTATGTCTTCATGACCTGTATATCCATCCTGGATGCCTTCAATGCTGCGACCAATCCTTCAAATTTAGCCCGGGGGGTGGTTGCAGCTGGGATATTTTCTGTAACCTCCGTACAGAGATGGTGGATAAATGTTTCAAGCTCCACTTGCCGCGCCACAGCGAGGGATACTTTGGTGCTCTGTGCTGCAATGGTATTCTCGACCATACTGAGTTTTGTGGTGAACCTCTTGGAACATGGTGGTGTGGAGACCTTGCAATGCCTCATGGGACAGCCTGGAAAAATTCAACTGTACCTCTGCACTAGCTCAGGGCTGCATTCCAACAAGGGCAGCACCAGGGAGGGAGCAGAGATGGCTCTCCTCTGTAACTGTTGTCGTACTGCTAGTTGTTGAGGGAGTACGTACCCGAATCACATTGGTTTGTAGGGTGTGGAGCTTGGCCTGGATTGTATCAACCACAACTTTCTACCGTGCTTCTAAGGTGGCCCATTTCTCCTCTGTGGCCAGGGTGACCGCATTTGCAATTTGTTCAAGGTCTCCCTCAGTCAACTTGATTGTTTCATCACACTCCCCTTGCTATGATCATTGCTTCTTGTGGGGTCCTTTGATAGGCTCACCTGTTTGTTTCGCACCCTGGGGGGAGGTTGTACCTCCAATATCCAATCCACCCATGCCCAAATCCTGCTGTGAATTGGCCCGAGTTTCAGCCCCAATGTCCTTCATGGTGGTCTGCTTTGGATATGTGCCCTTTTCCATGGCTGCTTCTGAGCCTTTCTTGCTCGGTCCTATAGTCTCCTTGGTGGTGGTTTTGAAGCCTATCTTCTAGGTATGGCGATAGAGCGCAATGATTTTTTTAACCTCTTCGTCTATCACCATGTAAGGGAGCAAGGTCCAGGTTTTACCTTTGTGGGCTCTGATCTGAACATGGTGGATAGTAACCTAGAATGATGCAATTCTTTTGTATTTCTCATATACCATTGGATACAACTGGGGTCGAGAGTTGATGGTCGCTGCCACGCTACTCTTGAAGAGGACCCAGAAGACTTGGTTATCCTCTATGTGCTACGCATCCCTAGAATCCCACAAATGGGCATACCGAGCTCCTTCGCACATGTCTGGGGTGAGCTCAGGAAGGACTGACTCCGTAGGGGCCTCCCAGGAAATTAGGGCTATATGTAACAGTAGCCAAGAATAGCAGAAGGCTTTTCCCTGCTCCTACGACTTGCGGACGTTAGTCAAGAACTCATCGCATAAGTATTGGGCCCAATTGAGGCAAACCCCCTTCGCACACTGACCTGCTAACCGAATTACATAAGCAGGGACAATTGTGACCTGGCACTTTTGCATTATCTTGCATGCTAGCATTATAGTACCCATCTACGTAGCAGGGTCACTATTGGATTTGATGATGAATCCGCGAGAATTTCGCTCCACATGGTACTTTTGGCTTACATATTCCACAATGTCTCCTTCGTATTTCTTACCCACCCACTCCAGGGGGTGCGACCCTTTCATGGGAAGGCTCGTAATTCTGTGAATAAATGCAATGTCCATGGGGACTATGTCCCGAATCCATAAGCATCCATCATGAACTAAGGCAAGCAGCTATCAGGCCAGTTGATCTGTGACGTTGTAATGGAAAAAATGGGTCATATACAATAGGTTCAAGAGTCCAGATCCATCCAAACTAGAGACCCATCACTGAGGAATAACTGTGACCCCACTGTTCTCATAAACTGTGTTGAAGCATAATGCGAGAGCCAACTCAGGGAAGGCTTCATAATTATCCAAGTCATGATAATCAAATTTGACCTCATGGAGCCTTACACACGGATCACTGAGGACAGGAAATTCTCTTGGGGTTAGCGAAATTTGCAGATATGTGATCAATCCATCCAAGTTTTTTGTCACGTGTGTTGAGGACCTACATGCTCGGATGAAGGGAGGTGACCAATTGATTGGATTGGCGGGCAGGGCTTCCTCCTGTGCCTCCCGAGTCTGAGTTGTTGTGTGTGGGGACTTAGCATGCCTCAGGGAAGTCCTAGGCTTCCCCACAACCCATTTTACAGCTTCCGAGGGCTTCCTTGAGCCATGTGCTTTCTCTTTCCCCTTCCTTGTGATTGGTGTAGAAAAAAATTCTTCCTACTTAGACCCAACCTCCATTACCTCCTCAATTTCTAGTGCCAAAGGTTCAGCATGGTTTGTGGCTGTCATCCTAGAATAGAAAATGAATCCCAAATCTGGGTGGATACTGTTATATGGAGAGGGTTGATCAGACAAAAAAGGAATAGTGCATACCCGAAAAATCTTATAGCTTAAGTTCGTTTGAGGCAAATACGATAAGTGCAAGCCATGCAAGTAATATGGATCCCTTGTCTAAGCTATTATGCCCCTTTTATAGTGCTTCTGGTCATCCAGCGGTAGGGTGTACTTCACCTAGAACTTCCCAGTAGGTAAACGGTAAAAAATCCCCAAGATTTTCCCCATTAAATTCTAGCAGCCCTCTCCTTTCAATAGTAACCTTTTCTCTTTACCAGATGTTATTGTACCAATAGATAGTTTTCACACCTATGTTATACTTAGGTTAAACACCTGCACTACCTGTGCCGCATCCTCCCCCAACACAAGCTTGTTCCCTAAGTGCTTCAAAACCTGAGACATGCTTGCCCGACATGCATCATCCCAATAGAACCAGACATATTTTATAAGCAAGTTCCGCCTAAGTGTTGTGATTAGTGCATATTTTTGAACAAACCCCCTGTAGTAAACTACATGACAGAGGACTGACTACATCTATTCCCTCATTTTAGGAGTCATGATAACTTTGTCTCCTGTATCTGCATCCCCACAGTTAGTCATCGTAGGGTGTGTCGTAATTCTAAATATGTGCATCTCTTCCAACTCTGAGTCAGAAGTAGCTTGTGGATCATCCTTACCCTCTTTAGGGACATGGAAAATTTTAGGGGCTAATATTCATAGGTGGGCTAATTTTCCATGGTTTTTCCAAAAAAAAGATTCTCCAATTTCCATTTTTTTATAAAAATTATTCGCCCAAATTTTACAATATAAAATTATTTTACATTAAAAATTGCCCACATTATATAGAAAATATATATAATATCATTATAAATTTGAATAATTTCACAAATATATCAATAAAAATTTTATAGTTTTCATATTAGGGACTAGTGACATTCGCCAATTTTTTAAACTTCAAGATAATTTTGCATCCTTAAAATTATCCCTGTTTAGGGACTAGACAACAATAGTTGACCATGTTTGCTACCTGTGTTTCCCATGTGGGCCCTTCAGGTGCAACATACAGGTGCGATTCACCCCATGCTACAGTGTCAATGTCTTGTAGAGCTACATGGAGCACCTCCATGCCACCTACTAATACAAATGTCCCCAGAAATTCATCCTTCAATGTCTCCCAGTGGCAGGTACACCAGTGTAGCTCCGCATCTAAATACCGTGCAGTAGGAAGTGGTCCCAAGGCATGAATAAATAGATGAACCCATTCTTTTGTAGTCTTGTCACACCATTTCTCAATCCATGCGAACAGATACTTGCGCGGGTCTTCGGGGCTGATGTATGTTTGGACGCACATGTGATCAGGTTGTTTTAATCACAGGACCATCATATCCCAACACTTTTCCCAGTCATGGAATGCTTCCTTATGTGTGTCCCACCACCGCGCAGGTGTCTTATGCATGGCGATATTAAGGGCCCCTCGCCTTCGTCCTCTTATAACCTCAGCTTCGAATGCTCACAAAAAGTACTTGATATTACCAGAACCATCAAAATAGGGTAGGTCTCTTACCTCTGAGGAAATGCAATGGAAGTCCTTTGTGACCTGAAGGCATCACAGCACAGAGACATCATGTAACCAATTTTTCCAGTTCTCCATCTCCCCAATGAAATCGGAGAAAAAATCACTATCCTTTTCCCAGTAGAGTACACTGTCAGCCATGGGGTTGATCCAATCCTTGTCCTGTGCAGTTAGCTTATAAATATGATCCACACCCTCTTCATCGCACACCGACCAGTGTATCATTCGCCTTCCATAGGATCTAATGGCACTATGACCCTTGTACCGTTATTATCAAGCACCATGCTTCTATTTTTCAAGTTAATAATTACTCCCATATTGATGGACCAATCCAGGCCCAAGAGCACAGGATAGGGGTCTGCATCTTCTACGATATCAATTACCTCAAAGTCTACCTGGGCCTTTACTCCCACGATATCCACCACGATTTTCGACAGTCTCACCAAGGGTATAATATTTTGCTGATTAGCCATGTGCAGCTGGATAGTGGACCATTCCAACTTAGGTTCTCCCATTCATTGCCAAGTCTATTTGGGTAATACATTCACATCTGACCCTAGGTCCAAAATAACCTGATCCATCTCATAATCACCAATTTGCACAGTCAACCGCATCTCCCTACTAGTTCGTTTCTTATATCTCTATAGTTTGTGCACATCCTTGATTTCTAGAGGTAGGCTAGGTCATGCTGCGTAGCTATCTATCAATGCCTGAAGATTCTCTATAGTCGTCGGGTTATGTAGTAGCTTCATACATGCCTGTAAAAGGAGTTTGACCTCCTTGTCCGCCTTAAGGTTTGCAGGTGTATGAGAAGTAGATGCCTCTGCCTTAGCAAAGTCTTTTCGAGCTGCGATAAATGTTTCTTTTTCCTTTCTTAGGTCCAAACCCTCTTGTTTGATAACAGCTTGTCGGATCAAAGATTCAGTCGTAGCCTTCTCCCCAGGTCTTTCGATGGACATTCCACTGCACATTACGACATTTACACTTGGATATTTGTCTCGCCGCTCAGCCTTAACCCTCTGCACATTCTTCATAGTTGTGGGTTGCTTCTCCTGCATTTTTTCTATCAAGATTGGACAGTCTTTGATCGCATGATCTAGCTGTCTGCAGTACTGACAGGACTGCCTCGTAGGATTCGGGTAGTCTCTTGCAAAGTGCCCAACATCTCCACAGTTATAACATATTAGTTGCCCTCATCCCCAACCTGTGCTTCAACCTCGGCCTCCCCCCTACCCATGGCTGGGGAGCCACCTATGTGTGTGGGGGAAATTGGCGACGCAAGGTCTGATTGTACCCTATATAAGTTTCCGTGATCAATCATCAAATCATATGTTCGACAGTTCCATTCATCATGTCCTAAAGATCTAAAAAACCTACACCATTACTGTTTTACCTCTGGGACATACGCAGTAAGGCGGGGGCAGTGGTTTGTGTTGTGCAGCCCTACCACATGGCAATCATCACACCACAATGCTAGCCCACTTGGACCTACAATTTCTCTTGGGCACAATGGGCTGGGTCCCCTGGCCTGCATATAGTTTGGTAATAAAGGACATTTATCCTTGGTGTGACCATTCACCCTGCATCGTATGCACCACCTTTTAGGGCTAGCCTCTACTCCTCGCTCTTTTCACAGGTTCTGGATCTCCATGTGCATTGCTTCTAGCTACCCCTGGATCTGTTGGACGCCCACTTGGGTCTTCTCTCAAGGTGCAGCTTCTAACTTCATGGCACCCTCCAAAGCTTTCTCCTGTGATTCGAACATTTGATGACCCATAAGTATGCGCAGGTGGGGCAGCAGCATAGAAATGAACCATTCTGTATGCTACCTGTCATCATATTGAAATCCTCCTTCTCTAATCACCTTCTTCAGTCATTGATCGGCCTCCCACAAAGAATAAAAAGGCCCTTGCTTGAAATATTTTAGATCAACCACTATTTG
Organism: Pinus albicaulis; assembly: GCA_034641835.2. Classification (NCBI taxonomy): domain Eukaryota; kingdom Viridiplantae; phylum Streptophyta; class Pinopsida; order Pinales; family Pinaceae; genus Pinus; species Pinus albicaulis. Next base: position 811,945,223 of record CM076580.1, on the reverse strand, counting down.
ATAGTAGGACTTAGGCTTCTTGAATTGTTACTTCAAATTTTTCTTAATCTCCTCAATGGTTGCATTTGCATGCTGGCCGATGTATCCCATGTACCAATCCAAAGCTCTCCCTTCAAAGGCAAGGGATAGCTATGCCCACTTCACCACATCACTAGCTACGTTATGCATAGTCCATACCGATCTTGTGACAAACCAGAACTGATCCATGTCTTTATCCCCCACACCCTTAAAGGTCAGAAACTTCAGGTGCATAGCCATGTCATCTTCCAGCAGTGGCAGTGGTGTAGGTGAATTCTTACTCATATACTAGTTTGAAAGTGGTGTGCCAGGAGGACTTTGCATATCTGCTTCCCTTACTGGACTGTAGACAGAAGTATCTCCTTCTTGGTTCGTTCAATAGTACTTGCCACTTCATGTCATACTTCCATCCATATCAGGGGTCATTCATTCAGTGTGGCTACACAAGATACTCTTTTTGCACAGTAATATCTTAATCAGCAATGGTAAGGTATTTAGAAACTTACCTTGGAAACCCTTGAAGAATCTTCGATTTTCTTCAGAGTAGGATACAAAATGATCAATGGAAATTTTTTTCACGAACCCTCCTAGCACACTGTCCACCCAGTGGTCCAACGTGTGATTGATGGTGTTGTTAGTCTTCTCTAACTGCTGGATGAATTCAGGGGTCCACTACGTGACTCGTTTATCCTTTTAACACTTATGAAATTCGACCAACCTCGCGAGCCACTCCTGGAGCTTGATCGCAATTTTTACAAAGAATATCTCATAGATCTCTATGAAAATATACTTATTTTTCCACTCCTCGGTGGTCAACCTCTTACTGCGATTCTCTTTCACTGTGAATTCCTACACTTGTTGTTTGAACCATTCATCAATTTCTTTTCTTTCAGGTTTCCAGTATGGCCTTGGCATTACCCGATCCCTCTTTCAAAATTCTCCCGGTCCCAGTAGCGGAACCATTTGTTGGCTAGAGGGGTCCTGACCTAGGTTCGTAGGTTCAAGGTTTGCCAATAAACCCCTATACTATTGGCCCTTTTAGCAGTGACTTGCATGTGTAGGCCAAAGTCTCACCCGAAGTAGTATGGGTGGGTGCTGGAACCAGGTTTCCGCACCCTGGGAGAGGGTAGGTAAGTTAAGAAAAGCTTCATTCAATCTTATACTAACCAGATCTTATATCACAGAGCCTAGATCTACATATTTCCTTCGTGACCACGTGTGCAAAAACAATGATATTCATGGCAATCAGCAGATCATGTACGCATAGAATACTAACACAGCTATTTCAGTGAGTCATGCCTAAAGTAGAATAGAACAGATTTAGATCGCAGCATAAAAATATAACACAATTGTAGCGTAAAACATAATAGTATGCATCAATTAATCAGACATGACAGACTTGCATTAAAAATAATTCCAAAAGATTAAGATATTCAACAATTCTTCTGCATTAATTAATCCTCATATTCTTCTTACAATACCCCAGAACCCAACCTGCGCACACAACAGTAGGGTCCGCATACAGTAGGATAGAGAAGCTCTGCACACATATCAGCAGAATTCCTTCACCCAAAAAACCCTAACCAGATCTATCAGTTCGCACTTAGCATCAATCTCTATTCCCAGTCTATCCTACAACTCAAAGAGGTTCAACTACTTATACTATTTTAGCCTACGCATCCAATGGTCTGAAAACCGTGATTTGCAGACTCTTGGTCTACCCTTGACCCATTTACATTGCATTAGGGGCTTTGACCCACCCCAAAACCCCTGCGTTAGACTAAATATAATAAAAAATATACAAAATGGACTAGTTTTGCAGTTTGCAGGAGACCCTGTTCCAACAATGTGTGTGTGCTACCATTTAGGTTTTGCTCTCCTACCTTCTAGGGTTTCCCCTTCCTTCATTGGTTTTAACCATTGGAGACCATTTTTCCTACAATATAAAACTTCAATCATCCATCAAAAACCATTTACAAACCCTACCCCAACACCTACTATCACTCACAATACCATTTACCCTTCTTTCATTAAAACCCCAACTCCTCACTACACTTTCATAACAAAACTGGAAATTCTTTGTGTTTTCCTATTTTGACCCACTTCCCCATACCCATTTCAACTAATTCCACATGCATACTTAACCTAACATATTACCCTACTGTCTTGAATTTTTTGGGAAATTTCCTCAACTTCCTTACACCTCATCTTAGCCCCTAGATTCACCCTATCCCTATCCCCTATTTTGCCAAAATCCACTTTCCCTACCCACTCCATCTAGCTAGGGTTTCATCGTGTTCACAAGAACTTTGGAGGGTGAAAATAATATTCATAATGGAGGCCAGCATTCTAGGTTTGAGCCAAATCATACCCATGGCATAATTTTTAGATCTTAGTGATCATTTGATAGGGTTTACATTGCACACAGGGAAAAATTTTCTCCAAAACTAGTTTGAGAAGAAATGGAGATGAATTTTCCAAAAATGAAAGAGTCTTTTATCAATCATAGGCCAAAGAAAAAAAAATCCTCCTTCAGTTTATACACAGGTGTTACTATTTGAGATAAATTCCAAAAATATAGTTTCTCTAGCCCCAAAATCCTCTAGGATGGCCTCCAAACTCTGTCTCAAAGTAGGTGCTATGCTTCTATTCAGAGTGCGCTACGCTTCTCCAAATTTTAGAGATAAACTTCAAACTTTGATTTTGAGAAAATGAGAAAGGATTTTGAAAACACAGGGGAGTATTTTGTTCATAACATGCCAAAGCATAAAATCCTATCTATTTTTTTCAAAAAAAATTATGGTTAGAGAGATATGGATCCATATTTAATTCCTATTTTTGTAGAATTATTTTTTGGAAAATTATGATTTTTGGATACTGTGGAAAGTCTGCCTTCACAGATGTGTAGCACCAAGGCACTACACTTTTTCCTAAGGAACCTAAATGATGAATCTCTTATATGGTTATATTCATTTTGATGGGTACATCACAAATCATGAACTCTTTTTTCATGAAAAGCTCCAGTTTTGTAGAAAAAGCGAAAAACCACTAATTTTTTATGGTTCTGCCATTGTTTTTGACATGACACTACGCATCTGGAGTAAGGTTGGGAGAATCAACGTTTGGAGGCCTTCTAGTGTGTAATGTTCCTACTTAGCCTTAGCTAATAGGAAACATTCAATTTTGTTTAATTTATGTTTTATGAATAAATTAATAAAGGAGGACATGTAAAACTCCTAAAAAGTCTCAATAAATCAATGCCCATGTGAACAAAGACAAATCATGGCTATGTAAATAATCACTTGCAGGTGTGAAAGAGGTTTGAGCCAAGTACTGGGTCAACCTTGACCAAATCAATAGCGTTGTCTAGGTTCATTTCATCTCCAAAAGGGACACACAGTTCATGAAGGGAGCCACTAATGTGAAAAGGGATAGCTCATCAAACTGGTTTAGGGTTTGCAAGAGCTTTCTCATCTTATAAAATGAGAAGGAGAGTAGCGAAAGAGGGTTGTTGATAGATCATATTTCTGAAGTATTTGTCTGTTTAGATAAATACCATTCTCTGTTGTTGAGTGGAGGATTGTATCTAGAATTCCTATGCATGAGTTTCACCTCTTCCTTTGATGATTCAAGGAGGAAATTTTTCTGAAGTGAACCACTATCAGGCTTGAGGCCAAGCTCCTACTTACATTGGTAGCATTGATCTAGTGAGGGTTTTGCTATCTCTGCAAGCTGCGGCAAGTGGTGATCTAGATCTGCAGAGATCTAGTGTATTTTGAGAGTCTCTCTCCATGAAGTGGGTCCTTTGACCTCCTGGAAGAGAGTACCATTTCTTGTACTTTCATATCTTCTATTAGTCAGTAGTTTTCTGTGTCTCTTGAGCTACAGTGTTGTCCCACTGGGAAAACTGCGTTATTTATGTATGAGGGTTTGCAGGTTGTCTTTCTCATTGTTTAGATCAAAGATCTCTTGTGCTAGGCTTGCCTTCCACTTGGTGATTCATGGATTGGATTTATAATCTATGTTATGTTCAGATCTGATCCATTTTAATGTAATGTTATATTCAGAAATTTACTGCAGCAGTTTCCAGATCTGCAACTTGTTTCTCAGATCTACTCTTATTCATGCATGCTCTTGTCAAAATTCCAAGTGGATCTTGTAGATAAAACTATAGAGTTTCCAAATCTGATATATATTTGATATTTTATCCATAGATATACTCTAGATCTAATTTTTAACTCGCATCTATTGAAACTCCTCGAAAATAATGATGGAAGCATTTTTGAAAATTTACATGTGCATCTGCTCTCTTTCCTGAAGATGTATTGTTGTATTGGCTCATGATTTCCACTGTATAATGAAAGGGCTTTGTCATAATGATTATTTTCTACTGTAATACTAAAATATCATTTCTCTTTCTTATCTCCACTAAACATTAGCTAAAACTGCGCAATTCCTGAAGAAGTGCTTGCATTTTACTGCAACCTTCCCCTTTGGGTGCCTTTTAGCTAGTCTACTTTTTGGGAGATATGTTTTATGTGCTTAAATAGATTTTTTTCTGATGAAATTCCATATATAAGTCACATAAAACATAAGTGAGGGGAACCCAACCCTGATATGCATTATTCTTGCTCAGTTTTACTTATACAGTGTTTTCCTTGAAGATGAAGACCTTGTTGAAATTCTTGAAAAGGGGTTATTCCAAGTTCTATAGGCAGAGTCTACAGTTGGCTAGGTAGCCTCTGGATCTCACCATTTATTTGAAGGGTGACATATCCAATAAATTCCTCTATACTCCACCTCTAAAATAGAATCTTGATAATCCTGAAAAAGGATCATTACATAGTGGGTGGTTTTTCAAAATTTGATATGTTCTGGAAACTAGACACACAAGGCTAGTTGGCCTATCTTCCATATTTGGATTTGGAGTCATAAAATTCCCTCAAAATCAGCTACAAAGTGAAACTAAACATCTGTAAAATGGCGCTATGCATTTGTAAAAGGGCACTACGCATCTGTAAAATGGCACTACACATATGCATAGGATTCCTTAGGACACTTTTCAAGCACATAAAAGTCAATTTTTTTAGTTTTTGTTGTCCTTGAGCTAGAATTAGAGTAATTGATTTGTTTTTTTTCTCTTAACATGAGTAAAAATGTAATTTAATGTGGGGGACACACATTCCTAGTCTTTAGGGGAATTTGAGGGAATGGTTTCTAACCTTCCTAGATTCTAGGAAATGACTCATCTTATGTAATTATGATGCATTTTGGATGGGATTTCGACCCTGTGAGGTGTCATTTTTCATATTTTATATAAGTAGATCCACTTTAGTATTTTCTTGGGTTGGATAGTTTTTTTTTTATATTGGAGCTATTGTATAAGCCTTTTGGCATGAAATCAAAGACATTGTTGCAAAATTTGTGTTTGAGAATCCTGTGGTATGCCTTGGAGAATTTTTTCTTTCTCCGTATGTTTATCTTATCATTTTGAATGATATCTTTTCCTATTTCATATACATGCTTTCTAAATATTTATCTTGTCAGTCTATAAGAATAAATAATTCCTTTTCATTCTTTGTCTTAACAAGATTTACATTATATGTCTATGTTCTAATAAATTAATGAATTTGCCTCAATGCTTATTTATATTTTCTATAATTTCATCCTATACACAATGAAAAACTAAACATGTTTTCAAGATACCTACATGTCCTCATCCATATTCTCTGCAAATTGATCTTCAATTCATACCTTAAACTCTAGACCTATTATTCTTACTGTCATTCCTATCAAGTACACAAACATAAAAAAAAAAACCCTATTTAATGAGCTTACATACCTAGCCTAAGATCATTAAACATTCAGTCAATTAATTGACTGCAAAGTGACATTGAGAGAGCCCTCTCTAGTCCTGGTAGGGCTAGCTACCTGGCTTAAAGCCTAGTCTATGGTTACCTTATTTCAATCCCACTCTGAGCCATGTGAAGTTTGGGGGAGTGCTAACACCTATATTCAACTTCTCTGTCTTCACCAATTGCACTATAACAAGGATCTCAAGTTCCAGTCCAACAACCTTGCATTGTCAGTCTAACTCTGGGATATTAATATTGCATGGATCTTCCTCATCTTCTTCCACTATTACATTATACCATTTTTCTACATGTTCCAACTACACGGTCAAATCAGGTTGGGTCCATGTTATCTCAGTTGTAGTCTTGAAAATCCTTGCTCTGAATTCTTTAAGATATTCGTCTATGAGATGATAGTAATCTTCAAAACTAAAAGTATTTATAAATCCTTCAATCATATCTTCTTATTTTTTGTTCCATATCGCAGTTCAGTTTCAAGATACCAATTCATAAGTACCACATCTAATGTGTGAAATAATCTATGCATCCATTTTGGTGTTGGATCTTCACCCCACATCGTAGTCCACTGAAAAATATGCCTTCGAGGGTCATCCTTTCATGCTTCATCAAATATGTCACCATTTATGGCACATTATGGATATCATCATCCATCCATCACATCAACGTTGTAAGGGAATATAAAGTCTCAAATAGTAGAGGAGAAAATAAGGAGCCATAAATAGGTTCTCAAACTATTGAAGGACAACTTGGTTATGGAAAAAAATAGGATGAAACAACAAGAAGATTTTTGTCATAGTGAAAGGGAATTTGAAGTGGGGGATTAGATATTTTGAGACTACAACCACATAAACATATGTCCCTTAAGAAAAAAAAGTGGGACAATAATTAGCACCAAGATATTATTTCCCCTATTAGGTGTTCTATAGGATTGGAAGTATGGCTTAAAATTACAGTTTCCTCCACCTTTACATATGCATCTAATATTCCATGTTTCTCTATTAAATAAGTTAACAAATGACAAGATCCCAATCCAAACTATTCTACTAGATATTAATTAAGAAGGGAAAATAATACTAGAACCAAAATCAATCTTGGAAACAAGGACTAGGAAACTAAGAAAACATGCAATTACAGAGTACCTAATCAAATGGAATAACATACCAATGGAAGAAGTTGCATGGGAAGACGATTTTCCATGCAAAAAAACCCACATATATTTAAGAGTTGAGGACAACACTTCTTTGAAGGGAAGGGGCATGTTAAGCCCTATATATGGTGCATGTAACCCTAAAACCCATTATTAACCCCTAAATATTGAGTGATTACATTTCTATTGTTATATTGTTATGTATGCTAGAACCTAGCATGGTCCCATTTTATTATAATTGTACCAATTGTCTCCTATATATATACTAAGGAGACCTAGTCTTAGGATCTTCAATATTGTCTTGTACATTGTAATTATTGTAAAAGGAGGTTTCCCCATCTAAGAGGATTGTAATTATTTGTTTCTTATCATTTTTAAGGCTCAATGTTCATAAAAATGGGGTTATAGATGAAGATTGTATGTTTTTTAAGAAACTAACATCAACTCACATTTTACTAGATTGTTCAAATAAACAGTGAATTTAAAAAAAAAAAGAGGAAGTCCTCTATTCTTGCAGGAAATTTCAGTATTATTTGTTTCATATTGTTTAGTAAAAAACCTCATTACATAGCATGAGGAAACAATCCTTGTCATATAATGCCTTTGTTTCATTCTATCATTCCATTTCAGTTAACTTTTATTATAAAAATTTTCATGTAAGTGATTTTATTTGCATTTAAGTTTTAAGACTTCAAATAAATAATCAACCATGAAAAGTCCAAAAGAGAAGTCCAAGTTTCCAGGTCCCAACTGTGGGTTAGAAGTTTTTTCTCCACCGTTTAAATCAAGATCTCCTTGTTAGGTCCCTATATTACGAGTATAGTCCCTTATTATTGTTAGTGTAACCCCGTTATTGTTATTATTGTACCCCTGTAACCCCCATATTGTTATTATTGTGCCCTTAAATTATTATTGTTAGGTCGGCTAGGATTACAATGCGGCCCCACTAGGATTACATTGTGGCCCCATGGGCTCCTATATATAGAAAGGAGGTTTTGTAATTTGTATCATCCAAGAATTGTTCATTCATGTAATGTATTGGAGGTTGCCCCCTCGAAGTGGCTTATTTATAAGGCACTGATATCTCTTTTCTTATATTTTTAGATTTGGTTTCACAACATTTGGTATCACAGCTTTCGATTCTAGGGTTTCGCTGCTCCAAACAGGCCATTGTAGCATTTTTGCTATAAAGTGTTTTCTACTAATGCAAGCAGGGCCTGCAAAACCTAGAATCTTTCCCAATTCTGTGCATATACAAATGTATCACCATAAACCCAATTCCTGGCAAATTCACAAGTTATCATTTGAATGCGAAAACATTTAAATCATATGTTTAAAAACCATAAACCCAATAATTTAAACTCTTCATGGGATTAAATTTCAAGCTTCAATGTAATCTCAACACCCTCAATCCAACATCAATCCCACACTTCAAATAGCATTAAACCCACCTCACAAATTAGACCAAATGTCAATAGGAATGATTGACATTATATCAACCTTTCGCCTTGTTCAACAAATGGCATTGTTTAATCCATGTATAAACAACACATTCACATACCTTTTTATTACAACACTTCAACATTTTATTCAACCCTTCGGTGCTTCCATTTCTTACTCGAGCCCAAGTTTGCAAATTTGTATATGCCCTTTTCTAATTGCATACCAAACTATATCACATTTATTTCCTCGGCTTCATACTTTGAAACTAACAGCCAATTACAATGTAATGTATTACCATTACTACTGATCGGTCTCAATGATTCGCACCTTCATGAACGATTATGCACCTCCACGTTGTTCAAGTCTGGCTAACGCTTTCATTCGATCTTACTCCATTTGAACTCCTGCAATACATCATCATTTATACATGAGATTCCACATTACCTCATTTATACATGTGATTGCGGATCTGAATTCCATCGTGACATGGATCATCACTGCCCAATTCATTTGCAATTCAACTTAGTGTTTTGCAGCTGCAGTTTTAATCTCCATCACTAAATCGACTCTCCTCGGATCGATTGATTTCAAGATTCCACCAATAACACAGGTTCTCAGCGCTCCCAATTTTCCCTCTATAGTTGCTGTGGAACTGCAATTTCCAATGCCAGGATTTGATCTTTAATCTGGCGCTAAGGTAGTATATTCAGACATAAGAAATCGATGTTTAAATTCGATTTCACTCAAGATTCAACCATAGCTCTGTCTGCTCCGAATTAACTTCATAAATTTCAATTTCTTTGCTATATTCCATCGATAGAGCAACATCCCCTTCCTGCAATTACAATCGATTAATAAACAGAGTTTAAAACAGATCTCTGCGTTTTAGACCGCTCTGCAGTCTGCTTTGTGCAAGATATATGTACAACTCTGCATTGGATTTAAACAAAACAAACTCTGCATTGCGCCCTTACTGCATTCAATTTTGTTCACTCAACAGTACCAGCAGATCCATAAAAGTCGATTTCCTCATTCAGCAAACATACTTTCAATTTGATTCCATGTTGTATAAAACACAGTTTCAACACTTTTTATTAATGCATTCACACATGTTCATACCCAGCTCAGCGCCTTCCATAAAGTCAATTCTCCAAGTCGATGTGCCAACGCTATTCAATTGACATTCATCTACGTTCTTTCAACAATACACATTCAATTATCAATTATGATATCGATATTTGGTGATATCGATTCCTTCAATGTGTGCAAATACATATTTCAGAGCTTCTTTCAGAAATAACTTAGGACTTATTTAAATCAAGCAGATTTTCACAAAATCCATCCAACAATACTCACCCAATTCACAGTATTATATGGGTTAACTGTGATACCAGATATCCAATATCTGAAGGTCGAATTTAGTGTTGCTTTGAAGTTTCATCAACTAATGTTTTCCAACCATTTTTTCCACCGGAATTAACACATTAATTAACCAGCAAATTAAATACCAGCAAATTCACCATTTCAATACAGAAATTGAATTATACCCAAATTGACTAAGTTAAGGCGCATAACTCAAAACCAACACTTTCATAAAAGTGAATTTACTTACAGCAACATTTCTCCGTGGCCTGATTTACAATTCATTGGCCCTTACAACCTGCCCGAAGGCTTACAGCCTTGGCTGTTCAAAACCTGCTCTCAACCCCTCTCACTATTCAAGTGTGTTTTTATTCACAAAACCACACCTATTTATACACAAATAATGCATTTAATTCACTCAATATATCTCTCCACCTAATCCTCAACTAATCCCATACATAGAAATCCTAATCCCAAATTTTGCTCCTAAACTATTTCTCTCATATCCTTTTATTTATTAAAAGAATATTTACATAATCCTCACTTTTCATAATTATCTCCTATTTTATTAAAAATAAAAAATTAATTAAAAAAATATTAAAAATTGTCACACCCCCTTTTCTAACATATTTACAAATGAAAAATGCCCTTGATGCTCCTGCATCAAACTCCCAACGTTGAAATTAAACATGATCGCCTGATCATGTGTTAGGATCTGTATATGCCTGGATCCCATATCTTGTGCTACAGTTTCCCACTTATCACTGCTTCTTTCTGATTTTCTTCTCCAGGTCTCCACACTTTATGTTGCATCGCTCCACTGGCTATGCTCTCGCAATCTCTTGCTGTCTTTCTTTTGCTGCTTCTCCTTTGTTTTACTGCTGCTGGCCTCTTCCGGGATTCTTTCATCATCATCCACCTCATCAGTTCAATTTCTCTGTCTAACAGACTTTCTCCAGCATCTTCAATAAAACCTGTACTCACAAAACAATTGTTAGAATAAAAACCATAAGGCTTCAGTGCCACCATAAATGTCGCTTCAGCTGCCACCATAAATGTCGCTAACATTGGTTTTACTCCTGCAGATGCTACCCCACATGTTGCTGCCTCCCAAACATCCTATCCCTCTGCAACATTCTTTTGCTCGTCATCTGCAATTTCATCTGCAACTTTCTCTGGTTCAAATGTCTCTAGCAAAAATTTCAGCATTTCATCAACATGCTGCAAATTAACTCTAGCATAACCTTCATCTTTTGTTTCGACAATCTTCCGTAATTGTCCATCATCATCTTGATTGATTCTGGCAATCAAATCAAGTTCTTCCAACACTATAGCCTCATCTTCTATCGCTGTAGCAGTTCCAAAATTTTGTCCACTAGTGTTCTCTTGGCTATTCAGACAAGCCAACTCTTTCTTGTCACCCATAGTAACAAGCCTCTGCATATGAGACATAATTGTCTCACCTTCTTTCTGCAACTGTTCACCTCCTTCCAAGACAATTCCAAATGATGGACTGTCTTCTACATTACTTGTAAACACAATCAAATCGTCAACTTCAAAATAAGAAGACCCAATGGTCTTACTTGTTGATTCAGTCACCAAGTTTTCTCTTTGCAGTTCCAAGTCTTCTTTAGGACTTAGAAAATCTTCACTGGCTTTCTCCTCAGCTTCCTCTGGCAACACTCCAGTACGCTGCACTAAGCTCCTTCCCGACTCCTCTGTCAGCACATCAGTATGCTGATTTGCATTCACCATGAGACTGTCAGCTAGTCTCACCTTCTTACCATCCTCTGCTCCAGAACTATCATTCATGAAAACTTTCCTGCCTTGCTTCCTCAGCAAATTATCCTGCACATAAGTCCTCTGTCTTTCCATTTCTATTCTCTGAAGATCTAGTTTCCTATATAATTCAAAAATTTCATTAGGAGTAGAACTCGGAAACTTTACGCAATTTTCCATACCTTCACCAGCTCTTGACTCATCATCAACTGGTCCTTCTCTCTCTACACCAACATTCTGATTAGACTCCTTCATCTTCATTCCATCCTGAGATCTTTCTATCTCAGCATCGATCTGAACAACCTTCAGATTCAATTCTCTCTTATGAACAAACTCTAAATCTTGCTCATCTCCCTGTGTTGTACCTGTAAACATACAAAACTTGTTAGTTTTAAAACCACAAGACTTTTCAGTCTTGACTGCTTCCTCCAATACTTCCTTCTGAAAAAATCTACATTTGGAATCTTCAAATTCCATCTCTGGCTCAAGAACTCTAAGTCCTTTCTTCAATAAGGCAATCACACTTTGCCTCAACCTCATCTGCAATGGTTGCCAAATCACTCTCTTTCCTTTCAGTGGAAAGATCCATCCTCTATTCTGATTTTCCTGCTCTTGCATCCATTCCTCTAGTACCTGCAATTGTACCTTCATTACTGCAATCTCTCTTTCTCGGACTTCTGTAGTCATCTCACTTCTGTGGCATTCCTCTGAACCTCTTCTTTGATCCTCCATGATCATCTTCTCCATGAGTTTCTCACTCATCATGAGTTGCACTAGCCTTTACGACAACAATCTCTTCTGCTGCCACTTACCTCACCAAGCTCTCCTCACTCAGTCTTTTGGTAAGTACTAGGTTCACTGCCTCTGGAACCTCTTGAGCACTCTCCCTGCTCTCTCTCTAGGCTATCTCTTCAACTCTCCTTCACTTCAGGACACTGCAATTTTCCTCCCTATCCAGCCTTTAGCTGAATGTCAGGTTCACTTCCATCATCTTCTCTGCAACCATAAACTTCAATCACAAATTTCAAATCAGAAAATCATCTCACGTTTAAGATCCTGCATGATCTTGTCCTCTTTCACTTCTGCAATCCTGTTCACTGCATTTGTGTAGCTTGCATACTAGATTTAAAATTCATCACACATTCAAAAATATATTTCAGTTCTCAACAGAACTTTCATGTCCTCATTCAGAAAAAACAAACATCTTCCATTTCAACAGAGCCAAGCTTTGATACCAAAAATGATGTAAGCAAGGCCTGCAAAACCCAGAATCTTTCCCAATTATGTGCATATACAAATGTATCACCATAAACCCAATTCCTGGAAAATTCACAAGTTATCATTTGAATGCGGAAACATTTAAATCATATGTTTCAAAACCATAAACCCAATAATTTAAACTCTTCATGGGATTAAATTTCAAGCTTCAATGTAATCTCAACACACTCAATCCAACATCAATCCCACACTTCAAATAGCATTAAACCCACCTCACAAATTAGACCAAATGTCAATAGGAATGATTGACATTATATCGACCTTTCGCCTTGTTAAAACTCAACCGCAATGACATTTTTTAATCCATGCATAAACAACACATTCACATACCTTTCTATCACAGCGCTTCAGCATTTGATTCAACCCTTCGGTGCTTCCATTTCTTACTCGAACCCAGGTTTGCAAATTTGTATATGCCCCCTTTTCTAATTGCATACCAAACTATATCAATGCATCAACACATTTATTTCCTCGGCTTCATACTTTGAAACTAACAGCCAATTACAATGTAATGTATTACCATTACTACTGATCGGTCTCAATGATTCGCACCTTCATGAACGATTATGGAATGTCATAATGTGCCTCCACGTTGTTCAAGTCTGGATAACGCTTTCATTCGATCTTACTTTGTTCGAACTCCTGCAATATATCATCATTTATACATGTGATTCCACATTACATCATTTATACATGTGATTGCAGATCTGAATTCCATCATGACATGGATCATCACTGCCCAATTATATTTGCAATTCAACTCAGTGTTTTTCCGCTGCAGTTTTAATCTCCATCACTAAATCGACTCTCCTCAGATCGATTTCATTCAAGATTCCACCAATAACACAGGCTCCCGCCGCCTCCTAATTCTCTCCCGTAGTCAGCCAACCTAATTTCAAATGCCAGCATTTGATCTTTAATCCGGCGCTAAGGTAGTATATTCATACATAAGAAATCGATGTTTAAATTTGATTTCACTCAAGAGTCAACCATAGCTCTGTCTGCTCTGAATTAACTTCATATATTTCAATTTCTTTGCTATATTCCATCGATAGAGCAACGACCCCTTCCTACAATTACAATCGATTAATAAACAAAGTTTAAAACAGAGCTCTGTGTTTTAGACCGCTCTTCAGTCTGCTTTGTGCAAGATATATGTACAACTCTGCGTTGGATTTAAAAAAAACAAAATCTGCATTGCGCCCTTACTGAATTCCATTTTGTTCACTCAACAGTACCAGCAGATCCATAAAAGTCAATTTCCTCATTCAGCAAACATACTTTCAATTTGATTCCACGCTGTATAAAACACAGTTTCAACACTTTTTATTAACGCATTCACACATGTTCATACCCTGCGCAGCGCCTTCAATAAAGTCGATGTGCCAACGCTATTCAATTGACATTCATCTGCGTTCTTTAAGACACATTCAATTATCAAATATGATATCGATTCCTTCAATGTGTGCATATTTCAGAGCTTCTTTCAGAAATAACTCAGGACTTATTTAAATCAAGCAGATTTTCACAAAATCCATCCAACAATACTCACCCAATTCACAGTATTATATGGGTTAACTGTGATACCAGATATCCAATATCTGAAGGTCGATTTTAGTGTTGCTTTGAAGTTTCATCAACTAATGTTTTCCAACCATTTTTTTCCACCGGAATTAACACATTAATTAACCAGCAAATTAAATACCAGCAAATTCACTATTTCAACACAGAAATTGAATCACACCCGAATTGACCAAGTTAAGGTGCATAACACAAAACCAACACTTTCATAAAAGTGAATTTACTTACAGCAACATTTCTCCGTGGCCTGATTTACAATTCATTGGCCCTTACAACCTCATTTGGCTTATGTACTGGCTGTTCAAAACCTGCTCTCAACCACTCTCACTATTCAAGTGTATTTTTCTTCACAAAACCCACTCCTATTTATACACAAATAATGCATTTAATTCACTCAAAATATCTCTCCACCTAATCCTCAACTAATCCCATACATAGAAATCCTAATCCCAAATTTTTCTCCTAAACTATTTCTCTCATATCCTTTTATTTATTAAAAGAATATTTACATAATCCTCACTTTTCATAATTATCTCCTATTTTATTAAAATAAAAAATTAATTAAAAAAATATTAAAAATTGTCACACCCCCTTTTCTAACATATTTACAAATGAAAAATGCCCTTGATGCTCCTGCATCATATACGAAGGTTCAAAAGCTAAAATATTTATAGTGTGAAGCTGAAATCCTGAGGAACATCGTCGCAAAATTTCAGAGCTTGGTTCACAATATTTTTGGAGATATGATCTGTGGAAGTTAGGGATTTTTGCAGGCTCTTGAATTTCACTTAAAAGGTCATCACATCACAAAATTTTCGCTATAGAATTTTTTTCTATGAAGGTTGAGCTAAAAGCTTTAGAGCGTGAAGCTGAACTCTTGAGGAACATTGTTGCAAAATTTCAGATCTTGTTTCGCAATATTTTCAGATATATGGTCTGTGGAAGTTAGGTCGTTTTCAGGCTCCCGAATTTCATCTCAAAGAGGTGATTGTGGGAAAAGCTTCATAACTCTCTCTCTGAGCATCGGATTGGAATTCTATAAAAAGTGACTAGAAGTACACGGAATTTAGTTTCCTTTCTATAAATTTCAAAGCCAAAGGAGCAAACAGTGACACGTGGCAAGTCGTAAACGTTGACTCTACTGAACTAGTCCATAATTAGGTGATTGTGGGAGATTGGACATAACTTTGACTTGAAGAATCCAAATCAAGTCAAACCTGTGGAATTTGAAATAAGATTGAGAGGACTACTATAGGGACAAATTTTAGATATTGAGGATCTACAAGTATATAGATAAGTCAATTTCAATATCGAGATCCTCAAAAGCAAGTAAAGGTGTGTATTTGTTTTCTGAATTGCATAAGTCTTGTTTGAAGAATCAAGTTGAATTGATTCCAAGGGCATATTATAGAATAGATATCAGTATTGGATTCTCAAATGGCCCCTAAAAATAATTCAACACCCATTAAGCCTTTAGAAGGCTCTACTATGACTCATGAAGACGAAGAATAGCAACATGACATATCAAAATTAAAAGAGCAAGTGCAACAAATTTCACTCTCGCAAAGAGCAACAAAAAATGACATGGAAGTTTTTAAGAAAGGCATGGAAACTAAGATGGATGGTTTGAAGAAAGGCATGGAATCTAAAATGGAAGTTTTGAAGAAAGGCATGGAATCTAAGATAGATGGCATGGAATCTGGCATGGAATCTAAGATGGATGACATGGAAGCTAAAATGGAAAAAATGAAGAATGATCTATAAGAAGACATAGAAGGTATGACAAAGTTGATACAAGAAATTTTTCCTAATGGTGAAAAGATAGTAGAGGAAACTCATTATGACAAAAAACTATCTTTCCTAATGGTTAAATGTTTCCTAATGGTTAAAAGATAGTAGAGGAAACTCATTATGACAAAAAACTATCTTTCCTAATGGTTAAATGTTTCCTAATGGTTAAATGTTAATTGTGATTTCATAAACTCTAATGTTGGAAGGAAGAACCACCATATTCCAAAAATGGATATCAGGAAGTTTGACGGAAAGGATCCTTTAACATGGATACTACAGATGGAGCAATATTTTGATCTCAATAATGTGCAAAACACACAAAAGGTATGCATTGCAACTTTACATTTAGAACAAAATACATTTGTATGGTATCAATGGCTTTTCTCCTGTAAAAACAATTTCACTTAGTCAATTTTTACGGAGGAAATGATAGCACATTATGAGGATACAAAGAGCAACACTTTCTTTAGCCAATTGATAAATCTCAAAGAAAAGTGTTTAGTGGGGGAGCACATTGAGGAATTCCAAAAATTGAATATAAGGGTAACTGATATTCCAGAGGAACACATGATTGATCTCTTCATAGGTACTTTAAAGGATAACATCCAACATGAAGTTCGTGTTTTGGAACCTGATTCATTGGAGAAAGCATTCGGGTTGGAAAGAAAAATTGAATGTAAAATTCCAACAACAGAATCCTACCACTCTTTGCCTACAAGGTTTACACACCACGGGTGGTAGAAGAAAGAGCAAAGGGCTTTGCTACGGTTGTGATAGAAAATACACTAAAAGGTCACAAGTGTCTTTGAGAAGAAATCCTTTACATAGATTGTGAAGAGGAAGAAAGAAAATGAATAAGAATCTTCGAAAGAAGAGGATATACACGAGGAACCAACCCAAGAAGAGGAAGAAATGAGTCTGACCATATCTTGTAATGCATTGGCAGGAATTACCACTCCTGAAACTCTCAAGATAGAACGACATATCAAGAATAAAAAGGTAATAATGTTTATTGATTCAGGTAGTACCCATAATTTTATTCATTGTAAGGTAGCCAAGGAATTGAATTGTTTCCTATACCCAGCACCAAAATGTGAAGTGATGGTTGCAAATGGAGGAACTATAAATTGCTATGGAAAATGTCATAATATGGATCTAACCATGAGGGAATATGCATTGAATAGTCCAATTCTTTCCATTCCAATGGGAGGTGCTGATGTTGTACTAGGAGTAAAATGGTTACAATCTTTGGGGATGATAGCTTTTAATTTTCATGAACCTTTCTTGAATATCTTTTGGAAGGAAAGGAAGTTGAAAGATGGGGTATCGCAGGGAAAACGCGAAAGATAATAAGATCTAATGTCATGACACATATTTTGAATAAATAACAACAAGGCATAATTTCACAATTATGCTCACTAGAAGTTCCAACATCAAAATCATCTATTTCTGCAGATCTCCAAAAAGTCTTGGACAATCATTCCAAGGTTTTTGAATCTCCCAAAGGATTCCCACCTATTCGTGATCATGATCATGCTATTAATTTGATTCCAGGAAGTGTTCCTCCAAACGTTAGGCCTTATAGATATCCTTATGTCCAAAAGAGCGAAATTGAACGTATGATTGCAAAAATGTTAGAGGTGGGTACAATTCAACCTAGTCAAAGTTCTTTCTCTGCTCCTGTAGTATTGGTACAAAAGAAGGATGGATCATGGCACATGTGTCCCTATTATAGGGAGCTCAATAAGCTCACCATTAAAGATAAATTTCCCATTCCTATGATTGATGAATTATTGGATGAATTACATGGAACAATTTATTTTACCAAGTTGGATCTTCGTTCAGGATATCATCAAATTAAAAAGACTGAATATATTTCGAAAACAACATTTCAAACTCATGATGATCATTATGAATTTTTGGTCATGCCTTTTGGCTGTACCTATGCACCTTCTACATTTGAAGGGTTGATGAATTCCATTTTCAAACCCTTCAGTAGACAGGTATTGGAAGGATCATGTTCAACATGTTGACAGGGTGCTCAAACTATTGCAAGAGGAAAAATTATATGAAAAAACATCCAAATGTTTCTTTGGAGTGCAAGAGGTGGAATATCTGGGTCATATTGTATCTTATGAGGGTGTTAAGGTATACCCTAACAAAATTAAAGCCATTAAGTAATGGAAAGTCCCCACAACCATAAATCAGTTGTGAGGATTTCTCGAGTTAATAGGGTATTATCACAAGTTTGTTAAGAATTATGGGAGAATAGAAGCACCTCTAACAATATTATTGAAGAAAGATGTATTTTCATGGACTCCTGAAGCAACTAAGGCCTTTGAACATCTTAAAGAGGCAATGTGCCTAGCACCAGTATTAGCTACGCCAGACTTCACAAAAGCCTTTATTATGGAATGTGATGCCTCAGGGAATGGAATTGCTGTTGTTTTAATGCAAAAAGGAAGACAGATTTCTTTTGAAAGTTGTAAAATCAAAGGAAATTATTTACAAAAGGCTATTTATGAGAAGGAAATGTTGGAAATACTACATGCACTAAAGAAATGGTGACCTTACCTAAAGGGAAGACACTTCAAGGTAAAAATTGACCATGATAGTCTTAAACACTTTTTGGAACAAATACTATCTTCAAGAGAGCAACAAAAAGGGGTCACAAAGATGTTGGGTTATGACTTTGAAATCATCTACAAAAAAAGGGAAGCTAAATGTTGGTGCGAGATGCACTTTCAAGAGAGAATGAAGAGGTGGAAGCATTGCTTTGTGCCATTTCTATTATCCAACCAGATTGGATAACCGAAGCAAGAGATGAATGGAAGAAGGACAAAGAAGTGTGGACACTCATTCAAAAGTTGCAGCAAGATCCTAGTACATCTGATACATTTAGTTGGAAAAATGATTCCTTATGGTACAAAGATAGCTTATATCTTTGTAAGAATTCCAAACTGAAACAAAAGATTCTTTTGGACTTGCACACTTCTCCTTTAGGAGGACACTCAAGATTTTTAAAAACTTACCATAGCGTGAAGAAAGATTTTTTTGGGGATGGACTTAAATCTGATATTCAAATGTTTGTGGCAGAATGTTTGGTTTGCCAGTAGAATAAATATGAGACAATTAAGACCCCAGATCTTCTACAACATTTATCCATTCCAAGTTAACATTGGGAGGAGATTTCAATGGATTTTATCATAGGTTTACCTAAGTCCGAAGGAAAGAGTGTCATCATGGTGGTATGCACACTTTTGTGCATTATCTCATCCATTTAAAGCAAGTACAGTTGCTACTACATTTATGGAGAAAATTAAAAAGCTACATGGAAACCCAAAGGTTATTGTGAGAGACAGAGATCCCATTTTTACTAGAAATTTTTGGACACAGTTATTTTCTTGTTTGGGTACTCAATTAGCTCATAGCTCATCTTATCATCCTCAATCCGATGGTCAAACTAAGATAGTAAATAAATGTTTGGAAGGATATCTTCGTTGTTTTGTATCTGATAAAAAAACACAATGGGTCAAGTGGTTACCTCTCGCTAAATGGTGGTATAACTCTTCCTTCCATACTGCAGCAAAAATGACCCTATTTATGGCATTTTATGGATATCATCCACCATCCACCACATCATCTTTAAGAGAAAATTCTAAGGTTCAAGTAGTGTAATATCACATCGAGCATCAACAAGAAGTTCTCCAACTCTTAAAGGATAACCTAAATTTGGCACAAAATCGAATGAAACAACATGAAGATCAAAATTACAGCAAGATAATTTTTGATGTAGGAGACTAGGTATTTTTATGGCTACAACCATACAAACAAATGTCCCTCAAGGAAGCTAAGAAGGATAATAAATTATCACCAAAGTACTATGGTCCTTACAAGGTGTTGCAAAATATTGGTACTATGGAATACAGATTGGAGCTTCATGCTTCTTCATGAGTGCATCCAATTTTCCATGTTTCATGCTTAAAGAAGATTATAGGTGAAAATATTCCAGTTCAAAAAATATTGCCAAAAATTGATGAGGAAGGAAAAATCATATTGGAACATGAAGAAGTCACGGAAACAAGAACTCAATAGCCATGGAATCAATCGATTTCAGAGTATCTCATCAAGTGGAAGAACTTCCCCACTGGAGATTCTACATTGGAGGATGAGAATTTTATAAAAAAGCACCCAGAGCTACTCAAGCATTGAGGACAACACTTTTTTGAAGGAGAGGGGCATGTTAGATCCCTATATTACTAGTATAGTCCCTTATTGTTGTTAGTGTAACCCCCTTATTGTTATTATTGTACCCTTGTAACCCCCATATTGTTATTATTGTGCCCTTAAATTATTATTGTTATTCGGCTAGGATTACATTGTGGCCCCATGGACTCCTATATATAGAAAGGAGGTTTTGTAATTTGTACCATCCAAGAATTTTTCATTCATGTAATGTTGGGAAAAATACTGAGAGGGGGGGTGAATCAGTATTTAGAGCATACTCAAAATTTTTTTACCTTTTCTTTCTCTAAAACCCATATGCTACTTTACTGAAGCCAACTTGCGTATACACACAGATATTATTAATAAAACTCACGTATTAACATAGATCTCATTATGTTGATAATTCTTTGCTTAGATCATTGCATCATTCATTCATTAGATGTTTGGTAAATAGTAAACATGTGTAGTAAGAACAGAATAAATCATCACACATACGCAACACACATGAACACCAGGATTTAAGGTGGAAACCCAATTTGGGAAAAAACCACCGCTGCCGTCATCTCAGTATTCAACATTTTATTATAAAGAAAACATCGTAAAACCATGTACTGGCGCAGACTCATACCAGCACGCAGGCACCCACCTGCAGAAGGCTACAACCTTCTCTTGTTTACCAGCCTCTCCTGGAAAGGAGCTACAACCCCCTGCTCTCATTTACCAGCCTCTCCTGGAAGGGAGCTACAACCCCGTACTCTCGTTTACCAGCCTCTCCTGGAAGGGAGCTACTACCCCCTGCTCTCATTTTACTAGCTACCAGTGGAAGGGAGCTACAACCCCCTCACTGAAGGCTTCGACCTTCAGCACCATTGCGGACCACGTTTCATCAATTTTCATACTGGATCCAACAGCTTTCATGCAACACAACATGCAGGCCACTTTTCATCATATTTTTAGACTGGACCCACTCCACACATTTAAGCTCAACATTCATCAAACTGAAACTTATAACCCCATAAATTCATTCATTGAATGATCAACCAATCAACCAACGACTTGATCTTCAATTAACATAATCAACAACATATTCATCATTCAAATAACCTAGTTCTGTATGAATACATCATTGACAGATAACAGTAGAATGACAAAACAGATCAGGCATTTCATTCCACTTACTTCAGCAAAACCTAGATTCCATACGCGCTTTTATTTCATTGAACTTGCGTATGTACGTGCTTTCATGCAGACCTACCCGCGTATACTTCTGTGCATTCTTCAGAAAGCGCTATCTGACCATACGCGCTTTTCCTTAATCAGACCCACGTATACACGCGCTTTTACTAAAGTGAACCTGCGTATACATCTGTAACTTTTCAGGACTGTGCAGCTCTTCAGATCAGATAAACAACTCAGATTTCATCCTTTACTTCAGAAAGTATTTCGCCTCATCTCATATCTAAACATTCCATAAATAGATCTAGAAAATACATATACATTTCAGATCTAGAGATCCCTCTTCATCATTTTCTTCATAGGTGCATCATAAATTCAGATCTATCAATCAAGAACAGAGTTCATCCATGCAGATATTCCTTAGAGAGATTTATTCATTCACAACCCTTACTCATGCACACCCTTGCACAATGATCTTCTTCTCCTTATATAGATTTAGCCTTTATCAATACCATGAGTCAAAACCACACAACTTCTGATGGTACTCCTGGATGGGATCAAATAGATATTCTAGTGCTCAATACAATGGGTCAATACCATGGTAACACCCCTGGATTTATAAATTTAGAGCACAATAAGGCATACGCGAGTTGGAACATACTTTTCCGCGTGCATATGCTACTTCTCCTTAACAAACCCGCGTATGCCTTGTGACACATCATATTTATCATTTTTCTTTCTTCTGTTACTTCTGAGCTAATCTGTAGTTCTATTTAACACATAGATACATCAAGGACAACTTCATTAGGCAGGTTCCATCAAAGTCAACACATTGTATCACATTGCCAACAATATTCTCCTTAACTTCATCAAGTAGGTTTCCATCAAGGACAAATTCATCAAGTTAGGCTGTCATCAACTTTATCAAGTAGGTTGCCATCAAGGACAACACTCTGCATCATATAGCCAACAATCTCATTTCATCAAGTAGGTTGCCATCAAGGACAACACATGCCAACAATCTCCCCCTTTGGACTTGATGGCAACCATGATGGTGTTTGATCACCACAACAGATAGATACATTTAATATAACCATTATGCAAACAAAATGATGCTCTCCCCCTATTCAAACACCATGTTACTCTCCCCCTTTGACATCAAGGGAAAAGGGCAGATGAAAACCAAAACAAGGTTTTTCTCCTCATGTAGAAAGAAGAGCTCTGTAGATCTGATGTGCACTGAAGTTACCTTGCTCCCACTGAGTTCATGCTGAGTCTTCAAACATATTTTTCAATGAAGTACATGACTCTATGACCTTTCCTATCACCAAGGACTCATACTTACATCAATGATCCAACCAAGTGGATTTACATATGTGACTCAAGTACCCAACCAAGTGGGTTTACACATTTTCACTCAAGTACCCAACCAAGTGAGTTTACAAACTTGACTCAAGTCCTTACATGACTGAATATTACAAATTTACATCATAGGTCTCAACATGACCTTTTCATCAAAAACCAAATATGACTTTTTATAATCAAGACCAAGGAATCTCAATCATGAGATCAGATCACAGCAAATCAAGAGAATGCCAACAATGCATCCTTTCCACATGACCAAATCTCCCCCTTAGCTTGTGCATCCTGAACACTTTCCACAGCAAATCATCAAGGAATCTTCATCAACAATATTAGAGAATGAAACAGAATTATGAAAACTAGAACACCACCAGAGATACCAAATAGTATAGCAGCTGTGCTGAAAGAATGCTGACCCAGAAGAATTTTGTCAGCAAATACCCATACGCGGTTTTCTGTGTATGAACTCGCGTATATAAGCGACTGTCTTTCAGGAAATCCGCGTATCCAACTTAATCTTCTGAAATTTAATAAAATCTGATCTTCTGAGAGGTAGAAAACATCTCCTAGCTTCTGTATGAGAAATTCGAATGCTTCCCTCGAATATATGAGAAAATATAGATAGGACAATGTAGTTGTGTTTTCAAGTGTCATCCAACAGTTGTAGCACAAGCACATCAGTAACCAAGCCTTTATACTATTTGCAGTATCAACATATCCTTCCCAAGAGGAATTATCATATCAGAAAAAACTTCTTCAATAGACAATATGTGTCAAACAATCATCCATGTGATCTAATCTCAACCATAGCAACAAACTCTGCATGATCTAATCTTATCTTTGCATCATAAAACTTTCATCTCATCCATGTGTGAAAACGAAAGATATTCTTCAGAAAAAAGAAAACAGGGCTCATCCATAATCTTATCATAAGAAACCATGCATCACGTCATCATCATTTGAGTATGAGAACTAAGGAATAAGCAGATACAATGCCAACAATGCAATCATTAGTAGTTAGACTGATGCTCCCCCTGAACCTGTACTCCTGTTCTTGAGCCATCTCATTGTTTTCCTTAACAAAAAAGAATACACGACTGTCTTCAGCGTAACTCGCGTGTATACGTGGTTTTTTTTCACAAAACCCACGTATGGAAAGTGAAATACTGAAAATTTCACACTCCTTCTTCTTCCCATGAATTTGTACCACCTGTACCTGTCTTCTTCACATCAGATGCACTGTCAAAAATAAACATAACTAGAATTACCAAACCAACCATGAGAATCACCATACATTGCTCCCCCTGTGATGATACTTCTATAATGTATCTCACATCATTCCTGCAGTCATTATGAGAAGTAAGCTTGAGAAGCGGATGACTGCAGTAGGATTATTATCTCCTACGTTTTTGACTGATCCTCCTTCCTTTTCCATATTTGCTTGAAACTTCTTATTGTGTGCTGGAAATTATCCAATATCTCAGATCCATTCATCCTGCATTATTTTTCTACATGTCCATACTTGTTACAGGCATAACATCTTGCATGACCAGAAAAGTAAGCATAAGGATCATAATGTGTTCTTCTATTCTTTCTTCTATTGCAATCAGCTACTTTATGACCATACTTGGAACATGAAAAACAATATCCCTTGAAGAAGCCAGAGTACCTTTCTATGTAGAATCTATTTGTATGTGACTGAAACATTCTACTTCTGCAATTAGCTGCAATATGCCCATAATTATGACATTTAAAGAATTCAATGTTATTGATGCTTCTATAGTTAGGAAGGAATGATTTCTTTTGAGAGTTCATGCTTGTCGGTTGACCTTTTGTTTCTTCCAACACTTTAGGTTTTGCATTGATATCCTTTAAATCTTTAGCACTTCCTTGTGAACTAGATTCTCCTTTAACAGTTTCATGAAAACCAAGACCAAATTTAACAGAGGGAGACCTTTAACTATTAAGAATATTGTCCAGAATATTAGTACTATCTTGGAACCTCAAGAGTTTATCTTTTTCTTCTAATTTACCTTTCAAAATATTTACCTCAACCTCCAATTTTTGGCATTGCTTCTTCATACTTACTTCAACCCTTCTTCCTTCTTCTACTTGATCATTTAGTTTTAATATCTCTTCCTTCAACCCATTTTCTTGTTCTTCAAAATTTTGTAGAAGTTCTTCATTCTTCTTATTTGATGCTTCAAGATTTTCTTTTAGAGAGATGATTTCTTCTTCAAGTTATTCATTCTTCTTATTTGATTTTTCCAGATCTTCATTTAGATCGATGATTTCTATTTCAAGTCTTTTATTTCGATTGGTTGCATAATTGTACAACCTTTGATACTTTTCTATCTGACCATTCAATATTTCTATCTGTCCTTTCTTTTGAGAGATCATCTCATTGTAGATAACTTATCTCTCTTTAAATTATCTTTGTTGATCTTCAACTTTAATCTTGAGAGATTCTTCTAGATCCATAACATTACTTTCACTATTTTCACCATTGTATGAACAAGAAAGTGAATCACAAGAACCACATTCAATACCTGTTTTATCTTCTTCATTTTCTGCTGCACATGTTTTCTAAGATATCTCCTTTTGAGTAGCCTTCTTCTTTTGCTTCCTTGCCATGAGTACTAGTAGATCTTGGTCAGGATCTTCTTCATCCTCATTTGACATTTCATCATTATCTTCATTTGTATAATAGCTCTTTCCCTTTTCAAATTTTTTCCCTTTATCATGATTTTCTTCATAAGGAAATTTAGTAGCATAATGACCAACTCTTCCACAATTAAAACACTTGAAGGGAAGCTTACCTTTGAATCTTCCAATACCTGGTTGGAGTCTTCTCACAAAATTTTCTTCTTCTTCTTCTGATATGTAACTTGATTCCTTGACAACTTCCTTTTCTTTTCCTTTTGCACATACCTTAAAGGAAACTTCTCTGATTTGAGGGGGACCTTCTTTTCTCATTTCAAAAGTAGTTAGAATACCATGTAGTTGAACAACAGTAAGAGTTTGCAGATCTTTCCTTTCTTCAATAGCAGATACTTTTGACTCAAATTTTGAAGTCAAATATCTTAAGACTTTTTCAACCAGAGTAGTATCGGTTATAGTTTCACCCAAACTTCTCATATGATTTACAATATCATCTAGACGTAAGAAGAAACTGGAAATACTCTCATCACTATGCATCCTTAAATTTTCATATTCAATTCTGAGAGTTTTGAGTTTCGCACTTTTTACCTTTGTATCTCCTTCATAGCTTAGAATGATTTTGTCCCATATTTCTTTTGCTGAATTTAGCTTCATCACTTTAACAAATTCTGATTCAGACAGGCTTCCTAATAAAAAATTGACTTCTTTGGCATTGATTTCATATTTCTTCCTTTCTGCTGCATTAGTAGGAATAGTTGTCGGATACTGATAACCTTCTTCCATGATTGCCCATACTTCTGCACCAAGAATTTGCAAATATGCTTTTGTTCGCATCTTCTAGAATAACAGATTACTTCCATTGAATAAAGGTGGCCTTAGAGAAAGTACTCCTTCCTAACTTCCCACTCTGACGGATCTCCTTCAAGCGATCAAGCTTCTACAAAAGGACCCGCTCTGATACCAATTGTTGGGAAAAATACTGAGAGGGGGGGTGAATCAGTATTTAGAGCATACTCAAAATTTTTTTACTTTTTCTTTCTCGAAAATCCATACGCTACTTTACTGAAGCCAACTCACGTATAGAAGCGGATATCCTTAATAAAACTCGCGTATTAATAGAGATCTCATTATGCTGATAATTATTTGCTTATATCATTGCATCATTCATTCATTAGATGTTTGGTAAACAGTAAACATGTGCATAAAGAACAGAATAAATCATCACACATAAGCAACACACATGAACACCAGGATTTAAGGTGGAAACCCAATTCGGGAGAAAACCACCGTTGTCGTCGTCTCAGTCTTCAACATTTTATTATAAAGAAAACATCGTACAACCATGTACTAGCGCAAACTCATACCAGCACGCAGGCACCCACCTACAAAAGGCTACAACCTTCTCTTGTTTACCAACCTCTCCTGGAAGGGAGCTACAACCCCCTGCTCTCATTTACTAGCCTCTCCTAGAAGGGAGCTACAACCCCCTGCTCTCATTTACCAGCCTCTCTTGGAAGGGAGATACTACCCCCTGCTCTCGTTTTACCAGCTACCACTGGAAGGGAGCTACAACCCCCTCACTGAAGGCTTCGACCTTCAGCACCATTGTGGACCATGTTTCATCAATTTACATACTGGATCCAACATCTTTCATGCAACACAACTTGTAGGCCACTTTTCATCATATTTTCAGACTAGACCCACTCCACACATTTAATCTCAACATTCATCAAACTGAAACTTATAACCCCATCAATTCATTCATTGAATCATCAACCAATCAACCAACGACTTGATCTTCAATTAACATAATCAGCAACATATTCATCATTCAAATAACCCAATTCTGTATGAATACATCATTGACAGATAACAGTAGAACAACAAAACAGATCAGGCATTTCATTCCACTTACTTCAGAAAACCCTAGATTCCATACGCGCTTTTATTTCATTGAACCTATGTATGTACGTGCTTTCATGCAGACCTACCCGCGTATACTTCTGTGCATTCTTCAGAAAGCCCTATCTGCCCATACGCGCTTTTCCTTAAGCAGACCCGCGTATACACACGCTTTTACTAAAGCGAACCTGCGTATACATCTGTAACTTTTCAGGACTGTGCAGCTCTTCAGATCATATAAACAACTCATATTTCATCCTTTACTTCAGAAATTATTTCACCTCATCTCAGATCTAAACATTCCATAAATAGATCTAGAAAATACATATACATTTCAGATCTAGAGATCCCTCTTCATCATTTTCTTCATAGGTGCATCATAAATTCAGATCTATCAATCAAGAACAGATTTCATCCATGCAGATATTCCTTAGAGATATTTATTCATTCACAACCCTTACTCATGCACACCCTTGCACAATGATCTTATTCTCCTTATATAGATTTAGCCTTTATTAATACCATGAGTCAAAACCACACAACTTCCGATGGTATTCCTGGACAGGATCAAATATATATTCCAGTGCTCAATACAATGGGTCAATACCATGGTAACACCCCTGGATTTATAAATTTAGAGCGCAATAGGGCATATGTGACTTGGAATGTAATTTTCCATGTGCATACGGTACTTCTCCTTAACAAAATCGCGTATGCCTTGTGACACATCATATTTATCGTTTTTATTTCTTCTGTTACTTCTGAGCTAATCTGTAGTTTTTTTTAACACATAGATACATCAAGGACAACTTCATCAGGTAGGTTCCATCAAAGTCAACACATTGTATCAGATTGCCAACTCAGATTGCCAACAATCTTCTCCTTAACTTCATCAAGTAGGTTTCCATCAAGGACAAATTCATCAAGTTAGGCTATCATCAACTTTATCACGTAGGTTGCCATCAAGGACAACACTCTGCATCATATAGCCAACAATCTCATTTCATCAAGTAGGTTTCCATCAAGGACAACACATGCCAACATGTAATGTATTGGAGGTTACCCCCTCGAAGTGTCTTATTTATAAGGCATTGATATCTCTTTTCTTCTATTTTTGGAGTTGGTTTCACAACACTCCTAGCACTACAAATACTTCATTTTCGAATAGAAATTTTTTATGCATTCTCCAACACATGTGAATCAATATTTATTTCCTACAGCCAAGCTTGAATAAAGGTAACAGATACTTTGGTTAAAGTCACCATGTTATACTTCAATTTAACCCATTACCATTCGATACTTTTACGATCAAACATTCTACTTGCAATTATAAAACCAATAGTATATCCAACATCCCAACTTATGACTTTTCAAGAGATGATATATCTTGACCCTATGGACTCTATTCCAGGGGGTGCCTACTATTTGAGCCTTATCACAATGGACCAAAATTTTCCTTTTGAATTGAATCCAAGTGGATGTGAGAACAAACCATTGTCCCAACAACTCAAGCTAGTAAAGGCTTCATTCAAGATGTATGTGCTTTATTGCTTTAGGAATTCTCATCAACTTACTTGCTAAGGAGACTAGGAAATTTAATGCTTGACCTCCCATTGGCAAGGAAGTAGACACTTTTAGGATTTATTTCTTATTTGTTAGGGAGAGTAAACCCTTTAGGTTTTATTTCTTAGAGCACCCTATTGAGTGGAGGGTTCTAGAGGGGCTATTATCTTTTTCCCTCGAGAGGTCATAGTATAACTCTCCTTCATGTCTTACATCTTCAATATGCCCTACCTATTTAGCACAAATAAGATACCACTTATGCATTTTTCGTATAGAGACAATTATTATTTTTGCATGCATTTAAATAAATTTTATCTGTCCAGTACATTTACACTAACTATGAGAGTTCTTTTGATGCATGTATGAGCTATGCCTATGGAATAAAATAAAACTTCTCTCAAGCATAGACAAATTTTGGCTCATAACAAGAAAATATCTCATGTTCGTTTGGGATGGAAATTACAATGGAATAGATGGATATTATAATACAATGATACATCTAGTAGGCTAGAAGCATGATCCATGGACCTATGATTAGGATTACATCCTTTTTTTATCTGATCTTATCATCAAACAACAATTTGGAAATATATTTACGAGAATATCCATAGCCCTAACACATTGCTAGAACAAACAATATTTTATGGAAATTGTCTCTAATCCTTCTATTTTCTTCCCATGCTACCCCACCTTATAAGCATGGAGATAATACTTATTTATATCAGAGGGAAGAGGGAAAGAGGGAGCTATATAATTGAGAGGTTTTTATTTTTGTTCACTCAATTTGAAGGATAGGCATATACATAATGTGAGGGAATTATGCTTGAATTGGAGAGAAGGGGGCTTATGGAATTCAATTACCATCATTAATTTCCTCCTTGCAACTTAGGTGGCAAGTGAATTTGGTTGGTATTTACATCAATCAATGTTGGTTTCTTATCCATACCCTCTTAGTTTATGAAAGCACACAAAATTCCAAGAAAGTCATAAAATTCCTCTTACTTGACGAATTCCTTTACAAAATGGAAGAAAAGAGGTTGAAATTCCAATATTTTCCTATGACTTTACAAAGTATCCATTTCACTTATAATATGCTTATAAATATGACATGAAATTGGGTTAGAGATATAATAAAGATATAGCACAACACCATGATGAATGTTGGGCTTGATCTATATCAAACATGTTTTTTTCTGAACTATTAATGAATTAATTTCATTTCATTTCATTAAATGGGAAAAAAGATATGTGAGATAGAGAATATGAATAGCTTATGCTTTGAAATTGTTGACTAACATAGAGAAATTGGAAATACATGTTTATTTTATGTGCATTAAGTTCATTTCAATAACTAGCTAGCTAGGGCCAAGGATATAAATAAGTCTTTCACATAGATAAATTGTTTGTTTCTTTCACATAGATAATGAATTAGATAATAAATTAGCCAATGGGATAAGTCTTTCTCATAGAGAAATTGTCAAGTTTTTTCTATATTGTAATAAAGAACTATATAATTTTAGTAATTTTCTAGGTATCTAAGAGTAACCATAACCCAATACCATAAAACACAACATAACATTATCACTACTTTATCCCATCAATAAAATCCATGGAGATAAGAATACAGATTAATACAAGCCCAGGAAAAATATAGTAGGAATAACATTGAGGGCACCTGAAAATAGGGCATGCCAACAAAAGGAATTGCAAAGTCTCTAGTTGTACCTTACTTTAGCAGAGCTCCTTTAGGGGAAGTTGAAATAAAGGGAAGGGGTGTTAAGTGACTCACCCAGATGGGAAAGAGATTTATTGAAAACAATTACCTGATAGGGTGAGGATTGATGAAAAATATTACTTTTTTCATTCCCTCAATCCCTATTCTCTTTGAGGGGCACTTGAAATAAAGGATATCTTCCATTTACTTAGGTTGAAACAACAACTTAAGCTTTAGGGAGGAACATGCACACACACAACAAAGTTATTAGTGAGGGTAATCATCAAGTTAAGAAAACATGCACAAGAAACAAGGAAAATAGTCAACTCCCTCTGAGATAATGATGTTATATGGCCAAAATCGAACATGCGACCATATCCAGTAATTTGATCCATAGGTAGGCTCAGGTATGGAAACCCTCACCTCTTCCCTATGCATAAAATGAGTAAAAAGTGAAGTGTATGAGAAAAGAGTTCTAATAGGCTAGAGGTGGCCAATGAACTTGGCTACCCTCAGCTAGTAAACTTAAGTTTGTCTTAGTCGCCCATGGAATGTAAATATGTCAACTCAAAGTGAGGTGGTGTTAATGAAAAGTTGGGTGATAATCACAAGGAGAGGATAAATGATTTCAAAGAGTGGGGAAAACGGTCTAAAAATGGAAAATCGTGTATATTTCATGTCACCAAAGTGCTCTGAGCCTTTACCACAAAGATAATATTATGTACTAGGATCAACTTAATTTTCACCATATCTCATTTCAAAAATAGTTAGAGGAAGGATGATCTATTGTTATCAGACCACTTAGTGTGCCACCAAGAAATTTTGAACCATATCTCTAGGTGCTATAGGAAGAAGCTACATGTAGGTCTGAGATGCTATAGGAGGGCCGAGAAGAAGCTGCAAGAGAAATTGAAAGGTGAAAAAGAGCCATAGTGGCCCAAGATTATCTCCAAAACATCATACACATCCAAATTTTTTTGTTAAGAAGTAAGTGACATCCTCCTTCCTTGTTTTTCCATCCACTTGCATAAGAAATCTACCTAAAATTGATATTGTGTAATAGTCAATTAAGCAATATGAGGTATTTTTGGAAATTTTTGTCAATAGAAGCATAGAAAAAGAGTTTGGTTGATGTGAACTCTAGCATCCTTCTCCCTCATTGACACCAAGGAATTTAACATTGTTTCACCACAAATATTGTTTTAATTTTTTTTGAATTCCACACCTAAGTAGCACCAAGGAGGGACAATAAATGAAATAGGGGGGGGGGGGGGATTTAATAGAAGAGAACCCACAGACACCAAGAGGATTCACCAACACCCTCCTGTAGTGAATACATAAATGGTTGGGTTTCTTTGAGTTGTTAAAGGGGTATGAGTATGATCTCACTCATGAATTTTCCATGGAATTACATTCCCAAGGAGAATATGGTGCCACTATTATTTTCATAGGGTTTTCCATATCTCTAGGTCCTGAAACAATAAGTAGAGTGAACAGCTTACCTCTAGGAATTCGATGGAGAAAATAAGACAAGACTGTGAGTGTCACATCTAGAAAAAAATTATTCATTTTGAAAGAGAAGAATGTGGAATATAAGAATGGAGTAAGAAGAGAAATCCTACTGTTGTAGAGGTAAATCCCCTCTGCGGACAGAGGCGATCCCTACTAGCCCAGATCGGGTCTAGCAACAATCGTATCACGCTAAGGTGCAAGTTCCTAATTTCAATAGACAAAATTGCGAAGAAGACCTACCTTAAGTCCAATGCTTGTGTTCGTAGGGAAGATAGCGTTCCTGTTTCCTTGCTCTGGCAGATCACAATTCTCCCACTTGTCGCAATCAAACACCTACACATACAAGAAATACGACAAACACACAAGCGTAAAACCCAATATATGCAATTATGTATCAGTCAGAGAAGACACAACTCATGATCATAATGTATGAACAATACAATTTGTTCTATAACCAAAGTCTCTTATCATTAATTAATACAAAGAAAGATACAACCTAGCTCTGACGCTGGATCTTCCTTCGGCGGGTCGACAGTGGAATACGTCTCGGTAAAGCTCGTCGGGAATGGGACAAGCCTCTCTCTTCATTTTTCTTGAAAATAATCTCCTTGCTACTGATTTGGTTCTATGAGGACTATCAAGGCTCTTGCAGCATTCTTTAGCTATGAAGGCTCTTGGAGACTCAACCATTTAGCCTCTTCATCAATGGAAGATGGCTATATTTATAGAGGAGAGGAGGAGTTTTGGATCCCTACAATAGTGGAAGAGAGGCCTTATCCCTTGGGTGGTTCCCCATAAGGTGGAAACAGGAGGCCAAAGGAGGAAGGTCGTGGTTATTCAGTCGAAACCACTCCTCATGACTCATCCACGAAGTTGTTGTAATCAAAACTTCGCCTCTTTTTTTAAAAATATTTCCATAAGAAGATTGGCATGAGTGCTTAACTAGGACAGAGCGCCAACTGGCGTGGGCTCAGTGTTAATTTTCCTCATTGGCGCGAGGACATAACAAGCTACCAACGCTAAGGCAAAACAAGGTGTTTTTAGGGGTCTTCTCAGGAAATGATCAACAGAAGGAATGTTGTCCTCATGGAAAGGGATGCAATGATGGTATTTACAAGGCATGACACTACTTATTCATCATAGAAATGACCCTCCAATGGGCGAGATGCAGATTGCAGGGACGGTGACAAATTACTGTGTAACAGATGCCCCCTAAAGCATGAGACTCGAGAGAGAGAGAGGGGTGAAATGATTTATGAGAACGTGTCCAACTGAAAACACTACCATCGGAAAACCTGCGTAGACAAGTACAACTGATATCTCACATACATGATATATGTGGTATGGGCGCAACCATCCATAACAGAGTATAAAATAATCAAGATCCAAGGCATGGATGCAGCCATCCAGTAAGGATCGATAAATAAACTTAGGTATGGTCGTAGCCATCCAATGAATGAGTCACGTAACCAATCATAATAATCCACAAAATCACAACCTAGATTCTAACAGACAAAATCTAGGGTCTTGCGCTCCATCTCGACCCAAACAAAGTACAAGTTCAAGCATGCGAATAAGTGAGCTGAAGTCGAACATGCAAGAACATCACCTGATTACTAGCCAATGATGACAGCTGTTAACAGACGTGAGAGGAACCACCAATAATGACAATGGTCCTCAAGGAACTATAGGTACAATCCATGGAATGTGAGCAGTGAGCTGGCATCGAACACCCGTAGAATCATCCGATCGAAGGCCAATGATGAAAACCTTACGTCGAATGCAAAGAACCTGCCATTGAGGCATGTAGGCTCCAAGGTACCAGAAGGGAGTCTCTAGATCAGTCTTCCTGGATAATGAGCTGAAGTCGATAGGAAGTGACCTTGATCTAAGGTGGGACATAGTGTTTCCCACATCACCGACACGAGACAGAGGAACAAAACGTGTTGTGAATCAGGGTCAGATGAGAATCAGAGGAGGGTTGAAACTTTGCAGAGGTCAACTTCTCTTTAACATATCGGCGGCATGACAATGAATTTGGTAGTTTTTGACATCAAAAGATCAGAGGTCATGATGACGAGGAAAAGAGTAGATGAGAGGTAAAAAGGGATTACCCAAAACCATAGAGGCAAGAAGAAAACGAGATGATATTTCCCCAACCCGACATGAATGCAGACAAGTGCCATGTTCAAGAGCGACATACTACCGACACGACGATGATATTGGTTCCATTTTCCCCACCATTTCTGGTGAGTACCCCAGTTATTTTTGAAAATAATCTTGAAGGGGATAGCATATGCTTGTAATATAAGTCTGTCCTTCGGACGAATCCATCCCAGTACATTTAACAAGCCCTAGGAAGGAGGAACTCGAATATAATCATTGCGACTGAATCCGATGTCATCATGGTTTAACAAGCCTGAAAAAGGAAGAACTTGGCGTCTTTTCATATTTAGAGAGTTGGAAAAGATAGCAGAAAAGTAAACTCCAATAGTCCCTTTTCGTAAATAGTTCTTCAGATCCGAAAAGGTAGAAAACTATGTCTGAGAAAACCTCCTAGTCACGGTAGGCTAGGGTATTATTTTTTCATAAATAATCTATCCCAGCCCAAAAAAGGGGTAAACATACACTGGGTAGATGTCGCTTCGCAGCCAATTTAACGAGATCAAAACGACAAGCGACTCGGCAATATTTTCATGTTTAGAGAGTCAGAAAAGAGTTGGAAGATGACTCCTCCTGGAGGAACGAGTGGTATAAAGGGTAGCAACTGGTTCCAATAATGGTGGAACTGCTCAGAACAACTAAAGGTTAAGAGGCTGGCTAACAAGACCACTCATCATAGCGGTTCCTCAGGAATGGGTAAAACAACCAAGTGAAGGCATATGATCGGCCAAGCAGATAGTGATGATGGAGTGAGAAAACCAAGGCTCATATGGAAAAACAGGTTGATAAAATGGAAATCATGAGAGGTAAAATGGGAAAGGTTTCATTTTTACACAAGTTGAAATCAGGAAACTCTGCTTGTAGACAAGTACAACTGATATGTCAAATACATGATATACTTGTTATGGGCGCAGGCATCCATAACAGAGCATACAATAATCAAGATCCAAGGCATGGACGTAGCCATCCAGTAAGGATCAATAAATAGACTCAGGTATGGTCACAACCATCCAATCAATGACTCATGTAACCAATTAGAATAATCCACAAAATCCACAGCCTAGATTCCAACAAACAAAATATAG
The DNA here is from genome assembly GCA_034641835.2 of Pinus albicaulis. Lineage (NCBI taxonomy): Eukaryota > Viridiplantae > Streptophyta > Pinopsida > Pinales > Pinaceae > Pinus > Pinus albicaulis. The sequence continues at coordinate 811,909,586 of CM076580.1, read as the reverse complement.
GGTCTTGCGCTCCATCTCGACCCAAGCAGAGTAAAAGTTCAAGCATGTGAAAATGTGAGTTGAAGTCGAGCATGAAATAACATCATCTGATTACCATCCAATGATGAAAGCCATTCACAGACGCGAGAGGTACCACCAATGATGACAATGGTCCTCAAGGTACTACAGGTACAATCTACGGAATGTGAAGAGTGAGCTGACGTTGAACACCCGCAAAATCACTCGATCGAAGGTCAATAGTGAAAACCTTTTGTCGAATGCGAAGAACTTTCCATTGAGGCATGCAGGCTCCAAGGTACCAAAAGGGAGTCTCTATATCAACTTCCTGGATAATGAGCTGAAGTCGACAGGAAGTGACCTTGATCAAAGGTGGGCCATAATGTTTCCCACAGCATCAACACAAGACAGAGGAATATAATGTGCTGTGAATCAGGATCAAATGATGTCAAAAGATCAGAGGTCATGATGACAAGGAAAAGAGCAGATGAGAGGTCAAAAAGAATCACCCAAACCCACGGAGGCAAGTGGAAAATGAGATGAGATGTCCCCAACCCGACACGAATGCAGAAAAGTGCCATGTTCAAGAGCGACATACTACCAACATGACGACAATACTGGTTCCATTTTTCCCCTGCGAGTACCTCTTTATTTTTACACAAGCTAGAAGAGGATACCATATGATTATCATATAAGTTTGTCCTTCGGATGAATCCATCCTAGTACATTTAACGAGCCCTAGGAAGGAGAAACTCGATTATCGTCATTATGACTGAATCCGATGTCATCAGGATTTAACGAGTCTAAAAAAGGAAGAACTTAATGTCTTTTCATGTTTAGAGAGTTTGAAAAGACAGCGGAAAAGTAAACTCCAACTGTCCCTTTTCATAAATAGTTCCTCAAATCCGAAAAGGTAGAAAACTATGTCTGAGAAAACCTCCTAGTCGCGATAGGCTAGGGTATTCATTTTTTGTAAATAATCTATCCGAGCCCGAAAAAGGGGTAAACGTATATTGGGTAGATGTCGTTTCATAACCACTTTAATGAGATCAAAACAACAAGCGACTAGGCAATATTTTCATTTTTAGAGAGTCAGAAAAGAGCTGAAAGTTGAATCCTCCTGGAGGAACGAGTGGTATAAAGGTTAGCTACTGGTTCCAGTGATGGTGGAACTGCTCAAAACATTATAAAAGTCAAGAGGCTAGCTAACAAGACCACTCATCACAGCGGCTCCTCAAGAACGGGTAAAACAACCAAGTGAAGGCATATGATCGGCCAAGCAAATAGTGACGATGGAGTGAGAAAACCAAGGCTCATCTGGCAAAAACAGGATGATAAAATGTCAATCATAAGAGGTAAAATGGGAAAGGTTTCATTTTTACACAAGCTTGAAATCAGAAAACTCTGCTTGAAGTTGGTTTCATTTTTACACAAGCTTGAAACAAAGATAAACTATGCTTGAAACCAGTTTCATTTTTACACAAGCTTGAAATGGAAACAAACTATTCTTGAAAAAATTAAGCATGCCCCCAGCATGGTGACTCAATTTGAGGTACATGCCCCCCAAGCTTCAGTCCATGGAAAATGGAGTGAAGGTTCAAAAACGAGATCAGAGAAAGACTCGACTGGTATTTTACGAGAACTAATCAAAGACTCGAATTGAACAGGAAAGTGTTTAATTGTTTTAACGAGGTTGACACATTAAAAGAACTATCCTCATAAGGGCTTGTTTCATTTTTTAAGGAGCTCAACACAAGAAAACGAATTATGCTCCGACAACCTTGTTTCATTTTTTAAGGAGCTTGACATGGGACAGGAACCATGCTCCAACGACCTGCTTGTTTCATTTTTTAAGGAGCTTGACACAAGAAAACGAACTGTGCTCCGAAGAAAACTCATCATGATGAACAAGAAGTCATGGCTTCCAAGAGTTCTACACGAGAGGGGAGAACAACATCTTGGAAGTCAAAACCTAATTCCCCCAGTACCTTATGCACAACCGCACTATCACTGAGTACAGGCACGGGGTAGGTAGCCACATAGTTGATCTGTGGTGGGGCAAATACAATGGGTGGATAAAAACCAGAAAGGGATGATGGCGGGCCAGTTTCCACATAAGGACCAAAGAATGGAAGCTGATAAATGGTCACGATCCGTCCTTCATGCGGAAAACAAACCACATGAAAAAGGGAGGAGACAAGCGCTCCCATGGCATAGGTGTAATCGCACCCCAAGAGTAGATTGAAATCCAAGGGGCTTGGAACAACCATCATGTCCATATGGACGATTTTACCTCCCAAAGTAACATTTAACCTTGGAAGGATCCCTAACAGTTGACTAGTTCTTCTATTAAATACCAATAGATTTTGTGTAACAAGCACAAGCGGTGGTGAACCGAAAGCTTGCAAATTAGTTGAGGATAAAATACTAACAGACACACCTTCGTCTATAATAGTGCTAGGTACAACCAGACCAGAGGTTTGTACCATTATCTCAAAAGGCACATAAGATGGTATCCTTCAAATCGACTCCAATCGAGGGAAGTGACCAAACTACTTGGAGGGGCTACCATCGAACCGAGATGGTCCTCCCCTAGTGTTACGATAGAAGAAGGAGCATCCTCTACCACCTCCATCTCAAAGGCGAGAGGGATATCCTCTGGGACCTCCATCATGGGAGGCGGAGGAGCAGCTTCTTGAGGTATAGGGATAGGAGAATCCTTCTCCAAGTCCGAAGAATCTGAAGAAATGAGAAGAACCTAAGGGGGATGAGATCCACTCTCGACGGAAAAGACCTGGTGCACCGTAGAAGGGGCCAGCTCAACCGATCCCACAACCAATGGTTGGTCAGGAATGGATTCCTGAATTTGAATTTCCGAGGAAGTGGGATCGACCATGGATAACTCTTGACCAATTGTAGGATCAGCTAGTGGAGGACTCAGAGAAAGATTTTTATAACCAACTAGGAGGCATGGTGTAGAAACAACTGATTTGTCCAAAACTCACTTGACTTCATCCATGTATGGACAAAGGTGGATGGCATGGTGCCCTTCACACAACTTACAAGGATTGGTGAGCTTACCCTGCTTCTTAGGAGCCTTACCAGCACCAGTTGAAGACGTGATCCCAACTTGACTCCCGGAAGCAAAAGGCAACGGCGGACGATCGTTGGACCATGCTTCGAGCACCTTGGGAATGCCAGGGAAATATCGAAGAAGATGGTCTCTTGTGCACAAAATGCAAGGGAACTTAACTTTCCACGGAGGGTTGTAAGGTTTATCAATGGAAGAATTCTTAGGCGCAATAGCCGCAGAGCTAGCCTCTCCTTTATCGGACTTCTTCTTCTTTGTCTTCTTCTTCTTCTTCTTAGCCACCTGGTTGCTCAAATCCAGACTTTCACCAGGCGAAGTAGAAGAGGAGGACGCAGAAAAAGACGAAGAAGGGGAGAGGTGCACCTTGGAATCAACATGATGTTTCTTAGGTGGAGGAACTAATTGAACAATAGGTAGGACATTCGGGACCACAGAGGTTGAAAACAACCAAACAGGAAACCCAATAGTTAACCCAGGAAGGGAAAACGTTCCCATATAAGGAGCACCAACATTTCGAAAAGGAGGAAAAGGACCCGGATTCCCATCGCAGGGGATTCCTTGGTTGGTGAACTCCGAAAAAGTTACCATCAGAAATGATCTTCAAAACAACACCCTAAGGAAACTAACTTTAACCAGGAATATTTCGTGGGCAGTTAATTTTTAAAAACATTGAAACAAAACCCTATCGTTTCATATTTTAAGAGTCAAGAAACGAGTAAAAGATGACTCTATCTCTTTTAGATTGGAAACAAGCGTGAAAGGACAAGTGCTTGATGATCTTTTCAAATTTAGGGAGTCAGTAAAGATCAAACTGATTGCTCTGGAACTCTAGGCAAAAGGGTGTACCAGATATTCGTGAACTGCAATATACACCTTGGTTTCAAAATGAAAGAGAAATCAACCAAGGACTTAACGTACGTGCAGGCAATCTCCCTTAATGTTGTGTCCGGTGTATCACTGGTATAGGGCAGAAGACTCGGCTTCCTATGGATAAAGGATAGAAACCTAGTGGGGTCTCCATTTATATACGCAATGGTATGGGGACCACAAGTCTGTACTAGTGTTTTCTAAATCCAAAAGGCGAATGACAGCTACTAGGTTTAACGATGCCGGAACACGTCACTAGCCTAGACCTTTAAATATTTCGTTAATGTTTCAATGCTACCTTAAGGTAAATTGAAAATTTTTTAATGTTGATCTTCAATTATGTTTCAATTTCAAGGCCCTTTCACATGTCATCTGACAATCTCCTATATGCAGATATATGAGCAAAGAAAACTTTTCAATTCGATTAACGCTATCTAGTTAAGGGAAGAACTTCAAACAATGATGCAACAAATAGAAATACTGAAAACGAAAATTTTCCAAACTAGATGGCTTTCACTATCCAAAAGTAATTTCAAACATTCAACGATGCGAATAATGCAATGTAATCTATGCAAAATTCTCTTTTTTGAAAACTATGCAATTGTAATCTATGCACAATTTCCTTTTTTTCTTAAAGAATAAGAATGCACTCAATGCATTTTTTGATGAAAAGAGAATCTACTTAATGCATGCTTTTAATGAAGGAGAATGCACTCAATGCAATTTTTAGCTTTCAATCATTAAACAATGTAATCTAAGTTCAATGATGGATCCCAAAAAACACTTTTCAATGCAATGTGATCTAATGCATTTTAACAAAAGCAAACTTTGAGACAAAAACTAAATGAATGCAAATCTTCTTAATGGAAGATGAATGCAAAAGAGATGTAAACCAACACTAAGAATGCAATTGTTGTTTCAAAACACTTTGTAACGAAATTCCTCAAGAGGTGACAAGACACAAAGAGGACTTCCAAAGCATGAGATCAAAACGAGGCATTCATTCCCTTTTACATCAAGCAATCATGGAGAGAAGAGATTTCAAAAAATGAGCAACGTAATCTATGCTCATACAGAGAAAAAACCAGAAGGGAAAGACATACTGGTGAAGGATTTAGGGAAAAAATCTCAATTTTCACACACCCTGAAATTGGCACAACTTTTGTAGGTGAAACTAGCGCCAACTGGCGCGAATTTCTCACTAACAACTAGTGCCAATGGCCAATTGGTGCGGGTTGCTAACTAACAACAAGCGCCAACGCCTAAAAATGAAAAAACAAAGAATTTCTCCCAACCAAGACAAGACTCACCACTTCAAGCAGAATCTAAAACAAACCCAGAAGCAAAGTACTGACCAAAAGAAACTTCCGAAAAAGGGTAAACCCTAGCACCTATAGGAGATGGCGTGACTTTCTGGCTGTAATCCGCGCTAGACAGGGGATGGCACGAGTGATGAACTGGCAACCTGCGCTAATTGGCACAACTGTCAGGGTGGAAATCGTGCCAATCAAGCCAACCATGAAAAGATGAAAATTTGGAAAAACAAAGGTCAGATCTTATCCTCTGGGGGATGAACAGAGGTTTTACACTAGAAAAAAGAAAACCAAAAGAGCTGATCAAGCAGAAAAAGACCGAAAACAACCGAAAGGACAAGACAAAATCCAATCAATGTTTCCCCAGTATGGTCGCAATTTTGTTGGAGAGGTAAATCCCCTCTGCGGACAAAGGTGATCCCTACTAGCCCAGATCGGGTCTAACAACAATCGAGTCACGCTAAGACGTAAGTTCCTAATTGCAAAAGAGAAAGATGTGATAAGAGGCCTACCTTAAGTCCTACGCTGCCGTCATTTGTGGAGAATATGGTGCTTCTGTCCCTTTCTTTGGCAGATCACAATTCTCCCGCTCGATGCGATCGAACACCTGCACCCACAAGAAGGAAAGGACAAGACAAAATCCAATCAATTTTTCCCCAGTGGAGTCACCAATTTTTTGTAGAGGTAAATCCCCTTTGCGGATAGAGGTGATCCATACTAGCCAAGATCGGGTCTAGCAACAATCATATCACGCTAAGGTGCAAGTTCCTAATTGCAATAGACCAAATTACGAAGAAGGCCTACCTTAAGTCCAACGTTGTTGTTCTTAGGGAAGATAACACTCTCATTTCCTTGCTCCAATAGATCACAATTCTATCACTTGTCGCGATCAAACACCTGCACATACAAGAAATATGACAAACACACAAGTGTAGAACCCAATATATGCAATTATGTATCAGTTAGAGAAGACACAAATCATGATCACAATGTATGAACAATACGAGTGGAACTACAACCAAAGTCACTTATCATTAATTAATACAAAGAAAGATACAACCTGGCTCTGACGCTGGATCTTCCTTCGACGGGTCGACAGCGGAATACATCTCGGTAAAGCTCGTTGGGAATGGGACAAGCCTCTCTCTTCGGTTGTCTTGACAATAATCTCCTTGCTATTGATTTTTCTCTATGAGGACTATCAAGGCTGTTGCAACATTCTTTAGGCTACGAAGGCTCTTAGAGACTCAACCATTCAGCCCCTTCATCAATGGAAGATGGATATATTTATCGACGAGAGGAGGAGGTTGGGATCCCTAAAATAATGGAAGGGAGGTCTTATCCCTTGGGAGGTTCTCCATAAGGTGGAAACAAGAGGCCAAAGGAGGAAGGCCATGGTTATTCAGTCAAAACCACTCCTCATGACTCATCCACAAAGTTGTTGTAATCGAAACTTCGCCTATTTTTAAAAAAATCTTTCCATAAACAGATTGGCACGGATGCTTAACTAGGATAGAGCACCAACTTGTGCGAGCTCAGTGTTAATTTTCCTCATTGGCACGAGGACATAATGGGCTACTAGTGCCAAGGCAAAAACATGTGTTTTTAGGGGTCCGCTCAGGAAATGATCAACAGAAGGAATGTTTTCCTCATGGAAAGGGATGCAATGATGGTATTTGCAAGGCATGAAACTACTTATTCGTCATATAAATGACCCTCCAATGGGCGATATGGGGATTGCAGGGATGGTGACAAATTACTGTGTAACACCTACCTTACCCTTAGGATGAGGTGGCTTACCATATCCTCAAGAATATATATTGTGAATAGATATTTAGTGTGGTATATTCTTACCATTTCATATTTTTCCATGAGTCGATATTAAAGGCATAATTTCCTATCCCTCAAAGACTTAGTGTTCCCCATTTCCTCCTGCAGTCAGTTATTAAGATGAGTCAGAAGGTGAGGGAAGGAAAGCGCCAATATTTAGCTCACCATGGCCTCATCAAGTTAATTTTTATGGATTTTTTGAGTCACTTAAGGATACATGTACTATGGACTAAGTTTTTGGACTTGGATAGGGAAAATTTCATAGAAAATCAAGCCATCACACCTATAGAAACATGAACTTCTAGCACTAGAGGTGAGGATTAAAAAATAAAGGAAGAAGAGGGTTAAAAAATAGAGGAGGAAGAGGCAACAAAAACAAAATAAGAGGGAGGAAAAATAGAGGAAGAGGAAGCAACAAAAACAAATGAAGGAGAAGTAGGAATTGAAGGAGAGGCAAAGAAACGAGTAGAAGGAAAAAACCACATCAGAAAAGTCTCTCTCCAGGGGATACTGAGCAAGAAGTAGCTACAACATTGGATATGTTAGGCACACCTATAAAGCCCAAGAGGATACAATCAAGACAAGTTCACCTATATTTCAAAATAAGGAACAAAAGCATAATTATACAAGGAAAACCATAGACTCCTACAAGGATCCCTATCACTATCAATGAATCACCAAATAAAAAATAAGAAGTAGGACTCAGTGATGGAAATATTGAGGATGTCACTTCTCCTAAGACCAAAACCAAGTCACCTATAGCATCAATGGGTAGGACCACCACTAGGGAAATGACCTTCAAGAAACTCAAGACACAAGTTTCCTTTGAACAAGAAGAAAAAGAGAAGCTACAGGAGAAACAAAGGATGCTAGAGGAGGAACAAGGGATGCTACAAGAGCAGAGAAAGGAGCTATAGGAAGAGGAAACCACCTAAAAATAAGTTGAAAAAGGCCTCGAAGAGCTTTAAGAGAATGATCCTCCACCTAGATTTGAGTCCTTCTATAAATTTAATGAAGGAGGAAGTATTATCCCTAAAAAATTTTCAATCCCACTCCTCTATGAGTTGGAGATAAAGAGAGGTAGAACTTACAGGTGGATGAAAATTTCCAAATCCAAGAATGTGGAAGATATGGGCCTCATGGAGGATAAATTCACTGAAATGGGCAAGGAATTGAGTGATTTTATATTAAGGGAGTCTATTGTGAAGTAGAAGCTACAAGAAGAAAACACAAGGTTGAGAGAGAGGTTGCATGCGAAATAAACACAACTTTCCACCATGAAAAATCTCTCTATGGAAGCCCTATAATGTAGAAAACCATAAAAAACTTATTTTCGCTTCCTAAAAGAATAGTGGTTGCAGTTCCAATTAAAAAATCTAGCAAAATATGGGTCTCTTAATTTTCAAGACTACAAGAAGTTTATTGAGTTTTACAAACAAACTAGCATGGAAGATGGGGAAAAGTTAGCTGAATTATATATGCACAATTTCATTTTGAAAGATATAAATTTAATGGATCCCAATTGAAGATTGGGAGACATGAAAATAATGGATTTAACATCTTGGTTGACTCATGAAGAGACAAGGGTTGAGGGAGTGAAAAATGTAATGAAAAAATAAGAGAAGGAGCCCTTGTATGTCAGAGCAGAGCTACTGAGACCTAAGGCTGTCATCAAAAATCATAATCTCATCTCCTTTAATGTTTCTTTAGCACGAAAATACATTAAAATTGAGGAGCAAGACATTATCCACTTTGAAGGCAATTTTAGAATGTTGGGAACATAAATTCTGCAAGCTTGACAGAGAAGATGGCATGCCTTACCCCACAATCTACAATTCAGGGAATATCACTCTCATTAAAGGCTAAGGAATGCCTTGGAGAGAACACCATTGTAAAAGAGAATCATACATGGGATGAATATCAATTAGATAAGACTCAAACTTAATCCACCCTTTCTGCTAGGATTATAAGAAGGAAGGAACCAAACAAAAGAGTAGAAGGAATAGTGTGAGATAGAGACAAATGCAAGTTTTTACCCACTAGAAGACACACCATCTGAGATGCCTTGGGATGTCAGAGATGCCACCACAGCCATGAATAAGATTCACATGGATGACTAATTTTCTTAGAGGATGAGCAACACCTTCAACATGGGGGTGATGACGAGTTACATCAACAGGTATATATTGAAGATCATTTTTCCATCCTACAACCTTAAAACTATCGTTTCTCACATTAATTCACATTTTTTGTTATAATATGATTAGTAAGAAGAGTAAAAGGAGTTTTTTATACTATGTGGCCTGATGTGATTTAATTGAAGGAACTAGAAGCATTTTTTAGGCATTTACTATTCAGGGGCATGATGGAGACAACTAGGATAGAATCTAGGGATTTTTCAACCTCCTTAACTCCCTAAATCAGCTTGGGATCACAACATCCTCTCTCACTAGTTTTAATTCATTGATAGTCGAGTAACTCCTAGTGAAAGTGAAGCTGAAGAAGGACTAGATCCAACATTTCCAAGATCAAGGAGGAAATCACTCCTATTTTCAAGGGATCTACTATCAGCTACCCTTTTGCATAATAAAGAAGATGAAAAGCTCATTAAGATTCAAAGTTTTTGTTCAAATAGAAGTAGCTATTGAGATCAAAACTTGATTTAACTTTTATGTGATGTATGAGGCTATTAATTTATGATAATGAGAAGTTGGTTATTAAGTTGCATCTAAGTTAGTTCTAGAGGGTTAAGACCCTTGGGTTTGGGCACAACCCATAGGCTATGGTCCCTCTTTTCTACTTTTTTTTTTCTCTTGGTTCCAAGGATTTCATTTTTTTATTTCATTAAAGTATAGGTTAAGATATAAAAACTTGTGATTGCACTATTCTATATCACCTCTCTTGTGGGAGAATGGTTGGAAGGATTCACAATCTTAGTCCAAAAACATCGTGTTTATGATTTCTTGGAAATGGATAAATGTTAGTTGTCGTTATTCATATTTACTTTCTGTAACTTAGGAGTCAATTCAGTGATCATAATAGTGTTATGGCATAAAATAGATGTTATTCAAATTCAACTCATATTTTCCATCATAGTTTATATCACTATGTTAATGATCAATGGATGTATGTATGTGGTTGGTTGTAGGAATGTGTTGATCCACAGGGGAGGGTACCTCATTCAACTTCATATTTAACTTCTCCATATTCTCTTTCCATCCCTCAATTCTTCTCCCAAAACTTTGTTTCCACAATCACGCTTCCTAGGAAATTTATGACATTGTGGGCATTCATCTTAGTGCAAGACAAACCTATGAGAGGTCCTTGGCTTAGCTAGGAAGCTTCCCCAACCTTCCTAAACTCTCTCCTACATTTATCCACCTCTACATGACCTCAAGACATCATATCTACCCTAATAATTCTCTCGTAACTCTTCCTGTAGCATTACAAGTTCTCCTATAGCAATACATGACCTAAGGAAGCAACACCTGTAGCAAGTTTGTAACACCATTTTCCTTCACTTGTTTTCCTCCCCACCTCAACCTTAGCTCTTCAAGATGAATAATGACCCCAATTTGTTATTTTATGATCAAGAGAAGCTCCTAGATCACTCCAACCATTCCTTTTTCTCACTGCAAAAAATATTAGAATTAGTGTTTTTTTCAATCATAAGCATGATACAAGATAAACTTTTGATTTTCAATAAATTGTGAAGTATATGAATGATACATGAAATTATGTTAATTATTTGATGAATTATGCAATATATAGTAGCTTTACTCCTGCAAGTAGATTAGCCTTTTTCTTTCATTTAACGGTAATTAACATCTACAAGTTGAGAAAGTGACATTTCACTTTCATAGTTAGGATCAAATTTTCAATTATGATTTCATCAACAAGCTTCCAATGTAGTTAAGTAGGATGAGTGGTCTCAGAGAACCTTGAGCTAATTTTATGACTGAGGGTTGAATGATTATAATCTAACCTACTGTGCATATAACACAATCACCTCTAAGTTTGTAAAAACCTCGATTTGATCATATGAGTTGAGGAGCCCTTGGGATTTGCATCACTGTTGGTGAAATATCAGGGCTCACTAATACATATGCACATTTTATCTAACAAGAAAATAAAAGGATACGATGCCTGCATCCGCAACAAGGGAATCCAAAGGCTCATACCTACACCCTCAAAGTTGTACCATGATTCACCTCCTTCCTAGGAAATCTAGAATCCACTACCAAAGTGAAATTACACATCCAATGTCCAACGCTACAATCCTGCACCACTTGTACTCTCGATGAACAATTATTAACTCATTGTTCCAAGTAACACTCCCAATTTGCTTCTGATTCCTTCTGACAATGCTAATGACCAAAATAAATGTATTCCCCGACCTTCTCTTCTCTGCTTCATAATCCCTCGGGCAATCTGGTCACACCCTTCCATGCAGTCACACACCTTCCAAGTTCCATGGGCATCCCATTCTCTATTAAAAATTCCCTCGAGAAATCTGGTCACCCCCTTCAGTAGAGTCACACAACTTTGAAGTTCCATGGGCATCCCCTGTTGGAGAGGTAAATCCCCTCTGTGGACAGAGGCGATCCCTACTAGCCCAGATCAGGTCTAGCAACAATCATATCACGCTAAGGTGCAAGTTCCTAATTTCAATAGACCAAATTGCGAAGAAGGCCTACCTTAAGTCCAACGCTGTTGTTTGCAGAGAAGATAGCGCTCCCGTTTCCTTGCTCCAGTAGATCACAATTCTCCCGCTTGTCGCGATCAAACACCTGCACATACAAGAAACATGACGAACACACAAGCGTAAAACCCAATATATACAATTATGTATCAGTCAAAGAAGACACAACTAATGATCACAATGTATGAACAATACGAGTGGAACCATAACCAAAGTCACTTATCATTAATTAATACAAAGAAAGATACAACCTGGCTCTAACGTTGGATCTTCCATTGACAGTGGAATATGTCTCAGTAAAGCTCGTCGGGAATGGGACAAGCCTCTCTCTTCGGTTGTCTTGAAAATAATCTCCTTGCTACTAATTTGGCTCTATGAGGACTATCAAGGCTCTTGCAGCATTATTTAGGCTATGAATGATCTTGGAGACTCAACCATTCAGCCCGTCCATCAATGGAAGATGGCCATATTTATAGAGGAAAGGAGGAGGTTGGGATCCCTAAAATAGTGGAAAGGAGGCCTTATCCCTTGAGAGGTTCCCCATAAGGTGGAAACAAGAGGAAAAAGAAGGAAGGCCATGGTTATTCAGTCGAAACCACTCCTCATGACTCATCCATGAAGTTCTTGTAATCGAAACTTCGCCTCTTTTTAAAAAAAAAATTCCATAAGCAGATTGGCGCGGGTGCTTAACTGGGACAGAGTGCCAATTGTCACGGGCTCAGTGTTAATTTTCCTCATTGGCGTGAGGACATAACGGGCTACCAATGCCAAGGCAAAAAAAGGCGTTTTTAGGGGTCTGCTCAAGAAATGATCAATAGAAGGAATGTTGTCCTCATGGAAAGGGATGCAATGATGGTATTTGCAAGGCATGACATTACTTATTCATCACATAAATGAACCTCCAATGGGAAATATGGGGATTTCAGGGACGGTGACAAATTACTGTGTAACAGATGCCCCCTAAAGCATGAGGCCTGAGAGAGAGAGAGGGGTGAAATGCTTTACGAGAACATATCCAACTAAAAACACTGCCATCGGAAAACCTGCGTAGACAAGTACAACTGATATCTCAAATACATGATATACATGGTATGGGCGCAGCCATCCATAACATAGCATAAAATAATCAATATCAAAGGCATGGATGCAAACATCTAGTAAGGATCGATAAATAGACTTATATGGTCACAACCATCCAATAAATGATTCATGTAACCAATTAGAATAATCCACAAAATCCACAGCCTGGATTCCAATAGACAAAACACAGGGTCTTGCGCTCCATCTTGACCAGAACAGAGTACAAGTTCAAGCATGTGAATATGTGAGTTGAAGTCGAACATGCAAGAACATCATCTGATTACCTGCCAATGATAAAAGCCATTAACAGCCACGAGAGGTACCACCAATGATGACAATGGTCCTCAAGGTACTACAGGTACAATCTATAGAATGTGAATAGTGAGCTAACATAAAACACCCATAGAATCACTCGATCGAAGGTCAATAGTGAAAACCTTGCGCTGAATGCGAAGAAACTTCCATTCAGGCATGTAGGCTCTAAGGTACCGAAAGGGAATCTCTATATCAACTTCCTGGATAATGAGCTGAAGTCGACAGGAAGTGACCTTGATCGAAGGTGCGCCATAGTGTTTCCCATATCATCGACACGAGATAGAGGAATATAATGTGTTGCGAATCAGGATCAAATTAGAATCAAAGGAGGGTTGAAACTTCAGAGGTCAACTTCACTTGAACATATTGGTGGCACGACAGTGGATTTGGCAGTATTTGAAGTCAAAAGATCAGAGGTCATGATTACAAGGCAAAGAGCAGATGAGAGGTCAAAAATAATCACCCAAACCCATGAAGGCAAGTGGAAAACGAGATGAGATGTCCCCAACCCGACACGAATGCAGACAAGTGCCATGTTCAAGAGCGACATACTGCCAACATGACGACAATACTGGTTCCATTTTTCCCCCACCATTTCTGGCGAGTACCTCTTTATTTTTACACAAGATTGAAGAGGATACCATATGCTTGTCATATAAGTTCGTCCTTTGGATGAATCCATCCTAGTACATTTAACGAACCCTAGGAAGGAGAAACTCAAATATTGTCATTACGACTGAATATAATGTCATCAGGATTTAACGAGTCTGACAAAGGAATAACTCGGCATCTTTTCATGTTTAGAGAGTTTGAAAAGACAGCAGAAAAGTAAACTCCAACAGTCCCTTTTCATAAATAGTTCCTCAAATCCGAAAAGGTAGAAAACTATGTCTGAGAAAACCTCCTAGTCGTGATAGGCTAGGGTATTCATTTTTTGTAAATAATATATCCCAGACTGAAAAAGGGGTGAATGTATACTGGGTAGATGTCGTTTCATAACCACTTTAATGAGATCAAAACAACAAGTGACTCGACAATCTTTTCATTTTTAGAGAGTCAGAAAAGAGCTGAAAGTCGACTCCTCCTGGAGGAATGAGTGGTATAAAGGTTAGCTACTAGTTTCGGTGATGGTGGAACTGCTCAAAACATGATAAAAGTCAAGAGGCTGGCTAACAAGACCACTCATCGCAGTGGCTCCTCAGGAACAGGTAAAACAACCAAGTGAAGGAATATGATCGGCCAAGCAGGTAGTGACGATGGAGTAAGAAAACCAAGGCTGATCTGGAAAAAACAGGCTGATAAAATGTTAATCATAAGAGGTAAAATGGGAAAGGTTTCATTTTTACACAAGCTTGAAATCAAAAAAATCTTCTTGAAGTTGGTTTCATTTTTACACAAGCTTGAAACAAAGATAAACTATGCTTGAAACCGGTTTCATTTTTACACAAGCTTGAAATGGAAACAAACTATGCTTGGAAAAGTAAGCATGCCCCCAGCATGGTGACTCAATTCAAGGTACATGCCCCCCAAGATTCAATCCATATGAAAGGCAGATGGAGTGAAGGTTCAGTTTATGCGATCAAGAGAAAGACTCGACAGGGATTTTACAAGAACTTATCAAAGACTCGAATTGAACGGGAACATATTTCATTGTTTTAACGAGGTTGACACATTAAAAGAACTATCCTCAAATGACCTTGTTTCATTTTTTAAGGAGCTTGACACAAGAAAAACAAACTGTGCTCCGACGACCTTGTTTCATTTTTTAAGGAGCTTGACACAAGAAGATGAACCATGCTCCGACCGACCTCATCATAATGCACAAGAAGTCATCGCTTCCAAGAGTTCCACTCCCGATGGAAGAAAAACATCCTGGAAGTTAGGACCCAATGCCCCAAGCACCTGATGCACAATGGCACTATCACTGGGTACAGGCACAGGGTAGGTAGCCACATAGTTGACCTACGGTGGGGCAGATGCAACGGGTGGATAAAAACTAGGAAGGGATGATGGTGGGCCAGCTGCCATATGAGGACCAAAGAATGAAAGTTGATCAATGGTCATGATCCATCCTTCATGCGGAAAATAGACCACACGAAAAAGGGAGAGACAAGCATTCCCATGGCATATGTGTAATCGTGCCCCAAGAGCAAATTGAAATCCGAGGGGCCTAGAACAACCATCACGTCCATATGGACGGTTTTACCTCCTAAAGTAACAGGTAACCTCGGAAGGATCCCTAATGGTTGACTAGTTCTTCTGTTGAATGTCAACATATTCTGTGTAACAGGAGCAAGCGACAGTGAACTGAAAGCGTGCCAAGTAGTTAAGGAAAAAATACTAACAGATGCACCTTCATCTATAATGCTGCTGGGTACAACCAGACCAAAGGCCTATACCATTATCTTGAAAGGCACATAAGACGAAAGGCAGTATCCCGCAAATCGATTCCAATCAAAGGAAGCAACCAGACTACTTGGAGGGGCTACCATCGAACTGAGATGGTCTTCCGCTAGTGTTATAGAATAAGATGGAGCATCCTCCATGACCTCCATATCGAAGGCAGGAGGAGTATCCTCTCAGACCTCCATCACAGGAGGCGGAGGAGCAACTTCTTGAGATATAGGGACAGTAGAATCTTTCTCCAAGTCCGAGGAATCTGAAGAAACAAGAAGAACCTGAGGGATGTGAGGTCCACTCTCAACGGAAAAGACCTGGTGCACCATATATGGGGCTAGTTCAACCGATCCCACGACCAATGGTTGGTTGGGAATGGATTCCTGAATTTGAATTTCCAAGGGAGAGGGATCGACTAAGGATGACTCTTGACCAATCATAGGATCAACTGGTGAAGGACTCAAAGAAAGCCATTTATAACCAGCTGGAAGGCATGGTGTAGAAACAGTTGAGTTGTCCAAAAATAGTTTGGCTTCATCCATATACCGAAAAAGGGGAATGGCATGATGCCCTTCACACAAATTACATGGATTGGTAATCTTGCCCTGTTTCTTAGGAGCTTTACCAGCACTAGCTGAAGACGTGCTCCCAACCTGACTCCCGGAAGCCAAAGGCAATGACGGAAAACTGTTGGACCATGCTTTGAGCACCTTGGTAATGCCAGGGAAATCTCAAAGAAGATGGTTTCCTATGCACAACATGCAAGGGAACTTGACTTTCCGCAGAGGGTTGGAAGGTTTCTCAAGAGGGGGTGCTTTAAAAGTAGTAGCTGTAGCCTTAGCCTCTCTCTTATCGGACTTCTTCTTCTTTGTATTCTTCTTCTTTTTCTTAGCCACCTGGTTACTCGAATCTAGACTTTCACCAGGCGAAGTAGAAGAGGAGGACACAGAAACAGGCGAAGAAGGGGAGAGGTCCACCTTGGAATCAACATGATGTTGTTCAGGCAGAGGAACTGATTGACTTGTAGCCGGGACATTTGGGACCACAGAGGTTGAAAACAACCAAACAGGCAACCCAACAGTTAACCCAGGAAGGGATAACGTTTCCATGTAAGGAGCACCAACATTCCCAAAAGGAGGAAAATGACCCGGATTCCCATCAGAGGGGATTCCTTGGTTGGTGAAATCTGAAAAAGTTTCCATCGGAAACGACCCAAAACAACACCCTAAGGAAACTAACTTTAACCAAGAATATTTCGTGGGGAGTTAATTTTTATGACATTGAAACAAAACTCTATCGTTTCATATTTTAAGAGTCTAGAAACGAGTAAAAGGTGATTCTATCTCTTTCAGTTTTGAAACAAGCGTGAAAGGACAAGCGCTTGATGATCTTTTCAAATTTAAGGAGTCAGATAAGATCAAAATGACTGCTCAGGAAGTCTAGGCAAAGGGTGTACCAAATAACCGTAAACTGCAATATACACCTTGGTTTCAAAATGAAAGAGAAATCAACCAAGGACTTAACGTACGTGCAGGCAATCTCCCTGAATGATGTGTCTGGTGTATCACAAGTATAGGGAGGCAGACTTGGCTTCATATGGATAAAGGATAGCAACCTAGTGGGGTCTCCCTTTATATACGTGACAGTACGGGGAGCACAAGTCTATACTAGTGCTGTCTAAAGCCAAGAGGTGAACGACAGCTACTAGGTTTAACGACGCCGAAACACGTCTCTAACCTAGACCTCTAAATGTTTCGTTAATGTTTCAATGCTTCCTTAGGTAGATTGACTAAATTTTAAAGTTGATCTTCAATTATGTTTCAGTTTTCAGGCCCTACCGAATGTTATGTGATATGACAATCTCCTATATGAAACTATATGAGAGAAGAAATCTTTCAATTCAGTGAATGCTATCTAGTTAAGGGAAGAGTTCCAAAAAATGATGCAACAAACAAAAAAATTGCAAATGAAATTCTTCCAAACTAGATGACTTTCACTATCCAAAAGTAATTTAAAACATCCAACGATGTGGATAATGCAATGTAATCTATGCACAATCCTCTTTTTTGAAAACTATGCAATTTTAATCTATGCACAATTTCCTTTTTCTTTTCAAATGATAAGAATGCACTCAATGCATTTTTCGATGAAATGAAAATCTACTTAATGCATGCCTTTAATGAAAGAGAATGCACTCAAAGCAATTTTTAGTTTTCAATCATTAAGCAATGTAATCTAAGTTCAATGATGGATCTCAAAAAATACTTTTCAATGCAATGTGATCTAATGCATTTTAAGAAAATCAAAGTTTGAGATGAAAACTAAATAAACACAAATCTTCTTAATTAAGGATGAAGGAAAAAGGGATACAAAAAAACACTAAGAATGCAATTGTTGTTTCAAAACACTTTGTGACGAAATTCCTTAAAAGGCTACAAGACATATGGGGTCAAGCACAAAAAGGACTTCCAAAGCATGAGATCAAAATAAGGCATTCATTCCCTTTTACATCAAGAAATCAAGAAAGAAGACATTCCAACTGAACAATGATCAATTTAATCTATGCTCATACAGAGAAAAGACTGAAAGGGAAAGACACACTAGTGAAAGATTTAGGGAAAAAGTCTCAATTTTCACACATCCTGAAATTGGCACGACTTTCTCACTGACAACTAGCGCCAACTGGTGCGACTTGCTCATTGACAACTAGCGCCAATGGAAAATTGGTGCGGGTTGCTAACTTACAACAAGAACTAATGCCTAAAAATGAAAAAACAAAGAATTTCTCCCAACCAAGACTAGACTCACCACTTCAATAAAAATCTAAAACAAACCCAGAAGCAAAGTACTGACCAAAAGAAACTTCTGAAGAAGGGAAAGCCCTAGCACCTATAGGAGATGGCGCGACTGTCTGTCTGTAATCCGTGCCAGACAGGGAATGGCACGAGTGATGAACTAGAAACCTGTGCCAATGGGTGTGACTGTCAGGGTGGAAACCGCGCCAATGAAGCCAACCATGAAAAGATGAAAATTTCGGAAAAGCAGAGGTTAGATTTGATCCTCTGGGGGATGAACAGGGGTTTTACACAAGAAACAAGCAAACAAAAAGAGAGGATCAAGAAAACAAAGACCAAAATCAACCAAAAAGACAATAAAAACTCCAATCAATGTCTCCCAGTGGAGTCGCCAATTTGTTGGAGAGGTAAATCCACTCTGCAGATAGAGGCGATCCCTACTAGCCCAGATCAGGTCTAGCAACAATCGTATCATGCTAAGGCACAAGTTCCTAATTGAAATAGACCAAATTGCGAAGAAGGCCTACCTTAAGTCCAACGTTGTTGTTCGCAGAGAAGATAGCGCTCCCGTTTCCTTGCTCCGTCAGATCAAAATTCTCCCACTTGTCGCGATCAAACACCTGCACATACAAGAAACACGACGAACACACAAGTGTAAAACCAAATATATACAATTATGTATCTGTCAGAGAAGACACAACTCATGATCACAATGAATGAACAATACGAGTGGAACCATAACCAAAATCACTTATCATTAATTAATACAAAGAAAGATACAACCTGGCTCTGACGCTGGATCTTCCTCTGGCGTATCAACAGCGGAATATGTCTCGGTAAAGCTCATCGGGAATGGGACAAGCCTCTCTCTTTGGTTGTCTTGAAAATAATCTCCTTTCTACTGATTTGGCTCTATGAGGACTATCAAGGCTCTTGCATCATTCTTTAGGCTATGAAGGCTCTTGGAGACTCAACCATTCAACCCCTTCATCAATGGAAGATGGCTATATTTATAGAGGAGAGGAGGAGGCTGGGATCCCTACAATAGTGGAATGGAGGCCTTATCCCTTGGGAGGTTCCCCATAAGGTGGAAACAAGAGGCCAAAGGAGGAAGGCCGTGGTTATTCATTCAAAACCACTCCTCATGACTCATCCACGAAGTTGTTGTAATCGAAACTTCGCCTCTTTTTTTAAAAAAATTTCCATAATCAGATTGGCGCGGGTGCATAATTGGGATAGAGTGCCAATTGGCGTGGGCTCAATGTTAATTTTCCTCATTGGCGCGAGGAAATAATGGGCTACCAGTGCCAAGGAAAAAATAAGTGTTTTTAGGGGTCTTCTCAGGAAATGATCAATAGAAGAAATGTTGTCCTCATGGAAAGGGATGCAATGATGGTATTTTCAAGGCATGACATTACTTATTCATCACAGAAATTACCCTCCAATGGGCAAGATGGGGATTTTAGGGATGGTGAAAAATTACTGTGTAACATCCCCTTATCTCCTACAACGTCCCTACGACGAACCCTCCATTGGCAAGGCTTCCTCACATAAGAAGGTCCAAAAACCAAGGCATACGCCTACCTCAAAACCATCACACCTCTCATAGCATGCTCATGGAAATCAATGTGACATATTGGGAACCAGTTTCCCACAATGGCCCTACTCCTAAAGTTCTTTACCAGTATAGTGCTTCTTGTTCCATTTTCTTTTACTCCTATTTCTAATTCTTACAGTCAGTTTCAACCACCCAACCTAGGAATTTCCATGCTTTCTTGTACCAAGCACATAATTTCTGTTAGATTCAAAACGAATTAAAATAAATTCACATCATACCTCATCGATGACCCGTCAATAAGGTACACTTGTAATTCTATTCACTTCCTATCACAGCAAGTCAAATTATCTATTTGATCAAATTATCATGTATAAACATATCACTTACGGTTAGCTCAAAACATAACCATAAAAATCAAAATCATAGATCATATGTAACCATCATAAACAAAAATCATATATAACATGTAATAATCATGAATCAGAATCACAGATCACATATCACATGCATAATAACAATTGAAATAAATGTTGATACCTATCCTTCAATTGGTCATTTTCTTCTTCCTTTGACCTTCGTCCTTTCCATACATGTAGAAATTATATAACTAATGTGTTATACATCCAAGATTATCCTGATCACGCACTATTTTAACTTCATGCATAATACAGAATCTCTTCTACCATTGATCATTACTTGCGGAAATAAAATCAATTGCATGCACACATTAAAACCATAAAAATTCACACATATGAACACAGTAATTTATGGGAAAGATTAAAGCTAAAAACCCCCAACTATATTTATATTATATTTCATCGAGATCATGTAACAATCATCATACAAAGCTCCTCACAAGCTCTCAGTACAATCTCCAATTTCTACACACTAATCAGGTCCGATCTAGCAAATCCCATGCACCGATCTCTGCCACCTGCTTGCCTCCCTCTACTGCGCAATCACTGTTGAAGAATGGCTTTGAATGAAATTGAATTGGTCCATCCTTTCTCATGCAATCCTCATTCGTATCTCCAATCACTGGGTGTTGTAAATCATGTAACACTATAGTCACAACTGATAGTCAACCTGCTCTTTCACCTACCTCTCCACTGGTCTCCACTGAAACTTTCCATGCACTATAGTTAACTGATGTATTATTTAGTTGATTAATGAGTTAATAATTAGTGAATTAATTAATAATTAATTCACACCACTCTCACTAGTGTATCAATCAGTTAGACTAGATACAACTAGCCCAACTATGTTTAACTAAGTTAAACTGAACACAACTCCACCAAACTCTGTCACATGAGTTCTAACTGAAGTCTCCATGCAATAGCTCCAATTAACTCTCAGGAATATCATAATTCCTTCTATCAACTCCTATGCCACATATGTGCACTTAACTGAAGTGCTTCAAGAGAATAAGATAATTTTTATAGTCCAAATATTATTAAGAGCTAATAATATTCGACATATCTATTTTTAGATTGGACATATCTATTTTTAGACTGGCAATCTAAAAATAGATTCCGCCCAATATGTCTAAAAATAGAAGTCCATCTATTTTTCCAACTTGACCAACCATCCACAAATAGCATCCTTCAACTCATAGAATATGATCGACATGTCTAAAAATAGACATAGTCTAGAAATAGACTTGTGCCAAAAATAGCCTACGGGCCCACTTGGTGAAGGAAACTCTTTTCACTAAGATCATCATCCTATTGCAATCTCAATGCCCGCTCTCAAAAATATAGGGATTATCTTCCACCCCAATCCTGCCCCTATGGTATTGGAATTTTCTCCTGGTGAGCACCTTCGTCAAGATATCAGCATCCTGATCCTCCGTAGGAATGTAAGAAAGTAACATGATCTTCTGCTGCACACAATATCTGATATGATGATACCGGTCCGTGAAGCCATGCCGCCTCAACTCATCCTCCTGTCTATACCATGATCCATGTCGCAATGTGCCTTTGAGATATCTTAATACATGCTTTCATTCCTTCCAAAAGAGCTTGTAGGCTTAACCATAGCTTGTGAAAGCTGGTTAACAACGTAGCATATGTCAGGTCGTGTATTGACTAGATACATAAGCGACCCTATAAACTGATGGTAAACAATGGCATCCACTACCTATGATGATGTAGCATCCTCTTTCCTCCATCCACTAGGAAGAGGAGTGTCGATAGGCTTGCAGCCTTTCATGTTGAACTTCTCCAGTATCTCCTAGGCATACTTGCCTTGAGACACAAACAATCCATCAATGCGCTGCCAAATTTCCAATCCCTGGAAATAATGAAGGAGGCCGAAGTCCTTCATCTCAAACTCCTTTGCAAGATTAGCCTTGCATGAGTGTATCAATAGTTCATCACCTGTCAAAATCAAATCATCTACATAAAGTACAGTGATCAGCAACTTACCCTTCACCACAATCTGGTATAGGTTTGGATTTGCCTCACTCTTGGAGAATCCAAATCCAGTGAAATAACTATCTATCTGTGTGTACCAAGATTGAGGTGCTTGTTGCAACCCATACAGTGGTATTTTGAGCTTGCACACATGCGACTCACTATTGAAACCTTCAGGCTACTTTATGTACATCTCCTCCTTAATTACTCCGTTGAGGAACACAGTCTTCACATCCATCTGATGAATGTGCCATCCCAT
The DNA here is from genome assembly GCA_034641835.2 of Pinus albicaulis. Lineage (NCBI taxonomy): Eukaryota > Viridiplantae > Streptophyta > Pinopsida > Pinales > Pinaceae > Pinus > Pinus albicaulis. The sequence goes on along the minus strand of CM076580.1, from coordinate 811,886,968 downwards.
CTATGCTGAGAGAGCAAGAATCTTCCGTATGGAAGAATACCTTGTGATAAGTGGAAAGGTTTCCTCATAGTCGATCCCCTCAATATGTGAGAAGCCCCAGGCAAAAAATCTTTCCTTGTACTTCTTGACGCTCCTGTCAGCTGCTTCCTTCACTTTTTAGATCCATCTCGAACCTACCACTGATTTCCCTTCCGGTCTTGGGACAATCTCCCATGCACTGTTTCTGATAATTGAATCATACTCTTCCACCATGGCATCTACCCATGTAGGGTCCTCCATAGCTTCCTGAAAAGAGGATGGTTCTGTCATGATACACTTTCTCATCATAGCCATGTATCCAATATATCGGTCAGGTGACTATCTATGTCTGCGTTGTGATGTAGGTGCTCCTACAATCTTCTCTGCATCAAGATTCAGTCGCTCAACTTCTATAGTGCACTTCTGCCCTCTGATGGTTGGCGCTGCATTAGTGGTTTCTTCAACTACATGAACCTTATCTTGTGGCTGATCCACATCCTAAGGCTCATCCTTAGGAACTAAGAGCTCCTCATCTGCATGCAAGTGTGGCTCCCTCTCAAGTGAACACTTCATGGCTTTTTCCTCATGAAATTTGATATCTCGTTGCACAACAGTCTTCCGACTGTTTGGAATAATAAACACAATAGTTGTGAGGTTTATCAGTGTACCCCACAAATATCCCAACCTCTACGGTTGGCTCCAGCTTCTTCTTGGCATCCTTCGTCACATGAATGTAAACAGGTGAGCCAAAAATCTTCAAATGAGAAATATTAGGCTTCTTAACAGAAAACGCCTCTTCGGGTGTACTCATGCCAAGTACTCTGTGAGGACAACGGTTTTGCACATAAACCGCAATATTGCATTCCTCAGCCCACAAGTGTATGGGAAAGCCCTGATCATGCAACATCGCCCATGTAGCACCCACGATCTTTCTATTCTTTCGCTTTGCGACCCCATTCTGCTGTGGGTTATGAGGCGCTATGAGCTCTCTTTGAATTCCTTCTGCACTGCAAAATTCCTTGAATTCGCCAGAGATGAATTCACCACCATTGCCCCTCCTAAGAGCCTTCACCTGCTTCCCCGAATTTTTCTCAACCAGTGCCTTGAACTCACAGAACTTTGAGTATGTCTCGCTCTTCTTCTGCATGAAGAAGATCCAGCACTTCCAAGAAAAATCATCAACAAAGATCACATAATACCTGTGCTTTGCTGTCGAAGCTACTGAGAAAGGTCCACACACGTATGTGTGAATTCTTTCAAGGATCGTCGTGGCACGACTATCCTTCTCGTGAAAGGTGGCTTTCAGAAATTTTCCCGAAGTACATGCCTTGCACTGATCTGACTGCACAAGTGTACATTTGGGATGCTCGGTAGAAATCTGCTGCAAAATTTTCAAAGCACCATGGTGAAGATGGCCCAATCTCCTGTGCCATAGCTCACCCTCATCCCAGCTCACCACTCCTTCTGCCTTGCCTGCCATTGTTGTGCATCAATCTACCTGCAACTGATAAATGTTATTAATTCAAACCCCTATCCTCTAGGTTTCACCAGTTGCCTTATTGCGTAGGAAAGCCTTTCCCTCGCTAAAGACAACATCATATCCCTTGTCTTCCAACATCCCCACAAAGATAAGATTCTTTTTCAATCCCAGAACATGCATGACTTCCTTCAATATGAAGGGTTTACCAGACTCCCTCTCAAATTCAATGGTCTCGATACTGGTTGCACTGTGTCTACCATCATCTCCCATCTCGATGTGCACTCCAAGATCTTTCTCATCTAGATCAGAACAATAATTTATCTCCGGTCATGTGGAAAGATGCACCATTGTCAAGAAACCACACTAAATCCATCATACTTGAGACCAAGCATGCGATCAGTAAAAAATCCTGTTGAACCCTTAGTTAAACTGAGAGGGGGGGTGAATCAGTTTAACACATACATGGACTTTTAAAACTTTTCTTTTAAATCTTATTTACACCTTCATTTCATGGTCAACTTAATATGTGAGCAACAAGTATTACTATCAAACATATTTGTTAATGTAATAGCAGATTGAATATGAGAGCAGCAAGTATTAAGCAGATGAGATAAATCACATCAACACATAAACATCATGCACAGAGACACCAAATATAAGTGGAAACCCATAAAGGGAGAAAACCACATCTTATTATTGTTGTGATGCAAAGGCAAGCTCCAACTCCCTCTCACCACTGTTTCAGCGGGCACCAACCTACAGGAGGCTCTATCCTCAATTCTGCAAGCTACAACTTGCAAGGAAGCTCCAACTCCCATCAATTTTCTGCAGGCACCAACCTACAGGAGGCTCCAACCTCAGTCAGCTACAACTGACATTTTATCAAGCTAAAACTTGATGTGGAAGCACCAACTCCCATCTATTTTCTGCAGGCACCAACCTACAGGAGGCTCCTACCTCAGTCAGCTACAACTGACATCTATCAAACTACAACTTGATAGGGAAGCTCCAACTTCCTCACTCTTTCAAAAGAAAAACACTTGCTGATTTACCTTGAATATCAGCTCTGTTTTGTACCTTCTTCTCTGCTGTTCATTAACTCTTATATCAGACCTGCATCATCTCTACTCAGCCCCTTCTTCTTCTTTGCTCAAATCCTCCTTATTCACATTCTTCTTGCAGCTTGCTTATTTTCTTCAACTCTCTTTAATTCTGCTGCATACTCTCTTCTTCTCTCACTCCTTTTTCATCAACTCTCTCCCCTTGGATATTACCCTGTTTTATACAAAAATAGTTTCATGACTGTTTGTACTCCACTGGGAATTCGAAATGGACAGCCATGTCTCTTTGCCTTCTGCCTTCTCATCTCTTTTCAGCTCACTCAGAGAAAAATGTAACTGTAGGTGCTTATTTTAATATTACAGTGGGATATTTTCTCTCTTCTGGAGACTTGCCAATGCATCACAACAATATAAATTTAAATAAAACATTTACATTCAGATTTAAATGAGAACTCCAGCTCACTCGTTTTGTCTCTTGGCTTGCTGTGCATTTGTATTTTCTGTGACTGTGTTTTGACTCTTTTCTGCTCTGTATGTTTTTCTGTCCTCTGCTGTGGTGTAATTGCTGCATACGTGTAACAGTGCTTTTATATCAGTGCCTCTTAGAAATATACGTGACTGCTGACTTGCAGCAAGTGTCTTGTTGATGTGGAACTTTCTGCAAGCGGAACGAACATATATCACAGTCATTGTATATTAAGAATTGCCCTCCCGTTAAGATGAGGCCCGTGGGTCTACAGACCACATGGCTTATCGCAACAGCATTATATATATATATATAACAACGCCTTTTCATATATATATAAGTAATTTCAACACTCGGCATACATACAAACTTCCTTTTAAAAAGACTTAAATCAATTCTCAGCATTATATAATAAAAACTCTTTAAACAAATAAGAACTCCTTTCGGGCTCACTCGCCGATCTTTTCCGATGCGATGTATCACTCCTCAGCCTCTTCCGATTGCGATTATTCATTGTTATGGCGAAAATTCAAACATATATTAGTCTTGGCTTATAAACCCATCGGGTCCGGCCTTTCAATCGCAATCGAAAATCTTTGTTAACATGTTCCGGAACTCAAACCTATCAAGTCACAATTTATCAGTCCATCGGGTCCGATTCTCAATCGCAATCGCAACTTTCTGTTGTGATGTTCCGATGCTCCACTTTACCTCCGATGCGATTGACCATGGAACTGAAACATTTGTTAGTCATAATTTATAAGCCCATCGAGTCCGGGCTTCAATCGCAATCGCAAGTCTTTAACATATGTTCCGATTGACTAGTGCCGATGTGATTTGACCGTAACTCAAATATGTATTAACCACCGTTTATACACCCATCGGGTCCAGAACTTCAAACAAATGCAATCGGGGTGCATAATAGAAAAGTTACGATTGCGATCAGAACACGGATGCGATTTGCATCTATTAACTCCTGCTTATAATAGGATCGGGTCCACCATTTCAATTGCAGTGTTTTACAAAAGACATGCGATTGGGAACTCGGATGCGATTAGCAATTAACTGTGGTATATAACTCGATCGGGTCTGGCATTTCAATCGCAGCATTTTACAAAAGACATGCGATTGGGAACTCAGATGTGATTAGCAATTAACTGTGGTATATAACTCGATCGGGTCCGGCCTTCGAATCGCAACTTTCTGTTGCGATGTTCCGCTGCCCTTGCGATCTCCGATTGCGATTGGGGAGAGGTCCCACCATCTAAAAATTCATTTTGTGCGCTCCATAATATAACAAACATATATGTATATTTTTCCAAAGGGTTAAGTGATTCCCGGAATATGGTTTATATGTTATATGTAACTCCCATCGGGTAATGATTCTCGGAATTTTATGTCTGTCCTCCGGGTTGGGCGATTCTCTGAATTATAACAGCTCTACCTCTACCTCTGTCTCTACTGCTCCTTTCGCTTTGCCTCTGCCTCTGCCTCTGCTGCAGTGATAAGAACTCTGCCTCTGTTATATTCGCTTCCTCTGCCTTCATTTGCTGCCTCCATTGTATTCACTGCTTCCTTTTTATGTCTTTGTTTCAGCGCTGCCTCCTTTGCCTGTCTGTGATTCAGTGTTGCCTTCTTTGCCTGAGTGTTTCCTCCTTTGCTGCCTCTGTTACTTCTTTGTCTCTTTCTTTCTGCTATATCTGCTATCTTAGTTCTTTGTGCTCCTTCCTCTGTTGCATCTATAGAATCCACTCCACCTGTTATACTTGTAGCAAATCCTATGAGGCTCCGATCTTCTATGCCTTCAATTCAACAGTTCTTTTCCTCAAATTCGAACTCCGCTACGTTACCAAAGTCCTGTTCCTCATCTTGATTTAATTCTGCAGAATGAATTGATGTATTCTCCCCAACAGTGCTTCACAGTCTTCCCACTAGAATAATTGTTCCTCATCACTCTGTCTCATTCCTCAACTACTTGTCTTATGCTCTCTTTATTTCATATGCTCCTTGACTGATGCTACTCCTTAATTCTCCTTTTGCTGCCTCAGGTGTTCTTCCTCATCACTCTGTCTCATTCCTTAGCTACTTGTCTTATGCTCTCTTTGTTTCATCTGCTCCTTGACTGATGCTACTCCTTAATTCTCCTTTTGCTGCCTCAGGTGTTCTTCCTTTTCCATCTCCTTTGCCATCAATGACAACATTTCCAACAAATCCAGCTTAAACTGCGAGGCTAAGGCCTCTCCAACTGTAGATCCAACAGACTGCTTATTTTTCTTCTTCTGTGGACAATTAATGGCGTAATGTCCATGTTGGTGACAGTGAAAGCACTTCACCTTGGACAATTCCTGCTTCTTGCCTTTCGTACCGAATTGAAAAGAATTCTTCTTGCTCTTCCCCTTCCTTGATTTGGTAGCCAAAGCTCAATTTTCATCATCTACATTCTTCGATGAAGATCCATCCATGGTACTCCGCAAAAGATCCGACCAAAGTCGCTCCCATCCTGGCAGTTTCTCCCGACCATTGACAAAGTCTTGATAGGAATGCCAACTCTTCGAAAGCCCAAAGAGAGCCACGCTCACCAATTCCTCATCATCTACAGTAACCCACACACTTCCCAACTCATCCCTACACTGGACAAAATTCGTGAGGTACTTGGGTATACTGTCGCCTTTCTCCATTTTTATGTTCCTGAGATTATCCTTGAGCGACAACTTCCTCTCGTCGCTCTTGATTTGGAAAAAATATGTCAAAACTTTCCACATCAAGAATGGAGAATATTTACCATGAAGTTTGGACACTATGTGATCCTTCACACCTTCCAATAAAATCCTTCGACATTTTTCTATCTTCTTTTGACATGCGTCAAGTGCGACAGCATCGCTAGAAGTAGGTTTTGGAATTTCTACATCTATGAACTCCTTCAACCCATTGTCCTCCAGCACTGCCTCCATCCTGTCCTTCCATGCAATATAATTTGAGCTTCCCTCAAGGGCATACTCCAATCGCAATTCGTTGAAAGACATCTCAAATTTGACACCAAGAAAACACTACTGCAAATTCGAATTCCACCAGCACAAAACTCAACCTCTTCAATTCTTTGTAATTGCTCCAATGATCAAAATCGCTCCGATACCATGTAGAAATTATATAAATAATGTGTTATACATCTGAGATTCTCCTTATCACACACTATTTTAACTTCATGCATAATACAAAATCTCTTCTACCATTAATCATTACTTGCGGAAATAAAATCAATTGCATGCACACATTAAAACCATAAAAATTCACACATATGAACACAGTAATTTATGGGAAAGCTTAAAGATAAAAACCCCCAACTATATATATATTATATGTCATAGAGATCATGTAAAAATCATCATACAAAGCTCCTCACAAGCTCTTAGAACAATCTCCAATTGCTACACACTAATCAGGTCCGATCTAGAAAATCCCATGCACTGATCTCTGCCACCTGCTAGCCTCCCTATACTGCGCAATCACTGTTGAAGAATGGATCTAAATGAACTAGAATTGGTCCAGCCTTGCTCATGCAATCCTCATTGGAATCTCCAATCACTGGGTGTTGCAAATCATGCAACACTATAGTCACAACTGATAGTCAACCTTCTCTTTCACCTACCTCTCCACTGGTCTCCACTAACACTGTCCATGCACTATAGTTAACTGATGTATTATTTTGTTGATTAATGAGTTAATAATTAGTGAATTAATTAATAATTAATTCACACCAATCTCACTAGTCTATCAATCAGTTAGACTAGATACAACTAGCTCAACTATGTTTAACTAATTTAAACTGAACACAACTCCACCAACTACCTTAATAACTCCACCAAACTCTGTCACATGAGTTCTAACTGAAGTCTCCATGCAATAGCTCCACTTAACCCTCAGGAATAGCGTAATTCCTTCTGTCAGCTCCTGTGCCACATCTGTGCACTTAACTGAAGTGCTCCAAGAGAATAAGATAATGTTTATAGTCCAGATATTATTAAGAGCTAATAATATTCAACATATCTATTTTTAGATTGGCAATCTAAAAATAGATTCCGCCCAATATGTCTAAAAATAGAAATCCATCTATTTTTCCAACTTGAACAACCATCCACGAATAGTATCCTGCAACTCATAGAATATGATCGAAATGTCTAAAAATAGACGTAGTCTAAAAATATACTTTCACCAAAAATAGCCTACTAGCGCACTTAGTGAAGGCGACTCTTTTCACTAAGCTCATCATCTTGTTGCAATCTCAAAAATACACACAAAAAATGAGTTTCCACACCTGAAAAGGACCCAGTGCCTTCAATTCTCTTCAAACTTGTACACATACATGAAATGTACATCACACACACACCCACATACATTGAAACACCCCACACATGCACCTCTTACCGGTGTACAACACAACACATACAACTACACCTAGTATACAACTGATCTGAATGGAATGTGGCATCCACCCATGGTATTTACCAATGGTTTTGTAAGCGGAATCTACCAATGGTATTTATTCACCCATGGTATTCATCCACCCATGGTATTAATATACCCATGGAATTGTAAATTGAATCCACCCATGGTATTTAGCCATGGTATTGTAAGTGGCATCTACCCATGGTATTCATTCACCCATGGTATTTACCAATCCATGGGATTTACTTGTGGTATTGTAACTAAAAAATACTTTAAGTAACAAGTGAATTTTTGTAAAAGGAAAAATTTTCCACCACAATGTAGCTTTTTTAGTTATTATTTGTGTTAATAAAAAGTTTCTTTGTGGTTTTATTTACTATGTGTTATTTCCTTTTGCTGGAATTTCAAAATTTCAGATCTTAGCGGCCTCCCAGCAATATCTAGATTAGTGGTATCAGAGTAGGTTACGAATCGATTGTAATGAGAGTTTTATGCATATATTAGCTCCAAATGTTTGTAGTAATCTTCAACAAAATCCATGCACATGCTACGACCTCCATAGAGCACTTTCTTGGGAAAAGTGTGAATATATATTTTCATTTTTTGCATGAATTTTTTTTGGCAGTGAGTTTGTAGATTAGATATGAAACTTTTGGTTCAAAATTTACAAAAGCAATAACATATCTATATTCCTTACGAAAAAAAACCCAAATTCAAAAAAGAAAAATCGACCGAATTGGAATCTTGATGACGAAGATATCACTAATTTAAAATGAGTTGTGTTGTAGAAATTTTTCTGACGACAATTCATGGACAATGGATATGCTATCTTTTTTTACATCTTTTATGCAAAATTTCAGAAATTTGATTGTATATCTAATCTCCTATTCAAAAATCATCCAATTTCAAAAAACAAATTGGTCAAATCAGAGTTCGAATGAGGGACATATCATCGATTTAAAGTCAACTATTTTTTCAAAACTTTTGTGAGGACGGGACAATTGTAGCACGAGTTGGAGTTTCCAGAGTGTCCAGATAGGGATTTCAATCAGACGAGGAAGATGAAAAATGGTCATTATATTTCCAAAAATAGGTTATATAGAATATTTTGAGTTATATTGACCGAGTTATGTCCATTTTAAATTAGTTTTATATATGGAGCATCATTTAGAGGGGGTTCCCTTTGGAAACGTTTCCTCCCACCACGCTTTAGGAGGCACCTTCTTCACATTCATCAGTTTCAGCATAGTATCATACAACTTGGGTTCTTTGGAGACTTCCCTCCCACCCCAGGCTATGTAGACACCTAGTACATCATCAACAATCAACACCATGATTATGGGTCAATTGCACAAAATTCTTACAATCAAAGTCCATTTGCTAGGTCACACACTATTAGTATCATATTTGGTCATAAGAATTACTGAGTATCTCTATTATCGGATCTTCATTTTTCATGGTTATGTGTCATCCAAAAACCCACACTTCATCGAACTCCATTTTCTAGGACACACACTGTCAACATCACAGTTGGTCATAAGCATTACAAGGTATCTCTATCCTCAGATCTTCATTCATCATAGTTATGGGTTAAACACACTAAACCATTCTCTTTAGTGGGTTTTCATAATCAACACAGAATTCTCAAGAGATAACTTCATGCAATGGGGACCATTTGTTCTTAAGGAGGTAGGAATGATATGAATGGAATGTGGCATCCACCCATGGTATTTACCAATGGTGTTCTAAGCTGCATCTACCCATGGTATTCATTCACCAATGGTATTCATCCACCCATGGTATTTACCCATGGTATTCATATAACCATGGAATCTACCCATGGTATTGTAAATTGCAATCACCCATGGTATTTATCCACCCATGGTATTTACACATGGTATTGTAGGTGGCATCTACCCATGGTATTCATTCACGCATGGGATTTAGCTGTGGTATTGAAACTAAAAAAGACTATAAGTAACAAGTGGCATTTTTTAAAAGGATATATTGTCAATCACAATGTAGCTTTTACAGTTATTATATGTTTTAATAAAAAGTTTCTTTTTGGTTTTATTTAATTTTTGTTCTCTCTTTTTGGAATTTTAAATTTTTACATCTTGGGGGCCTCCCCCTCCCCGAATATCCATTTAAATTTCTTAGATCTTAAGGGCCTCTCCCTAATATCTGGATCAATAACACAAAAAAATACATACACCTACATCCGGTGTACAAAACAACACATATGCCTACACCCAGTGTAAAACACAATACATACATCTACACCCAGTGTACAACACAATACATATACATACATCGAGTACAACACCATGACTACACATGTCACAATACAAGGAATACACATAACATAGTACCACATGTATATAATACATAATGTATGATATGTACACAATTCCATATGTACAACAACATCAAGTGTACAACATGTACATGACACCACCTATACATAACATCACCTCCACAGCATGTACATAACACCACCTACACAACATTTACACAACACCACCTGCAAAATGTGTACACCATAGCACATTTAAAAAACACCACATGCACGACGTGTACACAACACCACATGTACAAAATACCACATGCACGAAATGTACACAACACCCCATGTACAACATGTACACAACACCACATGTGCATGACACCACATGTACTCTACTACACACAACACCACATGTACATAGAACCATATGTACAACATGCACACCACACCACATGTACACATCACCACATATGAAACATGCGCAAAGAACCATATGTACACAACACTTCATATCCAACATGCACACAACACCATATGTACTCAACACCACATATTCAACATGCGCACAACACCATCTATACACAACACTGTATAAACAATATGTACACAACATCGTAGGTACAACATGTAAAACATGTACAACATATAACAATATTACTACACATCCATATACCACACACTAAATCCTGCAAGCAACCTTGCTTCTAATGTCTTTCCACTATCCATGCTTGTCCCAACATGTCACAGAGCATACTTCTTTCAATCCATTGATGTATCCCTCAACATAGCCTATCCATAACATAAACATAAACATAGTACAATCACATCATATCAATTTATATCGACATGATACTGACCTCATAGATATTCCAGGGCTACTCTTCCCATTTGATTCCTCATAAGACCAGGAACCTCTTAATGCCATTCACATGCAAAAGTAATCATTCCACCACAAGAATGATCCCTTATGATCCTGTTAGATAATGAAATACATAAATACATATATACATTTAAAAATAAACTTAAAACAATCATGATCCCCAACAACTCTATCAAACAACAACATACATACATACATATATACATATATATACATCATCATAATCACAATCACAACATAATTACCAGATATCATAAGGTTAAGGTTAAGATAACTCCCTTTATCCATGCACACCAAACACAACATCAAGAACAATAGTTCCCAACATAGCCAAGGCATTTGTTTGCTCAAATCCATTCACTTTACATTACTTGATTACCTTTCCCATGATTTTCCTCCCATGTGAAATATGCTAAGAATGTCAACACTATACTTCCCCTGTCCCAGGAAGAAATACCCCTCCTCCTGCCACACCTCCAATCCCAAAAAGTAATGCATCAAGATAATGTCCTTCATCTTGAACTCTGAAGCAAGATCTCTCTTGCATCACTTTATGAGTCTCTCTGCACCTGTAATGACCAAATAATCCACGTACAACACCAAAATGAGATGCTCCTCACCTACCACAATGAATTATAGGTTCATATCTGCATCACTCTTTGTGAAACCCAAATCCTGTAAGTATGTAGCAATCCTCGAGTATCAAGCTCTAGGAGCTTGATTCAGTCCATAAAGTGCCTTCTTCAGTCTGAATACATGGGAATCCTTCCCATGCACCTAAAATCCATACAACTGCTCAATATAAACCTCCTCCCTCATGAAGCCATTGAGAAATGTGGTCTTCACATCCATCTAGTAGATCTTCCAACCCATATATGTTGATATCTATATAATGGAGTGAATGGAAGTATATAGAGCTATGGGAGATAAGGTTTCCCCATAGTCAACTCCCTCTACGTGTGAGAACCCTCTCACCACAAACCGAGCCTTGAAATTCTTGATGCTACCATCTGGAACATGCTTTATCTTGTAAAGCCATCTGCAATTAACCACTGATTTACCTTCAGGTCTCGGCATCACCTCCCAAACATCTTTCTCCATGATAGAAGAATAATACTCCTACATGGCCTCTCTCTAGACCAATGCCATTTTTGCCACCACCAAGATCCAGAAGGAAAAACCTGAAGATCCAGAGGAGGGGGAGTGCCTCTTACATTCCCAGATGTGGGTGAAGGGTTCATGTTGGCTTGAGGGGTCCTGACCCAGGTTCAGATTTTATGGATAAACCACCAAACCCTCCAACTACTGGTCCTTTCAGAGATGACCTGCTTGCGTAGATCAAGGTCTCATCTAAAGTAGTATGTGGGGGTGCTGCAACTAGGTTTTGGCACCCTGAGGGATAAATTAATTAAGTGGTACTTAACAAACCAAATGAAAAATTATGCCAATTGTAAGAAAATGCACATAACAATATACAACAAAATCAGAGAGAATGTGCAGTCTTTAATAGAATAAAACAGAGTCATTGCTCGCCTTAGGGAAGATAAAGTATAACATGAACAAATCTAGGTCTAAAAAATGTTCAATTACTTAACGAGATTCATAAACCATCCAAAGCATGCATAATCATAACAAATATCCCTTGCGAAATAATCAATAAGTAAGATAGCAATGGTGTGATCTCAATAGAACATAAACAGTAAAAAAATCATATTCATAACATAAGAAGTTTTCCAAAATCTGTCCTTTCTATTAATTTCAGATCTATTCAATACATTATACTTTCAGTACATCAACTTTCCCTCACAGAGCCCTTCTACACACACAACCAGCGGAGTCCACACACAGCCAGGAATAGGTCTCTATGCACACATCCAACGATGTCCACACATAGCTAGGACTAGGTCTTCACGCACACAACCAGCAGGAGCCTTTCAACCCAACCCAGAAAAACCCATACAACGTATTACAGACACGTATAAATCACAATATCATGAACTTAACTAAAATATTTTTCTTAGACTCAATCTATCTATTTATATTTTCCTAGCGCACAGATACTATGGTCTCAAACCATTGTTTGAGGCTCACAATTTACCCTTAAACCCATTTAAATCAAAATTAGGGACTTTGACTCACCCCAAAGCCCATTGACTCAATTCATAGCATGCACATACAAAATTATCCAAAATTATATTAAAAATTATGCCTCAGGGTACCTCGCTCCAACATGTTGCCAACACAAACATGTGACTCATCTCGAGTCACTGAGGCACCTGCTCCTTGATCTTGGCCTAAAGCATGCTGACAAAAGTTTTGAGAGTGATCACTAACTCTAAAATCTATGTTGCGGTGCCCTACACTTACTGAACCAATTTTTCTATAGTAGGCCCTTCAATGGCCATCTCTATGCTGCCATGAGTTTGTTGGATCGTCGTAAGAGTGTTATCCACCACCTGCAAAAGTTGAAGTGCTTATTTTTCCCATCGTTGTGTGCATGCTTCCAAAAACTGTTCCTTCTGAAACAGGTCTTTGATCTCTATTTTAATGGTGCGACACTCCTGCAGATGAGTAAGGCACTAAGAAAGAACCAATGTTGGTGCCACTATCTGGATTTATTCAAACTTCTTCTCCTTCTGGTGGAGTGCGTCATGGAACTGCTGAACTATGAGATCATTTTGGATAGAGGTCCAAACACTCATAGTTTCGTCTAGAAAATTTTCACACTAGGTGACCGTAGTAGGAATACTATATCAGGCTTGTTTCACTTCAGTTGCTCTCTACGTGTGAACCTCTGGTGGGGTCTCTGACTGTAACTTGGTTTGTAAATATGCAATCTACTACTCATATTTTTCTCATACCATTTACACCTTAGCATGCAAATCTTTCACCACGGAAACCAATCCTTCTAACTTCTCCTCAGGTGTAGCTCTGGCCAGAACAACTCAGATATCTCATCACACTTGGTGGATCTTAGCCTCTAGCACAACATCTTGGGCTTCTGATTTTCAACAAGCTGCTTCTGCTTTTTATCAGTGCTTGTGTGCTTTTTTGGCCTACTACTAGTCTTCCACTATATGTGTTTGCATGGTAGCTTCTCTATACTGAAGCTCATCCGTGATCATGGAGTGCATTAAGTGTAATTTTCCTGCATGTAACACAGAAAGGTTAATATATATATCACTTTCTCCTCTGAATTGGAGACGCCAGCTGACATCCATCTGAATAGTTGGCATGGGGATTTGGATGAAGTAGCCATCCCCAGAGGCTGGTAAAGAAATCTCTAATGGTTACACACTGGTCTTGCTTGGCTAAGCTATGCTTGCTTTAATCTGGCTTGCCTTTACCTTCAATTCATGAAATCCAACTTTAACATTCTCTAGTGAAAACTTGTACCGAACCTCCATATCAGTCCAGAAATCCTTAGTCATAGATGTGACAGTGTTTGCTATTTCATGCAGGTCGTCCTTTATCAGCATTAGGACCTCCTGCTCTACCTATTTGGAACCTTTCCTCTTTTTCCTCGATCCTCCAATAGGTTGGGAGTCGTGCTTGGTTCCTTTAGAATTTTTAGCTTCCCGTATTTCCTTTAATGCAGTTCCATTCTTTTCGAACATTGTTTTTGTTTCTATAGTCTCGCCAGTGGTCCTGGGGGTTGCTTCTTTTTAGATTAGTTCCTCAGTGACCTTCAGTGTGATTATCTCTATTTCTCTCTTCATCAATTTCCCTGTCTGGCTTCCAGTCCATGGCTTTGTGGGTGTGCTCGGTGTCAACCAGGTTGGCGGCCATTCTTCTATCACTCGAAGAAAATCATCTGCGGTCACCATGTATGGTAACTCCTACCATTCTCCTTATACGGTGCCCTATGCACAGATATGGATATTATGGAATGTAGCTTTAAATTCTATGACCATATTTTATTGGTCATACAATGTGGGTGAGAGTCGTGGCTTTGACTACACTGCTTGATTCAGAGTAGCATCATACATAACCAATAAAATTTTGTTTTCTTTGGCATGCACCGGGTCTGAAGAGTTCCACAGTGTCGCGTAGTGCACAACTTCACACATCTTCAGCTTAATGTATGGGAATTGAGTATATTCTGGGGTTCTCCACCTAATTAAGGTGATCAATAGTAAGATTCAAGCATACTTAAAATGATTTCCTTCCTCTTGGGCCTCGCACACATTTTCTAAAAATTATTTTCACAGGTAACTGGACAAATTATAAAGCATGCCTTTTTCACATCGTCCTGTGAATGTAATTACATGCTCGGGAAAATCCTTGGGTCTGCACTTAAGAATCATCTTGCAAGCCAATATGATCATACAAAAGCACACTCTTGGATCATTAATTTTGTCAACCACAAATCCCTAGCTCATCCTTGTGACGTTATACTTCCTTTTAATTTGATCTGCCATGGATTTCTCTTGTGCCTTACTGCCAAAATTAACAATAGGGTCATCTCCTTTCACAAGAAGACCCATGATGTTGTGGATCAAATCAGCGTCAATAGGGATGAACTCTCCCAACTAGATCGCATCATCATGTACTAAGGCCAACAAATGTCTGACGCGAATATCATTTATGGGGTTGTGCTCAAAATGAGGGATTTAGAGAAAATTAAGCAGGCCTGCCTTATGTAGACCTAAGACCCATATTTTTGGATCGAGGTGCACAATGCCTTCTTCATAATTGATTTGGTCCAGGTATAGCTATGGAGCAAGCTCTGGGAATTTATTGACATCAACAATGTCTCAATCATCAAATCTGAGCTACCGAATCTTAGCGAACATGTCCCCTTCCATAGAGAAATTATCTAGGATCAGGGGTATTTGAATACCAGTGAGAACCTTTTCCAAGTCCTTAGGTAGTCTAACTGATGGTTTTTACAGCGTGATTTAGCTTGGTAGCCGCAAGAATGGGGCGACTTTGATCACATCCTCCTCTTCCTCCTCAATAGTTTCAAGAACTTCTAACATGGGTATTTTCATCTTTTCACTCGTTGAAGGGTGTGGCCTTAGGGTCTTTTCTCAGGGATATTTGCGTGTTCCAGAGGACTACCCCTTCTTATACTTGGAGGGGGCAGGTGTTTCCATAATTGGAACCTTAGGCGTAGGAGGGTCATCGCTTGGTCTTGAGGCCATCATTTTATTAGTAGAAGCGTAACCTAGCCCTTCTCGGCGCAACACATCCTCAAACCCTCAATCCGAACTAGATATAGACACAACAAATGTGGTGGAAATAAAGGAGCTCAAAGCACAAAAATCACTCAAAAAGAAAAGGGAACTATTGCGACCCCATAGGTCATATTTATACTTGTGGCACATCTTCAACGACTCCTTATGCATTAATGAGGCTCCGTTACTGACAATAAAGTCCCAAATATGGTAAAATACCCGCATTAAATGCATCCTTGATGCTCCCAAAAACGGTAATAAATCTATATTTTCTAGTTTTACTGTTCCAATGACTAGTTTTTGATGCCACTGTGACCCAGTCAACCTCCTCTCGTAGCTACTATGTGCACCTCACACCTTACTACGCATTCTCCATCCCTTCTGCATAGGTTTGATACTTCGACCATATATTCATTTTCTATGCATAGGCTCATCCCTGTACTACTTCAAATGACTTCCATTAACATACCCAGGAAGGTATTCACCACTCAACATGGCTAGGCACATTGCTTCGCCATCAGCGATTTCCTTAACAACATAAGGCCCTAGCCAATACATCTTCAATTTCCCTAGGTGGGGCGTGAACATACTGTCATATAGTAAGAACAAATCATCTTCCTTGAATACCTTTTTCCTGATATGCATGTCATGCCATGCTTTTTTGTGCGTCTTTTAAACATGCTGGAGATAATTCGCAATAAAACAATATTCTTCTGGAGAAACCAACTATGAAAACTGGTCTTCTAGAGCATATTCTTCAACCATATTGGTAAATGCTGCAATGCACAAACTACGAACAATGAAATCCATGGGAAACATAGCCTCTTTCCCATATACCATCATGAAAGGTGTCCTTCTGGTCAACTTCTTGCAAGTAGTACTATATTCCTAGAGAACTGCTGGAACTTGGTCATCCCAATCATTTCTATTAGCATTTCATACATTAGTGAGCGCAGTCTCCAAGATCTTATTGAAAGCTTTAATTGCACCATTTTCCATAGGATGATAAGGAGAGCTATTCTTATAACACATGTTTAATTCTTTAGTCAATGCTTCAATCGTGTCATTTAAAAAATGCATCCCCTAATCGCATGTTAGAATCTTAGGACAACCAAGCCGAGTTACTATATTCTTAAAAATAAATTGCATAGTTGTATCATTAGTACAATCCTTCATTGTTTTGCTTCATATCATCAGGTTACATAATTCGTCGCAGTGATAATGTAGTGCGCACCACTCTTCCTTCCTGTAGGATTAATAGGTCCGACAAAATCTATAGCCCATTTCTAAAAATCTTGCAGTGCCATCTGCGGATTCAAAGACATTTCATCTTTGCATGATGTCTTTCTTTTCCTTTGATAAACATCACAAGCATGGCAATGCGCATAAGCATCATTATGCATTGTGGGCCACCACAACCCAGCTCGCAAAATATTCTATGGAGTGGTCTTACCCACATAATGAACATCAAACACCCCTCCATGATCTTCATTTAGAATGGCATGCCTCTCATACTCGAAGAAATATCTTTGTAGAACCTCATCTGCATTGATCTGTTGTCACTGCTGGGAAAAGAAGATTTCCAAAAATTCCCTGTAACACATCCTCTGCATGTATTAAGGTAATTAGAACTAAATTTTGGAACAACTATGGTGATCTCCCACAATTTCCTCAAGGGCCAATGATACATGTGCCCCATCCTAGAGTGCCAAATCTCGCACAAATCTAAACTGCTAGATTTGATGCCAGTGCTGCTATTCAATGCCATCAAGGGCTGTAATGAAAACTTGTACACCTTGGCATGGTGCACACCAATCACGCTAGCTGAAGAAGATGGAGTGCCCCTAGGATATATAAGCACCTTCCCTCTCCTGAAAAACACCTCATACTCTCTTTCCTCCAATGCTAATACAGATATAAGGTTCTTCTTCATCGCTGGCACATATAGAACATATGAAACTTTCAAGGGAGGTTTGGGTTCCCTATCAAATGTCAATGTCCCCACACCAACTGCTCTAACAATGTTGTCATAACCGAGTACTACCTCTATATCAGTGCCACTATCTGAAAGCTCTTATAAGTACTCCCAGACTCTTATCATATGATAAGAAGCCCCACTGTTAGCATACCAATACCTGAAGATGCTCCACTAGTGGAGGGAAGTGAACACTCCCTCTCAACCTGTGTGGCATGTGATCCTGCACTAGTGGACTCAAAAGCAACGAACCCAAACTCCCAGTCAAAGCTCTCCGAGAAGTCCTCTATCTCTACAGATGATGCCATGGTCTTTTGCTTTCCCTTATTCTTCTTCTCCAAGCACACAACTGCATAGCATCCCAACTTCTGAAAATTCCAACATTTGACTTTGGAATAGTCCTTCTCCTTGTTCACCTGATTACCTTTACCATTTCCTTTTCCCCCACCACCACTTGTGGAAGCTTTCTTCTTTCCTTTTCCCTTCTTGCCTCTTGCTAACAATGCTACATTCTCATCCTCCTCCACATGTTTGGCTGCCCCAATATGGTTCTTTATGATCTCATTTTGAAAGCAATCATCCCACAACCTCTCCCAGCTGGGAAGGTTCTCTTGTGCAACAATACCATCCACAAAAATCTCCCAAGTCTTGGGAAGACCATTCAATGTAATCTGCACCAACTAGTTGGGTGGAATGGTCTCTCCAATAGCTGCCAACTCATCTCTCACGGAAGTGATCTTTGTTAGGTATGTTGTATCACTATTAGTCTTAGCCATTTTAATGGCCTTTAGCTTCTCCCTTAGGACCATTTTTCTTTTTTCATTGGTGCTCTGGTAAATATTGGTCAAGGCTGTCCACATCTCATGTGCATATGTATTTCCTCTCACATGAGGAATGCCATGGTATTTAACACCATCTAGAACCAATATTTTTCCCTTAGCATTCTTCTTATTAGAATCAGCCAACTGAACAGGGTCAGCAGGGACTACTACTGGGTGTTGTGTGGTGTTAACCATTATGCCCCAGAATTTTTCCTCCTACAAGATGCTCTTCTCTCCCTCCATGCACTACAGTTTCTTTTCCCATCCAACCTATCTCCCACCCTCAATCCCAAAGACATGCTTGTTTTCATAAAAAATTGAAATTTTCAAAACTGTGGTAAAGGTTCAGTTTTCTGTGTGAAAAATCAGCTTGCTATAATTTTTCACTTGTTGTCCCAAACTGCGCTTTTCAGCCAACCAAGCTCTGATACCATGTAGAAATTTTAGACCCCACTCCGGTTTTCAGTTTCACATTATAACTCCCATATAGCTAAATTCCCATTCCCATAACCATACATTAAAAATTATGGAAATGAAATGATTTTCTGAAAAAAAAAGTTAGGAATTTCACAGTGCTGGAAATGCAGAAATAAAACATAGGAAATTATAACATCCACACATAGAAAAATAACACGTTGATTTTTGGTTAATGTGACCCTGGAAAAACCCCTACAACTCTTGGGGAAAACCGGTTTGAGAGCTCTTCTTTATTTCTGAAAAATGTTTTTAAAGTGAAACAGAAATACATAGAAAATTCTAGCAACCACAAAAATAAAACTTATTTCATTTTATGTGCTTAACCTCGGCCTTAAAAAATGTGCCAACAGTCAAAATAGAAACAACCTTAAATTCTATATGAACTCCTTGATTTTTGTGCCCAGAAAACACAACAATAAATGTTGTTGTATGACCTCCTCGAAATGTGTACAAACAACAATAAATGTTGTTGTACGTCCTCCTCGATTTGTGTGCACAGGAACAACAATAAATGTTGTAATTAACTGCCTCAATTTATGTACAAAAGAACAAAAGTATGAGGTACATATTGCCTCTAAATATGTGCCACAAAAATAACAATTAATGTACCTCAAAATATGTTCTAGAACTATTGTATTAATGCATAAGAATGTGTGCCAAAGGCATTGTCTAGTTCTACCTTAGAAAACATGCCCAGAATCTACCCTGGACTGCATGTAAACCTGTTGTATAGATTTTTTGAGTGCTACCTTGGTATGTGTGCCAAGGTTCTGCTCTATTCTTTCTCACTGCTTAGAAATTCTTGTTGCTCTCTCTTGCTCCTTCTCTCAATCTTCTCATGAAAAGAATTAATGACCTTTCTTCTTCTTTTCTCCTTTAACCTAACCCTAAGTGAATTTTTGGGAATCCATAAATCGAATGGCTGAGATAGCTTTAGATCAAGGGGTGAGAATAAGTGTGCATTTAATTCTCACTTTCTAATTTTTAATTGACCCCACTTAAATAAAGACGCACTTAGCCTTTTATTTCCATAGTCACTTTTTCACTTTCTAATTTTACATTGACTTTAATAAAGTCACTTAAAAATTAGAATTGTAACTTTATCACTTATAAATTCACTTTTAAATTATATTTGACTTTACCACTTATAAAGTCACTTTAGGAGAAAAATACAAAATACATTTGGCCACTTCTCCCTAGGCCAAAGATCAAAGCCTTAGGGAACAACTTGTCCTTTGGTACCCAAATTTTAACACTCAACGACTGGAAAGAATGGTTGGAAACTACCCAAGAAACTCTGCTATGGAAGGTATGATCCTCTCACAAGACTCCAGACTGAAATACCTCAATTTTCCTCCTCTATCGGAGCTACTCTCCTCCTTAACTGTGGAATCCCCTGAGTGATTTCTCTAACTAAAGATGACTTGTGTATCCCTAGTGCTGAAATGGTGTTGCTACTCATAAAAAATAAAGATAGGAATCCTCTCTTGAGCGTGCACTCAAAGTGCCCTGAGGAAAAGGTTGGGATCTCTGTTCGGAGACACTCGTGTGTTGAAAAATACTTGCAAACTTGGCTAAATATCTTAAGTGTTCTCTAGTCTTGATAGATAGAAATAATGAAGATGTATGAATGAATGAGAATGATATCACTCATCCCATTTTTATGTTATTGATCTTCCAACGTTCCCTTGGGCCCACTAGTGTTTCACTATCCCTACACTGCTTTGCGCTACATTTCCCCACGCTGCCACTACACTGCATGTCCCCACACGGCCTCTACACTGACTTAGCTACCACCTCTCCTGCACTGTCACTTGGCCTCATGGGCCCCACCTTTCCTTTTAATTATCTTGCCTAAGTGACTTTAGGAAAGTGAATTTACTCTTATGTTGGGTTATGGGTCCCTTCACCCCTTTATTTCCAGTTGAACTTTAGAAAACCAAAATTTAATAGAAATGAATATTCCAATTAGCTGTCAGCTAATTAGAAATATTAAAAAAACACTTCTTCTTCACACGGATTGAAAAAATGGTTCATTTAATATTTGATAATATGAGTTCAATTGAAAATTTTGAAATCAGTAATGCACTTAGTATTCTGGAAGCATCAATAACAAACCGCATTCACTCTATTTTGGATGCAAAAAAATGATCTATAGAAAATCAAGCTAATAGAGTAAATGTATTGAATACTTGTTGGTTTAGTGAAAAAATGTTAAAATACTTTTATTTATTGGCAGGAGATCTTTATTTAACCAAAACAAAATGAGATTTAGGATATGAATAAAATATCATGCTGATATCGATTTTTAAAGTGTGTCAAATGAAGTTATCATTAATGGTAAGCAATTGATATAGTTGCTAGTAATAACGTTTTTCATTACACAGAGTGTTGAGGTGGAGTATAAGGTTTACTAACTAGTAGAACTAGTTATAATAGTTATAATGTCAATGTTAGTGTTCTGAAATCCTTTTCCGCGGCTTCGTACTCATAGTTACCCATTCTATGCACCTTTGCACATGTACCTGCCCAACAATATGTCTTAGTACTTCATTATGCGGAATCAGAAAACTGATATTGATAAAATACTAACCAATATTATATATCATTTAATTTTTCTAGATTATCCCTCTTTACAAGGGTGAAGGAAGATTTCATTATGTGAAATACATATATAGGAGAGAAGAACAATGCAAAGGGAGAAAGGGTGATAAAAAATTGGGGAGGGAAAAGTGAGGATGTTTTCTAGTGGTGAAAACTTTTGCATCTCCACACTTTGTATCAATACTCAAGTTTTAATATTGGAAACAAAATGTTTTGCATATTTGTATACATATCCGTCGATGTAGAATTTTTAGGTACATCTATTTTCCACAAAGAAACTATAGCGAATACAAACAAGTTTTTAATTTTTTGTAGACATTAAGCCTTTCACATATTTGTTCTTCACATTTTTATCTCGTAAAACACTTTTATGTAAGTTAATAACGGTTAACCAAACTTAAATTTTCCCCGTTTGCAGATGCAATATGCATAGTTGACATATATGCTTCAGCTGTGCACATATCTTTGTTTGGTAGCTTTTAGTTCATATATGCCTTGGTTTCACACATGTGTTATTTAACATATCGCCCATTTCAAAAACCACTGTAATAATATTTTCATGTCCTAACCGGCAACAGAATATAGGCAGTTTGGTCCATAATCAAAGACATTTGTGTAAAATATTTATTCGAATTAATTGGTTGCATCACACTAAGTATCTTTCACTAAAGGTTCTTGAAATAGTCAATAAAAAATTTGAAGAAAACAAATAATGTAGGGAAAGTTGTATTATTTTGATTATCGAAAAATTGTTGTTATATGTATAAATCTTTTAAAATTTAGGTAATGTTAAGTATTTAATTTTTTTTTTTAGTTAATTTCATTGTATGGAGTTCGAAAATGGGGAGGAAGAGTTCATCATGCTTGTTCCGTACTCTGCACAATGAAAGCCTCTTTCTCACCTTCATATTCCGTATAGTAAAAATGTAACACAAATTATTTCTATATACATAAAACTCCAATATAGGATTATTTCTATAAACATTAAACTTTTATTTAGGTTGAATAAATATGTTATACGATAACATTGTAAAACAATGATTGAATGGACATTCATTCACACCAAACGAATTATCATTTTAACGTGAAAGGTAAATAATTTTTCTTATCCTAAATAATGATTGTGAGGAAAATAATTATGTGTAGAAGAAACTTTATGTTGTGTGCTTCACATCTCCACAAATTTCCCAACGGCACAAATCGATTCCATGGAAATTTTATTTTTCTTTCTCTTTTTGTGCATGTGAGCAAGGCATCAATTTTCATGATTTTTTGACACATACGAAATTTCAGGTAAACTTAATCAATTTTTGGAAATATGAATGAATGCTTATTAGAAAATTAATTGAGATTTACTTCTCTGACTAGAAAAATCTACAATATCCCTAAATCTAAATATACTTCTTAAATTTGTATAGACACAATACAAGGGATGTGATAGTGCACGTAGTAAGTAATCGTCACGTAATTAGAAAAAAATTCAAGTGCTTAATAGAATTTAATATAATGCATTATTTATTCATTAATAGTTATAAACAGATCAATAATGTGTAGAGCACTCTATACTCAACATTAAAAAATTAAATGTAAATAGTTTTGGAATTTTTTCGGCTAATCAATGCATAATCAGTCCATTTTTCACCTTGTGTCGAGTATCTGTCAAAGAAAATTTCAAGAATGGAAAATGATGCCACGTATATAACATTAATATAACCATGAAATAATTTTGTGTTAGAGCTAGTTGATCCCCTCTATGCACAATATTTTTATGTCGTTCTATTGACAACTTGTACAACAATGGTCATGATGATAGTGAATTCATATTTATTTTAGTTCATAAATTCTTACTACTTAGTACCTGTATATCGACGATATTAAAGCAATAGTGGTTAGAGAAATAAAATAATGAAATAATTTTGCACTTTCAATATTTATTTCCATTACTTCTCGTAAACGTCCACTTTGGTATTTTCAATTGATATTTATTCAGAGTGTTCATCATATCGAAAAATCTATAGGTAATCGTAAAAATATATTCACACTCTTATGATTAACTCACTTTCTTTTATCCACGGGGTATTTCAGTAATTAAGCTTGTATAGATAGGATGTGAACATGGTAACAAATGAGAAGAATAACGTTAAGATTTGAAGAAGCAAAGTGAAAAATGCTAAGCATATTCCAAAAGTCATTGATTTAAGAGAAATATGCATAGCGGTTTAATTTATAGGGAAGGACAGGGAGTTGATGATCCATAAAAGGTGGGAGGAGTTTCACATCTTAAGGGAAATATCCATGGAAAGAGGATCCATGACCATTAATGGGAAGTTTCGCTCCTATCATCAACAACCCGAAACCACGTCTCCATTCTCAATACTTGTAAGGGAAGCTTCTCCTCCATTTTGGGAAGAAATTTATAAAGATGAACAACAAAGGTTTCCCTTAAAAAATTTGTGCTTCCAGCCCTAGACACATGTTTTGAAAAAGGCCATAAACATGTGTCAAAAGTGACACAGAGTGCACTGGGCTTGTAAAACAACATTTTTGACAAGCTTTTCAGAACATTTTTAAATCAAGTATTCTTTCACTTCTTCAGGGGCGTTTTAGGAATGTTTTATGGAGAAAATATTTTATGACACTGGTGGCATGACGACACAAAGTGGAGTGTGACAAAATAATGTATAAAATATGCCCCCTAAAGCATAAAGTCAGAATGGGAAGTGATGGCTGAAGTGATGTACAAGAAAAGGAAAGGACTTTATAGAACCACCGTCAAGAGACCTGCGAATCAAACATGATATAATATATATGACATATCTGATGTAAATATGCCTAAAATTACATATCTGAGCATATATCTAACAATACATGGATCCACAACATGGACACAACCATCCAACTGAAAATAATCATGAATATATGAATCCACGACATGGGTGCCACAATCCAAATAGAAGGAATCATATGTACAATTGTGAATAACTCCACGTAATCTAGATTTATAGAAGGAAACCTAGGGGCTTCGCCTCTATCTCGACCCATCCAAAATATGAATCTAACCGTGTGAATATATTTTTTAAAGTTAATCATGGTAAAAATGACCTAATTACTGTTCAATGATGTAAACCATTAACATGCACGAGAGAAACCACCAATGATGATGACAACTCTCAAGGTACAACATCACAATCTACGAGTGTGAATAATGGAGCTGAGGTTGAATACTCGCAGAATCATTCGGTCAAAATCCAATTCTGTGAACCTATCGTTGAATGCCATTAAAGGAATTTTAACGTCTAAAATGGGCCTCCTAAGGAAATTATAAAATAATAATGGAAATAATAAAATAAGATTTGATTACATCATCAAATTTTAGAGGGAAAAAAACTACTTTTTCAACTCGTATTTTCACCTTATCTCCCAAAGTTTTTACTTAAATTTCGAGCAGGAGTACTCGTTGGATTCAAAATTAAATTCTTCATCCAAGGAGTACCCATGTTTAATACTTTCTATGGACCTTTCTACACGAAAAATGAGAAATACATGAAAAACGTGTTTACAATCACATTTTTTCATGTAATTCTCATTTTTTTGTGTAGCAGGGTCCATAGAAAGTATGCAACATGGGTACTCCTTGGATGAGGAATTAAATTTTGCATCTAACAAGTACTCCTACTCAAAATTTGAGTAGAAACATTGGGAGATAAGATGAAAATACAAGTTGAAAAAGTAGTTTTATTATTTTATTACTTTTTAATATTTTTACCCTTTTACTTAAAAAATGGTGAATTATCTCCCGTAGTTTACATCATCATCTTGAATTCTATTGATTCCTATAAAGTTTATTTTGGTTGTACATTTTTCTTAGGAAGCCCATTTTAGACCTAAAAAATCCCCCAATGGAAGAACCTACCATTGAAACATGCAAGCTCCAAGGTATTGAAAATTGGTTTCTAGATTATCTTCCTGGATAATGAGTTGGAGTCAAGGGAAACATGCTTCCCTCGAGACAAAATACGAGATATGTGTTTCCTTCCATTTTCCCCTACTATTTCTAGTGAGTACCTCTTTATTTTTTATCACAATATTGAAGAGGATACCATATTATTAGAATAATTTCACCCTTCAGATGAATCCATCCTAGTAAGTTTAAAGAGCCCTATGAAGGAGTAGCTCATTCTCATAATAGTGATGAGTCCTTCTTCATGTAAGTTTTACAAGTTTGACGAAGGGGAAAATTGACATCTTTTTCATGTTTAGTAAGTTTGAAAAAGAAGCAGTAAAGAAAAATCTAGATGTCCCTTTTCGTAAAAGGTATCCTAAACCTTAAAAGGTAGAAAACAATATTCAAGAGAAACTCTTACTCATATTTGACTAAGGTATTCCTTTTTCATAATTAGTCTATCTTAGTCCGAAAAAGGGTTAAACTTGTACTGAGTAGACATATTTCCATTTACTTTAAAGAGCTCGAAAGGAAAAGTGCTCGACAATCTTTCTATATTTTGGGAGTCTGAAAAGAGCTGAAAGAGGACTCCTCCTAGAGGAATGAGTGGTATAAAAGGTATTCATTGGTTCTGGTGATGATGGAACTGCTAAAAACATGCAAAATTCAAGAGGTTGAGTAACAAGATCACACATCACAGTGTTTCCCAAGGCAAGGATAAAACAACCAAGTGAGAGTGTATGATCAGCCAAGTAGATGGTGATGATGCAATTAGAAAACCAAGTCTCATCTCACAGAAGAGGCGGATAAAAGGGAATTAATGAGAGGTGTATACGAATGGTTTCATTTTTTACACAATCTTGAAACATGGAAAACTAAGCTTGAGAACCCTTGAAGATTTTTTCATTTTTACACAAGCTTGAAAAGAAGGAAAAACTATGCTTGAGAGTGGTTTCTTTTTTACACAAGCTTGAAATAGGGAAAAAATATGGTTGGAAGTGGTTTCATTTTTATACAAGTGTGAAAGTGAGATAAAATATTATTGGAATATGTTTGCATGCCCCCAACATAATGACTTAATTCGAGGTACATGCCTCCACAAGCTTCATATCATTCACCTAAGTAGACTACTGGTTACTAATAGGTGGATGGAATGAAGGTTCATTTATGAGATAAAGTGAAAGACTCGACTAGGAATTTACGAGATCTAATCAAGAAATTGAATTAGAAGGGGATTTGTTTAATTTTTTTAAAGAGCTTGACACAGCAAAATAATTATGCTCGTAGGGGCCTATTTCATTTTTTAACAAGCTTGACATGGTAAAAGAACTATCCTCATAGGAACCTGTTTCATATTTTAATGAGGTTTACATAGTAAAAGAACTATCCTATAGACACCTTGTTTCATTTTTTAACGAGCTTTACATAAGAAAAATGATATTTTCTCTATAGAGCCTTGATTCATTTTTTGATGAGATTTACACAAGAAAAATAGATTTTATCTAGAGACCTTGTTTCATTTTTTAAGGAGCTTGACACAAGAAAAGGAACTCTACTCTAGACATGTTCTTTCAATTTTTAAGGAGCTTGACACAAGAAAAGGAACTATGCTTTGGCATGTTATTTAATTTTTTAACGAGCTTGACACAAGAAAAGGAACTTTTGCTGCATAACCTTGTTTTATTTTTCAAGGATCTTGACATAAGAAAAGGAACTCTGCTCTGAGAGACCTTGTTTCATTTTTTAAGGAGCTTGAGACAAGAAAAGGAACTCTGCTCCAAATACCCTATTCCATTTTTTAAGGAGCTTGACACAAGAAAAGGAACTCTGCTCCGAATACCTTGTTTCATTTTTTAACAAGCTTGACACAAGAAAAGGAACTCTGCTCAAACACTTTGTTTCATTTTTTAGCAAGCTTGATATAAGAAAATAAAATTTTCTTTGGGAGACCTTGTTTAATTTTTCAAGGAGCTTGACACAATACAACGAAATCTGCTCCAACACTTTTATTATGGCCCATAAGAGTTCATGGTTTCCAAGAGGTTCTCATCATATGGGAGAAAAACACTCTGGAAGGGATACATATCAAGGGATATAATGGAAATATCAGGCTCCAATGCCCCCAATACATGGTGTACTATATCACGGACTAGATCATCAGTAGACACATGCATGAAATAGGTTTCCATATAATTAACCTGTGGTGGGAAGATACCACTTCCATATAAGGACCATTTACGGATGTTGTTTTATTTTGAGTCAAATTAGGACCAATGAATGAAAGCTATTCAATGGTCACGATTCTTCCTTCATGCAAAAAAAAAATCACATGAAAGAGAGAAGAGACATGATCTCCCATGACATAAACATAGTCATGATGAAGAAGTAAATTAAAATCCAATGGGACTTGTAAAACCATAATATTGACATAGAAAATTATTCCTCCCAAAGTAATAGGAAACTTAGGAAGGATCCCTAATGGTTGACTGGTTCCTATGTTAAAAGCTAACAAATTCTAGGTAATGGGCACAAGTTGCAGAGAACTTAATGTTTTCCAAGTATTTCAATACATAATACTAACAAATGCACCTTCATATATGAATGCGATAGGTATGAATACATTATAAGCCTGCACTGTGATATGAAAAGGCACGTAAGAAGGAAGACGATATCCTGCCAATCAAATCCAATCAAAATAAGCAACCATGCTACTTGGAGGGGTTGTTGTGCGAATGGGATAACTACCCCCTTGTTTTATGGGAAGGAGAGGATTTCCCTCTAGTTCATTTGAATCTGAATAAACAGGAATAAAATGAGTGGTATGGGGTCCACTCTCTATGGGGAAAGTATGATCAACTAAAGATGCAATCAGGTCAATGATTTTCTCAAAAAATGGTTGGTAAGGAACAGATTCATGGGATTCACTTTCAGAGAGAGTGGGATTGATTAGAGACATATTCTAATTAATCACTTTATCAACTAGTGGATGATAAGGGGAAAGCTTCCATTAACCAACCAAAAGTTGCGACTGAGAAGCTATAAGGTTTTCCAACACCTTGGAGGTCTCATCCATATAAGGAAAAAGGTGAATGGGATGGTTCCTTTCACATCAATTATATGGAAATTTAATTTTAAAATTTTTCCCATGGACCTTATTATCACTAGTCGAGAGTTTATCACCACCATGATCTCCAGAGGCTGATGATAAAGGTTGATTTGAGCCTGTGGACCACACTTCTAAAACCTTGGGAATAATAGGAAAATATCTAAGAAGGTGGTTTCCCTTACATAACTTGCAAGAGAATTTGAATTTGTGACGCCAATTGGATGGTTTATCAACTTTAGTTGCATCAATAGAAATAGTTTTTGGGTTGATATTTTTCTCATTTTTCTTCTTCTTCTTCTTAGCTCCTTGGTTATTAGAATAAATAATTTCACTAGGCGAAGAGGAACAAAGGGAGGAATAAACAACATGTGAAGAAGGAAAATGGTCACTTTAGGGTCAACATGAGGTTGACACTTTTTAGGTGGAGGAAAACTTGTTTGAGAAGTAGTTTTGACATTTGGAACCATAGGGGTCAAAAATAACCAAACCAAAAAACTAATGGTAAATCTAGGAAGGGACAACTTTTCCATATAAGGAGCACCAATATTTCCAAAAGAAGGAAAATGACTAGGTTTCGCTTTTGAGGGGTTGCCTTGATTGGTAAACTTATGAAGTGTTTCCATTAGTATCAACCTAAGATCCACTAAGGAGTTGTTTCTCAGGTAGGATGTTATTTTGTGGCCAATTAATTTTAGAAATTAACAAAAACAAATAAAAAATGGGTAAGTTCGGCATAAATTTTTACCAAGCAACCATAAACCGCAATATACACCTTGGTGAACCAAGGGCTTAACATATGCCAATCGATCTCCCCGAATGATGTGTTTGGTGTATCATGGTATACAAGGTGGCAAAATTGGTTACCTATGGATGGATAACAACTTGTAGGGGACTCCCAAAATAAACACGATAATATGTGGGAGTGCAGTCCATAGTAGTGTTGTCTAATGGGTAACCATTCGATGAGAGCGTTCCCATATACTTACCATGTGTGGAGCGCCTACGACATACTCGAAAGTACTAGAGAACAGTCCTATACACTTCTATACATGGAATGATATATGACCCCTGGGATACAACGCTGGAAAACAACAACAATTCCTATGTTTAACAACACCAAAACACGTCTCTAGCCTAGACCCCTAGATGTTTTCATTAATGTTCCAAATAATCCTTAGGTTAATTGATATAAATTTTAATTTGATCTTGAATTATGTTTCAATTTCAAGGCTCAAAACTGATGTCACCTGAACATACCTATAATGCAACTAATATGAGGAAAATGCTATTTCCATTTAGATGAAAGCTATCTAGCATAGGGAAGAATTGTAAACATTAATGCAACAATCAAGTCTGTAGCAAAAAAGAGCTTCCTAACTATATTTTTCACTTTCACAGTTCCAATTCAGTTCAAAGAATAAAAACATGCCAAACCATGCAATGTAATCTATGCACAATTCCATTGAAAACTATGCAAATGCAATCTATGCACAATTTCCTTTTAAAATGAATGAGGATGCACTTATCAACTTTCAAAACTAAGAAATGTAATCTATGCTCGATGACAATCTAAACAAAATATTTCCATTGCAATGTAATCTAATGCACTTTTCAGATGTAAAATTTGAGATGAAAGTTCAAAAAATGAAAAATGCAACTCTTTCTGGTTTCCAAAAGAACTAAAATGCTCATTAAACAGACATGCAAGAAACAAATCAATAAATTCAATTATCAAAAGAACCTAAGATTCACCTCAAGCTAATTTTGACTACTTGGACAGGGAATTTTTTTTGGAAAGCACAAAGAATCTAACAACAAGACATCAAAATGTTAAGCACACAGATCAGGAAGAATATTCTATAGATCAAAACATTCCATACTTTCAGTCGAGAAACACTAAAATATCTTGATTTTAAGACCTACGCGTGAATATAGTGGGAACTAGGCTGTTAAGCGTGACTCTTCATAGTGAAATAGACGATGATACTGCTCTATTTTCCTAAGAAAACATGTTGGGCGAGGAAATATTAGGAAAAAAAATCGAAAATGAAAGGAAATTCATACTTGACACTCTAAAGACAAAAATACTTATAATGTAGGCTTATAAGCAATCAAAATGATGGATTAAAAGGTGGTTGGCCAAAATAATTGAAAGAAGCCAAAACGAAAGGAGGTTTGAAGGCTTATTGGCTCCCCAGCGGAGTCACCATTTTTTTGTGCATGCAATCCTTTCTATGGATAGAAACAATCCCTCTAGTCCTAATGGGAGAATCTAGCAACAAATGAGACAAATTTATGCAACCTTTCTTAACTTATGCTAAAAAAACACAAAGAAGGATATATGTACTACCTCTTTCTAATTCTAATGCTTGTCTTTGGTGTTAGACTTGATTCCTTCACTTCCATGCCCACGATATCCTCTCTGTTGGTGTGACAAATGCCTGCAAGGAAGAACACGTGGAGACAACAAACATATACATATCATAAGAATCTATATTATAAGCTATGTAGTAGACCAAGGAGCACTGCAATAAAAATGAAATAATAGACACATTTATCGAAAGGAAACACATTATGTACTATTAATATAATCAAAAGGGAGCAATACAAATAAAAGCATTCATGTTGGACACCTCCTTCAGGTGAGACTCCAAGTCCTAGAGTAACCTCTTCAAACAACTTCAGCCTTAAAAAATGGGCAGAAATTAGGCATGCTTCAGCTCATAGGATGGCAACCAACCATTAGTGGATGGTAGGGGTTTAATTTATATGGAAGGAGAGGGAGTTGAGGATCTATAAAAGGTGGGAGTATTTCCACATCTTAAGGAAAATATCCATGGAAAGAGGATCCATGGCCATGAATTGGAGGTCTCGCTCCTAGCATCAACAACCAAAAACCATGTCGTCACTCTTGAGAGCTTTAGTAAGGGACTTTTATACTCCATTTTGGGAAGAACTTCTTGAAGAGGACCAAAAAATATTTACCTGAAAAAATTTGTGCTACAGACACTAGTAACATGTTTTTCAAAAGGAAAAAACTGTGGGTCATAAGCGATGCAGAGCATGATGGGCTTGTAAAACAAGGTTTTTGACAAACTTTTCAAAACATTTTAAAGTAAAGTATTATTTCACTTCTTTAGGGGTGTTTTAGGCATTCTTGATGGAGAACATATTTTGAAACATTGGTGGCATGACGACACAAAGTGGAGTGTGAAAAAATACTATATAAAAGTCAGGTGGAACATGGAAGTCCCAAACCTCGTCATTAATTGCATATGTTTAATAAAAGAATTTTTATTTTTTTTTGGATAAGGAAATATACTGGTTATTATGTGGCTTTAATTATTGTTCTCTTATTGTTAATTATCTGGTTATATGGAGGTTATAAGCATGGTTTTGGGACAAATATTAGTCATATATATTTTCATGTTTTCCCTCATAAATTAATAAATAATGAATGGAATACATAATTGGTGTTATGACAACTAATGAGAGAAGGTAGTGACCCTTCTTGTTAAACCTCAAATAAGTTTTCAATCACTCATGTTGAGACTTGCATTCAAGATGTAGGCTGCATATATACCAAGTGATTGAAAAAAATTTAGTCCCAGTTGGGATTGGTCAGGTCAAGTCCTGGTTTCAGTTTTTGGTTTACAAGAATTTTTCCTATGCCATTTACCTTCTTTGTAAGTTTCACTAATTTCTAGGTAGATACTGAGTCTTGATAGTGAAAATGTGGCACAAAAATTAGAGTTTCTGGCATAGAACTGAGAAGAAAGGTCCATAGTCACATGGAGGAAAACTTATGTGTATGAATGGGAACCAATAGTGGCATGGAGACCTTGGCAAGGGAGCGAATGGGGCTCTAGGTCAGGGAAATAGTGAGTTGTCTAAGGAGTTGTACACCTAGATGGGTTGCGTTACTCTTGGAGGTCATGTTACACATAAGGGAAGTCACTAAGGTCTTAAGTTGTCGACTCTATTTCCTTAAGGTCACCCAGGAGGTTGAGTCTTATCATAATGACCCTTAGATCATGTTTACCTTGGGCAAGCCAGTGAAATGGGTAAATGTGGGAGGATGTGGTTACAAGGTGGTATCAGAGAAGGTTTCACTCTCCTTGGGTCATATTTAATACCACAAGGTGGTATTAGAGCATGGTTCAAATACTTATACCGGATGGGTTGAATACATGCACTTTCATGTTTAAGGTTTTCATGCATGAGGTTAAGGCATGAAGGTTATGTTATTATGATTCTATTAGTATGTTATGACGCTGATGTGTTGGCTGATATAGAGCAGGAGATGAAAATAATTCGAGTGAGGTTGTAACACTGGACCTTGTGGTAAGAGCAGAGTGTAATACATTTTTGTATGTGTTGGCATGCAGGTATGTTGCTTAATGATTGTAATAATTATTAGGGTTGTGTACAAGTATATTATTCTATGGTTTTTGTGGTTACATTTATGATAAATAATTGTCGATTAGTATAGTCATATGCACATGTGTCATATAGTCATGAAGGATAATAACTTGTCATTATATGCATGATGGTTATGGTCATTGAACTTAGGATCTTGATGTTATATGTATCATGCTAATTTGGATTGGCCTATGCAGATGGTTAGGGTTATTAAATTCAGGTATGAGTCGATATACTTGTGATATTGATTGATAATTATGAAGGAATGCAATAAAATACAGAAATAAACATCAACACAGAGATGCAACAAGAATAAACTTAATTCAATTAACATAAAATACTGAAAAATACTTATAAACAGAAAATAAAATATACTAGCTCGTGCGATGGTAGATTATGCCTAAGAAGAGATGTGGCAGCTACATGCCTCTAAGATTTGTTACAATGAGGCTAGAAGGATTATTTTTTATTTAGAAACAATGGAAAACCTTAAACTTCCAAAAACCTAATCCTAGGAGATGAAGCGCCAACACTATGGGCCTCGCTTGGGTAAATTGGTACAACAACTTTCCAGGGACGTAACTTTGGCATACAATTTTCATTTCATCTGCACAATACCTCATTAGAAATATCTATCCAAGGAATACAACTTTCAAGTGACAAACATTGATTGAATTCCTATGTTGGTCCCAATTTTATTAAAAAACATCATTTAGGTCCTCAAAATGGCTCTAAAATTTAAAGACCTGAAAAACTGTTTGGTGTGGAGCCTGATTATCTTCTTTATTTAGATGTATCATAGCGTTGGACCCCTCTTCTTAATGGGGTAGCAACACCACCTGTCATTTAATGCTTCTTGGGGGGTCCAGGGGGGGCACCCCCCCCCCCCCCTTGCCAGGGGGTTTTGGGGGAAATGCCCCCGAAGCTAAAAACATATGTAAAATTTCCTTGTAAAATATTGTAATTTCTAGTCAATCTAGGCCGTTCATTAGGCAGATGATCCGAAAGTAGAAGTTATGTTTAATTTATGGTTTTTTTTCCCTAGAAGGCAACCCCCCTAATTTTTTATGAGGGTATTGTATTGTGGCTTTGTGTTTTATGTGTATTATGAGCGAGAACCAGAAAGGGGGGTCGAGAGAGAGAACATATGATATTACAACAAATATTTTGTAGGTTGTGTCTCTTCATTTTTCTAGATAATAGAAAGGGAGGATTGGATGTAGCCCAAATTGGGTGAAAGTGTGATGGGATTGTTCTCCGTTTTGAGATTTGGATTGTCATATGGTTTCAGAATCTGGGGTGAGGTCTTCCCAAGAAAAAATTCAAAAGGCTTAGGAATCCCCTGAAAAGTAATGAAAGGATACACGGTCAAGCCTGGGGGTAGAGATAGGAAAATTTCTCAAGGACGGTGAAGGAATTA
This sequence comes from Pinus albicaulis, assembly GCA_034641835.2. Lineage (NCBI taxonomy): Eukaryota > Viridiplantae > Streptophyta > Pinopsida > Pinales > Pinaceae > Pinus > Pinus albicaulis. The sequence continues at coordinate 811,852,385 of CM076580.1, read as the reverse complement.
TGAGGCATCCAAGCTCGGTTTGATTTTTTGATCTAAACACTGGTTTAGGATCATGGTATGGAGATGGTGGATGTGGTTTAACCGATGGATTCCCTTGGTTGTATCTGGATTGGTTTATCCCATGAGATCCCACATTCATGCTTGGAATATGGCACAAAGGTGATTGGTTGAAGAGAGATTTGGACCAACCAATCTATGGTCAGGTGGAATGTGGAAGTCCCAAACCTAGTCGATAATTGCCTATGTTTAATTGAAACTAAGTTTCTGTTGCTTTGGATAAGGAAAAATATAGTTTATTATGTGGCTTTAATGGATGTTCTCTTATTGTTAATCATATTTTTATATGTTGGTTATAAGCATGGTTTTATGACAGATCTTATTCATGGCTCTTTTCATGTTTTCACTCATAACTAAATAAATAATGAATGAAATACCTAATTGGTGTTATGACAAATAATGAGAGAAGGTAGTGACCCTTGTTAAACCTAAGATAATTTTTTTAGTCCCTCATGTTCAGACTTGCATTCATGACATGTAGGTTGCATATCTACCGAGTATTTGGAAAAATATTGGTCCTAGTTGGGGATGGTCAGATCAAGTCTTGGTTTTATTTTTTCATTTACAAGCATTTTTCCTATTTCATTTAACTTCTTTGGATGTTTCAATGATTTCTAGCCCTGAAAAGGTGGCACATAAATCAGATTTGCTAGCATAGAACTGAATAGAAAAGTTCATAGTCACATGGAGGCCTTGGAAAGGAAGAGATTGGGGCTCTAGGTCAAGGAAAAAGTGATTTTTCTTAGTGCTTGGACACCTATAGGGGTTGGGTTACTCCTGAAGGTCTTGTGACACCTGAGGGAAGTGAGTAAGGTCTTAATTTGTCAATTCATTTCCCTAAGGTCACCTAGGAGGTTGAGTCTTATCACAGTGACCCTTAGCTCATGTTTACCTCAGATAAGCTGATGAAATTGGATAAATTTGGGAGGAGGTGCTTACATCAACCCAAGCTGTTACAGGGCTTCCAGAGCATTTTTCAAACCAAGGCTCCGATAACTAGTATCTCAACCCATACCCATAAGTAACATGAGAAATAGTCAAACAAAAAAAGGGAAAACCCACAACACCATGGCTATCGAGGAATGGATAGTTTAAGCAAAACCATTGTAAATCCATGCAATCCTCCATGCCAATGACATGTCATAACCAAGGAACCACATGCATGTACCATGCATTCCAAAAATAGCAAGTAAATCATACATGCAAATTGATACCTACAAATAAATCAAATTGTAGCTACTGATCCAACTATTTCCTTGCTCTTTCCTGCTCTTTCTTTGTCTTATTTTTCTAATCCAAGTGAATGCTAGAGAATAATATAAGTGTGCATGAGTATGAGAGAGAGAATAGAATGAGAGTGCCAAATACTACACTGACAAAAGCTTCCACTAAAAACATCCAAACCAAAAAAATCCATCAACTAATCCTCAAAAGAATTTTTATCATTGAGACTTCTAATTTCTCCAATTTCCTCTAATTTTCCGTGAATTTCCTTATCATGAAAATCGGTGAGCTTTCACCTTCCTTTTCCCCCACTTTACTTTATTTTCATAAATAAAATGCCAATTAATTCCTCTTTGTCTTTTCAAAGCCTTTGCCAATTTCCTTAGCCATAATAAACCAAAATGACACCGACTAGGATGTTTCTGTGCACCATTCAACTTGGAATGTGTGTCCCTTGACCCTGGTATTATATATATATATATATATATATGAATTTTTAACTGGGGTTTTTACAATTATGTATTGCATTTATAATTTCCAGTGAAATTTACTTCTTCAAAACAAAATGCATAGCTTATGCAATTTTGCAATCACAAAAAGTGTAGTGAAGCATGAAGTACATCCTGATCACTCCAATATGAATGTGAAATATGAACATGACATTGTTGAAGAGGAATTTTTTTCCAAATGTGATCAACACTTGTCTTATTCTAAGAAATAAAATTTCATGTTTCTTCTTTTAATTGTTCATACCTCATGTACTCTAATAACTATTTACTTCATTTTCTATTTGAATTGATGTCAATATTGAATCCTGCCCTTGCTATTTCTATTGCTTCAATGTTTTTTGAAACATATACAAGTGGCATGACATATGAATTTATTATGCATATTCGACATTGGAAATATAATTCTGACAAAACAAGTTCAATTATGTTATTGTAACCATTTTTTTGTTGATACAATTTCTATGTTTTCTTGTATGCAAGTAAGTACTCCATGAAGACAATTTTATATGTTGAAATTAAATTTGTGAGATTTAGTATTTGAAAACAATTTTTAGATGTGTTTCCTAGATACAAAGAATCATAACATTCATCATGTTTTCATCACACACCATGTCATTCACTTGATCATGTAGACTTCTTGTATTCAAAGTTTCAATTGTTAAAGTATTTATAATTGCTATCGACTTCTCTATGTATCCTAATTTCCATGAGGCTTGAATTCTCAAGTGTTTCGTTTCTTCTAATATTTTATTATTCACACAAAAGTTATTTTTTGTGATTTTATGAAGAAGATACAATGATTCAAAGGTTCTAACACATGAAAATGTTGTGTAAAATAGTCCATGTATCGATATACCACTTGGATGAAATGCAAGTCCATTCAACATTAAACCTTGTGATCGATGAATTGTTCTAGCACACACTAATTGTATCAGAAATTTTTTATGCACTATAGTTCTAAATATATTGATATGAAATGCCAATGGTTTTGGAACACGTAATATTGGAGTCCAATTTGGTGAAATGTTTTCCTCATATTGTTCACGATACTTATTTTTTTGCAGTTTAGCAATTTTCAGATTTACGAAATCTATCCATAACACGTCAACATTTTTTTTTATTTTTCGTATATCTTTTTCATATTCCATACGTTCCATTAAAAATTCCATCATTTTCATTATAATTCTGTGCATATAGCTAAATGAGAACGTTGCATTTGATAAGGATTCTTGATGGTAATCTCATTGTTTTCTAATATGCTACATAGCCTATTTTCTTACTATGAGATTCGTCAATCACATCAAGAACTATTATCTCTTCATTTGCATGTGACAAAATTTGTTCATTATGCCTTTTTACATCCTTTTTCCTATAAAATAGATATGGAAACAATGGATCTAGTGGAGTAGGTCTATAACACTTATTGTTTATATATTTTATATCTTCATCAAATTGTTGATTTGCTCACATTCTATTAAGGATTTCAATGAATTTGTTATTTTTTTGACACAATGTAGTACACAATTCATATCATTTCACTATTTTCTTCCAAAAATCATATATTCGTGTTTTTTCCCTTACTAAAATTGGTTGCTAAAAAATTATAGAATCTTTGATCGGTTGCACTTGGAACAAGTCACCTGCAAATATTACATCAATATTTCCAAAATAAGCCAACAAGTACATACCATGGATGATCTGGAAATGTATTTCTCTATTACTATTTGTTTCACTATTTTTTCCTTTTCTGGGTTGAGAATTCTCATGATTTTATATAATTTTGTTTCTTCTAATATTTGTGGTTGTTTTACAAGTTTATAAGGTCTCTCAGCTATTGATTTTTCATTTCTAGACTTTTGCAAATATTGAAAATCTGATTCAATATCGTATGCTTGATAACGTTTCTTATTATCTATTTCTTCATATGTAGGTACATCTCCTTCAAACAATTCTCTCTCTTTGTTTTCATGCTCAACTGCCATGATACCAATATTAGTCTATGTTGTCATTGTTTCATTCATGAATTTTTCATTCATTGCATTTTATGATTTCTTCAAATAATAAATATGCATTTCCCAAGTTGAATATTCTTCCTTAAAAAAGTTCTCATCAATACGATATGGGACATATAAAATTAATTGTTCTCTACAATAGTTATCAAGATCAATATGTTTATCATACTTTACGTATATTATAACGTATGGTCTCTCAACACCTCCTCTTTTCCTACCCTGTAGTGTATAGCACAATGATAAATCCATTAAGCATACATGTTCAATGTTTTATATTCATTGCACATAGCGGTCAATAATTTATAAACATGTTATGCTTTCTGAATCATACAGTTCATGCTCCAACTCTTTTGGTTTCTTTATTAAAATTGTTTGATAATATATTGCTGAAGTATTAATAAATATAAATTTTCTTGAGCTAGTATTCAGTGGAAATTACAACACTATATATACAACTTTCTCTACAGACATTTATTGTAATTTCAATAAATCTTTTCCAAGTCTTACAATTGTTTCTATGATATCACCATTGTTTTATTTACATTCACTTTGTATTGTTTGGTGCCAATATTACTAGTGTAGTCCCTTATTGTTGTTATTGTAGCCCCAATTTTTTATTATTGTACCCCTATAACTCCCATATTGTTATTATTGTGCCCTTACATTATTATTGTTAGGTCAACTAGGATTATATTGTGACCCCATGGACTCCTATATATAGAAAGGAGGTTTTTTCATTTGTATCATCGAAGAATTTTTCATTTATGTAATGTAAAGGAGGTTTCCCCCTCTAAGTGGCTGAATTATAAGGTGTTTATCTCTCTTTTGTTCTATTTTTGGACCTAGTTTCATAACATTTCGTATCAAATCTTTGGATTCTAGGGTTTCACTGCTTCAAACAGGTCATTGTGGAAGTTTTTCTATAACTTTTTTTGATGAGGTTTCAAACACTAAAAATAAAAAACGACTTTGAAAACAGCCTGAGGAACTTTCTGTAAAAATGTCATATTTTGGTTCGCAATATTTTCAGAGATATCATCTGTGGAATTTAGGGTTTTTGCAGGCTCCCAAATTTCATCTCAAAGAGGTGACCTTGGGAAAATCGTCATAACTCTCTCTTTGAGCATTAGATTGGAGTTATGTAAAAAGTGGCTAAAATTACATGGAATTTAGTTCCCTGTATATCAAGTTCAGAGTCGAAGGAGGAAACAGTGACCCATGGAATGTCGTACAAGTTTGCTCTACTAAACGAGTCTATAATTAGGTCATTGTGGCAGACTGGGAATAACTTTTCCTTGAAGAATCAAAACTAGGTCAGACCCATGACATTGGAAATAAGACTCATAGGGCTACTACAGGGCCTAATATCATTTCTTGGGGATCCAAAATTACAAAGATACATCAGTTTCAATATCAAGCTCCTCAAAAGCAAGAAAAAGGTGTGTATTGTTTTTCAAATTGCATAAGTCTTGTTTGAAAAATCAATTTGAAATGTTTCCAAGGGAATATTCAAGCATAGATATCTGTATTAGGTAATAAAATTCCCCCCAAAATAATTCAACACCCATTAAGCCCTCAGAAGGATCTACTATGACTCATGAAGAGGAAGAAGTGCAACATGATATATTAAAATTATAAGAGCAATTGCATCAAATTCCCCTCTCACAAAGAGCAACAAAAAATGAAATGGAAGTTTTGAAGAAAGGTGTGGAAGATAAGATGGATAGTTTGAAGAAAGGCGTGGAAACTAAGATGGGTAGTTTGAAGAATGACATGGATGCTAAGATGGATGACATGGAAGCTAACATGGAAGACATGAAAAATAATCTAAAAGCAGAAATGAAAGGTTTGAAAGAAGGTTTGACATAGTTGATATGAGAAATGATTCCTAACGGTGAAAAGGTAGTACAAGAAACTCATGATGAGAACAAAATAAATGTTAATCCCGATTTCATAAACTCTAATGTTGGATGTAAGACCCACCATATTCCAAATATGGATATGAGCACTTTTTATGGAAAGGATCCCGTAACATGGATATTACAGATGGAGCAATATTTTGATCTCCATAATGTGAAAAACACACAAAAGGTACGCATTACAACTTTACATTTAGAAAAAAAAACATTTGTATAGTATCGATTGCTTTGTTATCAAAAAAAAAAATTCACTTCATCAATTTTTACGAAGGCAAAGATATCACATTATGAGGATACAAAGAACAACACATTCTTTAGCCAATTGATAAATCTCAATCAAAATGGTACAATGGTGGAGCACATTAAGGACTTCCAAAAATTGAATATAAGGTTAACTGATATTTAAAAGGAGCACAGGATTGATGTCTTCGTAGGGAATTTAAAGGATAACATCCAACATGAGGTTTGCCTTTGGGAACTTGATTCATTGGAGAAGGATGGCATGCTAGTTGGAAAGAAAAACTGAAAGCAAAATTATGGTGACAAGGAATACTACCACTCACATCTATAAATATGGAAGTGTAGCTACTCCTAGACTTCCAAAACCTACAATGTTGACACCACAACAATTGGAAGAAAAAATATTGAAAGGGATTTTATATAGTTATGATATCAAATACACTAAAGGTCATAAGTGTGCTGAGAAAAAAATATTTTACATAGATTGTGAAGAGGATATACACGAGGAACCAACCCAGGAGAAAGAAGAAATGAGTCTGACCATATCCTGTAACGCAATAGTAGGAATTACCACTCCTCAAACTCTCAATATAGAAGGACATATTCATCGTAATTTTATTCATTGTAACATACCCAAGGAATTGAATTCCTTCCTATACCCAGCAACATAATTTCAAGTGATGGTTGCAAATGGAGGAAATATAAATTTCTATGGAAAATGCCATAATATCGAGCTAACCATGGGGGAATATTTGTTGAATAGTAAAATTATTTCCATTCCAATGGGAGGTGTTGATGTTGTACTAGGAGTACAATGGTTACAATCCTTGGGGACGGTAGCTTTTAATTTTCAATAAATTTTCTTGATTTTTTTTCGGAAGGAAAGGAAGTTGAATTACAGGGTATCGCAGGGAAGCTGGGAAATATAATAATCTCCAATGTCATGAAAAATATTCTAAAGAAATAAAAACGAGGCGTAATTGCACAATTATGCTCACTAGAAGTTCCAACATCAAAATCATATATTTCTCCAGATCTCCAAAAAGTCTTGGACAATCATTCCAAGGTGTTTGAAACTCCCAAAGGAATCCCACCTATTTGTGATCATGATCATGCTATTCATTTTTCATTTGATTCCAAGAAATTTTCCTCCAAACATTAGGCCTTACAGATATCCTTATGTCCAAAAGAATGAAATTGAACATATGATTGCAGAAATGTTAGAGGCTAGTATAATTCAACCGAGTCAAAGTTTGTTCTCTGCTCCAATATTTTTGGTGCACAAGAAGGATGGATCATGGCATATGTGCTTGGATTATAGTGCTTCTTGTTCCATTTTCTTTTTTTCCTGTTTCTAATTCTTACAGTCAGTTTCAACCACCCAACCTAGGCATTTCCATGCTTTCTTGTACCAAGAACATAATTTCTATTAGATTTAAAACAAATTGAAATAAATTCACATCATACCTCATAGATGACCCGTCAATAAGGTACACTTGTAATTTTGTTCACTTCCTATCACAACAATTCAAACTATCTATTTGATCAAATTATCATGTATAAACATATCACTTCCGGTTAGCACAAAACATAACCGTCAAAATCAAAATCATAGATCATATGTAACCATCATAAACCAAAATTGTATGTAACATGTAATAATAATGAATTAGAATCACAGATTACATATCACATGCATAATAAAAATTGAAATAAATGTTGATACCTATCCTTCAATAGGTCCTTTTCTTCTGCCTTTGACCTTCGTCCTTTCCATACACACAAAAAATTAGTTTCCACACCCGACAAGGACCCAATGCCTTCACTTCTCTTCAAACATGTACACATACATGCAATGTACATCACACACACACCCACATACATTGAAACACCCAACATATACACCTCTTACCAGTGTACAACACAACACATACAGCTACACTCAATATATAACTGATCTGAATGGAATGTGGCATCCACCCATTGTATTTACCAATGGTGTTGTAAGCGGCATCTACCCATGGTATTCATTCACCCATGGTATTAATCCACCCATGGTATTAATATACCCATGGAATTGTAAGTTGAATCCACCCATGGTATTTATCCATGGTATTGTAAGTGGCATCTACCCATGGTATTCATTCACCCATGGTATTTACCAATCCATGGGATTTACTTGTGGTATTGTAACTAAAAAATGCTAAAGACTAAAAGGAAAAATTTTCCACCACAATGTAGCTTTTACAGTTATTATTTGTGGTTTTATTTACTGTGTGTTATTTCCTTTTGCTAGAATTTCAAAATTTCAGATCTTAGGGGCCTCCCCACAATATTTGGATTAGTGGTATTAGAGAAGGTTACGAATCCATGGGAATGAGAGTTTGATGCATATTTTAGCTCCAAATTTTTGTAGTAATCTCCAACAAACTCCATGCACATGCTACGACCTCCATAGAGCACTTTCTTGGGAAAAGCCTGAATATATTTTTTTCATTTTTTGCATGAATTTTTTTGGGCGATGAGTTTGCATATTATATATGGAACTTTTGGTTCAAAATTTACAAAAAAAATAACATATCTATATTCCTTGCGAAAAAATACCTGAATTCAAAATAAAAATTGACCGAATTGGAATCTTGATGAGGGAGATATCGCTAATTTAAAATAAGTTGTGTTGTAAAAAAATTTCTGACAACAATTCATGGACAATGGATATCCTATCCATTTTTATAGCTTTTATGAAAAATTTCAGAAATTTTATTGTATATCTAATCTCCTATTGAAAAATCACCCAATTTCAAAAAACAAATTGGTCGAATCGGAGTTCGAATGAGGGACATATTATCGATTTAAAGTCAACTAATTTTTTCAGAACTTTTGTGATGACGGGACAATTGTAGCACGAGTTGGAGTTTCCAGAATGTCCAAATAGGGATTTCAATCAGACGAGGAAGATGAAAAATGGTCATTATATTTCCAAAAATAGGTTATATAGAATATTTTGAGTTATATTGACCGAGTTATGTCCATTTTAAATTAGTTTTATATCTAGAGTAGCATTCAGAGCGGGTTCCCTTTGGAGATGTGTCATCCCACCATGCTTTAGGAGGCACCTACTTCACATTCATCAGTTTCAACATAGTA